>JAZHEH010000228.1:4200000-5400000 GCA_036589455.1 Ateles fusciceps | reverse complement strand
GGGAAATTTTGATATCTCTAGATCTTTGGGTGTCTCTGCTGGGGCTCCTGATCCCAGCATGAAAGGGTCAGTCTGCATTGACCAAACAGCCCCTCTCGGTCCTGGGACTTGGCAGGGCCTGGTAGTATTTGCTGATAGCCAAGTAGTTCACATCAAGCTGGTTTATTTAGTGTCTGGGTCTGATAGAACCAAAGTAACAGAGTAACAGTACTGAGCAATGTCTTCGTTGCCATTTACTGAGCATTCACCGTGTGCCAGGCATGATGTGAAAGATTCTGTGTGCATTTTATTCTTTAATCTTTTTTTTTTGAAACGGACTCTTGCTCTGTCACCCAGGCTGGAGTGCATTGGTATGATCTCGGCTCCTGGCTCCTGCAACCTCTGCCTCCTGGGTCCCGGTTCAAACAATTCTCCTGCCTCAGCCTCCTGAGTAGCTGGGATTACAGGCATGTGCCACCATACCCAGCTAATTTTTGTATTTTTAATAGAGACAGGGTTTTACCATGTTGGCCAGGCTGGTCTCCAACTCCTGACCTTGTGATCCAAGTGCTGGGTCTCCCAAAGTGCTGGGATTACAGGTGTGAGCCACCATGCCCGGCCTATTCTTTATTCTTTAGGATACATGAACCCTACAATGTTAGTGCTTCCAGTTGGGAAAATGGAAGTTCACACAGATGAGCTTCTGGTTTTGAATAGCTTCAGCTGAGACTGATGGTGAAGCTTAGATTTGAACCCAGAGCTATGTGGCTCCAAATCCCATGCTCTTAGGCATGATATGCTTTATACTTTAATTTTTGTTTGTTTGTTTGTTTGTCAAAGAGAGGACCGCTTCAGTATTCCTGGGCTTAGGACGTAACTGTGTTTCTCCCAGTTCCTCGCCATTGCTTTGACAGTATCCAAGTGTACCTTGCAGGAGCAGCAGAACCCACCTTTGGTAGATAGAAGCGTGACCCTGCCCCCAAAGATGTCCACATCCTAATCCTTGGAACCCATGACTATGTTACCTTACGTGATACAAGGGATTTTGCAGGTGTGATTAAGCTAAGGACTTTGAGATGGGGGAGATTATCCTGGCTTATGTGGGTGAGTCCAGTGCAATCACAAGGGTCCTTGTAAGAGGGAGACAGGAGGGTCAGAGCGAGAGCCCGGAGATCTGACGATGGAAGTGGAGGTAGAAGTGACGCATGGGAGGAAGGAGCCGCAACCGTGAAGTGTGAGCAGCTGCTGGGAACTGGAAAAGCCAAGGGAGCAGCTGCTCCCTTAGAGCTTCCAAAAGGAATACAGCCCTGCCAATGCCTGGATTTGTAGCCTTAGGACTCGTTTTAGATTTCCGACTTCTAGAACCATAAAATCATAAATTTGTGTTTTCATAAGCTACAAAGTTTTTTTTTTTTTTTTTTTTTTTTGAGACAGAATCTTGGATCTCACATGTTGCCCAGGCTGGAGTGCAGTGGTGCGATCTTGGCTCACTGCAACCTCTGCCTCCTGGGTTCAAGCGATTCTCCTGGCTCAGCCTCCAGAGTAGCTGGGATTATAAGTGCCTGCCACCATGTCCAGCTAATTTTGTATATTTTTTGTAGAGATGGGGTTTCACCATGTTGGGCAGGCTGATCCCGAACTCCTGACCTCGTGATTTGCCTACCTTGGCCCCCTAAAGTGCTGGGATTATAGGCGTGAGCCACTGCGCCTGGCCAGGCTATGAAGTTTGTAGTAATTTGTCTCTGCAGCAATAGAAAACCAACACAGCACCTTTCTACTTGTCCTGTGGAGTATCCCAAAGTTCCAACCTGCTAAGGCTCCTCCTCCATTGTGACCCAGTGCCCTTTAAACAAAGGCGATGGATGTCCTCGACCCACTTCTGGGAGGATCTGTGCTGTGAGATAGGTTTCTGCTGCTGGGGATGGTTTTTCACGGAATCATCCACACACTCTTGGCTGTGCTTCTGACTGCTGATCCCACTGACTAGAAGCTGACTGGTGAGATGGTGTTGGTGGGGCAATCTGTAGCGATGGCATTGAGCTATTTTATTTTTTAATGCATTCTGCTTTTGCTCATCTGTGTGGACAGAGAGGCCCCTAGAGTGGATAATAGTGTCTGGGAGTTAACTCATGAGCTGCCTTTTTCTGCCACTGGTGGCAGCGAGTGGAGGACAGGACCCCACATTGTCATAATAACCACTAATATTTACTGATCACCCATAGCGAGGCTGTCTCATTTGTTCTCGTAGGGAGCCCATGAGAAGGGTCCTATTATGATACCCATTTTGCGGATGAGGATGGTGAAGCTTGCACAGTTTGACAGCTCAGACAGCAAGTAAGCAAGGAGCTGGAACTCGAACCTGGAGTCCTAATGCCAGTGCCCCAGCCTTTCACGGAAGAGCTTTGCTGCCTCCCACTTGGGGCAGCATGGCATGGAATAGGCACTCCTTGGATGTTTCCTGACTGAATGAATGTTCATGTTTACTGGCCATTTGGATAGGCCAGGAGCAGCTTCATGAACCCCCATCCGGAGGCAGCAAGGTGGGCTGGAGGGTGGCCAGAGAAACCCAGCTGGCCAGCGAGGCCTTTTCTCCTGCAGGTGCAAGAATCATATGGAGCTGACTGTGTTACTTGTTATAAGGCTGCCACATCTGGACTGCTGGGCAGGTCCAATGAAATTCTCGTTGAATTTGTCAGCATCCTCTATGCGAGGGAGCTGCAGGCAAGTGAGGGGGGGGGGGGATGGAGATCTGTCAATGTCTCCCTCTCCCCTGGGGCTTCCCCACCCCATCTTTGGATGCTCTACATGGCCCAGCTGGTGATTCAGGATGGATGTTGGATGCTGGCTTGTTAATTTCCTTTCTTCCTTCCTGGATCTGGAAGAGAGATGGAGGTAGAGCATGAGGATGGAGATAAACTTAGTGTGAAGCTGCAGGGTGAGCCCATATGGCCTTTGCCTGCCTGAAGATTACCAGTGTCCTTAACAGACTGGCGGAGTATGTGGATGTTTGCTGCCTTTTACTTTCTTTTATGTCTTGCTTTTGTGAGAAAGAGGAGAATTTACCACCAGTGAGCCTCATGCTGTACAATGAAGAGAAAGCAAGTGACCTCAGCCGTCTCTCCCCTCCCTCCGCCCCCAGGAATGTCTTGTCAGCTTGAGCGGTCTTCTCCACCCAGCCAGTCCACATGGGGCAATGCTGCCTTGTTAAACGACCTCATGACTGCGGTGTGACACTTTGGGTTTCTTTTCTCCCCAGTTCTCCCTCAAATTATTACTTCGTTTGTAATAGTGACCAGAACAAGGCAGTTCTATTGATTTCTCTCCTTTCATTCTGAGTTTCTCCGTAAATTAATTGGGTTTAATCATGTTTGCAAACCCATCTTCAGGAGGCATTGAACTTTCAGTGTTTAAAGGGAGGGACAGAGAATGATTTTGATTGGAGTGAGAGCATTCAAATTCTATTTGTGCAGAGATTTTAAGATAACACCCAGTTCTGTGTTTCAGCAGTGGTTTTTTTTCTTTTACTGTTTTGAAGAATGGTCTCAGTTCTGGATATTTTCCTTGCAGTCTATAAAATGTTGTGGGAACCATTCCCCTGGAGAAGTAGCATCAGCAATCTAAGATTTGGAGGGGTTGGGGAGAGAGGTTCAGGTCAGCTCTGGAGATTTGGGCCACGCTGGGTCATGGGCAGTGGCCTCTGCTCACTGTACCTGGTTCTGTTGGGACACAGTGGGACTTCGCTGGGAGGGGTGGAATGGTCTATAGGAGCAGGAGCTGTTGCTGCTGGTCCTTGGAGTGCTTTGTTACCCTGGGGAGTGAGAGCTGGCCAGCAGTCACATGGACCAAGGTTGGGAGGCTGTGCTGAGCTGGGTTCTCCAGGAGTCCATGGTGTGGACTATTTTGGGCTGTGTGGGGGCAGCACTGTGGGGTGTGTGTGTGCAAGAGAGTATGTTTGCCTCCAAGAATCGCTCCTAACACTAGAAATGTGGGTTTCTTTTTCTTTCTCTCTCTCTCTTTTCTTTGGCCACTGGTTCCTAAAACATACAAAACCAAAGCCTTTGGATCTTGAGTGGCGTTCACAGGGGGATGTGTCTTTTCCCTGCAGAAGGGACGCTGGGAAGTACAGTGGGCTCCAGGTCCAGCAGCAGGAGGCCTTCCTCCTCTTTATGTCACCCTGTCCCTCCCCTCCCCTTCAGTTTCCTCATGACAGTCCTGGGCATGACTCGGAGGGGTCTGTGCTTGCAGGCGTGTTTTTGTTAAAATGCTGGTGTGTGCCCAAGGACCAGTGATGACTCCTGGCTGGCTCTGCAGGAAGGAGCAGTGGGTCAGGGGTGGGGCTGGGGGGCATGTTCCAGCCCCCTGGCTGCTCAGCATTCTCTGTGGCCAAACTGTGCCATGCCCCTTGGACAAAGTGACTCCAGGCACCATGAAGCCCTCTGTGCCCTTATCCTAACTCTCACCCTGTTCTACCTGATCTCCTCTCAGCTATGGGTGGCTGGCATCTCTGAGCTGCCTGCCTGGTTTAGGTTCGAGTCTGTGGCCCGTCTGTTATTCGAAGGGATCGGTTATGAGGTGTGTACTGGTGGGGAAATTAACGCCTTATAGATGTGGGCTGACCTGGGCTCTTATTCCAGTTTTGCCCCTTAGTAGTTTTGAGGTTTTGGTTAAACTCCTTAACTTCTGTGACTGTTTTTCTCATCTTTAACATAAGAGTGAATGTATGCAAATGGCAACCCAGATGCTGCCACGTCATAGTTGCTCAACAAATGATACTGTGATTCTGAAGCTGTGATGGTGGCTTTGTGTGAGGTACCGGGACATCATCTGAGGGGTCCTCCAACACCCTGCACAGGAGGAAGCTCCCAGCATAGGGGACCCCTGCATTGGACCCGATGCTCTCTGCTTTCTCCTAGTCTTGGTCAGACAGCTTACTGTGGGCTTGCTGGGCTCCCTGGGCTCCCTGGGGCACTGCTCTCCCTGGTGGGGCTGCCAGGGCAAACCTTCAAGCCAGCAAATCAACATTTATTTATAGGTCTTGGAGAGAGAGAACGAACCCCAGCAGCAAAGAAGGGCCTAGTGAGGCCGCTGGAGTGACCAGGGGGCAGCGGCAGTGGTGAAGGAGCTGGGGGAGGGCAGAAGCCAGGTGGCGCTGGTATGTCCGAGAGTCAGGGTTCCAGGAAAGCAGCAGCTTCACACGAAGTAAACCCAGGGGGTGTTTAATACCATGTCTAGTTTCAAAAGTGTGGGCAGGGACTCACATGAGGGGCTAGTGCAGCAGCCTGGGGCTTGGTTGGCGGAGTGGGGGAAGTCACTGGATTGCAGAAGTAGCTGTATGAAGGGGGCCGGCCCACAGGAACTGTGACCTTCAGTGGGCAGATGCAGACGCTCCACAGCGACCCGGCAGGAAGGGGCTGGGAGAGGAAATCCCCCGTCTCTCTCTTCCCTCTCTGGACACCTGCCATTGACCCAGACCATCAGAAGCAGAGGGAAGTGGGCAAGCAGCTGATCTCACAGGACAGACTCCTGCAGCACCCAGCAGGGAAAAGAATGGTAGAGAGAGCATCTGGAGGGGCCGATGGAGGAGAGCCAGCACACAGAGGCCAGAGAAAGAGGTGATGGGGCTCTCAGAGGGGGAGAAGTAAGGCTGAGGTCATTTTAGAGGTTCAGGGATAAAGAGAGTCACTTTGCTAAGGGGACCCAGCCAGAGGCAATGAGGAAGCATGCTTAGTGTCATGGACTCAGGGGGATTGACAGAATGCGGGTTAAGTCTTACCCTATTTCCGTATGGCCTTGGGCAATCTGTGTAACCTCTGAGTCTCAGTTTCCTCATCTATAACATGGGAATGATAAAGACAATATTCTCTCCCTCATAGTGGGGTACAATGAAATCCTAACCTACTCAGCAAGGTGCCTGGACACTGTAAAATCTCAATAAAGAACAGATAGATGGGTTTGCATAAAGTATCCAACATGTATTATGGAAGGCTCCAATTAAGTACCCAACATGTATTATGGAAGGCTCAGTGGGGGACATCAGAGAAATCATTTATCCAACTAATATTTATAGAGTGCTTACTATATGCCAGGTACCAGCTTTAGGTACTGGCGACAGAAGGGTGAACAGACTAGACTGGTCTTTCTCCCAGGAAGCTTTTATATCTAGTGAGAAAAGCAGGTAGTAAATAAACATATACATTAATTAATTATATATACATTTATTATTATTTTTTAAGAGATGGGGTCTCACTTTGTTGACCAGGCTGGTCTTGAGCTCCTGGTCTCAAGCAATTCTGCCATCTCGGTCTCCCAAAGTGCTAGGATTACAGGCATGAGCCACTGTGCCTGGCCGTTTAATTAATTTTAAATAAGGATGAGGTCTCACTATGTTGCCTAGGCTGGTCTTGAACTCCTGGGCTCAAGTGATCCTCCCATCTTGGCCTCCCAAAGTCCTGGAATTACAGGCATGAGATCCTTGCACCTGGCCCATACAATAATTTTTGATAGTTGGCATCATGCCAGAGTGATGGGAAAGGAATGAGTGCCAGAGCTAAGGAGTTTGGGGGAGGCCCTATGAGGAGGAAGCAGTGAGTGGAGTCCTAAGTAAGAGGACCCCCAGCCCAGCTGTGGGAGCTGATGCCTGTAATCCCAGCACTTTGGGAGGCTGAGGCAGGTGGATCACTTGAGTCGAGGAGTTTGAGACCACCTTGGGCAAAAAAAGTGAGACACGATCTCTCCTGAAACAAACAAACAAAAATAGCTGGGAGTGGTGGCACGTGCCTGTAGTTCCAGCTACTGGGGTCACTAAGGTAGGTGAATTGCTTGAACCCTGCAGGTGGAGGCTGCAGTGAGCCATGCCACTGCACTCCAGCCTGAGGGACAGAGCGAGACCATGTCTCAAAAAAATTTAATTTTTTTAGAAAAGGATGATGTAAATAAGTGGATAGATACAACACAAAATGTCCTAATGGATCAGCAGACCTTTAC
Organism: Ateles fusciceps; assembly: GCA_036589455.1. NCBI lineage: Eukaryota > Metazoa > Chordata > Mammalia > Primates > Atelidae > Ateles > Ateles fusciceps. The sequence goes on along the minus strand of JAZHEH010000228.1, from coordinate 5,393,037 downwards.
TGTAGAGGCAGCATGGGTGGAGGGGTTAAGGACCCAGACTCTGAAACAAGACCACCTGGTTCAAGTCCTGACTTGGCCACTGACGAAGCGACCTTGGCCTGGGAGTTAAGCTGTCTCACCTCCCAGGTCCTCAGCTGTATAATGAGGGGCAGTAGCAGCATCTCTCTCATAGGGCTGTTGTGGAGATGAAATGCGATTCCTGTTTCTAAGCAGGGAGGGGCAGAGTCCCAGCCACCGTCAGGGCCGTCCGGGTGCTGTTATGGTGGCGCAGGCTCTGCAGTCCTGATCCTGTACCGATCCAGTACCCATGTTCCCCAGGAGCTCACAACTGGGGCGGCGATGTGCCTTTAAAGAAATCACAGCAACCCAAAGCAACAACCGGATGGTTTTCAAATAAGTAGCCATGCCATTATTGGAGGGAGACCTCACTGGAGGGCCGGAGTGGGGATGGGAAAGTTTTGAGGAGGGATGTGAAGGCCAGAAGATAAAGTTAATCCCAACCAGATCTGAGGGCATTAGGTGAAGACTAAAATCAGCGCGTCAGTCTGCCCCAGAGCATTGCTTGGCCCTCCCCACACTCTTTGGCAACAGCCTATACTTCCCCAGGTGTGGCCTCAACTTTGGGACTTAACTCCCACATCTACCGATTACGGACAACCCTTTGTCGGCTATGGAGCCTTTACATCTGTTAAAAGTTGTTGTGATCCTTCCACCCTCCACCTCCCCCTAGGCTGGAGAGGCAAAGAAAGGTTAGAATTCAGAGGTCAGAAGTCAGGAGCCAGGGAGAGGGAGGGCAGTGTGGATGGAATTGACTAGAACCCTGTGTGTCTGGTGACTGGCAGATTCTTCTGGTAAGATAAGTGGAACCCTCTGCAAGGTAATTATTAGAGAGCATAAATTCCCCAGATAACCTGTCCTCCTAAGAGATATTGATGGCTGTGGGGCATGTGCCGGAGGTGCTCTCCCCTCCACCTGCAGTGACTCTGCGGCTCCACTTCTCCTCCTCCTCCTCCTCCTCTTCTTCTTCCCCTTCCTTCTTTGTTGCTTCTTCCTCTGATCAGCTGCCCTGCCCGGCCCTCCTCCCTACAGACCACAGCCTCTGCTTGCATGAGCTCTTCTGGATCTTTCTCAGTGCTCACCTCCTGCTCATGTAATGAGGTTCAGGACACAGTGTGGTCCTCCTGCATCCTGTGGTCCAGCAGGATTGGCAGTAGAGATGCAGCTGCTGTGGGGAGGAGGAGTTTTCCAAGAACAGAAGGAGGGCTTGAGCTTTGCTTGGTCCAGGTCCCCAGAATGAACACTGGCTAAGCACATGCCCATCAGGGTCAGGCACTGTGAAGGGCTGGGGTCATACCTTGTCCCAGGGATCAGGCGCTTAGCGTGGCCAGGCAGGTAGTAGGCACCTGCTGGCAGGTTTCCTTCCTCTTACAGTACTCTCCAAAACCCTCTCTTCTCTCCAGAGCCTGTGGGCCTCCTGGGGGGGGGCTCACATTTTGGCAAATATTCTCTAAATGTTTGAAGAGGTGAGGGCCATGTGCATGGCAAATGGAGAAGCCAGGCCACCAGAGGCAGCCTGTGCTCTCTTGTCCTGAGCAACCCAGTTCTGGCCCCAGACCTGCACCCCACCTCTTGACCAAACGGAAGCTGTCTTCCTTAGAAGCCCATGTATCGCCATCACTGTCCCTGCCTTGGGCTGTGTGTCGCTCCTCATTCCCACCACAAACAGCTTATTAGTAGAGTGACTTTATCATTTATCAGCCAAGCAAGGGCACTTTTGACAAGGAAAAGTGTAATAATCATGACAGTGGGACCTTGATGCGAATTGGACTATTCTGTGAAAGCTGGGTCCTATTTCTCAAAGTTCTCTGCCTGAGTGACACTAGTAAACCTTTCTACGTTCCTGGTCATGACTTAGTGTGATTGGAGACTGGGGTCCGGGTGCCGCTGGGTTGGCCTGCTCCACCCCTTAATTTGGCTCTGCACATGTGAAGACAATCTCTCCATTCAACACATGGGAGGCCTGGGCACAGAGAGGTTGAGAGATTTGCCAAAGACCCAAAGTGACTAATTTCCAACTCCAATCTGGAATCCAAGTCTCTTAATTCCCACATCAGCCTAACAGGGGCAGACCCGCTTTTCCCTATTCCATGGGATGATAGAATGGTGGCATAGCTGTGGGATGGGCTTCTGTGGGCCGTGTGCCTATCCTGATCACTTTCTAGGGAGGAAAGGGGCATCAGCAGGGCATGGAGGCACAGGAAGGAGAGGAAGCCAAAAGAGAACCTCTCCCATGCCTGACTGTTCCTGAGGGTTCCATTTGAAGTGAAGGGCGTAAGGAGGGTTTTGGGTACCAACACCTTTGACAGAGAGCATCGGCTCTGAGTCCGCTCTGGAGAGACGGCAGTGCTGTCAAGTCTTCAGCTGCCTCAGCAACAGCCTTTGACTCAACAGGAGGAAATTAGGGCTGTGTGTCTCTAAGAAGCATCCTTTCGTCCATTGGCCAACAGCATTTCTTAAATGAAACAGGGCTTTCAAGGGAGGCTAGAAAAAAAAACAACAAACTAATTTTCAGCTATGAGTCTTGCTTACTGTAGTTAACAATAATTATTAAATAGGTAGGGTGAGCTAGTGCTTGTTTTCCTTATGATTAACTGTATTTATGGGTTTTTATTAGGTTGTACCAAGCTGAGATAATTGTAAAACTATCTGCTTAAGCTGTGTGACTCTTTGGTTTCCTATTCTATTATTTTGCATTCTGAGGGTGGAGGCTTTTCATTATTCAAGGTTTATGTTATAAACTATGAGTCGGCAAACTTTTCCTGTAAAGGTCCAGATGGTAAATATTTTAGGCTTTGCGGGCCACATGGTCTCTGTTGGAACTACTCAGCTCTGCCATTGTAGCACAAAAGCAGCCACAGTCACTATGTAAAGGGACGGGCATGGCTGGCCTCCAATAAAACTTTATTTACAAAAATTAGTCCTGGGCTATATTTGGCCATAGACCCTTGCCATAAATAATAGAGGAATCCCTGAACTAGGAGTCTGGACTGGGATCTGATCTCAGCTCTGCCTTGGTATGTCCGGAGGATATCACTTCACCTCTGTGGTTATTGATTTTCTTTTTCTTTCTTTCTTTTTTTTTTTTTTGAGATGGAATCTGGCTCTATTGTCCAGGTTGGAGTGCAATGGTATAATCTCGGTTTACTGCAACCTCCGCTTCGTGGGTTCAAGTGATTCTCCTGCCTCAGCCTCCTGAGTAGCTGGGATTACAAGCATGTGCCACCACGGCCAGCTAATTTTTTTGTATTTTTAATAGAAATACAAAAAAATTTGTATTAAAAATACAAAAACTCCCATGTTGGCCAGGCTGGTCTCAAACTCCTGACCTCAGGCGATCCATCCGCCTCAGCCTCCCAAACTGCTGGGATTTCAGGCGTGAGCCACCGTGCCCGGCCTGGTTATTGATTTTCTTTGCAATTTTCTCTGCAGGCACCAGACTAGACAGTGTCTAATCTGGGATTCTTCAATCTGACCCGTTAGTTTATGACTTTCTGGCGTTTCTCTTTTTCTGCCTTAGTCGATGTTCGGAACCACAGGGCCTCTTAGAGTCCGTTCCTCCTTGCTCACATTTGGGATGGATTTGGTTTCTAAACTGCTTAATAACATTTTGTATTTCTCTGATGGTATCTTTTCAGCAAGCCCCATATGAACTCTTTTTGAGTTACTGAGTGGTGGCTCTGTGATAAGAAGGTTTATTTCTGTGTTATTTGGCAGTTTGGGAAATGGAGGCACAAAGAAAAGAAATAGCTAAGATTACCCCACCAAGCTGGTGATGCTCATGGAAACCTAGTGTCTCTAAGAAAGGAAGTGTTCAGGTTATTCTAGTTCTGGAGGCAAAAGTCACTGTGAGGCGGCAGTGGCGCCATTGTGAGAGGCTGACCGTGCAGTGGCCAAGAGTAAGGTTCTGGCAAGACTGCTCGGACTTACGTATTAACAAGGCCACATTGATCCCTAGCAAATCACTTAGGACTCTGCGCCTCAGTTTGCCAATCTGTAAAGTGGGGTGTGTGTGGGAAGGTATAAAATCATGGAGTTGTATGGAAAAATACAATTACAAGTTGTATAGGTATAATACATGTAAAGTGCTTAGAACAGTGCCTGGCACACATAGTAAATGTCAATAAATATTAGCTATGCCACTATTGCTACTATCATCAGCATCCTGTCTTCCTTCTGTAAATATGTTGAGGGTGTCTCTTCTTCATTAAAATATTTTTTTAACTAATTTTTTTTTTTCCTGTAGAGAATCTCACTATATTGCCCAGGCTGGTCTTGAACTCCTGGCCTCAAGTTATCCTTCTGTCTTGGCCTCCCAAACAGCTGGGATTACAGGAATGAGCTGCTGTGCCTGGCCTCTTCTTAATTTTATACCATATTCATTTTCAACTCTTTAAAAAATTTTGAGACAGTGTTTGGCTCTTGTTGCCCAGGCTGGAGTGCAATAGTGCGATCTCAGCTCGCTGCAACCTCTGCCTCCTGGGTTCAAGTGATTCTCCTGCCTCAGCCTCCCGTGTAGCTGGGACTACAGGTACCTGCTGCCAAGCCCGGCTAATTTTTGTAGCTTTTGTAGAGATGGGGTCACCATATTGGCCAGGCTGGTCTTGAACTCCTGGTCTCAAAGGATCCTCCAGCCTTGGCCTCCCAAAGAGCTAGAATTACAGGTGTGAGCCACTGCACCTGGCCCATTTTCAACTTTTGGATTGGAGACTTAGGCTCACCGCTTTACTCCTGGCCTGTATGATAAGTGACTCTTGATGAGGTGGAGGAACTGGGAAAGAAGATGGTAGAGGGGAAAGGCCTGGGAAGGAAGGGAGAATGGGAACTTGTATACTTCTATATAGGTATAGAGAAAAAGGAAAACCAGATTCTAGATTCAGCCAAGCTCCCCTGATATTTTTTGGGATGAGAAGAAAATGAGATTTCCCTTCAGCAGTACAGAGGTTTTGGTATGCTTTGTTGTTATCCTGGGATGTAGAGGTGACGAGGGCAGATTTAGGCATTCTAAGGTGCACTCAAGATTCCAGTTTCAGTCCTCGTGGTTCCCAGTGTATTTTTACTTCCTCCACCAGATAACTTAAGTTTGGGTACATAACCAGCCTCTCGGTCAGTCTGGCGTTGTTCTATTTACAAGTATGTGCCTCCAAAAATGGCAGGTCTGAGATGGTTTTCTTAGGAGGCTGCCAAGAGAGATTGGGGTGACTCTCAACCTTGAGGAGGGTTAAATGAGACTCAGTGCTTCTTTGTTTGGCTGGATGTCCCTTAGAAGAGTGGCCTGGAGATCATTTGGTGTGCAGGGCATTTGCTTCTGCAGGCTGATTTTAACCAACTCTGACAGGAGGGCAGAGGCCCCCAAGCGAGGTCAGGACCACAAATCCCATGCCAGCAGGTGCATGATGGGGAGACTGCGCCCTCTGGATGACCTTCAGTTCTCATTGATTTCCTGTCAAGCAGCTGCCCCACCCCCATCCTGCCACTGTCCCTGGCACCACCCGTGGGCCCTGGGTTCTGCAGGAGGACACGCATCAGCTCTCCGGGAAAGACCACGCAGAGGAGGTTAATTCAGAGAGAAGCCTTTTTAGGGACACGGATGGGTACATTGGAGACTATCTTCTGGCACTGCTAGTTTCCAGTGCCAATATCAGGCCTGGAATGTCCCTTTTGGGCATAGAAAGCAGTGAGTGATGTCTTGAATGGCATCGTTGATCTACCTGGCCCTAGTCTCTCTCCAGGTTTGGGGTACGTGGGTGGCATTGTAGGGCCATGAGCAAGATTTGAGTGTGGACTGTGGAATGGGCCACTGACCTACTGTCATTCATGATGTGTTGGGCAGGAAGGGCCAGGAATGAGGCAGTGGTGGCTGTGTGATTCTATTCCCTGGGCTAGGGGCCTCCTGCCAGCACTGACTTCCAGCCCTCTACAAGGCCAGGCTCCCGTATCATCCAAGCTGTCAGTTGCAGATGGGCCTATAACTTTCATGTGTTTGTTCAGTAATATCTGTCGAGCATTTCCTATGTGCCAAGTCTTGTGTTGGAGGCTGGGGATCTGGTGAGACAAGGACCCTGCTCTCATGGTACTTACAATTTAGTTGCATAGAGATGATCAGTAAGCAAAGAGAAAAACTTTGATAGTGGCGTTATGAAAAAAATAAAGGATATGAGACAGTGGAGTGGGCTACTTCCAGATAGGGTGAATCCAGGAAGACTTCTCAGAGGAGCAGCCAGCCACAGGAAGATCTGGGAGAAGCATGTAGTGCCAGGTAGAGGAGATGGCATATGCAAAGGTCCTGGGGTGAGCTGCCCATAGTATAGAAGAGGAACAGAAAGAGGTACAGTGAGGATGGAGCCCGGCGGGGAAGGAGGCAGGAGACAGGATGAAGCAGGAAAGGTAAGCCCAGCCAGCCTGGGGGATCTGTAGCCATGGGAAGGAGTTTGGATTTTATTCTGAGTGCAGTGAGAATACATTGGCGGTGTTAGTAGGAGAGAATGCCATGGCCTGCTTTCCATTTTTAAAAGATCACTGGGGCTGAGTGTAGTGCATCACACCTGTAATCCCAGCTGTTTGGGAGACAGAGGTGGGCTGACTGCTTGAGCCCTGGAGTTCCAGACCAGCCTGGGCAACATGGTAAAACCCTGTCTCTACCAAAAAACAAACAAACAAACACACACACACACACAAAAAACAAAACACCCCAAAATTAGCCAGATGTGGTGGCATGTGCCTGTAGTCCCAGCTACTCTGGAGGCTGAGGTGGGAGGACTGCTTGAGCCTGGGAGGTGGAGGCTGCAGTGAGCTGTGACTGTACCACTGCGCTCCAGCCTGGGCAGCAGAGCAATACCTGTCTCAAAAAAAAAAAAAAAAAAAGTCACTTGGGCTGCTGTGTAGAGAATTGACTATGGGAAGAACACGTTCTTTGTGGCCGTGTTAAATACCAGACCGATATCCCTTTACTGGGGGAGGACAGCACCCCTTGTATTCCAGTGGAAAGATGAGGGCTGGGGATCTGTTTGTCTAAGAATTGTCTCTAATCAATAGTCTGCTTCTATGGGCGATCACACCCAGGGGGCAACATCCGAGTGCCCTGCTCACAGTGAGAGTTTCAGAAAGGACTCAGTCTACGGACCAGGAAACTAAAAATACTTTCTCAATCAATGAAATTTCTGTGATGGATGCGTGCTTTCTTTCTAGGTATGATTCACCCTAGATAAAGCAGGCTTCCCCCTGCCTCACTTTTGTTGCTTTCTACATATTCTTTAGCCTCCAGAGGAGAGATTTATTTGGTCGCGTCTGGATGACATTTCAAAGGCAAACCTTGGATACAAGAAAAGCTACAGTCCTCTTCCAAGAGCATCCCCTTCCTGCCGCCCCCTGCCATTATTTACTGGAAGGAATCACACTGCTTTTACCCTGCCTCCAGCCTCCTGTCCTTGGCAGCCCCTTGACTTCAACCCCGAGATGCGTATGTCATCAGAACACCCAGTGGCAGCTCAGAAATCATGGCCAGGTTCAATATAAATTCCGTCTTGCTTAGGCAGCTTTGCATAATAAGTCCCTGAAAAGTCTTCACCAGGGTAGATGCTGGAAAAGGGATTTATTGGGTCTGGTGGGCCTGAGCATCAGAGTGAGCCACGTGGAAGTCATGATGAACATTTTAGGGTTCAAGCCGTTTGTCAGACATCACTTTCACAAGGGATACCTTTGTCCCCCATGTGCCCTTCCTGGGATGTTTTGAAGGTCACAGCCACCCACAGAGTGACTAAGGATGTCAGATCTTCTCCATACATTTGCCTTGACCAGGGCTTTGGCCATTTTGCAAGGGATGAGGACATCTGTGGGATTAGTTTGCTCCAGGTTAGTGCTGCCGGGGTAATCCCTGCCAGCTTCCTGAAAGAAGTTTTCCCACAGGAACAAAACCAGCTAAGTGAAACAGTCGGCTAACTGGGCCGCCCAGCTCTGCCATTCAAACATGGCAGCCAAGGAGCAGCACAAGCCCCTCTCGTTCATGCCCTTGCTTTAGAGGTTGGGGGAGCTATCTTTAGATCAGCTAGTCTCATATTTCTCAGGATCACTGGGGAGCCGATGTCTGGATCATATCCCAAGCCTCTAGAATAAAAATCACACAGCTTCCCACCCCTTACCGATTCTTTCACAATCCCAAGTTTGAAAGCCATTCTTTTGGAGAATGTGGTGATGGCATTCTCACTAAGCACAAGAGGGGCATTTCTACCCCCGCAGAGAAGGAGCTCGTTCTCCTGGCATAGGTCTGATGTCAGCATCATTGAGAATTCAGTGAGCTTCTTGTAAAGTTCAGAGAAGGAGAATGTCAGTTCTGTGGCACCTTGCAGGGTGGCATGAATTTGCACATGGAGAAATAAAAATCTCAGGAGCTGAAGTAATCTTTTTTAAGGATATGGGAAAAAAGTCAATAGGATTTGAATTGGGAGGATATCTATTTTCAGATGCCCAATCCTGGGCTCTGGGAGAAGTAGCCAGATAACTTCAGGCTCACCTCATGTTCCCATGGAGAAAGTTAGAAAGCGCCAAGCACCTCTCAACTGTGAAGCTTTCATTAGTTTGCTGAGGATGACATGATATTTCAATCAAGCAACCCATCTATCACGTGCTTCTACATGTGTGCATGGGTTGGGTACTATGCAAGAACATAGCTCTCAGTTCCTGTCTTTAAAATACTTCCAATCTTATTAAGTGAGCAGAGATAAGGAAGGCGGCAGAGACCAGTGAAAATAAAGTGAGGCAGGTAGGTAGCTCAGAGAAGCCAGAGAGCAAGCCCTATTGGCAGAGATAACCTGTGAACCTTCCTGGAAGAGGCAAGTCTTCAGCCAGCCCTTGACTAGGCTAAGATCAGCCAGGTCGAGGACAGAATACAAAAATTCCAGGTGGGAGGAAATAAAGTATTTTGTTGGTGGTTCAGGGGTAGGGCTGTTTCATATGTGCAGAGGGATCAGAGGAGGATTCACTCACTCACCCACTCACTCACTCACTCACCCACTCACCCACCCACTCACCCACCCACTCACCCACTCACTCACCCACCCACTCACCCACTCACTCACCCACCCACTCACTCACCCACTCACTCACTCACTCACTCACTCACTCACCCACTCACTCACACTCACTCACCCACTCACTCACTCACCCACTCACTCACTCACTCACCCACTCACTCACCCACTCACCCACTCACTCACCCACTCCACTCACCCACCCACTCACTCACCCACCCACTCACCCCACCCACCCACTCACCCACTCACTCCCACTCACTCCACTCACTCACCACTCACTCACCCACTCACTCACCCACTCACTCACCCACTCACCCACTCACCCACTCACTCACTCACCCACTCACCCACCCACTCACTCACTCCACTCACCCACTCACTCACTCTCACTCACTCACCCACTCACTCACCCACTCACTCACTCACTCACTCACCCACTCACTCACCCACTCACTCACCCACCCACTCACTCACTCACCCACTCACTCACCCACCCACTCACTCACCCACTCACTCACCCACTCACTCACTCACTCACTCACTCACTCACCCACTCACTCCACCCACTCACTCACACACCCACTCACTCCCACCCACTCACTCACCCACTCACTCACCCACTCACCCACTCACCCACCCACTCACCCACCCCACTCACCCACTCACCCACTCACCACCCACCCACTCACCCACTCACTCACCCACCCACTCACCCACTCACCCACTCACTCACCCACTCACCCACTCACCCACTCACTCACCCACTCACTCACCCACTCACCCACCCACTCACCCACCCACTCACCCACTCACCCACCCACTCACCCACTCACCCACCCACTCACCCACTCACCCACTCACTCCACTCACTCACCCACTCACCCACTCACCCACTCACTCACTCACTTACTCATCATTTAACCCAATGTGACAGACATGACCCCAACATACACTGGGCTTTGTGAGAGAGCAGTAAACAAGCTAGATGTGGTCTGTGTGCTTAGGGCAGTCCTTGGGTGGGTTGCTGGGGTCACCATGCACCAGCTGCCCTGCTCTCCTGGATGCCTGAGGCTCCGCCTTGGTGACCCCAGAGGCCTTCTGTCCTGGGACAGAGGTTTAAGTGGGTTCCCCAACAGCCTCAAGGATACTGCCATAGTGAGTGTGGCATCACACGGCGGGGATCAGCCTGCTCAGGCAGAGGGTCATGCCACGAAATGGCAGCAAGAAGGAGAAAGGAATGGCTATTGATTGCAGGCATCTGTCTGTGCGCCAGAGGTTCTATCTTATTAAATTTTCTCACAGGTCTGAAGTAGGGATCATGTTACTCATACTGTGAGTAGTATAATTTAGGCCCAGGGAGGGTCAGTAACTTGCTGCGGGTTGTGTAGCCATTAAGAGGTGGAGCTGGACTCGGACATGCCCCGATTCCAAGTCTTCATTCCACTCTACCCCCATATATAGTTTTTCTGGAAGCCTCCACAGCTGGCAGAGGAACTTGGGCACCATCTTGGGTTCTGCACTGAGGAGGGAAGACTAAACACTGAGTTTGAGGGAGAATTCCTCTTGCCAGGCTGGGTAAGGGTAGGGCTGTAGTGCTTGTAGTTACACCACCCAGGTGCTGCAGTGACCCAGGTGCTGGGTGATGATGGCTAAAGGAGAGCGAATGCAGATCTTCTCTTAATGTTTTTCTGAAGCTGGTAGTGGACAGCCATACAGTTTAAATCATCAATCACAGACTCTGCAGACTGTGCCCACCCATGCCACATGCGCCTTCCTGCTCTAATTTAAATGCCTGCCCTAGGTGAGTGGAAGGTGAGTTGTCAAATGCTATTCGGTGGAGACTTACTGGGCACCTGTGATGTGCTGGCTCTGTGCTGAACACTGGGGGTAAATCAGCAAGAAGGCCAGGTGTGCAGCGGTGCTGGGCTCCACCACTCAAGGGGCTGACCTTCACGTTGATGATGCTGTGAATGGCACTTGCTAGAGGTTTTCAGCCTGAGTGGCTGTGTGTAGTGGCTCTGCAGATGTGGCCTCTGCCCTCATGGAGTTTATAGTCTAGTAGGGAAGACCAATACTAAACGTCAAATTGAGTTGAAATTGATATTATAGTATTATTACTGTTGTCTTTGTTAGAAGAAGAAACGGAGGAAGGAAGGGGATGGAATCTCTCAACTTGTCCTCCTCGGCCCTTTTTTGGGAAACATCTAGAAACCCTTCCTTAGTCATGTCCAGCTGCTATATTGAAATGCCATAGACTGGGTAGCTTCGACCACTAGTCCCCAGCCTTTCTGGCACCAGGGACTGGTTTCATGGAAGACCATCTTTCCACAGACTGGGGTGGGGGAGGGGATGGTTTTGGGCTGACGCAAGTGCATTACATTTATTGCACACTTTATTTCTATTATTATTACATAGTAATATATGATGAAATAAGTATACAGCTCTCTATAATGTAGAATCAGTGGGAGCTCTGAGCTTGTTTTCCTGCAACTAGACAGTCCCATCTGGGGGTGATGGGAGACAGTGACAGATCATCAGGCATTAGAGTGTCATAATAAGCACGCAATTGAGATCCCTCATGTGTGCAGTTCACAGTAGGGTTTGTGCTCCTGTGAGAATCTAGGGCTGCCATTGATCTGACAGGGCGGGCTCAGGCAGCAATGCTCACTTGTCCCCTGCAGCTCACCTCATGCTGTGCCGCCCAGTTCCTAACAGGCCATGGACCGATACTGGTCTGTGGCCCAGGGGTTCGGGATCCCTGGCTTAAACAATAATGATGTGTCACAGTTCTAGAGGCTGGGAAGTTAAGACGAGGGTGTGGCAGGGTCAGGTTCCAGGTGAGGGTCCTCCTTATGGCTTGCATACAGCTGCCTTCTTGTGTCCTCTCATGGCAGAGATTGAGAGAGTGAGAGAGCTTGTTCATGTCTCTTCCTTACATGAGGCCTAATCTCATCATGAGGACTCCATCCTTGTAACCTGATTGCCTCCTGGATTAGACTGTTCTTGTGTTGCTATAAAGAAATACGTGAGATGGGGTAATTTATTAAAAAAGAGCTTTAATTGGCTCATGGTTCTGCCAGCTGTACAGGATGCACAGTGCTGGCATCTGCTCTGGCTTCTAGGGAGGCCTCAGGAAACTTACAGTCATGCAGAAGGCAAAGGGGGAGCAGGGATGTCACATGACAAAAGCAGGAGCAAGAGAGAGTCAGCAGGGAGGCACCACATGCTTTTAAACGACCAAATCTTGCAAGAACTCACTCACTATCACGAAGACAGCACCAAGCCGTGAGGGATCTGCCCCCATGATCTAAACACCTCTCCTCTCACCATGCCCCACCCCCCAGCATTGGGGATTGCAGTGCAACGTGAGATTTGGGCAGGGGTAAATACCAACAATATCACCTCCCAGAGGCTCCGTCTCCAAACACCATTGCATTGTGGATTTTTTCTGGTGAGGAGGAACGATACAATTCAGTCTGTAACAAACACTAAACTTGATCTTCTTTCAAGGGCTGCATTAGGAACAGGACCACTTTAAGGAAAATAAAAACTTGGCTGGGTGCCGTGTCTCATGCTTGTAATCCCAGCACTTTGGGAGGCCAAGGTGGGCAGATCACGAGGTCAGGAGTTTGAGAACAGCCTGACCAACATGGTGAAACCCCATCTCTACTAAAAATACAAAAATTAGCCAGGTGTGGTGGCACACACTTGTAATCCCAGCTACTCAGGAGGCTGAGGCAGGAGAATCACTTGAACCTGGGAGGCAGAGGTTGCAGTGAGCCTAGATTGGACCACTGCACTCCAGCTCCAGCCTGGGCGACACAGCGAGACTCCGTCTCCAAAAAAAATAAAAAAAATAAAAATAAAATAAAAGACTTTCCCCCACCTTGCCAGATATTGCCCCCTGCATGCCAGTTTTTCTAAAAGACTAAATGGGAGACAGAGCTTTCCATGAACAGTTTGAGTTAAACATGTTTAAATGCAAACAACAGGAAGTTAGCATATTGGTGTAGATGAGCTTTCGTGTGTGTTTGTGGGTGGCTCTGGCAATGTGAGCAGAGTGAGACAGCTGGAAAACTTGGTGCCCACAGTGAGGAAGAGGCGCCACTGGGGGAAGGAGGGCCCTGAAATCCTGCCACAGACCGGGGCTTCTTTTAGCTCTGCTTATCTCTGCTTCTATGCACAGATAGCAGTGATGGGCCAAGGTCCTGTTTATACAGCAAAGAGGACTTGGGGCCACACAGGGGGAGTGGAGAGAAGGACAACTTCCTGAGAAATGAAAGAACTCAGTTCCAGATGGGATGAAGGCAAGGGAAGGGTCAAGGCCAACTTGCTAGGGAGAGGGAGAACAGCATAGCCTCGGCCCCCACCTCCACCCCTGGGAGGATTGAGACTTGGGTGGGCGTGAGCAGGCTTCTGGCAGAAGATAAGAAACTTGCTATTGGACACGTATTTCTGGTGTGGCAGGACACCTGTCCTCGGGTCAGAACACAGAACCAGAGAGATAGTGAAAGGGAGGAGTCTTGATGTCTGGCTGGACCTGAGAGTGATCTGAGAAACTGGAGTGAGCAGGTACGGTCTTGAGACCAGGAGGTTGGAGGAAGAGGAGCAGAGGTCTTAGAGGGCTGTGATTGAGCAGGCTCTGAAAAATCACATCTGGATCCTGGTTGGCAGCCACTTTGGAGAAGTCTCATGTTCCCCATTCCGAGTCTTCTTGGCCCCCTGGAATCCATCTCTCCACAGATACACTCAAGGAGGGTTGCTGGAAATCTCACATAGGAACACTCAGCTCTCAGAGCTGGGGTGGCTCCTCATTTCAGATAGGATCACACAGGGACCTCCATCCCTTACAAAGCCCCTAGAACTAGGCAGCCAGCACTGCTGCAACCAGAATGCTGTCTGGGGGGCCTGGGAGCCCAGCAATTTGTTCCCCTTGCCTTTCCTATTTCTGATTGCAGCCTTGAGTAGCCTGAAGTCCGTTGTTGATGAGAACATCATTCTACCCTGCCTTGTACCAGCTTCCTCCAGCCTAAGACATCAATCATCCCTTGGGGGATCTCAGCCCCCTTGGTTTGGTGTATGCAGGTGATGGCTGGGACTGTCCCATGTGTGATCCAACCCAGGGGACACTGGTCACTTCACAGATGAGGCATTCACTGCCAGCATGTCCTTGCTCCCTCTGACCCCTTCAACTTTAATGTAAATGTCACTCCTGGGATCCTATCATTGTGGGTTTTTTTTTTGGGAGAAATACTATGTTGGAAAGGACACTTGTCCTCTCTGCTGTTTAAATTGCTTTCTACAGGTTAGGGAGAACTAGTCATCGATTTTCTTCTAGAGAGCATAGCAAGCCCTGTGAAGATTTTGGTTAATTAACTTTTGGAGAAGTGCTTCTTGAATTTATCAGGGAGGTTGAAGTCTTCTTTTCTCCTCTTATATCTTGAAAAAGGCTTTAAATGTTGGTCCGAATCTCTGCCAACACCTGGTCTGTTTAAAAGGACTTCCCTGGAGATGATGGTAGAGGGACTGTTGAATGTCATGTTTTTGCAGCTTCGATCTTAATACAGTTGTTCCAGTCCACGGAAAGTCTTCTCTGTTTACATAAGAGAGGTATCATTCACACAAAGATTACATTTAAAAATATACATTTCCCCCCAGCATGCTTGTTACTAATAACATTGCATGTTATTAAAGTGGAAAGTATTTAAGATGAAATTAATTTTTGCCCAGTGTGCCACTTTGTTTGACTTTCTTGATCCAGTTGGTATGGGGCACCAATGTTGGCCAACCTCACTTTGCATTTTTAGCAAGGTCACTGTCTTGTTCCTCTCGTCTGAATTGATGCTGCTGGAAGTGAGTTACTAGCCTATTAGGATAAGTCCAATTTGGAATTCTGCTGTGCAGATTTCTTTTGTATTGCTTTCCAGAAGTTTATTTTAAAATATTCATCTCCAGTAGATGAGTTCTGGTATACAATTTTTAGTTTTCTTTTTTTGGGGGGCCTGATTTTACGGGTTCTCTTTTTCAGCAGAATTTTTGGGGTTGGGATAATTAACATCTTTATTTTGGCATTCTGTCAAAAGGTCCTGGGAAAACAGATTGCTGCTTTCACGTTGGACACCCCCTCCATCACATGTTCTCGTCAGTTCTCATCCATGTGGCGTGGCTGCTTGCTGTTTTGTGGGTGGGGCTGGAGCATCCAGGATACCCTGAACAGCCTGTGCCATCTTCTCTGGGCCAAGCTGCCTGTGAAAGTTCTGTTCCACTGAGCTACATCGCCATAGCAGAAGGAAGTGTTTAAGCTGGTGTGACACAAACGCTTAGTAAAAAGTGGTTCTTTATTTTTGATCAATCTCATGATCCTTGTTACCAGCTTAGATCATATCAGCGATGTGCCATTCAGTTTCATAGCATTTTAATGGGCTTTCATCTCCCCCTCCCCAATTCATTTCCAGCTGCGTGACTATTACAATTTGATTACAGTTTGGTTTTGCAACTGCCAGGAGACTCTCTGAGCATATTATGCCTTCATGTGAACGTGAAGGTGTTCAGAGGTGAAAAAGGAGCAAAGGGTTTTGTTTTGTTTGTTGTTGTTTTTTTTTGAATGCTTGTCAACAAGTAATTTCCAAGTGATGCCTGAGAAGCTTCCAGGATTGTGTTTTCCATAGTGAGATATTTGCTTTAAGCTCTTTGATAGAACCTGACCCACTGACTTTTTAAAAAGAGTATAGAGAGTGCATTGAAAACGTTGCTTTCTAACAAGTGGTGATGAGAATGTGGAGTAGACAGCACCCTTGCACACCACTGGTGGAAATGTAAAATGGTACAGCTGCCATGAAAAACAGCATGGTGGTTCCTCAAAAAATGAGAAATAGAACTACCATATGACTAAGCAGTTCTACTCCTGGGTATATACCTAAAAGAATTGAAGGCATTTTTTTTTTTGTTTAATTTGTTTTTTGACAGAATCTTGCTCTGATGACCAGGCTGGAGTGCAGTGGCACAATCCTGGCTCATAGCAACCTCCACCTCTTGAGTTCAGGAATTCTTCTGCCTCAGCCTCTTGAGTAGCTGGGATTACAGGCGTCCGCCACCATGCCTGGCTAATTTTTGTAGCCAGGCTGGTCTCGAACTCATGACCTCAGGTGATCCACCGCCTCAGCCTCCCAAAGTGCTGGGATTACAGGCATGAGCCACTGCGCCCAGCCCGCAAGCAGGGTTTTGAAAACATTTTTATATACTAGTGTTCATAGCAGCATTATTTATAATAGCTAAAATGTGGAAACAACCCAGATGTCCATTGACAGATGAGTGGATAAGCAAAATGTGGTATATGCATACAACGGAATATTATTCTGACTTAAAAAAGAAGGAAATTCTGACATATGCTTTAACATAGGTTAACCTTGAGGATATTATGCTAATCAAATAAACTAGTCACAAAAAGACAAACACTGTATGACTCCACTTTTATGATATGACTCCACTTTTTTGAGTACTTGGAGTAGTCAAAATCATAGAGATAGAAAGCAGTGGTCAGGTGCAATGGCTCATACCTATAATCCCAGCACTTTGGGAGGCTAAGGTTAGCAGATTACCTGAGGTCGGGAGTTTGAGACCAGCCTGACCAACATGGAGAAACCCCATATCTACTAAACATAAAAAAAAAAATTAGTGGGGCAAGGTGGCACATGCCTGTAATGTCAGCTACTTGGGAGGCTGAGGCAGGAGAATCGCTTGAACCTGGGAGGTGGAGGTTGCAGTGAGCCAAGATCACGCCATTGTACTCCAGTCTGGGTAACAAGAGCAAAACTCCATCTCAAAAAAAAAAAAAAAAAGAAAAGAAAGCAGAATGGTAGTTGCCGGAGATGGGGGCAGAGTAGGAATGGGGGAGTTATTGTTTAACGGGTACAGAGTTTCAGTTTTGCAAAATGCAAGAATTCTGGAAATGGATGGTAGCGGTAGTTGTAAGCACTGTTGTCTCCATGTGCTTAATGGGAAATTTTATGTTATGTGTATTTTACCGCAATTAAGAAATTGAAGCAAAATCCCAATTTTGCTTTTTAAAAATTCCTCTAAATACTTGGGTTAAGAAATATTATTTTTAGAGACTTTCCCTCTCATTTTAAGCTGATGTAATCCAATTTGAAATCTACATAGAACGAAAATAAAAAGACATCACAATGTTGTTTCAAGAATAAACTCTTGAATTCTCCCTTTTGCCCCTGTGACCTCTGTGGCTCCTTCCCTTTCTACTTATTCTTCCTACCTGCACTCCTTTGTGCCCCCTGCCACCCGACCCCAGTAAGAGGCTTGAATTTACCTGGCACAGGTTCTGTTATTACATGTGTATTTCCTTCAGGTATTTATTAGTCTGTGCCTATATTTTATTTGTTAGGCATTTGAGCTCATTGATTATTTTAGTGCTTTGCATTTGATCAATTATATCAGTGCTCTATTTTTGGTCTTTGAAGAGGACATTACCTTAAAATCAGTAGCATCACCACGTGTCCAAAAACCAAAGAGTCAGGAATGTAAAATTTACCTGTGCTTAATCAGATTCTCAGTCCAGCAAACCAGAAAGGTCTTTCTATTTGTGTTTTAAACTCCATGAGTTGAATTATTTTGAATTCAAAATTGTTGAATTCTGTTTGTTTTCTATCAGAAAGTTATTTTTCTTTAAGTAATACGGTTTTAAAAAATTGGTACCTGTTCCTCTATACCTCCTTCTTCCTGCAATAGCTCTACTTTTATGGAATGTTTCCTCTGTCCTTCTAGTTTTTGTTTATATGGAGTGTTTCTCTTCTGTTGTAATGGAAAACTGGGTATCTTTGCTGGTGGTTTGGGTTCATCGAGTGTCTTTGCTGGTGACTTCTGAGAACAAAATGTAGCTAATAGGAGTGAGGAGGTTCTAGAAGCACACCATCCTCTCGATTCCCTGCATAAGGTTGTTCCAGAGCTACCTCCCCTCTGGAGTGGGACCTCATGCTTTTGAGAACATGGACTGTTCTCTCTTACTGGTGATTCATTCTTGAAAGCCCATGCTCTTTGTTAAAGGAGTTTCCAAGTTGCTGGGTGGATTTGGGATAGAAAATAAAACCTGGTCAAGACCTGACACTGAGTTGCATTCTGCTCGTTGGCAAGGCTCTTGGTGTTCATTGCCTTGGTCTTCATAACTGGGAGATCTTCAGTCTTCCCAGGGAGGTGGGTGTTTGACGTCAGTTTCCCTCTGGGTGTGTTTCAGTTTTCCCTGGCCTCACTCCTTCACTCTCTGACTCTGGCAGGCTCGGGGACCAGTTCTACAAGGAAGCCATTGAGCACTGCCGGAGTTACAACTCCCGGCTGTGTGCAGAGCGCAGCGTGCGACTTCCCTTCCTGGACTCACAGACTGGGGTGGCCCAGAACAATTGCTACATCTGGATGGAGAAGAGGCACCGAGGCCCAGGTGAGCTACGCCACTCCTGGGACATGCGCACGTGTAGGCTCCCAGTATGGAGGGAGGAAGACCAGAGCTTGTCTGGGAATCCAGGCAGCCTGGGTGGGATTGGGGCGGGGCAAGCTGCACATGGGCCTCTGAGATACCGTAAAGAAACTCAGCTACTTTTATGCTCCTGGCAGGTGTTCCAAGGAATGCGTGTGGGGCATTTAAGCCACGTGGCAGGGGCGGGGTAGGGTGGGAAGTGAAAGAGCTAAAGGTGTTTATCCCAAAGAAGGCCAGACCGAGGACATAACAGCAATCTTCATCTTTTACCTTTGGGTGTTGGTTACAAGCTGGAAATCTGCTGTTAGATCTGAGTGTGAGGCTTAGCTTTGTCACCAAATTTCTGTCCCTCAGGTTCCTCATCTGTAAAATGTGAATAATAATAGTACTTACCACATAAGATTTTGTCTGAATTAAATGGGACGATTGATAAAAACTCATGAGTTTAGCACATGCTAAGTATGTGCTTCCAAATTGCTGGCTATTATGATTGATATTACCGTTATTACTACGACTACAGACACTAGTCTTCTAGGCCCCAAAGAACAGAATAAAGACCTTGTTATTAGGGAGACAGCTACAAGAATGTGATTTTTTGGCTCTGTCTGAATCTATTTTTTAAAACGTTTTATTTGGAAAAATTTCACGTTTATATAAAACTGAAGACAACAGTAAAACAAATTTCCATGTAACCCTGCTTCAACAATGATCAACTCAAGGTCAATCATGTTTCATTTATACGCACTTCTCACTTTCCTCCCTGACCTCAGATTATTTTGAAGCAAAGCCACGAAAGCACATGATTTCATCTGTAAATATTTTGTTGTGTATCTCTAAATGGTAAAGAACTTAAACAAACAAACAAATCCACAATCACTATCAGAGCTCAAAGAATTAGCAATAAGACTTTGATATCATCAAATATTTGGTCAACATTCACGCTTCCCCTGTAGTTTAAATCAGGATCCAAATGGAAGCCGTACATTGCAATTGACTGACGTGTCTTTTAACATCTCTGGGTTTCTCTCTGTCTCTGCCTCTGACTCTCTCTCTCCTTCTTGCATGGTACCTGTTGAAGACGCTGGGGTTGCTTACACTGTGGGGTTTCCCAGAAGGATTTGGTGATTGCATCCCCCACAGTGTTATTCCTATGAATTGGTAGTTAGGTCTAGAGACTTACTCAGGTTCAATTTTTATTTTTTTGACAAGAACAACTCCTAAGTGGTAGCGTGTACTTTCATCAGGAGGCTCATACAGTCTGGTTACCTCTTTTACTGATGTTAGCAGCCCTTCATGATAATTGCCTAGATTCTTTATCCCATTAAGGGTTGCAAAAAGTTAATATTCAATCCAGGACTATCATTATATCTTCATTTGTTAGCTCTACAACTTCTATAAAGAAAAACATTCCCTCAGTTCACATATGAAAAGCAGGATAAATGACTTTTTTCCCCCTCCGTTTACCAGTTTTGAAAATAATGAGTTGGTTCTCTAGCATTCTCGAAAGATGATCAATGTAATAATAATTATTTTTTTTGAATACCACCAGATGTAAACATATTTAATGTATTTTAATCCAGTGTAGCTATTATTCTTAAGATGCGTACCTTGCCTCATCTTTGGTCTTTCAGGATTCTGGCCAGTGCTAGTGATTTGAAACAACCCCAGTAGTTTCTGATAGCCTTTTTGCCACCCTAATATTAGGATGAAATATATCAGGCTCATCTTGTACACTTCTGGATCTCCAGGCCTGAAATCAGCTATTTCTTGAAGAAATTTTGGCTTCTTTCTGTAGGAAATGTTACTTAGAGACCACAGTCTGGTGGTGTTCATTGCTACTGGCTTGGTAATTGTTTCTAGGCCTTATCAGTGACTAGAACTAAGAAACAGGATTTTTTTTCTTTTCTTTCTTTTTTTTTTTTTTTTGAGACAGAGTTTCCCTCTTGTTGCCCAGGCTGGAGTGCAATGGCATGATCTTGGCTCACCACAACCTCTGCCTCCCAGGTTAAAGTGATTCTCCTGCCTCAGCCTCCCTAATAGCTGAGATTACAGGCATGCACCACCATGCCGGGCTAATTTTTGTATTTTTAGTAGAGATAGGGTTTCTCCATGTTGGTCAGGCTGGTCTCCAACTCCTGACCTCAGGTGATCCATCTGCCTCAGCCTCCCAAAGTGCTGGGAATACAGGCATGAGCCACCGTGCCCGGCTTTTCTTTTTCTTTTTAAGAGAAAATACATTATAAAATTGTGTTGATACATCCCATTCAATTCAGTTTTAAACAGTTTTTACTTAGCTATCTTAATTCTGTATCTCCTTTCTCCTACACCAAAAAAATCCTAGAAATGATATTGACCTAATTACTTATTTGCTTTATTTTACACTGACACACACACACTTACACATACACACACTCATACAGACACACACACACTCATACACACATAGTATCAGAATGACAATATGACTATTAACAATAAGATTACTGAAAAAAGTTTAAGACATTTTCTTTTTTGCAATTCTTTTTTGTCCTTAGGATATATTCCATTAAACATGTGCAGTCAAATTACTCTGCTTTAAGGTCACTTGAAATTGTTCCTCTATATGGTTGTGCCACTAACTCAATACACAGTTGGATTTATTTGTTTCATTTTTTTTTCACTTATGGGGTTTGATTTTTGAGTGGGGGAGGGGGTTCATATAATTTCTTCTTTATTAAATCAACTTTTCATCTTGAAATAATTAATAATTGCAATTGTGACTATATTTGCAATTTGAAGTTGCAAATATGATACAGACAGGTCCCTTATCTTCTTTACCTAACTTCCTCCAAGGTAAATACATCTTACAATATCAAAACCTGAAAATTGACATTGGCAAAATGTATATATGTAGCTCTATGCCATTTATCACATGTGTAGATTTACAAAACTATTACCATCCAACACTGTCATTATTTAAATCCTTTACCCTCCCCCATTTATAATATAGTTGTTTTAAACATTTCCTTTACATGCACTGAAAACCATACCAGTGTTATAATTTTTGCTTTAACCATCAAACATAATTTACAAACTATAAGAGAAGTGTTTATTGTATTTACTCATATTTTTACTACTTCATCGTTTTTCTTTCTTCCTGACATTCCAAGATTCCTTCCTTTAGCATTTCCTTTCTGGGGTAGTACTTTCTTTAGGCATTCTTTTAGAGTAAATCCGATGGTAACAACTTCTTAGTTTTCCTTCATTGGAGAATGTCTTGATTTTGCCTTCATTCCTGGAGGATATTTTTGCTGGACATAAAATTCTGAGTTGATAGTCCTTCTATTTTGGCAGTTGAAAAAGGTTTTGTTACTTCTTTCTGATGGTTAGTGATAAGAGATCTGCTGTTATTTAAATGTTTTTTTTTTCTCTTATAAGTAAGGTGTCATTTCTCTCTCATTGTTTTCAAGTTTTTTTCTTTGATTTTAGTTTCAGAAATGTGATTTTGATGTGTTTTCACATAGATTTCTTTGGGTTTATTCTGTTTGAGTTTACTCAGCTTCTTGAACCTGTAGGTTTATTTATTTATTTATTTATTTATTGCCAAATTTGGGAAATTTTCAGCCATTATTTCTTTGAATACATCTTCAGTTCCACACTCTTTCGCCTCTCCTCCTGGGACTTCAACAACACAAATGTTAGCTCTTTTGTTACAGTCCCATAAGTCCCTGAGGCTGTGTTTATTTATTTTGAAAATTCTCTTTGTGGTTCAGCTTGGGTGATTTCTGTAGTTTTCTCTTGAAGTTCATGGCTTATTTTATTCTGTCCTCTTCCTTCTGCTGTTCAGCCAATGCATTGAGAGCATTTTTATTTTTTGTTATGAATTTTTTCAGTTTTCAAATTCTATTTGGTTCTTCATATTTTCTATTTGCTAAATGTGTCTTATATGTTCATAATTGCTTGTTGAAACACTTTTAATGATGGGTGCTTTAAGATCCTTGCCAGATGATTTTAACATTTTTTGTTACTTTGTTGTTGGTATCTGTGTCTTTTCTTCTTTGAGGTTTTCCTGGTTCTTCATAGGATAGGTGGCTTTGACTGAATCTTGGACATTTTGGCCGTTATGTTATGAGACTCTAGATATTATTTAAATCTTATATATCAGCTATAATCTTCAAGCTGTGCTAGTAGGGGAGGCGAGGCTCCTCTCATTACTGTCAGATGGGTGTGGAAATTCAGTGTCTCTACTTGACTTCTGTTGACATCCCAGTATGACATCCTCTTTAATAGGAGAGGAACACCTTCTTGTTGCTGGGTGGAGGTGGGAATTTGGGCTCCTCACTAGGCCTTGACTGATATTATCCTACTTGGGAGGAGGAGAGTCTCTACTGATACCACAAGGCACCAGCTCTTCCCTTAGCCTTCTCTGACACTAACCCAGCAAAGCTATTGGGATGCCTGCTTGTCTTGCTAGGCTGCTCCTTTCCTGGTTTTCTGGCTAGAGAGAGCAGGATTTTCTTGAGGCCTATTTTGGTCTTTATTTGTTGGTGTTTCTGGGTTACCAACTTTTCCAGAATCCAGTCCAGGATATATGAGGTATAAAGGATACCCAAGATTGGGCTGGAATGGTGGCTCATGCCTGTAATCCCAGCACTTTGGGAGGCTAAAGGAGGAGGATTGCTTGAGTCCAGGAGTTCAAAACCAGCCTGAGCAACATAGTGAGACTTCGTCTCTATAAAAATTAGCCAGGTAGGGTGGTGTGTGCTTGTAGTCCCAGTTACTGGGAGGCTGAGGTGGGAGAATCGCTTGAGTCTAGGAGTTTGAGGCTACAGTGAGCCAGGATTGCGCCACTGCACTCCAGTCCAGGTGACAGAGTGAGACGTCTTGATAAATAGCTAGCTAGCTAGATAGTTAGAAAGGTGAGTGGATAGGTAGATAGATAAAAGAATACCCAGGAGCTTACTACCCACCCTGTTACAGTCCCTAGCTAGTCTGACTGGTTCCCTTCATCTTTCAGTTATTTCTTATGTCTCTTCTATGAATAATGTCCAGGATATTTAGTTGCACTTAGTGGGAGGAATATAAAAACGTGTATCTATTTCATCTTTCCAGAAGCAGAAGTCCCTGAGATTGCCTTGTCATTAAAAATATTTAACAGCTTTATTGAAGAATAATTACATATAATAAATTTCACATACTTAATGTACACAGTTTGATAAGTTTTGACATGTATTCACCTGTGGAACCATTACCACGATCAAGATAATGAACTTATCCATGACTTGCAAAGGTTTCTTATGTGTCTAGTAATCCATCCTTCCTGCGCTTCCCTGTGCCTCTATCCTTCTTCACTCCCTCCCTAGAGGAAGCCACTGATTTGCTTTCTATACTGGAACCACACACTATGTACTCCCTTTTTTAGGGGCAAGGGCATGTCTGCCTTCTTTCACTTACCATAATTACTAATTAATACTATATCAGTAATTCCTTTTTATGCTGAGTAGTAGTCCATCGCATGGCTGTATCACAGTTAATTTATTCTTTCACCTGTTGATGGACAATTGGAATTGTTTGCTGTCTGACTATTATGAATACAATTGCTATGAACATTTGTGTACAAGTCTTTGAATGGACATATGCTTTCCTTTCTCCTAGTTAGGTTAAGTACATAGGAGTAGAGCACCTAGATCATAAGAGAGATAGATGTTTAACTTTAAAGAAACTGCCAAGCTGTTTTCCAAAGTGCTTGTACCATTTTACATTCACTCCAGCAATATATGAGAGTTCCACTTCCTTCATATCCTTGCCAACACTTGGTGTGGTCAGTTTGAAAATATTTTTAGCCATTCTAATAGATATATAGTAGTATTTCATTGCAGTTTTAACTTGCATTCCACTAGTTAATAATGATTTTGAGCATCTTTATATGTGCTTATTTGCCATCTGTAAGGGAAAACAAACTTTTCTTCTCTATACCTTTTTTTTTTTTGAGCCGGAGTTTCACTCTTGTTGCCCAGGCTGGAGTGTAATGGCACAATCTCTGCTCACACAACCTCCGCCTCCCAGATTCAAGCGATTTTGCCTCAGCCTCCCAAGTAGCTGGGATTACAGACATTCACCACCATATCCAGCTAATTTTGTATTTTTAGTAGAGATGGGGTTTCTCCATGTTGGTCAGGCTAGTCTTGAACTCCTGACCTCAGGTGATCCGCCCTCCTTGGCCTCCCAAAGTGCTGGGATTACAGGCGTGAGCCACTACGCCTGGCTCTTCTCTATACTTTTACTCAGTATTTCTGTGACCAGATAGGTGTGTGGATGCCCTAATTTCATATGCCAGTATCAAGTCCAGGTTGTCAGCTGTGCTTCTGACCAATGGGCTATAAATGGAGGCTTCCATGACTGGCCCTCATGTTTGATCATTTGCTAGAACTCAGGAAAACCACTTACATACTAGACTGCCAGTTTATCACAAAGGACATGTATCTGAAACAGCCAAATGGAAGAGGTGCACAGGGCAAGGTATGGGGAAAAGGGACATGAAGCTTCCATGCCTTTTCCAAGTGAGCCACCCTCCCAATGTTCACAAACCCAGTGCTCTCTGAATTCAGTCAATTTGGATTTTCACAGAAGCTTCATTATATAGGAAGAGTTGATTAAATCATTGGCCATGAATGATTAGCTCAACCACTAGTGCTGCCTTCTTCCTAGAGATCAGAGGTGGGAGGTTAGAGCTGGGGCTCAAAGTTACAGCCGCCATATAATTTCACGCAAGTAAAATTCCTGTCTCAAATTGTTACAGCCTCCAGCCTTATCAGAAAGGTGGACAGGTGTTCACTGAGGGTGTTTGTTAAATATTTGTTGATCAAGCTCAACAATACCTTCCTCTCCATCAGAAATGATGTGACTGCCTCTTGGCTTCCCTGCCTGTCAGATGGAGAGTTCATTCATTGATTAATTCAACAGACGGACAGCTCTCGTGTGCACAGGACTGTACCTGGTGATGGTGGGAAAACACAACCGTGTTCCTGTCCTTGGGTGGAGGTTTGGTGGGATCGTGGGATTCATTCTTGAAGGTAC
Source organism: Ateles fusciceps (assembly GCA_036589455.1). Classification (NCBI taxonomy): domain Eukaryota; kingdom Metazoa; phylum Chordata; class Mammalia; order Primates; family Atelidae; genus Ateles; species Ateles fusciceps. The sequence continues at coordinate 5,367,414 of JAZHEH010000228.1, read as the reverse complement.
AAGGTCAGAATCCTCTGGTAACAGGAGAGGCAGGAAGAAGGGACGTCCTCTGCCTTTTCTTTCGTGGTCGAAGCCCCTTTCACCTAAGGTTTCCTTTCTAGGCGCAGCCCTTAAAATGTCAGAAAAAGCCAGGTGACCCATCAGCTCCCACCGCCAAAGGCAGGGCTGGTGTCCTTCTGTGTGTCCCAGGTAAGCCTGGGAGGAGGTGAGGGGACCTCACAGCCACAGGAACTACAGTTGTAGTGAGAAGTAACTCCCTCAGTCCCGACAGGGTTTTTTTTTCATGAGTCTCAGGGTGTGTCTAATGCAGAGCTTCTCAGAGTCTGGCCTCTGCTGATAGCAGTGGCATCACCCAGTCATATCGTTGGGTGTTTGTTCCCTCCAAATCTCATGCTGAAATGTGACCCCCAAGGTTGGAGGTGAGGCCTGATGTGAGGTGTTTGGGTCATGGGGACAAATCCCTCATGAATGCATTGATGGATCCTGGCAGTAATGAGTGAGTTCTGGCTCTGTTAGCTCACATGAGATCTGGTTGTTAGAAAGAGCCTGGCACTTCCCACACCTGCTCTTGTTCCCTCTCTCACCATTTGTCACACCCACTCCCCTTGCCTTTCACCATGAGTGGAAGCTCCTTGAGGCCTCACCAGAAGCTGGCATTGCAACAGTGCTTCTTAGATAGCCTGTGGAACTGTGACCCAAATAAACCTCTTTTCTTTATAAATTAAAAAAAAAAAAGTTACAGCCGCTAATCTTGTGGTTGGTTTCCCCTGTTAATAATCCCCTATCCTGAGGCTATCCAGCAGGGTCATCCATTAGCTTTTAAAAAGACACATCACTTGGAGATTCCGGGGGTTTTAGAAACTGTATGCCAGGAAGTGGGGATTAAGACCAAAATGTAGATTTCTAATTATATCACAATATGACATCATCCATGTATCTTCTTTGGTAAAGTTCAAATCTTTCATCCATTCTAAAACTGAGCTCTTTGCTTATTATTGAATTTTGATTGTCTCTTTATATATTCTAGATACAGGAAGTTTATCGAACATATGCTTTGCAAATATTTTTTCCAGTCTGTGGTTTGTATTTTCATTAACTTAGCAGTCTCATTCAAAGAGCAGAAGTTTTCAATTTTGGTGAAATCCAATTTATCAATTTATTCTTTTATGAATTGTGCTTTTGATGTTATATCTAAGAAATTACTACCTAATGCAGGGTCAGAGTTTTCTCTCTTTTTTTTTCCCTAAAATTTTATAATTTTAGATTTTACATTTAGGTCCATGATTCATTTGGGTTAATTTTGTATATGGTACAAAGTATGGATTAGTTAATTTTCTTGCAGATGGATGGGATATTCAATTGTTTCAACATAGTTTGTTGAAAAAGAGTAGCCTTTCTCCACTTAATTGCCTTGTCAAAAATTAGATGTCCACATATATGTGTGTCTATTTTTGGACTCTCAATTCTGTTTTATTGACCTATTTGTCTGTCTGTCTTTACACTCTTATCACACTGTCTTGAGTATTATAGTTTTATAATGCTTGAATCAGGTGGTGTTAGCCCTCTAAATTTGTTCTTGTTTTTCTTTGTTATTTTGATTATTCTAGGTCATTTGCTCTTTTATATGGATTTTATAATCAGTCTTCAATTTCTACAAAAAAACTGGCTAGGATTTTGGTTGGGATTGTGTTGCATCTATAGATCCATTCAAAGAAAATTAACAGTTTTCAGTATTGAGTTTTGCAGTGCATGGCTATGGCATCTCTCTCAATTTATTAATATCTTCTTTAATTTTTCTCATCAATGATTTTTAATTTTTAGTATATAGATCTTTCACATTTTGTCAGATTTATCTCTAAGGGCTTAATATTTTGATACTATTATAAATTTTTATAAATTTTAATTTCTCATGTTTGCTGATATACAGAAATACAATTTATTTTGTATATTCCTCCTGTATCCTGCAACCTTGATTAACTGATTAGTTCTAATAGCTTTCTATAGATTCTGTAGAATTTTCTATATAGTTGATTACCTGTTAGTTTCCTAATAGATAATCTGAATAGTAAAGAAAACTTACTTCTTTCGTTTAATATGGATAACTTTTATTTATTTTATTTGTCTCTTGTACTGGCTAGACTCTCCAATATAATATTAGGTAAAAGTGGTGAGATTGGACATCCTTTTGTTGTTTCTGATCTTAAGGAGAAAACATTTATTTATTTTTTTGTTATTAAGTATGACATTGGCTGTAGATTTTTTTGTAGATATTCTTTATCAGATTGAGGATGCTCCCTTCTATTTCTAGCTTGAGAGATTTTGAAAATCACAAATGGATATTCGATTTTGTCATCTGATTTTCTGCATCTATTGAGATGATCATATGATTTTTCTTTTGTGGTTTGTTAAGATAATGAGTTACATTGATTGATTTTTGAATGTTAAACCAATATTACATTCCTAGGATAAACCCCACTTTGTTGTGCTATCTTATCCTTTTAATGTAGTGTTAGATTCATGTTGCTCAAGTTTTATTAGAGTTTTTGCATCTATGTTTATGAGAGATATTGGTCTATAGTTTTCTTGTAATGTCTGTCTGGTTTTGGTGTCAGGGTGATGCTGGCCTCATTTAATGAGTTGGGAAGTATTTCTTCCTTTTTAGTTTTCTGAAACTTTATATAGAATTGGTATTATTTCTTCCAAAAATATTTTATAGCATTTACCAGTGAATCCATTTGGATCTGGGAATTTCCTTGTGGTAATGTTTTTAACTATAAATTTAACTTATTTTATAGATATAGGGCTATTTAGGTTATTTATTTCATCTTGAGTAAGCTTTGGTAGTATGTGTTTTTGTTTCTTTTATCTGAGTTCTCCAAATTGGTTGCACAAAATTGTTCATAATATTGCTGCATTATTTTCTTTTAATATATGTAGTAAACACACACACACGCAGGCACACAAATATATATATATATATAATATGTAGAATCTGTGGTGGCATATTATTTCACTCATTATATTGGTAATCTGAATGTTCTTTTTTACCTCATCATTCTGACTAGAGGTTTATCAATTTTATTGATCTTTTCAAATAAATAGCTTTTGCTAGAATTGATTTTCTCAATTGCTTTTCTGCTCTGATCTTTATATTTCCTTCTATTTACTTTGGTTTTAATTTGCTCTTCTGTTTCTTATTTCTTTTAATTTTTTAATTTTTGTGGGTGCATAGTAAATGTATCTGTTTCTTAAGGTGTAAACAGGTCATTGATTTGAGCTATTTCTTCTTTTCTACTACAGCATTTTCTAATATAATTTCCCTGTAAACACTACATTAGCCTCATTTAAAAAATTTTGATATTGAGTTTTAATTTTCACTCAGTTCAAAATATTTTCCTTTTGGTTTCTTCTTTTACTCCTGGATTATTTAGAACTGTATTGTTTAGTTTCCAAACACTTGGGACATTTCCAAAGATGTGTCCATTATTTATTTCCAATTTAATTCCAAATGGTTAGAGAATAGTTTTTATGGTTTGAATCCATTTAAATTTATTGCTACTTGTTTTATGGCTCCAAATATGGTCTACCTTGGTAAATATTCTGTTTGCTCAGGAAAAGAATTGTGTTTTGCTGTTGTTGGTTGGAATGTTCCATAAGTATCAATAAGGTCAATTTGGTTAATAGTGTTGTTTAAATCTTCTACATCCATGTTGATTTTCTATTTATTCTATGAATTATTGAGAGGTGGGGTATTGAAACTTATGACTATAATTGTAGGTTTGCTTATTTCTCCTTACAATTCTATTACTTTTTGTTTCATGTGTATTGAAGATTTGTTATTAGGTACATAAACATTTAGTATTGCTATGTCCTCTTAATAAATTCATTCCTTTATCATTATAAAATAATCTTCTTAATTTCTATTAATATTATTTTCTCTGAAATTTCCTTTGTCTAATTCTAATATAGCCACTCCAGCTTTCTTTTGATTAATATTAACATGAAATATATTTTTCCATTCTTTTACTTCTTGCCTATTTGCATTTTTATATTAAAAGTAGTTTTTTAATAGGCAGCATAAAGTTGTGTCATGCTTTTTAAATGTAATCTGACAATCTGTTTTTTAATTAGGGGTATTTAGACAATTTACATTTAGTAGAATTATGTTTTCTCTCTTTGTTGGTTTATTAACTACAACTCTTTTTGTTATTTTGGTGATTGTTTAGTGTTTATAGTATACATCTTTAACTAATTATAGTTAACCTTCAAATGATATTATTCAACTTCATGAATAGTATAAGAATTCTACAATAGTACTATGATAAACAGAATAAGGCCCCTCCCCACTCCAGACATCCACATTCTAATTATTGAAATCTGTGCATATGTTACCCTACATGGCAAAAGGGACTTCGAAGACATGATTAAGGATTTTGAGATGGTGAGATAATCTTGGATTATCCAGGTGGGCCTAATATAATCACAAAGGTTCTTATAAAAGGAAGGTAGGAAGTCAGAGTCAGAGTAGATGTGATGGTGGAAGCAGAAGTCAAAGTGACGTAATAGAGGAACCGGCCATGCACCAAGGAATGTAGGTGGTCTCTAGAAGCTGTTATAGAAAAGGCCAGCTCACAGGTTGTTTCCTAGAGTTTCTGGAAGGAATGCAAATCTGGTGACACCTTGGTTTTAGCCCACTGAGACTGATTTTGGACTTCTGACCTCTGGAATTGTAAGATAACAAATTTGTGGTGTTTTAAGGCTCTAAGTTTGGGGTAATTTGTTACAACAGCAATAGGAAATTACTACAAGTATACTTCTATTTTTTTCTATTTTTTTTCCCCTACTGATCTTTGAGCAATTGTTGTTATACATTTTATTTTAACGTGTGGTATAAATCACATACTACATCATCATGATGTTTTTAGCAATAGTCAATCATCTTCTAATGAGTTTAAAATAATAAGAAAAATATCTTGTATAATTATTCATGTACCAAACCATTTATGATGCTCTTCATTCCTTTGGATAGGTCTAAATTTAGATCTGGTATCACTTTCCTTCTGCCTGAAGGATTTTTTTTTTATCATTTCTTAGAGTATGGGCCTGTTGATGATGAATTCTTTCAGCTTTTGTATATCTGAAACCATCTTTAGTTAGCCTTAGTTCTTGAAGGATATTTTAGCTGGGCGTAGAATTCTAGTTTGTCAAGTTTTTTTCTTGCTATATTGTAGGGATGTTGAACCACTCTTTTCTTGCTTGCGTTGCAAGGATAAGGATGTTTCTGTATATGTAACATGTCTCCTTTCTCTGGTTGCTTTTAATACTTTTTCTTTATCACTATTTTTGAGCAGTTTTGATTATGATATGCTTTGCTATAGTTTTCTTCATGTTTCTTGTACCTGGCTTTATTGAGCTTCTTGGATCTATGGGTTTATAGTTTTCATCAAACTTCAGAAATTTCCAGCCCTTATTTCTTTTTTATTTCCTTCCTTCCTTCTTTCCTTCCTTTGTTCCTTTCTTCCTTCCTCCCTTTTTCCTTCCCTCCCTCCCTCCTTCCCTCCTTCCCTTCTTCCCTCCTTCCCTTTTTCCCTTCCTTTATCTCTCTCTCTTTTGTGGAGACAGCATCTTACTGTGTTGCCCAACTTCTCTCAAACTCCCGGGCTTAAGCCATTCTCCCAAGTGTTGGGATTAAAGGCATGAACCACTGCACCTGGCCTCCAGCCATTATTTCTACAAATATTTTTTCTTCCCTCTCCTCAATTACACATATATTAGACTGTTTGAAGTTGCCCCACAGCTCATTTATGTCATTCTTCTTTTTTTCTTTTCTCTTTTTCCTGTAGGTTTCATTTTGGAATAGTTTCTACTGCTGTGTTTTCCAGTTTACCAGTCTTTTCTTCTGCAATGTCTAATCTGACATTAACTCCATCTAATATATTTTTCATCTTGCATATTGTAGTTTTCATTTCTAGAAGTTAAATTTGAGTCTTAAAAAATATATGTATCTCCTAAATTTTTGCTAAACTTGAACACATAGCATGCAAATAATAACTGTTTTAATGTTCTTGCTACTAATGCTAATATCAGTTTCAGTTCTGGGTTGGTTTGATTTGATTGATTTTTTTTCCTTCATTATAAGTCATATTTTCCAGCTTCTTTACATGCCTTGTAATTTTGGGTTACGTGCTTCACATTGTGAATTTTACCTTGCTGAATGCTGTAGATATGTTTTATTCCTATCAATGTTCTTGAACATAGTTTTGGGACATATTTAAGTTATTTGGAAACAGTTTGATGTTTTCTTTCCTTGCTTTTAAGATTTGGTAGGTGGAGCCAGAGCAGTACTTAGACTAGGACTAAGTATTGCCTATTAGTGAGGCAAGATCTCTCTACTCTACTCTGCTCTGCTCTGCTCTACTTTACTTTGCTCTACTCTATTCTGCTCTGCTCTGCTCTGCTCTGCTCTACTCTACTCTACCCAGTACCCCATGGGTCATGTGGTTTTCCATATTGGCTGGTGGAAACATACTATTTCTGGCCCCTTGTGCACACCAGGCACTGTTACCTCTAATCTTTTTGGATAGTTCTTTTCCCAGTCCTGCCTACTTCCCTCACAAGCTTACATGGCTGAATTCTAAGCTGAATACTTGAAGGGGACCCTCCGTGGATGTCCACATTCTCTGTGCATCTCTCTTTGTCTACTGTTCTGTTACCTAGTCATTGTGGTCTCCTCAGACTCTTGGCATTTTCTCTTCAACTCAAACGTGGGGAATCTGCAGGGCTCCACCTGTATTCTTCCTCCTTGTGTTCCAATCTGGAGCCTCTCTGAAGGCTGTAAGCTGGGGCAATCATAGGGCTTATCTTGCTTGTTTTCAGTGTGTCAGGAATCACTGCCCTTCAATGCCAGATGTTCATTGTCTCCAAACTGTTGTTTGATTTTTTTCTCCCTCTCTTTTGGTTTTAGGTGGGAGCTAAATCTGTCTTTATACCCCATCTTAGTCAGAAACTGATATATGCTTTTTATTTTAACTTAATTTTACTTTATAATTGTGTAAAATATTTGCATGATTCTATAGTCAAATCTATAAAGCATGGCCTATTATGAGAAAGTCTAGCTGTATCTTCACTTTTACCCTGTTTCTTCTTCCTATAGGCAATTTTCTCTTCCTTCTCTTTTCTTCTTGCTACTATTTCATTTTTTCTCTTTCTCTAGGTAAGTTTTTCTTTAGTTTTTGGCTTATACCCCCATTAAAAAACCCGTGCAAACACACCACACATAAATATTTGTCTGAATATGTGTGTATCCCCCATTTGTTAAATAAATGATAGTATGTTATATACATAACAGCCATCCTTTAGCATCCACTAAGGATTGATTCTAGGATCCCAGAAGATACTAAAATCTGTGGGTGATCAAGTCCCTTATATAAAATGGCATAGTATTTGCATATAACCTACACACATTCTCCCATATTCCTTAAATCATCTCTAGATTACTTATAATACCTAATACAATGTAAATGCGATGTGAATAGATGTTATACTGTATTAAAAAAATTGTATTTAAATTGTTGTATTGTTATTTTCTATCTGGAGACTTTGATCCTGTTGCCTGGTTCTGAGCAGGTGTCGTCACTACCTCTTTCCTACAACTCTTGTTCCTCTCTAGTTCCTTGGCTTCTTGGTTAGCTCCCCTTTAAACCCAAGTGGATATATGGGATGCAGGACTGGGATATAGCTGTTTGCTGTTAGAACAGTGGGCGGACAAATTGGTATGACTTATAGGAAGATAGATTTCAATTCAAAATAAGGGCATGGTGAATCTCTTTATCAGAGTAAGAGTTGGCCAACAGTGGGACACTCTGTCCTGTGACGTAATAAATTTTCCATTGCAGGGGAAGTTTCAGGGGCGGCTGCGGGTCCACCTCTCTGAGATCGTGTGGGGAGAGCCTTTCCCTGGGGGGCTTGAACTGCCACAGTTCAGCTCTGGATGGGGAAAGAGGAAGCTACTTCAGTTCTTTTCTTCCCCATTTCAATTGCTGTCCCTATTCCATATCCATCCATCCTTCCTTCCTTCCTTTTCCTTCCTTCCTTCCTTCCTTTCTTTTTTTTCTTTTTTTGACAGAGCCTTACTCTGTCACCCAGGCTGGAGTGCAGTGGCGTGACCTTGGCTCCTATAACCTCCATCTCCTGGGTTCAAGCAATTCTCCTGCCTCAGCCTCCTGAGTAGCTGGGATTACAGGCATGCACCACCATACTGGCTAATTTTTGTATGTTTGGTAGCGATGAGGTTTCACCATGTTGGTCAGGCTGGTCTTGAACTCCTGGGCTTATGTGATCTGCTAGCCTTGGCTTCCGAAAGTGCTGGGACTACAGACGTGAACCACTGTACCTGGCCGCTTTTCCCTCTCTTTCTCTCCTATTTCATCTTCTAAATTCTGAATAGCTTATGCTTTGTCTGTGAGAGATGCCCAGAACCCTCAGGATCCACCTGCTGAACTTGTGCAATGTGCATAACCAGCTATTCATCTGGAGTCTGCTGACCATAAAGGCATCAAGCCTTTCAATGCCAAATGTTTCCATGGAGCCAGTTCTCCCAGCAAGTGTGTGAGTTTCTGATTGTGTGTGTGTGCATCACATTTGTACTTGCACAGCGGCACGAGTGTTGTAACTGGAGTCGCAGCTCAAAGTAACAGAAAAGTAGTTTGCTCAGAGGGGTATGTGAACTGAGGGGTGGCGGTGGCCTTGGTTACCAGGGAGGACTGGTTTCTCCCGCTTGTCTTCAGCCACTTGTTTCCCCTCCTTCATATCCCCTCCCCAGCCTTGGTATCACTCCTCAAGGTTAATTTCCCTGACAGCAGCTGTGACTCCATCCTCCTTCCCCCCACCCCGATCTGCCACACATGCATACACACGTGCGCATGCACACACACACGCACACACACACAAACACACACACACACACACACATATGCTTTGAGTTATGTGCCTCCTGTTCTAATGAGATGAACAACATAAGTCTCATGGGGCCCTGCTCTTCCCTCTGTAAGTGGAACTCCAGGACTGAATGTGTTGTTCCTATAAAGGAACGCTGGTGCCTGTCAGCCTGGTGAGGAGGGCAAGGAAGGGGGCCAAGGAGCCCCAAGAGAGATCTTGGGGCCATTTGCTTGTTGTGATGAGGTGGGTTCAAAGAAGAAATCAAAGAAAAAGCCAGTTTGCACCCTCATGGCTAAAGAACCAAGTGACAGCATGGTGGGTGGGGCAGGCCGTGTTGCATGACCGTGGAGTCCAACACTAGAGTCAGCTAACTCGTGATAATTAACAACTGACACTTGTCATCTTCATGGATATAGCGAGCTTTCTCTTGAATATAAGTGAATCCCCGTGACAGCCCCTAGGAGGTAGGCATTAATGTTATTAATGTCCCTATCTTACAGGTGAGGCGACAGGCTCAGAAAGGTGTTAGGATGCTTCCCAGGACTCATGTGTTCTTCCTCTGCACTGCTGAGCTTCTCCAATCCAGCAAAGAAAGAATGAAACAAAAACAGCTCCTTCTTCTAGAGATTCAGACTAGTTGCTAAAATGAACTCTTCCAGAAGAGTGGGCCTAAAGCTATAAGCCGAGTGGCCTGGGGCTTCCCTGGTACCACTGACCACCAGGCGCAGTGACTGCTGTCTCAGGGAGGGTATAGGACCTGGGCAGGTGTGGACACTTTTGAACTCTTGCCTCGTAGACCTTTTGAGAGTGTGGTGGGGCCAGCTCCCTCTTACTTACCTGCGTTTGATCAGGTTGGAAGCACATGAGCAGCCTCTGGGGCACGAAGGAAAGCTAAGGCCCAGAAACTGTCATGGTGGGAGAGGGGGGCGCAGAGATCTCTGGCCTCAGTCCTGAGCCCTCACTTCTGGAGTCCCTCTTGGATGGTTTGGATCTGGGTGGATGAGTCCGCTGGAGCTGGGAATAGCAGGGCCAATGGTCATTCAATTCTGCTGTTTCTGAGTCCAGGTCAGTTCTGGCTTTTAAGAACCAGAGGTGCGGGCTGGTCAGAACCTCCAACTTGCTCACAATCTTGCAACCTGTGGGAGCAGCTGTGTGATTAAACATAAAGAGACCTGGATATTTTGGTTCCTTTAATGCTGGGATAATTGACTCTGTTTAGGACCCATCCTGATAAATGGGTAGAGTTGACTGGTAAAAATGAAAATGAATGGAGGAGTATATAGCAATGAAAATTACATAGATTTTCTCTGCAAAGGTGAAAGATGATGCCAGTTTTCCTTCTTAACTTTTAAGAACCCTAAAATGGAAGACAGCAGGTAGGAATCAGGTGCTGATGTTTTCTGAACCCGTAGTCCTAGGTGTGCTCAGTGACACTTTTGTGGGAGGCCATCTGTGTCCAACAGCTGTCATGTGCCACATTTACCTGCAGAAGACAGAATTGTGACTTTAAAGGGAAGCTGCAACATATTCATTCATTAATTCAATGAGTATTTAGTTTGGTTCTGCTCTGTATTGGGCACAGTTCTGGTTCTGGGGTTTCTGACAAGAATAAGATGGAAAATTCCCGGTCCTCATTAGGCTTCTCTCTCTATGAGGGGTTGGTTGACTTGCTGGTTTATCATGGGGGATATCAGACAGTCTCGTTAGACTGCAAATCACCTAGCCGATATCTCAAACACCGCCTCTTCACCCCTCAGCCTCCACCCCACCCCATTTCCCTGGGAATAGTCTGCGGCCTAGCATGGAGAAGCCCCTGATCCTCCAAGGCCTGTGGCTGCCACCAGAGCCACAGAATTGTGGTCTGGTGAGCCGGAAGGTTTCCCACGGTGCTTGGGATGACAGTGATGCTGCTGATGTCAAAGGCCACACACACAGTGTGACATGTCAGCCCAGCCCCTGGCCTCCCACCTGTTTCTTTTTGTAAGGCCCAGACACACAGGTGGGAATATAGAGGTATGTGGGCTCTGCAGGTCATGTGGCCTGGTCATCAGAGTGGGCTTGTGTCCTCACGGGGATTATACAAGGCTCCGTTTGCCTGTAGTGAGCTGCCAGCAGCTGGGAGTGGGTGGGAGATGCCTGAGTAGATCTAGTGTTTTTGGTTCTGCCTTCTTGTGATGCTTCTCAATCCAGGCTGTCCATATGGTAGGCCAACTGACTACTGCTCCATTTTGAAGGGAACCTGCTTAACCTGGATCAGGACGGAGGGGCAGTGGATAGAGATCCAGTGCTTTGGAGACACAGCAAAGGTCCCTCTTGTCTGCAGGTCCAGTTGGTGATCTCTCCAGGCAGGGCAGCAGAACTGGTTTTAGTGAAGGCAGTGGCTCCTGTTAGCATGGGCTTGCTGAATAATACCGTGGTGAAGTCGACAGAGCCAGGGTCCTGGGGTCAGATGACCTAGACTCAGCCAGGGTCCTGGGGTCAGATGACCTAGACTCAGCCAGGGTCCTGGGGTCAGATGACCTAGATTCAGCCCACTAGCAACCAGCTTTTTGACGTTCACCAGTCACTTCTCTCCGGGCTTCAGCTTCCTCTCCTTGTGAATGACAGGGTGAGTCAGGGTAGTTTCCAAGGGCCCTTCCAGCCTGGAGCCTTTAATCTTCACACTGTCTTTGTCCACAGGCCTTGCCCCAGGCCAGCTGTATACATACCCTGCCCGCTGCTGGCGTAAGAAGAGACGATTGCATCCACCTGAAGATCCAAAGCTGCGGCTGCTGGAGATAAAGCCTGGTCAGTGCCCTCTGGAGCTTGGCTGGGTCCATGATGGGAAAGGTGGGAGGACTGGACGGGGCCCAGGACAAGGTTGGTTTGCTCATTTGTCCATAGAGCTAAGTTTTCTGGGAGAGGGAACATGCCCGCATGCTGCTCAAGGGTGCATCTCTGTGCCTGCTCGTGAGTAGAAACGTGACCACATGTCCACCTGAGGTTTCCTTCCCTCTGGGTGTCTCATGCCTTCACTTTGCCACCCCGGGGGAGGAAAGAAGCAGGAGCAGAGTCGGGCCAGTTCCAGGATGACTTTCCCAACAGAACTGAAGGATGTGCAGCTCTTTTGGGTCCTGTGATGCCTTTCTTGTGGCCTCAAGTAAAGAACTCTTAGCCCAGTTTGTATGTTTCTAAGGAGAAGAGAGCACACGGTGGGCCCTCTACCCCCTTACCCTGTGTGAGCTTTGGAGCATCTTACACAGAAAGGGGCCAATTCGCTAAAAATCGCACTCACCTTGGATGTGGAACTGGAAGAGTTTGAGTTTAAAATTCACCTGAGTGATGCAGATTGCTCTGTGGTCACACAGAAGGAATTGGTGGATTTATCTTTATACTGATTATATATATATATATATATATATATATATATATATTTTGAGATGGAGTCTCTCTTTGTTGCCCAGGCTGGAGTGGTGGTGTGATCTTGGCTCACTGCAACCTCTGCCTCCCGTGTTCAAACAATTTGACTGCCTCAGCCTCCTGAGTACCTGGGATTACAAGTGTGCGCCACCACTCCCACACACTTGTAATTTTTGTATTTTTAGTAGAGACAGTGTTTCACCATGTTGGCCATGCTGGTCTCGAACTCCTGGCCTCAAGTGATCTGCCCGCCTTGGCCTCCCAAAGCGTTGGGCTTATAGGCTTGAGCCACTGTGCCTGGCCTACGCTGATTTAATATTACACTTCTGAGTACGTGGCTGTCTTCAGACCTGTGTCTGTATTGCAGCAAAGCCAAGTGATTACCCCAGGTCCTCAGCTTTAAGAGCATCTCTGGTTTTGAGGGTGCTAGGCTGGGATGTGACTCAGAATGGTACGGATGGTGCTGTTCTGTGGTGCAAACAGAGTTGACATACTTCCTCCCACTGTCACCAAAGCGTTGCAGCTGCCAAGGCTGGCTGCCTGGCAATGGTACCTCGCTCCTTCCTTTCAACACGGGTGCTGTAGGCTGACTTTGCTCTGCGAAAGCTCTATCTGCAGTGGTTGGAATGTTTTCACTCACAGTTCCGTTGTTATGACTGCTTTGATTGTTCACTTCAATCCACATTTCACTTGAGTAGAAGTTTTATTTGTTAGGGGTGAGTGGAGGCTAGATTCTTCGATATGCTCTATCCCAGTTCTCCAGGGTCCTTATTTCAATTTACAGACCCTTGCAAATACTCCAGGGTAGTGACTCAGGTTGTCCCAAACCCTGCCTTGTTGCAGGTGGTAGGAGATCAGGGTCTCCTAGACCAGCACGATGCAATAGAAATATAATGCAAGTCACGTGTGTCATTGTACATTGTCTAGTAGTTACATTAAAAAAAAAAAGAAACAAGGGAAACAGATTTCAATAATATCTTCCATTTAACTCAACATATCAAAAACATCATTTCAGCATGTCATTGATATACAAATTATGAGTGAGATCATCTATGATCTTTCTTTTTGGTACTGTTTTTGAATTCCATTGTGTATTTCACACATCCCTACATCTCTTTTTGGGCTAACCACATTTCAAGCGCTCAGTAGCCACATGTGGCTAGTGGTGACTGTATTGATCTATGTGGCTCTAGAACTACATTCAAAGTGCAGTCCTGGCCTGCAGCGGCAGCATCACCCAGGCCTTGTCAGACGTGCAGAGGCTTGGGCCTCGCTCCAGACTTGCTGCATCAGAATGTGCATTTTATCACAATCTCCTGGAGTGCGTCTGCAGAATGCGCGTGGAAGTGGGAGAAGTGCTGGTCTCGAAGGCTTACAGGAAGCTAGATTACAAGTCACCCCGGCATGACCGTAAGCACCAAAAAAGCCATATGGAATTTTCAAATTAAAAACTTTTAAAATTTATTTGACTTTGAGTAGGGAATACAGTTACATGTGTTTTTATTTTATTTATTTTAGAGGAGAGGGTCTTGCTGTGTTGCCTAGTCTGGTGTACAGTGGTTGCAGTCAGCTCACTGTAACCTCCAACTCCTGAGCTCAAGTGCTGCTTCCACCTTGGCCTCATGAGTATGTGGGAACTACAAGTGCATGCTGCCACGTCTGACTAATTTTTTTTTGTAGAGCCAGGGTCTCACGACGCTTCCCAGGCTAGTGTTAAACTCCTGGCTTCAGATAGTCCTCCTGCCTCGATTTCCAAAAGTGCTAAGATTACAGGCAGGAGCTACTGTGCCTGATAGTTACATATTTTGACATTCAAAAGATAAAAGGATATACTGTATCATGAAAAATAAGACCCAGTCTCCCCAAAGGTAATCAATGGTAGCAGTTTTTTTGAGATTCCTTCAAGAGATAGTCCATGCATGCACCAGGAATTAAATCTATCTGACTTTCCCTCCTCTTTTTACATAGCACAACCACTATGGATTTTGCACTTTTCAATTAAAAATGTGTCTTAGATATTGTCCACAGCAAAATATAAAGTTTCTTCATTTCTTTTTGTGATTACATAATATCCCATTTTATGAATATACCACAATTTGTTCAACCAGGCTGTTCTCAATTTTTATTTCTAAATCTTCCAATTTAACCAGTGATGCAATGAATATTTTGCATATATATGATGATGTCTCATATGTAAGTTGTCAATTTAAAGGGTTTTATTATAAGTACTTGACATGTTTTAAATTATTAGTCTTTATTCATAACATTTCTCTAAAGTCTTAAGAACAACTTATATCAGACTAATTAGATCTTCTTTTATAGAAGCAAAGACATTTTATAGAAGCAAAGACATAAGCTGAATGTCAATACCTTAGATATCAGTAACTCCAATTCTTTATTTTATTGGAGTCTAGACAGTTTAAGAAACTTTTTCAAAGTCACACAGGAATTTGTATGGATCCAGCAGAGAATCTAAGTTGCTTGATTTCCCTGTTGAATGTTTTTGCTGCTTTCTCGTACTGCTGATAGATATACTAAATTAAAGAAACTAGCAAGGCTTCTTTTTCTTAAAAACTTTATTTTATGATTATAAAACTAATATATATTAATTATTCAAATACATCAAGATATAGTTGGAATCCCTTTAGTCATAAATGTTAGAAACTCAAGTCAAACTATCTGAAGCAGAAAAAGGGAAGTTGGCTCATGTACCAGTAAATCCCAGGGTTCACTGGCTTCAGGCATAGCTGCATCAGGGTGCTCAAACATTATAGTGAGGGTAGTGGGAGCTACATGTCTCTCTTTACCCCCCCCCTCTTTTTTTTTTGTGGCAGAGTCTCACTCTGTCTCCCCAGTTGCAGTGGCACGACCATAGCTCATGAAGCCTCAACCTCCCCGGATGGCAGCAGGCAAAGAGAGAGCTTGTGCAGAGAAACTCTTGTTTTTAAAACCATCAGATCTCATGAGACCCATTCACTAGCATGAGAACAGCAGGGGAAAGACTTGCCCCCATGATTCAGTCATTTTCCAGTGGGTCCCTCCCATAACACGTGGGAATTAGGGGAGCTACAAGATGAGATTTACGTGGGGACACAGAGCCAAACCATCTCATTCCACCCCTAGCCCCTCCTAAATATCATATCTTCACATTTCAGAACCAATCATGCCTTCCTAACAGTCTCCCAAAGCCTAACTCATTTCAGCATTAACTCAGAAGTCCACAGTCCAAAGTCTTATCTGAGACAAGGCAAGTTCCTTCTGCCTATGACCCTGTAAAATCAGAGGAAAGTTAATTACTTCCTAGATGCAATGGGGGTACAGGCATTGGGTAAATGCAGCCATTCCAAATGGGAGAAATTGGCCAAAACAAAGGGGCTACAGGCCCCATGCAAGTCCAAAATCCAGCACGACAGTCAAATCTTAAAGCTCCAAAATGATCTCCTTTGACTCCATCTCTCACATCCAGCTCATTGATGCAAGAGGTGAGTTCCCATGGTCTTGGGCAGCTCCACCCCTGTGGCTTTGGAGGGTATAGCCTTTCTCCCAGCTGCTTTCATGGGCTGGCGTTGAGTGTCTGCAGCTTTTACAGGTGCACGGCACAAGCTGTTAGTGGGGGATACCATTCTGGGGTCTGGTGGATGGTGGCCCTCTTTCACAGCTCCACTTAGTGGTGCTTTAGTAGGGATTCTGTGTGGGGGCTCCCCACCTGACATTTCCCTTTCACACTGCCCTAGCAGAGGTTCTCCATGAGGACCCCACCCCTACAGAAAGCTTCTGCCTGGGCATCCAGGCATTTCCATACATCTTCTGAAATCTAGGCAGAGGTTTCCAAACCTCAGTTCTTGACTTCTGTGCCCTCAACAGGCTCAACACCACATGGAAGCTGCCAAGGCTTGAGGCTTGCAACCTCTGAAGCCACAACCCAAGCTCTGAGTTGGCCCCTTTCAGCCACAGCTGGAGCAGCTGGGACACAGGGCACCAGGTCCCTAGGCTGCACATAGCAGACAGACCCTGAGCCCAGCCCACAAAACCATTTCTTCCTCCTAAACCTCTGGGCCTGTGATGGGAGGGGCTGCTGTGAAGACCTCTGACATGTCCTGGAGACATTTTCCCCACTGTCTTGGGGATTAATATTGGGCTCCTCATTACTTATGCAGATTTCTGTAGCCAGCTTGAATTTCTCTTCACAAAGTGGAATCTTTCGTCTATTGCATTGTCAGGCTGCAAATTTTTTGAACTTTTATGCTCTGCTTCCTGTATAAAACTGAATGCCTTTAATAGCAACCAGGTCATGTCTTAAATGCCTTGCTGCTTAGAAATTTTTTCCACCAGATATCCTAAATCACCTCTCTCAAGTTCAACATTCCACAAATTTCTAGGGCAGGGGCAAAATGCCACCAGTCTCTTTGCTAAAACATAACAAGAGTCACCTTTGCTCTAGCTCCCAACAAGTTCCTCGTCTCCATCTGAGACCACCTCAGCCTGGACTTTATTGTCCATATCGCTATGAGCACTTGGAGCAAAGCCATTCAACAAGTCTCTAGGAAGTTCCAAACTTTCCCACATTTTCCTGTCTTCTTCTGGGTCCTCCAAACTTTTCCAACCTCTGCCTGTTACCCAGTTGCAAGGTCACTGCCACATTTTCACGAATCTTTTAGCATTGCCACACTCTACTGGTATCAATTTACTGCATTAGTCTGTTTTCACATTGCTAATAAACACATACCTAAGACTGGACAATTTACAAAGAAAGAGGATTATTGGACTTACAGTTCCACATGGCTGGGGGAGGCCTCACAATCATGGTGGAAGGCAAGGAGGAGCAAGTTACATCTTATATGGATGGCAGCAGGCAAGGAGAGAGCTTGTGCAGAGAAATTCTTGTTTTTGAAACCATCAGATCTTGTGAGACTCATTCACTATTATGAGAACAGCACGGGAAAGACCCGTCCCCATGATTCAGTTACTTCTCACTGGGTCCTTCCCACAACACGTGGGAATTATGGGAGCTACAAGATGAGATTTGGGTGGGGACACAGAGCCAAACAATATCACTCAGCTATTTTTTTTTTTTTTTTGGTAGAGATGAGGATCTCACTATGTTGCCCAGCCTGGTTGCAAATTCCTGGCCTCAAGTGATCCTCCTGCCTCAGGCCTCCCAAAGTGCTGGGATTATAGGCATCAGCCACTGTGCCCAGCCAGTCTCTCTGTACATCTAACACTCTCTTCTCCTCGTAGGGCAAGTGAGGGGGCTGCCAGCAACTCCAGTCTGAGCACATACCACACCCAGCAGAAAGGCAGTCCCCCTCCACAGCTATGTAAGAGAAGGCCCAGGAAGAGCAGATTAGCTGACTGGGGTTATGTCTCTCCCACCAATTGCTGCCACCCTGGGGATGGGACACTGGTTAATCATCATCATCATCATAACCAGAGTCTAAACAGCACGCTGTAGTTCACGCAGCATTTTCTTTCATGTCGGTTCCTTGGTCCTACCATAACCCTGGGAGGCAGAGAGGGAAGGAAGAGGTAAGAGTATTGTGAGCCCATTTTAGAGGTGAGGGAAATCAGACTGTGGACAGAGCCAAGGAGACTTTGCTGTGCTGCTCATGTATCTGAGAAGCCCCTATTGGTGGGACTGAGGCGGGGGCAGCCATTTCTGGGGTGTTTGTGCCTCTGTCCTCAGACATTTACTCCAGGCACACTGGCCTGCCAGTGTTTATGCCTGGCCTGTGGGTGAACGTGGAGCAGCTGGGTCCACAGCTGGCTTTGGCCGCGCCCCGTCGTCGGGCCTGCCATGACACGCAAGGGGAAGGAAAGGAAGAACCCAGGGCTGGTGGTTTGCTGTAGCCAAGTCCCCACCTCACATGGCATCTTGTATCTGTGATCGTTTGAGAGGCTTCTTCAGCCTCTGCCCAAGCATGAGGCAGAAGTGGCTGGACCAGGTTTCCAGGGGTGAACGTCCACCCCAGGGATGGGCAGGGGTCCGGGGAAGGACCCCATCCGCAGAGACAGGTGCTGGCTTTTGTGACGATGGGCCCCCAGGGGAAAGGTTGGGTTCCCCCAAAGCAGGCTCATTCCTCCACACCAGCCCCCAGATGCTGAGAAGCAACGAACAGCCGGGGCTGGAATGAGTGGCTGTCACATGGCAGAGCACCTTCTCGGAGGAACTTGTTCTCTCTTCGGGTAAACAGACCTACTACTAGGCCTACTAAAAACACAGAAACAACCCCCACAAACCCCAGGTCAGATGCTTGTCATTTCCCAGTCCTGTTCTGAGTCTGAACAGCCGGGGGCTGCCCCTGGCTCCCAGAGTATACCACCATGCCAGCCTGCAGCTGCGGGTGGTGAATGAAGAGGCCATCGGAGTGCCCTGGAGTCAGTGGTAACGAGCCTCAGCCTGGTACCTCCAAGCAGCCAGGGCCCATTTAGAGAATGAGAAAACAGCACAGCCAGAGAAATGTACCACTGTCTTCCCAGAGGTGACGCAAGTTTGCATTTGAATTTTTTGCACAGGCCAAAATTTTAGAAGAGTGACTTCTCGGCTAGCCCATATGATTCATTTGTGCAAAAGTGGAGGGTGGTACCCCCTGGGGGGTGAACGTTTGCAAAATGTGTGGTGCCCTTTCTGGTGTGTTAGTACAGCAAGAGCTAGATCTCAGCCCCCCTCTTCTGTGCACCTGGTGGGCAGTTCCTGTGCAGGCATGACCTGCCCACCTTCCAGAGCCTCTGCCCTCATCATTCATAAAATGCATGCTTTCCACTTGAGAGGACTCCTCCCTTTTTGAGGGGTGTGTCCTCCCTCAGGACCAGGCTAACTCAGAGGTAGTATTTTAAAATAACTGTCTCTTATTTTTATTCCATTTGATTTGGGCTCAAGGAGAGCTCAGTTTTTTGGCTGATTCTTTGTGTGTGACTTGGGATAGAGTCACTGACTGGAGTCTCTGGAGAATTTGCTGCAAATTCCTGGGAGGTGGGGGACCATCAGCTGGATGGACTGAGGCTGACCTTCCCAAGGGGAGGGGGAGCAGATGAAGGAAACAGAGATGGTGATGGAGGGAGAGGCGCTTTTACACATTGCCATGGAATTGGTGTGATCTTTTTGAAGTACAATGAATAGTACCTACCAGTGTTTAAAACACACATGCTCTTTGACCTAGAAATTCTATTGCTAGGAACTTATTCTATAAGTAAATATATACACGTGATATATATTGCATATATATTGTTTACTGTGGCATGGTTCGCAATAAAAATGAATGGAAACTTCCAGAAGGTCCATTGATAGGGGACTAGTTAAATATATAGTACTTGTATATTCTGTGAATGGAATATTATTTTGTCTTTGAAAAAAATGAGTAGAAAAAAATGGAAAGATGTTAAAGATGTATTGCTAACTGGCAAAAAAAAAAAAAAAAGCAAATTGCATATCAAAAAGCAAATTGTTCAACATTGTGTATAATCCTTTGGGCCAAACTTGCTGAAAAGCATTAATTTGTCCATCCTGGGCTGCATCTCTTTAAACTGACAAACTCGAAGACTGAGTTTATGTTGGAAGAAACTCAACTAACCAACTCGCCTGCCCTTGGTGCCCTCACCACCAGCCCCTGAGGGTGCCTGTCCTTTCCTCTTCTTCCCTCCCAGCCTTCTGGTTTGAGCTCCCCTGGACAAAGGATGCTCCGGGAATCTAGTTATGCCCAGGACTCTTGAAGCCCACCTGGCTCCACCATCAGCACACCCTGACATGTCCTCATGTCCCTGGGGGAAGAGGGAGAACAGTTTGCCTGCTCTTCGAGAGATGGAGGGGTCACTGGCCTGGAGCAGAATTGTCTCAAAGCATAGCTTCCTTCCAGGTCAGCTCTCCTCTGGACAGTGAGGAGACGTCACAAACAATTTATCATGCCAACTTGTCATGTCCCTCCTGTATTCCTTTCTGTCCCTGCCTGAGCCCAGCAGTGATGGGCAGGTTTCAGCAACAAAGGCCAGGGGTGATGAGGGTCAGGGTTGTCTCTGACCTCAGGTCTGCAAACCTCTGCAGGAAACCAGGTCTGAGCAAAGAGGGGGTGGTGGTGCATGTTCAAGAATCTTAAGGGCTGTTGGAGAAGATCTGAGGACAGGGCCACAGAACCACCCTTTTCTGATTCAGTCCCCTGAAGCACTTTGCTCACGTGGTGTGAGTGGACATTCCAGGCTGGAAAGTGGGGGAGCTGAGCCTAGGTGTCATGGCGAGACCCTGTCTCTACAAAAAATAAAAAACTTAGCCAGGTGTGGTGGTGGGCACCTGTAGGGTGGCGTTATTAGTGAGGCTGAGGTAGGAGGATCAGTTAAGCCCGAGAGGTTAAGGCTGCAGTGAGCCGTGATTTCTCCACTGCCCTCCAGGCTGGGTGACAGAGGGAGACCCTGTCTCAAAAAAAGTGGGGAGCTGGGTCAAGTCATTTGTTCCTGGGTGGAATTACTCCCTCATGGAGTGACAACCCAGTCCTGTTGTCCTCACCCATCCAGTATCATAAATGAGCCATCCCATCTCTGTTTCTTTACTATTTGCTAAAAATAAAAATCTGTCCACATGGGGGTAGGAAGGGCCTGAGACCTGGGAAGAATTCTTTGGAATTTGAAAGCGTTCTTGGCGTCCCTGGACCTATGTGTTTCTCACGCCAAACGTTGCTCCTCCAGTCAGTCTTGAATAAACATCTTGAAACCTCCTCCTTGCCTGGGCATCTGAAGGACAACACATACATGATTTCTCCCCCGCTGACTGACAATCGAGTTCAGTGTTCTCTGCAGCTCGCGCTTGGCCGCAGAGGCAAACGCAAGGTGTTTCATGATGTAGACATCACAATTCTGTAACACGAAGACTCCAGCAGGGGCCCGGTGCCAGTGAGGTGCCTCCCCCCGGACCATCTCCCCCAAGAATAGGGCTCTGTCCTTGTGAAGGGGGGAGTGGAGCTGGCAGAAGAGAAAGGTGGAGAGTAAATATCCACCAGAAGGCCTGGGAGCACAGCAGACGTTGGGCAAAAGCCAGCTGATTAAAAAAGAGGCCTTTAACTTCACTTTCTTTCTTTCTTTCTTTTTTTTTGAATGAAGAAAAGACAAAGGCTGGGAACAAACTTTTACTTGTGTCCCCTTGGAGTAAAGGCCCAGATAGTCTGCTTAGATCAATTTAGCATCTTTCAACCCCAGACCTTTGGTCCCCATGGTTTGGGACAGATACTCTTCATTTTAGAGACTGGGAAACTGCGGCACAGAATCAGGAAGCTGATTTCCCAGGGGATTCTGGTGACCCCCAGGACAGAGCCCTACGGGAGCCTGCTGGAGCTGATGCCATGTTGCTTCAAGGCCCAACACGCACGCTCATCCTGGACCCACAGATGAAAAGGGCTTTACGGCCGACGCTCTTCCTGCACCTGCAGTGCACCTGAGGCCTCGTGGATCCCTTCTGCTCCAGGACACTTGGGGAGCAGGGTGGCTCTTTGCCACCCTTGCCAAATTCCGAGGGTGATGGGAGGCAGGGCAGCCAGGAATAGGGTTCTTTTTCTTGTTTTTTTTTCCTCTGTTTTTGGCGGACCTTCAATGACTGGGGATGAATGACCAGGATGGTCGCCCTCATCACGTGTTGTTGGGGGACACTCAAACGAGAGGGCAGGCGCCTTGGAGACGACAGTGGCTTAGGGTGTCCCAAAGCAGAGAGGGCCACAGGCCGGCCGAGAAGCAAGTCACAGGGACCTGCAGAGAGGTATCCCCCAAAGGGGTGGTCCAGGCGGAGGGACCTGAGTCTTGCCTGCTCAGGCAGGGGTGGTGAGGCTGCTTTACCCGCCCAGGGTGCTGTCCCCGCTGCGCTGAACTGCCAGAACTCTACAGATGGGAGCAGGCTGCGGCCAACTTCCCCCGGCTTTTGAAAATCCTGCATCTTAATTAGTTCCCTACTGCTTTTGTACATGGCCCACATTTTAATAGTCTCCAGGCTTCTCCACCATTTGCTCTCTGATGTTCGGTGTGATTTCTCTTCTCCTCAAGACAGTGCCCCTGGCTCCTCCGACACCCTCCCAGTCCGGGAACAACTTAAGGAACGCCGAGGTGCCAAGCATGTAGCCTGAGATTGATGAGCCTGTCAGCCGGCTCCCTCTGCCCTCAGCCTTCCCCCTCTGCCGTGTGCTCCTCAGATGGATGAGCCAGGCAGGGGTGGGCAAGAGGGGGGGAGATGGAGGAAGGGACCCACGGAGCCTCGAGCCAGGTGTGAGCCAATGGACAACGTGACCTTCTCCTGGCCTGCAGAGGAGTCTGGCTGTGTCCTTCCAAGGGGGGAAGGACGCTCTGGCTCCCACCCCCATCTGTCAGTGCTTATCTGTCTCTGGGCAGGGGGGTTGCCTGAGCTTGGTACGGCTGGGAGAATGGATGCCTTCAAGTGCATCAGGGGGAAATGACCAGTCATTTATCTCTTTCCTGCAGTGTCAGAGCCTGCAGCCATCCATCTGGAGGCCGGCAACGGCAGCCTCGTCAGCTCTGGTTGGCCTCCTGAGAAGGGGAGCTGGAGCGAGGCGGCAGGCCGTGCAGCCCCCCACTCAGGCTGTGGCTATTATGCGCTGGAAGTGACCCGCTTCTTTTACCTTTCTGTCAGTCACAGGAAAGGAGCAGGGATTGGGGGATGAAGTCTGGGTGTCCTTAGCTCTGCTCCTGTTCCCCAGCTCTGCTGGTGTTCTTCAGGACTCTGGGAGCTGGGGCTGGCAGAGGAGGTGGGCCAGTAGCAGGCAGTGGGCAGGGCAGTGGCATGGCTGCTGCCGAGTGTCCACGGTCATGTTTTGCAGTGGAACCTGGCAGAGCCACGTGTAGAGGGATCACCCATTATGCCATCACCTGCTCACCTGTGCCTCTGCCCACTGGGAGGTGGACACCTTGACGGCGAGGGCCCATCTGTTTCTTCATCTGTATCCCTGGCACCCAGCATGAGGCTTGGCACATAGTACATGGGCAGTACGATTTCTAAAGGGATGAGGGAAAGAGACGTGTCTGGTGTTTGATCTTAACCTTGGAGAACGTGACTTAGCTCTCAACATCTCCGCTTCACAGATGAGGGAGGTTCCGCCAGAGAGGAGAGGCCTGGGGCCGCGGAGCTACGCTTCCCTTGTGGTTCCCAGCCTGGCCCGGAGGGCCAAGTGTTGCCATCCTGCCTCTTTGGTTTTGGGTTGTAGGGGTCTTCCCTGTCCAGATGTCCTTGTTCTGCAGGAGGAGAGGCACCAAACGGGGGATCACAAGGCCTAGGTTCAAGTCCAGATCCCTTCACCCACTGGCTTTGTGATTTTGGGCAATTTCCTAACCCTGCCTCAGTTCTTCATCTGTGAGACGTGGGTCGTGGCGGTTTCGCGGGGTTATTCTGAGAGGCATGTGGGTTGGAAGATAGAGGACTTGGCAAGCATGCGGAGGCACTGTGATGCCACCTCCACACTGCACTGCTGGGTGGGTTTCCACAATGCGGTTCCTGTCCTGAGCACCGACGAGGAATTTGCTGCAGACAGCTCACTGCCCAGCTGGAAAAGTGTGTGCCATTTGGCCCAGAATGGCAACTCATTCTGCCTTAGAGTCTATTCATTTTATTTTATTTATTTATTTTTAGAGATGGGGCCTTTCTTTGTTCCTCAGGCTATATTTGAACTTCTGGGTCCAAGTGATCCTCCTCCTGCCCCAGCCTCCAGAGTAGCTGGGAATTCAGGCATGAGCCACCATGCCCAGCTGTGTCTTACAGTCTTTTAAAAGGCTCCAGTCTATAGATGACCTAGAACTTGGCTATGGGACTCACCTTTACCAGAACCACAGCTTGCATGACTTCATTCCTACATCCCAGAGCTCAGCCCCAAGGCATCTGTGGCCCAGGGCACAGAGATGGATTCAGAAGGCCTCCTCTCTGCTTTTACTACACCTGTTATCTTATGGTGTGCCAGGCTGGGCCCATCTGGCTGGATCTTTTCCCTGCCCTTGGTCTAGGCTGGTCCACTTTCCTTTTGAAGAACCATTCCTCCATGGACTCACCGTGGTATGGCTCCACATCTTTGCCCCTTTTGCACTGGACACCAGGCTCTCCACTCAGACTCCATTCTGGTTCACTGGGTGAGGAAGGCCCCTGCTCAGGGGACTGCTCACTCCCCAGTGCCTACTACCCCCAGGACACATCTGAGAACCACCGTGTAAGCACCATGAGGACAGAGCTCTGTCCATATCATGCCTAGCTCCCTCTCCCAAGCACCAGACTCACTGAGAGGGCTCCATACGTTCTGTAGCCACTCCTCACTGGTCACCCCATGTCTGCCCTGACCCCCTTCACTTCTTCTCAGAGCGATTCTTTTAACATGTGGGCATCATGTCATGCTTTGCTCAGCACCTCCAGTGGCCTGCCATGGCACTTGGGGTGGAAGCCAACATTCTTACAGGTGCCTACATGGCCTTCGAAGCCCCTGTAGCTCCCCAGGCTGGTGTCCTCCCATCCCCCAGCTTACCCTGCCCCAGGCAGATGGCCGGCTTCAGAGCTTTTGCACTGAAGGCTCCTTTGCCTGGAAGTCAGTGTAGCCCCCTCCCTCTCTTCCTGCAGGCTTGCACTTTCCTGGCCACATTTAAAAGTGTAACCCCCCTCCCATCACCCTGACGCTCCAACTTCTCCTTGGCTCTGTTTTTCCTCCTAAAGCACTGATTACCATCTGTCACACTGACGGTTTCACTTGTTTGCTTCGTGTATTGTTTCCTGCTAGAATGTAAATCCTATGAGGGCCAGGATTTTTGTCTCCTTTCTTCACAGCTATTGCTCCAGCACCTAGAACAGAGTTGATACATAGTAGGTGCTTGGTGACGTCAAATGAAGGGAGAAGGCAGGCTATCTTCCATTGTGGCTCTGCTGTGATTTATTCCCCCGAAGCTGCAGGAGCAGCATCCACCCTGGACTTGGAGCAGCACCAGCATCTCTGCTTTCCAGCTGCATCTCTGCTTTCCAGCTGCATCTCATTCTTGGCCTCTTCCATCCTCTTACCTGCCTCAGATTCTGTTTGTGTCCATTCTG
Organism: Ateles fusciceps; assembly: GCA_036589455.1. NCBI lineage: Eukaryota > Metazoa > Chordata > Mammalia > Primates > Atelidae > Ateles > Ateles fusciceps. Next base: position 5,342,042 of record JAZHEH010000228.1, on the reverse strand, counting down.
CCTGGGCTCATGCCCTTGGTGGGGTTTGCTGTGCCTCACCATGTCTGGTGGTCTCAGAGCATTGGAAAGGTGAGGAGTTTTTGCTGAAAAGCACAAGGAGAGGGAAACTGTAGGAGGTGAAGAGAAGGGAGCTCACACGTATTGAGCATCCTACCTCTGCCAGACACTTCATATGTGTTATCTCCTTGGCCCCACAACAATGGTGGGAAGTGGGTTTTGTTCTCCCAGTGTCACAGATAAGGAGATCAAGGCCAAGTGTGTGCTTAAGGGTAATGGAGCTAGAGTTCGCCCCAGAGCAGCTTCTTGCACTTTCCAGTTGTCTGTATTCCTTTGAACTATGCTTTTATTTATTTATTGTTTTTGAGACAGAGTCTCGCTCTGTCACCTAGGCTGGAGTGCAGTGGTGTGATCTTGGCTCACTACAACCTCCCCCTTCCAGGATCAAGTGATTCTCCCACCTCAGCTTCTCGAGTATCTGGGACTACAGTGTGCACCATCATGCTAATTTTTGTATTTTTTTGGTAGAGATGGCGTTTCACCATGTTGGCCAGGCTGGTCCCGAATACCTGACCTCGAGTGATCTGATCGCCTTGGCTCCCAAAGTACTGGGTTTACAGGCGTGAGCCACTGCCTCCAACCTGCATTTTTATTTATTATTTATTTTATTCCCTCCAAGCTTCATTAAGGCTTCACTGACAAATAAAAATTATATGTATTTATGGCACACAATGTGATGTTTAAATATATGTATACATTGTGAAATGACTAAACGAAGCTAGTTAATGTATCTATCACCCCCACATATTTGTCATTTTTTGTATGTTTGTGAGTGGCAACAGTTAAGATCGACTCTCTTAGCAATTTTCATTACTAACAACTGGAGTCACCATGCGGTAGGACAGATCTCCAGAACATATTCATGCTGTCTAACTGATACTCTGTACCATCTGACCAGCCTCTCCCCATTCCCTGACCTTGCCTTTGGAAATACTGCCCGCACTCCATCCACTCCCACCACCGTCCCACCCTCACCCTGCTGCTAGCTGCATTTACTTGGTCTGCCGGCAGCTCAGCAGTGAGCTTCTTCGGGAATGCTTGTCTGTGGTCCTGATATCTGAATGCTGGAACCCATCCTGGTGTGTCTGCTTAAGGGTGAGAGGTAGGCGCAGCAGAGGCCATATGGGGGAGGGATGCATCTTCCTGTTGTATGGATATCCTGAGATTCTTTTTTTTTCTTTGAGATGGAGTCTTGCTCTGGTTGCCCAGGCTGGAGTACAGTGGCATGATCTCGGCTCACTGCAACCTCCGCCTCCTGGGTTCAAGCGATTCTCCTGTCTCAGCCTCCCAGAAGCTGGGATTAGAGGCACCCACCACCATGCCTGGTTAATTTTTGTATTAAAAAAAAAAAAATTTTTTTTTAAAGATGGGGTTTCACCATATTGGTCAGGCTGATCTTGAACTCCTGACCTCAGGTGATCCCCCCACCTCAGCCTCCCAAAGTACTGGGATTACAGGCATGAGCCACGACGCCTGGCCAATATCCTGAGATTCTAAAGCAAGTGGTAACAGGGCCTGCAGGGTGCAGCCTGGGTGATGGGTCCTCAACGTGAACCTCATCTATTTTGAGCTTTATGAGTCACAAAACAGGGAGTCAAAGGCAGCCAAGAAAGTGGCACCCCTAGGGAAGGAGCAGATGGATCCCTGGGCCTGCCACCATCTTAGGAAATCAGGCCTCTGATCCCCCTCCCAGTCTCTTCCCCTGTGAGGTGAGAGATAACAATACCTCCCTCCCTTCTCCCTCCTCATGAGTCTGACAGTTGACGGGGATAAATGAAATAATGATTCTTAAGCTCCTTTCTCCTTTATGTAAGTTGATGTATAAATCCAAGGAAATATGATGAACTTAACTTCTCAAAATAATAAGCACCTGGAAGAGAAAACTGCACGTCTGTATTTTTAAAGAAAAACTAGAGGCTGCTAAAAAAAAAAAAAAAAAATGGAGCACTCACGATCTAGCAGGAGGATTCTTTGCCATTGTCTGTGGGATTTCTCCCTCCCTTTGCACCATAACTCTATCTCCAGGCCCCTGCGTCAGCGGGAGCCCATGATGGATGGACGGATGGATGCGCCTTGTCGGGGTGTTTTACCACAATTTCCCTGGGGGCAGTCTGTCTGTTGGCAGAGCACACAGCCTCCCGAAAGATGGTATCTCTTGCAAACTCGACAGCTAACAGACAGCTCCTCTCTTTGTATATTTCCCCAAAGAAGAACTGTCTTAATTTGTTTTCTATATGGCATATTTTATTATAATCCATATATGACTTGCAGGTTTCCAATCCTCCATCCCGAGCCAAATAACGAAGGAGAAGGAGTCAGTGGCTTCGGGAGCTCATGACATTCGTGGCGTTTGCATTTTTAAATGACCTGGGATTTAATTACTCACTGTGCTCCCATGTTGCACTTTCAGACTCATCTCGCCTGCATCCTGTTAATGAGCTCGGTGGCTCCACCAACCCAGTGGAAGCTTTTCTTTCAGTGCGTTGGGTGGCAGGCTTGGGGCACCTGTGTCAAAAGCTTGTGGCTTTGATCTACACCCAAGAGGATGGCTGTCCTGTCTGTAGCCCTGAAGAGAAGAAGCCATTGCTCTTTGCTGGAATTTTTTTTTTTTTGCTTTTATTTGTGCTGTTTTTTTTTTTTTTTTTTTTTTTTTTTTGACTTTCTATGCTTCAATCCTTGTTTGTCTAAGAGGTTTTTTCTTATTTAGAAACCGATTTGCTTCGGTTTGCACAGAAGCTGTCTCTGGTGTGATGGATCGTGCTGGAAGTCACCCAAGGAGAATCTCTGTTCCCAATTAGAAGTAGAGGCAGAGCTGCTTATGGGGCCCAGGGAGGCGGCTGGCTTGGGTGACAGCTGCTGCCGCTCTGGAGAGAGTAACGATCCATGGGTTTATATCCATGTGTATAAAATCAGGCTAAATTAAAGATGAATTATGTGTGTGTTTTAGATCATTTTCTTTTAATGTTGAAGGTTCAATGGCTCCTGTCGGGCTATGTGGGTCCCAAATTTGTGTGAGGTTCAAAATTTAACACACTTTTAAAGAATGATTAAATCCTATATCCAGATGGGCCATATTAGAATCAAATTGAATCAATGAATTCCCTAAGGGCTCCATAGAAGTGTGTCTAGGATGTACATTGTGCAAGAGCTGGGACCTGTTACCTTTCTTTCCCTTTCACTCTGGGACCTCCTGTGGTCAGGAGGCAGAGTGCACCCTGTGCTGGTTTGTAGGGAGGATTGGCTACCCTTTCACTCTGTCCTTGCAGGCTTTACCCATAATGCTTTGCCACCAGGGTTTGCCAGTGGTCCATTAGAACTCTGCTCTTGGAATGGCACTTGGCAGGTATTATGTAGGCAACATTAAGAACCACATTAAAAATCTCCCAGTTTTTGGAAGCAAAGTCATAGTCAATGTTACTTTTAATGCTGCAAACCTGCACTGTCCAGTATGGTAGCCAGTAGCCACATGTAGTTATAGAGCACTTGAAATGTGGCTAGTTCGAATTGAGATACGCTCAAAGTGGAAAATACCCACCAGAACTTTGAAGATAATGCAGATAAAAGAATGTAAAATTTTGCATCCATATTATCTATTGATTTCATGTTGAAATGGTAATGTTTTAGAAAGACCAGATTAGATAAAATGACTTTCTTCCTTCTTATAAATGTGACTACTAGTAAGTTAAAAATTACATAAATGTCCCCTGTTATATTTCTGTTGGACAGTACAGCTGTATCATTAAAATCAAAACTATTCAAATTTCGGAGTAATATCTAGCATTTGTAGGACACTTACAATGTTGTAGATTCTTTACATATATGATCTAATTTTGAATCTAAGTTTTGAATAGGATAAAACAAAAATGGATAAGCCTCATCTTCTACCCTATTTCTCACACTAGTTTGTGTGTGTGTGTATGGACCCTTTTAGAGTTTCTTTAAGCAGTGCATTACTGTGTTTGATTCGCCAACACTGTGAAATAGATACTATGACCACACCCATTTAACACATATGGAAATGGAGGCTTAGGTTACGTAGCTAGCCCACGGTCCCCTTACTAATAAAGCAAGACTAGGGTTTGACTCCAGGGCTGTCTGAAGGCAGAATCTATAGGAGCCAATCAAATATTGTGGTAATTAGGGAAGCATGATGCCACTAAATGTCTCTGTGACCCTGGGAGAGTCTCTGTATCTTTCTGTGCTTCACTTTCCTGTTTAAGGGATTAGACTCTCAATGCTGTTGGAGATCCCTCCTCGATTTTTCCATTTTGCTTTTCCTATTTGCTTCTACTTTTCCTCTTGATTCTTAGACTGTGCCTATCTGGTAAAGTTTGGTTAAAGAGGACCAAGAGTAGATTCAATTACGGGAAAGCAGGATGGAGGCATATGTAGCAGGGGAGGAAGGAGGAGCAGGAGAAGGAAGAAGGGGAACTTCATTACTGATGGAAAATTCTATAGTGGGTAGATACTGTTGAGGAAGGGTGAGCATTGCATGGGGATGATCATATAGAGCAGGACCCAGTACCATGACACGAACCTGCCCCTCATCCTCAGCTAAAGATCTGCCTTTTATCCTGAAATATGAAAACTATGGAGTCTCAGAATGCAATGAAAATGCATAAAGGTTTGGAAAAGACTTCTCAAGGAAGGATAACAGAGACACAGGGTGGAGTGTGTGCAGCCTAGTTAGGTAATGGGTTTGGAGGCAGACTGAGTTCAAGGCTGGACTTTGCCCCTTACCAGCTGTGTGATATCAGGCAAGTTCTCAACCTCTGTAAGCTGCACAGCCTTCATCTGTAAAATGGGTTGATAACTGTGCTGTTGGGTGTGGTGGGGATTGATGCACAGCAGTAACAGCTGCTAAGTTTTGAACGTTTGCTACTTGCCAAGCCCTCTGCATGCACACAGAATGTACCAAAGCCCAGTCAGGGCTCAGCGTGAGCCTGTCAACCACTAATAAGAATACAATGAGTGGAGGACCTTGTCATGATTCCAGTGGCATCTCAGAAAGATCATTTGGCTGCATTGTCATTCTGCTGTGTGGCTTTTGGTGGTTACTTAACTTCTCTGAGTCTCGGCGACTCATCTACAAAGTGAGATGATTGAATTAGATGATCTGTAAGGTCTTTTCCAGCTCTAAAATGCTGTACAATTCTGGGAAATAACACTATTAGGATTTATTTCGTGCTGAGAAGGCTAAGGGGGATACTAAAATATGAACTTCAACTCTATATATATGATTATTATAAGTTTGAGGGATCGTGACCAGCTGTTCTCTTTTGACTGAGGACAGGACATGAGGCAACACATGCTAATTGCCTTGATGAGACATTTGAAAGACTTTTCTGACTTGGGAGAAGGAGTAATATGTCATCAGAGCAGGCTGTGGAGCTGCACGCCCTGAGCTCATTAAAGCAGACAGTTGGCTGTTTTTCTGACACTCACCTTAAATGTAACTTCATCAGACAGGCCTTCCCTGACTCCCTGATCTAAGGCAGACCCTACCTTTATTCTTTCACGTTTCATTCTGTTGTTTACCTCCATAGCACTTATGACAATTCATAATTGCATCTTGATTTTGTGTTTAGCATTTAATGTCTGTCTGTGGGCTGTGAGCCTCCTAAAGGCAGGGCCTGTCTTTATTTGGTTCATCTGCCGTGTCCCTAGTCCCAGCATAGCGGTGGTCACAAGGCAGGTACTCAGTAAGTATTTGTTGGATGAATAGATGGATTCAGAGGTGGCTGATTTCGTGGTAGCACTCCTTGATGGGAAGTGGATCCTTTGCTCTCCTTTTTTGGTAAGAAAAATCCCAAAGACTTTGTCTTTCAAGAGATTTTAGATGCTGTTTCTCCTTCCCACCTTCTTTTTCTGGGGGCTGGTCACCCACGGGTGTGCATTTGTTCAGTTTTAATATATGCCCATGTGCCCCTTCCTCGTGGATTGGTCAGCCCCCCTCTGTGTTTGATGGAGGAAATGGAAAGTGTAGGTAGGGTCCTGTTGGAGTCGGGATGGAGCCCAGTGGAGCAGGCTTGATGATGCCACTCTTCCCATTTGCCCCTCCAGGTCCATGCTTTGTCCATCTTCATCCTGCTCAGACCTCAGTAGGCTGCGTGAAGGGGGCTCCCTTCCCCTCTCGATTCTGGTTAAGGTTGGCCTGTGCGAGAGGACACAGCAGACTGATGGAGGATGGATGGAGAGAGTGGCTGACCGTCCCTTCCCTTGGTTCTGGCCACTGCAAGCCACAGCTCCTGCCCCGGGGCTCTGCTAATGGTGCAGTCTACAGAATTTTGCAAGCACTCTCCGTCTGCCCCTCCAAAAATAGCAGCAGCGGTAGTGGCCCCTCCCCACCCTCACCCCCACCCAAAACCCGCCTGGGGTGCTTTACCCTACCTTAATCTCCTCCCCCGCCCCCCGTCTCTGTAAATAGTTCCTGCACTAAACTCCCAAAACCCCCAGAAGAGCGGGCCATTTGTCTCTCCTGTTTTCTAGGGCACCCCTGCATCATAGTTCCGTCCCCCAGCTTACCTGGTACAGTGGGAGGGACCACATATCTAACTGTGGCAGTGCTGGGGGTATGAGGTCCAGGATCAGAAAAATATTTTGTAGTAAGTCAGAATGATCACCTGTACCTTAGGTTTGCATCTTTGATTAAAAAAACAGGAGGGTATGGTGGCTCATGCCTGTAACCCCAGTGCTTTGGGAGGCTGAGGCAGATGGATTGCTTGAGGCCAGAAGTTTGAGCCTGCAGTTAGCTATGACAGTGTCACTGCCCTCCATCCTGGGTGACGAAGTTAAGACCCTGTCTCTAAAAACAAAGAAAGAAAGAAACAAGGCCAGGTGCAGTGACACACCTGTAATCCCAGCACGTTGGGAGGCCGAGGCGGGTGAACCATGAGGTCAGGAGTTCAAAACCAGCCTGGCCAACATGGTGAAACCCCGTCTGTACTAAAAATGCAAAAATTAGCTGGGCATGGTGGCGGGCACCTATAATCTTAGCTACTCTGGAGACTGAGGCAGGAGAATCATTTGAACCTGGGAGGCGGAGGTTGCAGTGAACTGAGATTGCGCCACTGCACTCCAGCTTGGGTGACAGAGCAAGACTTCACCTCAGGAAGAAAAAAAAAAAGAAAAAGAAAGAAAGAATAAAAGAGAAAGAAAGGAAAAGAAACACACCAACCCTCTGTCAGTTCAGGAGTTTGGGACACCTGGAGGAAGGGGTTCAGCTTTTCTCTGGTCTCTCTTCTGGGCAGGGCTGACTTGGCTTGCCACTGCTCTGCTGGCTTGGTGACCTCCAGCCTCAGGTAGCTGGTCAAACTCCTGATACCTTCAGAAGAAAAAGTCGTGGTGTGTGGGCCGTGCAGTGCCCACTCTGCTAATCTGGGGCCTGTTAGGCATTTGCCCTCGATCCTTCTCTTCCTGTGGCTTTTGAAGCCCTCGCTCCCCCATGGGTTGATAAGAAGAGGCTCTCTGAGGCTGAACTAACTTTTCATGGAGGAAACCAGATCTGGGCAGCCAGCATGGCCATGGGGGAGGTTACGGAGTTGCCAGACAGAGCTGGGGTAGGAGGGAATGAACATGCTTGGTGCCAGCACTGTGCATTGTTTGAGTTTTCAAAGCACTTTAATGCAAATGAACACGTTTCTCCCTACAAAACCACCTGTGGGGTTGGGCGTTGTTATCCTCACTTTGTGGATGCAGTAAGCGCTGCAGGCTCCCCCATGCCTGCCTTGCCCGATGTCATGGCTGGAGAGGTAGAAGCATGGCGTGTGAGCCCATACTCTTTCTGCTCTGGCCCAGCTTCCTCTGGGGTGTGGACAGGGTCGCAGTCTGTCTCTGGATTATGAAATGGAGATGGAAAAGCTGGACACAGCTCCAGCGTTCTTCTTCCTCCAGGAGGAGAGAGCACAGGCCCTGCGTCCTCCCCAGGAGCCCTGGGCCCTGCGTGTCCTCCAGGACTGTCCCTCCTGCCCCGCCTGCTTCTAGTGGCCTGACCTGCCTTTCCGTCTTTGTTTTCCAGAAGTGGAGCTGCCGCTGAAGAAGGATGGGTTCACCTCAGAAAGCACCACGCTGGAAGCCTTGCTCCGTGGTGAGGGGGTTGAGAAGAAGGTGGATGCCAGAGAGGAGGAAAGCATCCAGGAAATACAGGTATTCCCGCACCTGCTGGGGACCCTGCAGAGTGTCACTGTCTCCATGGCGCTTCCAGAACTCCAGCACTGGCTTGGTTCTGGATCCTCCCTGCAAGGGCTGGGGCTGAGTCTCAGACTGCCTCATTTCCATGGTGGCCAGGAAGCTCCCAAGTTCTTTTCCAAATTAACCTTTCCAGAAGAGAGGTTCCTCTCCCTCTCTTCTGCCTATCTATTCAAAGTGAATTTGTTGAGCCTAGTGAACACAGGGGCTGTGTGGGGTTCTAGGGACACAGGGTGGAAAAACAGCCTGAGTCCTAGTGCCCATGGAACCAAGAGTCCATCGTCAAGGCTTGAAATGTGGGAAGTGTCTTTTCCAGCTAGGGCCACGTGAGTCTGGCTTGCCCACCCCCCACTCCTCACACCCAGCCTCGCTGGTCCCCACCACTGCACACTCCCTTTCCCAGCTGTGCCCACTCATCTCTCAAGCCCATGCAGTCCTCACCCTTCAGGTGGGCTGGCTGCTCTGTCCTCATGGGTCTATCACCCTCTATCCGTGCCACTTCTAAAGCTTTCACTGAATAGGATTATAATGGTGCACACCTACCATTTCTTTTTTTTTTTTGACACAGAGTCTCCCTCTGTCACCCAGGCTGGCGTGCAATGATGCAATTTCAATCTCGGCTCATTGCAACCTCTGCCTCCCAGGTTGAAGCAATTCTTGTGCCTCAGCCTCCCAAGTAGCTGGAATTACAGCCCTGTGCCACCATGCCTGGCTAATTTTTGTATTTTTAGTAGAGATAGGGTTTCACCATATTAGCCAGGCTGGTCTTGAACTCCTGACCTCAAGCGATCACTTGCCTCAGCCTCCCAAAGTGCTGTGATTACAGGCGTGAGCCACCGCGCCCAACTTCACACCTCCATTTCTTCTTATTTGTCTGGAATCCTCATTGTCGACTACAATGTTTGGCATGGAGTATTGTAATATGAATTAATCTTACTATAAAATAATAGCATTGATAGTTAAATATTAAATCATATTTCATATTTCTATTAAACTTATATTGCATATTAAATGTTTCTGTTTTATGCTATACCTGTTGTGCATATTTAATATTCAATTAATTAATTTATATATTAATTTATTAAAATTAAATTTCAATTAATAATAATGGAATACATTGTTAGTATTCCAATAATAATGGAATACATAGCTTGGTAAGTTCCATCAAGTCAGGGACGATGCTGTCATGCTCACTACTGTGTCCCTGTGGTCTTTCCCAAGCTAGGTACAGAGTTGGGTCTCCATCAAGGCATTGAATGAGTCAGGGAATCTGGCCTTCTTCTCTGCCATTCCTGTGTTAAGATGAATTGTCAAGTCTTTTCTACTGAGTTGCCACAGCATGGCTTGTATTTGTTCCCTCTCCTCCTTTCCGTGAGCTGCAGCCCTAGTGAAGATCCTCATTAACTGTCACCTTTATTTGTCTAAGAGACCTTGCAGTCATCTTTGACTCCTGCCTGTCTCTCACGGCTGACACCCTGCTCATCAGGAGCCCTGCCAACTGTGCCTTCAACATAAACCCAGTTCCTCCACATCTGCTCTACCCACACCCGCCACGGCTTCCCTAGCCTGAGCTGCCCTCATCTCTCGTGTGAACTGCTGTGGTTGCCTTCTCAATGGTCTCCCTGCTAATGCTCCAGAGGCAGCCTTAAGAAAATTTTTTTTTAACAGCAGTTTTAGGTTCACAGCAAAATGGAGAGGAGGATACAGAGATTTCCCATATACGCCTGGCATAGCCTCCCTGTGATCAGCATCGCCCACTAGAGTGGTACATTTGTTAATTTAGATTAGCTACACTGACACATCGTTATCACCCAAAGCCCAGAGTCTGCATGAGGGTCCACTCTTGGTGTTGTACATTCCATGGGTTTGAACAAATGTGTGACGGCATGTGTCCACTCTTATGGTATCATGCAGAAGATTCACTGCCCTAAAAATCCTCTGAGCTCCACCTATTCCTCCCTCCCTCCGTCCTAATGCCTGGCCACCACTGGCTGTTTCCCGTCTCCATAGTTTTGCCTCCTCCAGGTTGTCATATACTTGGATTCACAGGATGTCGCCTTTCCAGATTGGCTTCTCTGACTAAGTAACATGCATTTAAGGTTCCTCTATGTCTTTTCATGGCCAGATAGCTCATTTCTTTTTAATGCTGAATAATATTCTGTTGTCTAGATGCACTACAAGAGAGGGAGCTTTTTAAAATTTATGCTGATTCCTATCATTCCTGTGCTCAGAACCCGCTACCGCCCATGCTATCTCAGAGTGAAAGTCAGGGCCTTCTCACCCTTGTCTGACTCCACCCCTTCCTCTTTTCCTCACCTGCTCCACTCCAGGTATAAACATCTCCTTTTGCTCCCCCTAGAACATGCCAGGCATGCCCCAGCCCTCAGGCCTTTGCCCTGGCCATTTCCTCAGATGTCCACTTGCCTCTCACCCTCACCTTCTTCATTTTTTAAACGTCTACTTTTTATTATTTATTTATTTATTTAGACAGAGTCTTGCTCTGTCGCCTAGGCTGGAGAGCAGTGGCATGATCTCGGCTCACTGCAGCCTCCGCGTCCCGGGTTCAAGCAATTCTTCTGCCTCAGCCTTCTGAGTAGCTGGGATTACAGGTGCACACCACCATGCCTGGCTGATTTTTTGTATCTTTAGTAGAGATGGGGTTTCACCATGTTGGCCAGGCTGGTCTCGAACTCCTGACTGCAGGTGATCCATCTGCCTCGGCCTCCCAAAGTGCTGGGGCTACAGGCCTGAGCCACTGCACCTGACCTTCCTCCTCTCTCAAAGACACCCCCGACCGCTGCATTTCATCCCCACACCCTTGCCCTGGCCGCCCCACCTCTTGATTCCACTTTGCTTTTCTCATTCTTCTCCATCACTCTATCACCATCTAACGTACTTTCTAATTTACTTATTATGTAACTGTTTATTGTCTGTTTTCTTCCAGTAGAATATAAACTCCTCGAGGGCAGGATCCGTTGCCAGTTTTGCTCGCTTGTATCTCGCAAGCACCCAGACAGTGCTTGGTGCTTACCAGGTGCACCATACATTTTTGTTGGGTGGATGCATGACAGAACAGATTCCAGGAATCGCCCTGTCCCCCACTTCTTCCCCCTCTCTGACATGTCCTACTTTGCTAGCTGACCTTTTGTTCTAGAGCAAAACTCTGCTAAGAAACTGTTGTTTCCCACTAAATAAATCCAAAATGACGAGTGTGACCTTCCCGGGCCCGTCCTCTCCATTCCTAACCTAGTTTTCAGGCTTATTTTCCACGACTCCTTTCCTCCCTCTGTTCTTCAGCCTTCTTCCCTCCATGCCATTGGTCCCGCTGTGCCCTTTATCTGGCATGCCTTTTCTTCCATCTCCATGTGTACAAATCCCACTCATCTTTTAGGCTCAGCCCCAGTGCCACCTTCCCCATCAAGCCTTTCTTGATCTCCCCCTCCAGCCAGGGGGACCTCTTCTTGGCTTTGGTGTTTAATCCACCTACTGCTTTCTTCCTTGTGTGTGTGTGTGTGCATGTGACTTTCAGATTCTGAAGTCAAGGTCTGTCATCTCTGTGTTACTTGCTAGAGTATTTTTTTTTGCTCAGTTCATGTAATTTGACAGAATCAATGAACAGGGCAGAGGCATTGCCCAGAGCCTGGATGCTCTGGGGACATGGTTCCCTTTCCCTTTAAAGCTGGTGGTGGGCTTGAGTTCTGCTCATGCAGCACTGGGCTGGGGCCGTATTGTCGTCATCACATCACCGTCGTCTCTGATGTAAACTGAGTGTCTGCTCAGTGCAGTGCATGGGTCTGCTATCTACCGTGCTAGGAGACAAAGCCAGGACCGTAAGTCCAATGAGTGTACATGTTTTTTATCGACATGACATTATTAAAATATACCTGTAGCCAGGGACGGTGGCTCAGTAATCCCAGCACTTTGGGAGGCTGAGGCGGGTAGATCACGAGGTCAGAAGTTTAAGACCAGCCTGGCCAAGATGATGAAACCCCGTCTCTGCTAAAAATACAAAAAGTAGTCAGGTGTGATGGCATGTGCCTGTAATCCCAGCTACTTGGGAGGCTGATGCAGAGAATTAATTAAACCCAGGTGGTGGAGGTTGCAGTGAGCCGAGATCACGCCACTGCACTCCAGCCTGGGGGACAGAGTGAGACTCTGTCTCAAAAAAAAAAAAAAGCACATGTAGTAAATGGATTATGCTTTCATTCATTCATTCATTCATTCAACCAAAGTTTAATGAGGGCTTCCTCTGTTCAGGCTAGGGACCTGCTGGGTGCTAGGAACACAGAGACCAAGAGAGACCTGTCCTCTCCACTCATATTCCAATGTGACATACAGGCAGGAAACAAGGAATACAAATAAAATAATTGCATTTTAGGATAAAACCTATGAGAACAAACAGTATGAAGATTCAGTATCAGAGGAGGGACAGATTCTAGGTCGAGTCCTGGGGGAGATGAGGGATTTAACCTCAACCCTATGGGGTGAGAAGAGCCAGGAAAGGGAGGGTCCTGGGGAAGAGCTTTCTGGGCAGAGGAGCAGTGGGTGTGAAGACCCCTAGATAGGTAAGAGCTGGTTGTGTGGAGAGAACAGAAGACCTGTGTGGCCAGAGTACTCTGCCAGGGGGGAATCGAGCCCAGGAGTTCGACAGGTGGGCTGAGACCAGACCACCGAGTTCCCACAGGACATGGAGGTGGCTTTTGGTTCCGTGTGAAATAAAGAAGGAAGCCATTTGGAAGATTTTGATGAGGGCCGTGAATTTATATTTCATAAAGATCCTGTTGCCTGCTGCGTGGAGAGGAGATTGGATACAGGGCCAGCAATGGAAGGAGGGAAATCAGGAGATTTTTGCAGTATTCCAGGCCAGAGATAATGTAGTCTTTAAAAAGGATTTTTTTTTTTAAACACAACCACAAACCACTGTTATCACCATAAAGACTGTTTAGAGTAACAGGGAGAAAAGTTATTTTAAAATGTGTTTATTTTCCAGATACTGTCCTTGGACAAGGAATGCATGTCTGTTAGTGGGGGATCAGCTGACTTTGTTGGACACCCCACCTCCATCCCCTATTCCTGATTCAGGATTCCCCCTCTGCTTCCTGAGCCCTGAAACGAGCTTTGTTTGTTAGAAACTCCTGGCTCCTCCTGAGTTATGTCCAGAGGCGTCTGGGGTCAGGGCCGCGTCACAGGAAATGCAGACACACTGAGTCCGCTGCCATCACATTTGAGGCCTGGGGCATAGACAGAGGCTTTGGAGTCATAGGGAAGCTGATAGGCAGAGGGAGGGTGGAGCCTCAGGGAGAAGAGAAGTCAGTTTACTCCCGGACACTGAGGCCATGTGGCACTCTGGGGACCAGCTCAGCTGCCTCTACCCATCTTTCACCTTCCAACCCAGAGTCCATATTGAGGGTAATAAATACCCTTATAATGAAAAATAAGGGTCAGAATTGTACTGAGATGCCCGAGGCAATGACCTTTAAATTCGAGGCACTTGGAACTTACCATGAGTAAATGACTTCAAGACCTGGAAAGTTTGCAAGATGGCTCTACGAGCAGTAACCTCATTCATAACCAGGCCTTATATTTATACTATGTCTTTGCCCCAAAGGCTGCAGAGTGTTTGACCTGTCACTGTCTCGGTTGGCTTTTGCTAGTGTTCCCACCTACAGGTCAGGAATCCAAGAGACTTACTGTGAATGGGGGCTGACATTTCCTAGTTATGGGTCAGAGGTCATGTCCAGCAGACAATGGTCTTTCTGTTAGATGGTTAAGGCTGGCCCAGAGACCTGTTAATTGCTGTCAGCTGGTGGCTTCCCAAATAAACCTAGTAGATAAGTCAAAGACACTTTTGAGTTCTTTGGATGGATTGGGAGACTAGAAGTGTCCCGATCCCTGTGATTTGGAGCAAAACATTCTAGCCAAGGGGCCGTGGTGGAAGATCAATGCTTGGTGGCTCAATCCTGGGCTTCCTGCTTTGAGGACAGGCCAGAGGTATTGTCCAGGAGGCTGCTTAAGCAGCGATGGTTATCAGATGACGGTGCAGGGCATGCTGCTGTCTCAGCCTTCTCAACATTTTTGTCATCTGTGACCCGTCGCCGCAAGGAAGAGGAGATGGGGTTATCCTGTGTGATAGGATACCTGCCCCCCTTACTAGCTCCTTCTTATGCCATCTCTCCTTGAGCCACTCAGTACTGGCCACACCGGCCTTTCTGCTCCCTGGACAAGCCGTGTTCCTCTCCCTACCTCGGGGGAGTTTGCTCATGCTGTTTCCTCTGCTCAGAACCTCTTCCCTCCCCTGCCCCCCATCCCCCATTCACAAGGCCAGTCTTTGCTCATCCTCCACATTTCAACTCCCCCCAGCTCACGTCCTCATGTAGGCCTTCCCTGGCCCTCAGATTAGGGAAAACTCCCTCCTAACACCCTCTCATAGCACTTTGAACTTGCCTACACTCTTTTTAGAACAGCTGTAATTATATGGTTACATATGCCCATTGTTTAAATCTGTCCTCCCTTCCCTAGACTGGAAAGTCCATTTGGGGCCGGGACTGTAGCCATGTTGCAGCTTGCCTAGCGTGGAGCCTGCCATGTAGTCAGCACTAGATAAATGTTTGTAGATTGAATGAATACATTTCTATTTTATAATTGGGGGAACTGAGGCATGAAGAGATGATGACTTGCCCCAAGGTCACACAGTGAGTCCATAAAGAAACCCCCAGGTGGCCAGGTGTGGTAGCTCACCTGTGTGATATGCCTGTAATCCTAGTACTTTGGGAGGCTGAGGTGGGAGGATCACTTGAGCCCAGGTGTTGAAGACCAGCCTGGGCAACATAATGAGAACCCCATCTCTACAAAAAATGAATTAGCCAGTCATGGTGGCATGTGGCTGTAGTCCCAGTTGCTTGGGAGGCTAAGGTGGGAGGACGGCTTGGGTCTGGGAGGTTGAGACTGTATTGAGCTGTGATTGTGCCACTGGACTCCAGCCTAGGCAACAGAATGAGACCCTGTCACATGGAGCCCAGTGAGCTCCACGCCCCTTCCCTCTTTTCCTACTCCCACTCTGGGGCTGGGTCCTTTGCCACAGTCTTTCATCCCTCTCTTAAACTCAGAGGAAAACATCCTACCTCCTCCCATCCTCTACAGGGAGCGATATGCATGGAGAGTATGCCCCTCCATGGAGAGTATGCCTGATTACATCTTGGAATTCTCAGTCACTGTGCTGAGAAATGAATGGGAACCCCCGAGCCAGTGAACCTGACCTTGCCTTGGTCATGGCTGCACTGGATGATCTGGACCACTCAACACTGTTTTCAGCCTCAGCGTATTCACCTGCAAAATGGAAATTGGATTCTATGTTGCAATGTGACTGGCAGGCGATTGGAGAGAGATAATTTCAAATTCATGATCTTTAAGCTCCATGACAAGTTGGGTCCTAAATGAAAGTCTATTTTTCTTAAAAAAAAAAAAAAAAAGCAGTGGCTTATGATGAACAGCACAGTCATGTAAAATCTGCTCAGATGAACAGGAAGTTACTTGTTTTCATCAGACAGGGGCAGGGTTCCAGAATGGCAGGGAAAGGAGAAACATTTTCATATTTCTGAGGTGGCTCTTTGGGAACAAAAAGAAACATTACATTTAAAAAAGTAAGTTTTGATAAAACATTTTGGCCCCACATAGAAAAGGGCCTCTACCAGCATAGTCTCTTGTTAGAAAACTCTTGATGGGCAAAAAGAATGGAAAAAGGTCAGTGTCCTGGGAGCACTTGTCTGGAAGGGGCCAAAGGACTTAGGAGAGCCTCGGTAGTGCCAAGCGTTCAAACTCCGGGCAGCATTTTGGAGGCCCAACTGCCCAAGCAATGGTGGGGTCTTTATGTTGTTAAAAAATAACAGCGAAGCAGAATGCCCTTCAAACGAGCCTCTGATGGTTTTCCCTTTGCATTTCATTTCTCACCTTTTCTATTTTTTTTTTTTTAAATTTCAGAGGGTTTTGGAAAATGATGAAAATGTAGAAGAAGGGAATGAAGAAGAGGATTTGGAAGAGGATATTCCCAAGCGAAAGAACAGGACTAGAGGACGGGTAAGTAGGGGATGACCTGAGCGAGGAAAGAGGTTGGGAGGCTGGAGTGTCTGGCCAGCAGTTGATCTCCACCGCAGCTAGATGGAGATCATGGCCATGGTCTTACTTGGAGAATGCTCAAGAAGAAAACTCCAGAACAGCTCTGATCCCAGGTCGTAGCCTGGAAGAGTTTAGAGCTGGCAAGAGGGAGGAGGGGAGGCAGAGGGGGGTGCCCTGAGTGGGTGGTGAGGTCCAGGGAGGGCTGAAGGGTGGGATCAAGGTAAGGGTGAAAGACGAGGAGAATGTGCCTGTTGTCACTACTACTTGGTTACTAAAGAAGGCTGGACGTTTCCTGCTTTGATCCTGGTGCTGCCCCACAATGACAGAGTCAGGATATCTGCTTTTGAGGTATGCTCCGCTAGGCAGAATAGAAGTTTGCTGAGGTAGCAGGGGGCTACAGCTGGTGGCTTCCAGTGGGTTTGACTTGGCATGAGCTCTGGAGGCTTGAGATCATTGCAGGGGTCCTGGGATGGGACAAGGAAGAAGCCAGAGCCTGGGAAAGGTCAGAGGGAAAACCGAGGTAGAAGGAATAAACATAAGAGACTGGTCAGGCACTTCTAGGCGTTTAGGTCGAGTCTAGAGTTCAAGCCTGAAGAGGCTTTCTGTGGTCGCCTTCAGGGGCCTGCAAGGGCATGTGACAATAACCAGGTGGAGGGGGACCTCCAGAAGTAAACTGCTGCTGTCCACCTGGAGAGTTAACTCTCAGGCTTGAGGATCTCACCCCTTCAGGGTCTAGGCGGGACCCTTACCCCTCCCATGGATAAGCGGTTAGTCCTGGGTGTTCTGTGGGTTTGCGGCCAATGATGATCACAGTAGGCCTCTCCACTCTCACGGGTCTCATGCTTCAGCAGACATCAGTATCCCTGAGAGAGCTTATTGAATGCAGATTCCCAGGACCACACTCAGAAATTCTGCTTTAGGAGCTCTGGGGCAGGGCCTTATACTGTATTGGAAGCAAGTTCCCAGGTGGCGGCTGCAAGTCGGCCAGTGCTGCACACACTGTGAGCTGAGACGTTCCGGCCTGGCGCAGTGTGGGGCTGTGCAGCCTGGTCAGGGGCTGGGCAGGTAGCTCTCTGATGGTGCAGCCCTGGTACAGCTGGCACCAGCCTCATCCCTCAGCAAGATCTCGGCTATCTTGGCGCATCTCTTCTTTTTTTTTTACTTTTGTTGATTTATGTTTGTTTGATTTGTTTTCTAGGGTATTTGAAAACAAGTCCTAGACATCTTATCATTTAACTGCACTCTAACAGATGTGCCACTCTAACAATGTGCCTCTCTAACAGATACCATTAGCATACCCAATAAAATAATAGTTATATCTACCATCTAGTCCCTTATCCTTTCCCGCTTTGTCAAAAAAATGCCTTTTTATAGTTGGTTTGTTTGAAACTTAAGTCTCTCGGATTCCATGACATACCTCTTCTGTATTACACCCCGCCACACATATTTTTTTTCCCTCTATGCTATTAATTTGTTGAAGAATTTGGGTTGTCTTGTGGAATTTCTCACATTCTAGTAGCGGTGGGACGGTGGTGTTTAATGTCTTTCTCCATCCTCCGCATTTCCTGAAAACTGGTAGTTTGATTAGAAGCTTGCTTAGGTTCAGGATGTGTGTGTGTGTTTGTGTATGTGTGTGCAAATATTTCTTGGGGGTAGGTAAGAATCTTTCCTAGGTGGTGATAGGTTCTTCTTGTATCACACCAGGGGCATATCTTGTCCAGTTCTGCTTGGAGTGGTGTTATAATGGATCGGTAGGTTTGAGTGATGTCAGACTGATCTCTCCCTTATAAAGTTCCTCATCAAGTTTTCACTTCATGATTTTTGCAGCCATCGGTAAACTGGCCTAGACCCATTCATGGAGGGGAGGGTATTCAAAAGAAAATCGAATTCCATTTTTAAAGGGGAGTTTTGGGCTTGGACTTCCTGGGCCTTTTGTGAACTCCAAAGAGCTGTGTACCTCCAGACCTGCTTCCTTCCTTCTCTCACCCCAACCAAACTGGCTTGAGTGTGGGAAATGGTCCTCTTTACACCTTCTCCACCCCCCAACCTACATTTAGAAGATTGAGCTTGCAGTCAGTGAATACAAATTGGATGTCTTTGTGAAAACATCAGCAGGCACTGCAACCATTTATGCTTACAGTGCACTTCCTGTAAACCAGGCAATGTGATGGGCTCTGTATGACAAGGGCTACCGTATAGAGTGATGCCTGCGTGCCAGGTGCTTTATTATGACAGCTGCTGGCCACATGTGGCTACTGAGCCCTCAACACGTGGCTAGTCCTAATGGAAATGTGCTGTAAATGTAAAAGACACATGAAAGTTTGAAGACTTAGTATGAAAAAGGAATGCAGAACAGCTCATTATTAATTTTTATATTGATTAAATGATAAACTATCATTTTTGGATATATTGCTAAATAAAATATATTAAAATTAATTGGAACCTGTGTGTCTCTTCTTTTTTAATTTAAATGTGCTACTGGAAATTTTAAAATAATGAGTGTGGCTCACATTGTATTTCTATTGGTCAGAACTGCTTTCATTTCCACAAGTTGGCATTATTGCTCCCAGGGGGGTTAAGTAATTTGTTCAAGGTCGCTCAGCCTAGTAAGGAAGGGGCTAAGATTTGAACACAAGTCTGTGCTTTTTTCTTGGAGTTCATGCCTGGCCCGGGGCCCAGCATGTAGCCAATGACCAGCTTGTTGAATGAATGACTGAATGATGGAAAAGAGAAAAGTCATATTTCAGCTGCAGGGGGAGATGAGAGAGGCCTGAACACAGTGAAAGGGCTAGAAGGAGCCTACACTGGCTCTGGGCCCACTGGATACTGACCAAGCGGCAGCTCAATGGCTCCACGTTGTACAGTGACACTGCGGACATGTTACCCATGCGGGGGAGCCATGGAAGGACCCAGAGGCTGCGGGCAAGCCTCTTGTGCTGGGGTGTGTGAAGCTGCTGCGCTCACAGCCTCAGTTCAGCTGTCTGGCCCACCCTTTATTATTATTATTATTTAGAGTTGGGGGTTTCTGTTGCTCAGGCTGATCTGGAACTCCTGGCCTCAAGCCACTCTCATGCTCTCCCAGGCGTCCAACGGAGTTTTCCAGAGGCAACATGACAGGTGATGATGCTGTCACTGTGTGTGTCTGTATTCTCTAGTTTAAAATTTGTTTTATTTTTCTTTTAAATCTTTTTTATTGGGCCGCCCCTTGATGCAGTAGGTCCATGGGGTGGGGGCTGAGCACCTGCCTTGTTAATAAGCACCCAGGTGATGCTGGAGCTGCTGGTGTCAGGACTACACTTTAAGCGATCCTCCTGCCCGGGTCTCCCAAAGTGCTGGGATTACTGGCATGTGCCACCATGCCCAGCTCATTGCCCACCCTTTAAAGTGGTATATTCCAGCTTCTGCTGGCACTGGGGAGCTCTTGTCAGAACCTAGAGGCAGTCTATGTCTTGACTCCTCTGTGTGTGGTCCCTGGACTGTAGCATTAATATCATCTGGGAGCTTGTTAGGAATGCAGAAGGCCAGACTTCACACTAGATGAATTAGAGTCTGCGCTTTGACAAGCCCCCAGGTGCTTTGTGTGCTCACTGAGGAGGCCAAGGCTAAGGTAAGGAGCACAGCATAGGCTCTGCTTTATTTGACCTTAGACCTTGAGAGTTCAAATTCCAGCCCTACCATACACGTTGGGGTGAATTACATAACCTCTGTGATGGTGGCCAAATTGTATAAGTACCCTGGGCCTCAGTTTCTTCATCAGGAAGTTTTGAGTGCTTCATACCAGCTAGGTACTATCAGGGGGGGTGCAAGCAAAGGGAATAACTCTTGGAACTTTAATAATAGGTATTCTGTGAGTGGTGAGGGAAATTCAAACCCAACGATAATTGTGTCTATGGTAACTTTAGCCCAAGAAGTCAAAGCTCTTTAAAATTCATGAGTTTCTTGTGAGTCATTCATGTGAGTATTATCAATTAATCAATCAATGCTGAAGTATTTATTGATGCACTATGGTATTCAGGTGCCTCTCAAACTTTATGTGCATATGGAGCACCTGAGGATCTTGTTAAACTACAAAGTCTGATGCAGTAGGTCTGGGGGTGGGGGCTGTGCTCCTGTCTTGTTAATAAGCTCCCAGGTGATGCTGGAGCTGCTGATGTAAAGTCAGGACCACACTTTAAATAGCAAGGGTGTAGGTTGGGGGTGGTGGCTCACACCTGTAATCCTAGCACTTTGGGAAGCCGAGGTGGAAGGACAGTTTGAGCCCTGGGGGCAACATAGCGAGAACTCATCTCTTAAAAAATGAAAAAAATTAGCCAGGCACAGTGGTGTGCACCTGTGGTTACAGCTACTTGGGAGGCTGAGGTGGGAGGATCACTTGAACCTAAGTGGCCAAGGCTTCAGTGAGCCATGATTGTGCTACTGCACTCCGGCCTGGGTGACAGAGTGAGACCCCATCTCAAAAAAAAAAAAAAAAAAAAAGCAAGGATTTAGAGCAGTGCTTCTCCGTTTTTTTGATCTCAGGAATTCCTTACACTGAGAGCCCCCAAAGGCTGTTGTTCAGGTTATAACCAGTAATATTCATATCACTAGTGATCTTTGCTATATTAGAAATTAAAAAGGGAGTCTCTCTGAACCTATTGTGGTTCAAGGGGCAGCTCAATAAAAAGATTTAAAGAAAAATAAAACAAAAAATATTTTTTTGAGACAGAGTCTCGCTCTGTCACCCAGGCTGGATCTCGGCTCACTGCAACCTCTGCCTCCCAGGTTCAAGTGATTCTCCTGCCTTAGCCTCATGAGTGGCTGGGATTGCAGATGCGTACCACTGCGCCAGGCTAATTTTTGTATTTTTAGTAGAGACGGGGGTTTCACCATGTTGGTCAGGCTGATCTTGAACTCCTGACCTTGTGATCCGCCCACCTTGGCCTCCCAAAGTGCTGGGATTACAGGCATGAGCCACCATGCCTGGCCAATTAAAACAAATTTTAAGCTAGAGAATACACACACACACACACAGTGACAGCATCATCACATGCCATGTCGCCTCTTGAAAACTCCATTGAAGGCCTGTGAGACCGTGAGAGTGAAAAAGGCAAATCATGTTTTAGGACTCTTATGAAGATAGTGTAGACACTGCAGAGCCCCTGAAAGGACACTCAGGGGGCCCCCAGGATTCCTGGGTCACTGTTTGAGAACAACTGGCATAGAAGATCTAGCTCTCTGCTTGGGACCGAGTCTGTCCTAGTCAAGGGTCTTTCAGCTTCAACAAAAATGGGAAGGATTCAAAAAGCTGCCAGGCCATTGCCCCAGATTTGAGCAACCTTTGTAGATCCAAACCACAGGAAGAGCAGGAAAGTGACAGGGACTTAGAGTTGGGAAAGAGTGAGGAACCCAGGTTGTTTCTGGCCTCTACTTCTCCCTCCTTCATTCTTCCTGCTTCTCTGAGCATATAGCCCCATAAGCTCCTGAATTTATGGGTTCTCAGTTCTCCTGGTCTATACTAACTAGGGTCACTGTTTTCTAATTCCAAGTCCTTTGGAGGTAGGATCTGATTGGCCCAGCTTGGGTCAGGTGACTACTGAGCCAGCCAATTAACTATGGCCAGTGGGGCAGGACCATGTGGTATACTCATGGCTGCCATGGCCCGTAGTGTGGGGTTAGGGGTAGGGAGGAGTGGAGTAGGGTGGGCAGTTCTGGGGGGAAGGAGGATTGGCTTCCTTTGGCTAGTCAGCTTCAAAGCTTTCTATAACAGAGCCTGGAGACCTAGGCCCTGCTCCTCTGCTGGCCCTGGGACTGTGGACAGGTCAGAACCTGCTTCATCAAGGGCCAGATGGGAATCATAACACTATTTGGTCTAACTCATAGGGGTGTTGTAGGAATTAACTGAGCTAATATGTAAAAGAGCTTTGCATGCTATGTGCTAAGTGTTAGGGGTTCATAATAAAGTATAGAATGCCATCTTTGCCCTCAAGGACCTTAGAATCAAACTGGGAAGAAGATGCTAATACCCATGATACCATTCGAAACAGCAGGCATCTGACTATTCACTAAGCAAAGGCAACAGGAGTTCAGAGGAGAGAGATCAACCTAGGCAAGGGGGGGGACGTAACGTATCGAGCGCTTCCTGTGGACTTAGTGCTCTCCCCTGTGGTTTCACACACTCTCAGCTCGAACTCTTTCAACAGCTCTGCTATATAGGTGTTGCTGTGCTCATTTTACAGTTGAGAAAACTAAAGCTTAGAGAAGTAACTTGTCCAAGACACATAGCTGGTGTTTCCATCTGTGTCTATCTGCCTTTAAGTGGATGCTCTTTCACTCCTTAGTGTGGCAAGAGGAAGATTCTTGGAGGAGTGGAGGTTAGCAAGAGCAAAGCCTGGATCAGATGCGCATGGGCGGAGGAGAGCATGAACATGGGGTGAACCCAAGGGGTCAGCACTAGGTTGCCATTGGCTGCATAAGTGGGTGTAGATGGCAGTGAATGAATGAATGAATGTGTGACTGCATGAACCAGTGACCGTGGGCTCCTGTCTTCATCCCTTCGTCTAATGGTCTGAAAGTCCGTGGGATGGGCTGGGGGCAGTGCGGCGGTAGATCCCCGTTAGTGAGTTCTTCGAGCAGTTCAGCGGTCAGTCGATGAGCTCCTGATTAGGTTGTGCAATAGAAAGGATTTGCAAAACCTAGATGGCCTTTGAAGGAAAAAAACAAAACAATAGCATTTGGATACAGAGAATGAAGGAGAAGAACCAGAGATGACTGACTCGCTGCCTGCCTGATTGATTCGTTTATTTGGCAAATATTTATTAAGTGCTTCTTATGTGGCTGGTCCTGTGCCGGGTTCTGAGAATAGTTGTGGCCCAAATAAACATGGTCTCCACCCCAATGTGTGGGAGACAAAATCAACTCGTAAACCAACACAGGTATAATCTAATGCCAGACAGTGCTCAGTGCCATGAGATGGGAGGGGAAAGAAAATGATGGAGAGGGCGTGAGTGGATGTTAAGTTGGTCAAGGAGGGCTTCTCTGAGGAGGTGACATTGAGCAGGACAAGTAGGATTCTGAGTTTCCAAACCTGAGATCTTCCAGGAGACCCTAAGAGTGTTACTGCCTCAGTAGGACTCCCTTGCATGTCCCCTGCAGTGCCCTATAGCCACAGTCCCCATTTTGCAATTGAGGAAACTAAGGCGCAGGGAGTGTGGCACACAGAGTCACCCTGTGGTCAGCCCTGCTCTGGGAGATGAAAGCCTGGCTCCCACTGCACCCTCCCTTTCCTGCTGGCAGCTCCCCCAGAAGCCCTCGTGCTTTAAGTTCTGCTCAGCTCCTCCCCTTCTCCCCTGGAGGTATTTTTAGTCTCCCAGAGCCCCTTCCCCCAGTCTGCTGTTGCCTCGTCATTCTGCTTGACTTGCTTTCACCTGCTCAGAGGCGGCTGTGACAGGGCTGTGGGCTGCATGTCAAGCTGTCCCCTGGCTTCACAGAGGGGTGTGGAGGGGGAGGGCAGCTGAGGGTGACCACCTCAGCAGCGCGGGCAGGCGGAAGGCCTGTCAGTGCCCGGGGTGACTGCCAGCGCCTACAGATCCCTCTTGGGGTCAACTCTGAGTAATGAGGGCAAGGGGAGGAGGGCTGCTGGCTGTCAGTGCTGCAGGGGTGGCGTGGGGGAGGGAGACCGGTGGGAGGGGAGGGAGGAAGTGGAATTCATTTTGGAGAGAGACAAGCTGAGGAGGTGGCAGAGGTGGTAGCTTGGCAGGTGGTGTTGATTGGGTGGGTGGTGTTTTGTGAGCGTGTGAGTGTTGCAGGCCTAGGGGACAGGCCTTTCCACTGTGATGTCCCCCAGTGAGTGTGTGCATGGAGTGTGTGTGCATGGAGTATGTGTGTGTGCATCCAGTGTGCATGTGTGTGTGTGTGAGTACAAGGAGTGTGAATGTGTGTGTGAATGTGTGTGTATATGAATGTGTATGAGTGTGAGTGTATGTGTGTGTGTGAATGTGTATGTGTGTGATTGTGTATGTGTGTATGTGAGAGAATGTGTGTGTGAGAATGTGTATGTGAGTGTGAGAATGTGTGTGTGTGTGTGAATGTGTATGTGGGAATGTATGTGAATGTGTGTGTGAGAATGTGTATGTGAGTGTGTGTGAATGTGCATGTCAGTGTGAGAATGTGTGTGTGTGAGAATGTGTATGTGAGTGGGAATGTGTATGTGTAAATGTGAGTGTGTGTGTAGAATGTGTATGTGTGTGTGTGAGAATGTGTGTGTGTGAGAATGTGTATGTGAGTGGGAATGTGTATGTGTAAATGTGTGTGTGTGTGTGAGAATGTGTATGTGTGTGTGAGAATGTGTGAGTGTGAGAATGTGTATGTGAGTGTGAGAATGTGTATGTGTGTGTGAGATGTGTATGTGAGTGGGAATGTGTATGTGTGAATGTGAGTGTGTGTGTGAGAATGTGTATGTGAGTGTGTGTAATGTGCATGTGAGTGTGAGAGAGAGAGTGTGTGTGTGTGAGAGTGTGTGTGTGAGAGAGAGAGAGAGAGACATCCCAGGCCTTTTCACCATTAAGTCCCCCACGGCCACTTTTCCCAGCCAGGCCACAGGGGCCGCCCCATTTCTCTACACCCCAGGCTGCTGCCAGGTCTTATTCCTCATCTGCTGCCCCTTCCTCTGTGTCCCCAAAGATCCCAGCAGGCCCTTTCCTCGGTTGAGAGTTGACTGCTACTCATTACCAAATAATGACCTGGAGAGGCGAGGGTGCTACACACGTGACCCGTGTGGGACTTACAAAGGTTTAAAAATAAACCTCACCGTGTTCTTGTCACCACTGCCCTGGGGCTGCAGAGCTGCCAGCAACCTCTCTGCCTGGGCTCTTTGATTCTTGAAGGCAGAGCTCATTCTACCTCCACCCCAGGTCATGCTGACCCTGTCTGGGAGATGCACACAGGGTGGTGTATCAGGAGTCCAGCCCAGGAGACCATGAGGGTTAAGGTCTTTGTCACTGGCTGGAGGCCCAAAAGGCAGACCACACAGGGAGGCCTTAGCCAAAGCCCACCCCTACCAAGTAGGCCAGACCTGGGGTGGTGGCGAGAGCTGCCCGTTTCTACACTCATGCCTTGGGCCTGGATGCCAGGACTGTCTGGCTCTTGGGACACCGGAGGGGTGGGACGTGTGGACGCAGGAACCTAGGAAGACAACTGCAATTACGCCTCCTTGCCCTCATCAGGCCTTGCTCCTGATACACGCATCAGCTGCTCAGCTGAGGGGCCTGGGGTTGTCATCCTCAGCCATGTCAGTGAGGCTAGAAGGCTGAGGAGCTGGAGGAGCGGGCCTTAGTGGCACAGTAGTGTGTGGGAATTCAGTAGAGGTGGGCTTTTCAGTGCGGCTGCCCTGAGTAGCCGAATGACTTTGGGTAAGCTACTTAACCTCTCTATCACTTCAGTCCTTTGATCTGTGAAATGGGGACCCTAGTAGAAACCACTTCTTAGAGGTGTGAATATTTAGTGAGATGATATAGGTGAGCAGCTGAGTGATTTGGGGCGAGTTCCTTGGCCTCTCTGGGCCTCAGTTTCCTCACCCGTAAGATAGGACTGGTGGTGTTGGCACAAAAGTTGGGATGAAGATGGTGTCAGGAGCTGCAGGTGGGGTGCTGGGCCTTGCAGAGCGTGTGCTCCGGAGCCGTTGTGATGACCATGGTAACAAGCATCTGTACCCCAATGTCTCCCCCAGGCTCGTGGCTCTGCGGGGGGCAGGAGGAGGCATGATGCCGCCTCTCAGGAAGATCACGACAAACCTTACGTCTGTGACAGTAAGTACGGGCCGGTCCCACCTTCCTTCCTCTGCCCCTATTCCCCGGGCCCCCCTTCCCTGTGCTTCCTGGGCCGCCAGCCTGCCAGCCTCAGTGTACGCTTGCCTCTTCCTCTCCGTCCGCGCCCCAGCTTACCCGCCCGCTGCCTCCACCGCAGTCACCACTTCCTTGGACCGCTGCCCTGGGTGTTTCTGCAGAGGGGGAAGCCAGCCGGGGTGGCCCCACCCTCAGTTCTGCGCCCCCGCCTCCTGCCGTGCCTCCTGCGTGGCCCGCCTCCGGCTCTCTCTCTCACGCTGTCTGTCTCCTGTAAGATGCATCCTCTATTTCTTTCTGTATTTCAGAAAGTTACAAACAAAAGCATAACTCAAAACCCTCCGACAGAGGTACTTGGCTTTCGAGGCTTGTCATTTGTTTCCCTTTAATTTCCTTTCCTTCTTTCTCTCCTGTCCCAGGTAGGGCAAGTTATGAATCTTTCTATGACAATGACTTTAATAAATGGCCCTCGATCCATCTCCAGCCTTTCTTGCTTGCTTCAGAAACATCTTTTGGACAAGTGACTGCCTGGCTTGCTCCTGGGTTTAGGGTCTGCAGACAGAGCTAGGGAGCCCATGGGAGGCAGGTCTTAGGGAGCCAGGGCAGTGGGTGGACCTTGGGAAACCTGCAGCTTGAGGAGGGATGTGGTCAGCTCCAGACGGCAGAGGACTGGGTGGCGGATTGAAAACCCGTGCGCTAGTCATCTTCTCACTGTACTGGGTACCATTTGCTCATTCTATGGGAGGCCAGCTCTCACCACCACCCTCCTAAGGATCTTCACTTGCCATCTTCTCCTCTTGGAGGATGCAAAGCTTCACCATAGGAGGGAAGGGACTGCAGTGAGGATGGTAGTGAAACAGTCAAGGCCAGATCCTGGCATGGGGCTCCCTCTGGGCATCCCCACCCATCTCGTCAGGGTCTGCAGTCTCCGTGAAGGCAGGGAGAGAGCCAGGCGAGAGGGGGGCCCAGGGAGCACACTGGGGGTGGTGTCGTTTTCTCCCCCTTCACTGGCCTCTTTTGATTTCAAAAAGTTGTTCTGTGTCTGATGGGGTGACAGCTGTTTGGAGAACATTTTGCTAGAAGAACTCAAACTCCATGACCCCCATTTGGCTGCATGACACTCCGTGCAGATGCCATCCCTGAGACTACTCCTGCAGGTAACGTCTCCACCCCAAAGCGATTTCAGTCCAGGATGAGGAGGGAGCGGGGCATAGAGTCTGATGCCTTTTGGCAGCACCGGGAGGTGCCTGCCTTGGCCTGGTTTTTGCTTCCTACATGGCATTCTGTTTTGGTCTGATATGTAGAGGCCCAAGCATGCTGACCCTTGAGAGGCTGGCTCTAGGCCATGGGCTGGGAAGGGCCCTCAGACTCCTTTGGCCTTTCCAGCTGTGTTTGCCTCGGCCAGCCCATCTATCAAGAATGCCAACAACTGCTTTGGAACTGGGGCATTGCTACTCTATTATTTTTATTTATTTAATTTTTTTAAGAGAGGCTCTCCCTTTGTCACCCGGGCTGAAGTACAATGGTGCAATCATCGGATTATAACTCACTACAGCCTTGACCTCCTGGCTGAAGCAATCCTCCTGCTTCAGCATACCCAGTAGCTGGGACTACAGACCTGTGCCACTACGTGTGGCTACGTTTTTAAAATTTTCTGTGGGGGATGGGATCTTGCCCAGGCTGGTCTTGAACTCTGTTTCAAGTGATCCTCCTGCCTTGGCCTCCCAAAGTGCTGGGATTACAGGGGTGAGCCAACGTGCCCAGCCCTTTGTTCCTCTTTTAAAAAGCTTTATTTTCTTATGTGATTGTCTGCTGCCATAGATGGTGGGATTTCTTTCTGCTCTATCTCTACAGCTTTCACTGGATTCCCAGCCAGTCGTAATCCCATGGATTCCTGGACACGCACACCTGTGTGCCCTTTTCTCCAACTTCACCCCCTCCCAGTTCCTCTCCTCTCACCTTTGCCTCTGACTTCTGCCTCCTTGTGGATCATCGCCATACAGTGCCTTGTGGGGGTCCCTCTCTGACCGGGCACCCCCTCTTTCTGCACAAAGTGCTTGCATCAAGCTCTCTCTCCTGAGCCCCTGTGGCTTTGTTTTGGGGCTCTCTCCTAATGCCCTCCCCCGCAGGCTCTCTCCGGCCTCCTGTGTGCCCTGTAGCGCCTGGGAGGCCTGATGGTGGGGAAGGCTTTCTGGAAGTCTCAGCGGCTGCTTTCTTGGCTCTACCCGTATGCGTGCTGCCTCCCTCTCCCCTCCCTCGGTGGAGCAGGGCCACCGTCGATTGCCCTTCTCTGTTCTGGCTCTCTTAGGAAATTGTGTGGCAGCTCGGTGATTAATAGACTTTATTTTTATCTGGTGCCCTTCAGACATGTGATCCTTTGGGATAGAAATGACCTTTGGAGAGGTCACGAGGCCCACCCCCCCACCCCCAAACTGGGCAAGGAGTGCTTTTAATAATCTCTACTGCATCCTAAGTAGAGAGGTGTCTGGCCGCCTCCTCCAGTGTCCCCAGGGATGGTGTTACCATAAGCTGCCCTTTCTTCCATGATGCCAGCTGTGCTTTGAATGAGTGTTTTTCCTTAATAGGAGCTGAAGATGTTCTCTCCTACAGGTCCCTTTGTCGTTTGCGCATCTTTTCCCCAACGAATAGGCACATTAGGCCTTTGTCCATTTGGGAGGCCTTCTGAACATGTGTTCTTGGTTGACCCAGGGCCCCACCCCGTAGTCCCTGTGGCACCCTGCTCGGAATTCCCCCTCCAGGTGCACACTTCAGCACGGCACTCCTGTTGGAAGTAGCATCAAGTCCAGGTGGCTCACAGAGCAATAGACGTGTTTCCTTATCTACATTATGCAGCAGCTCTTAGCACGGCCCAGTGTCTGTAGAGGACAGAAGTCTCTGGCCACCCCCTCACCCTGTCCACCCTCTCAACAACTTCCCAGTAGGAGCCCGTCCTAGCCCTGGTGCCAACGCCTCTCCAGGTGCATGCTCTTTTCCACTTATGCATTTGATTATTCCTTCTTCCATAAATCACCCTGCATTTGGTCCCATCAAGTCTCAATAAACAGATCCAATAATATGTGACTTCAATATACAAGATTCAATAAAGGCAAATTTAAAGACATTGCCCAGTAGTTAAATTTCACTCTGCACAGATTTGCCACCCCTGCCATTTTTGTATCATCTGCGTTATAATTTGCATAATTCCCACTCCATCTTTTGAGTTATTTATGAAAATATTAGATCACCTTGGACCCCAAGCCCTTTCTGGGTTTATGTGGAGTGGTAATAGCTATCTTTCAGGTATGATTTGTTTAACCCTTTCTGGAATGCGTTCCTGAATATAGCTGTCCTATTGTGTTCTTGGTACAAGCTTCCCTTTCAAAATGGGTGGCTGGAATATGATCGTAGCTGCTAACTCCAGGTGATAGAGAGTTTGCCTGATGCCTTTCACTCCATCATTGAATTTCTTAGAAACGTTAAATCATCTGAATATGACTGATGTTTTACCCAATCCGTGGTGTAGGGAGTATGAATACTTTGTTTTCCAGCAAGCCACCAATCTCTTTTAATTACCTTGAAAGTTTACCAAGCTTAAGGATTAAAGTTCTGTGTCTTCCCTTTTAATCTCTTGCCTAAGGAAAAGTGTTCCTTATGTACAAAGAAAGCGACTGAATAGGCCACTGTGGGAAAGGCTGTTGGTGTCTGTGAAAGCATAGGCCTGGGCCATCTGCATAGCAACGCCTAGATGCTTCTTAGAATTCAGATTCCCCGGGCCCCACATCAGACCTCCTGTATCAGAATCGCTGGAGGGAAGGCCAAGGGGCCTGCATTTTCTGAGCGCTCTTCGGGGGATTCTTGTGTCTTCTGGCTTTTGACAGTGACAAGGCTTCATTTAAACATGAAGGGTTCTGGCTCCTGACTGCTCAGCTCTTATTATTCCCTGCTCTTTGCATCTGGACATTCTGGAGTCTCCAGGAATTCTCCAGGCAGGTTGCCACTGGCTTGCATCAGTGTTTTAGTTGGTCTCCTTAGAATCTATTCTTTCCATTTATTCTGCATTGATATACAACTCAGACATCCAGCACTTGATTTTTAATTCACTTTGTTGCTTTAAATCCTGGCAGTATCCTTAGCCCCATTTTATAGGCGGGATGGTAACTGGGACAAGTATGTGGAAGAAATCCTTGGGTTTGGGCTACTAGAGAGTTTTAGCAGTCATTTCAAGAGTTTGCCTCTTGTCTTCCTAACTGCTCCCAAGCCTGCATTTTTCTGTTAGCGTCATTGGAACAGACTCCTGATGAGAGACCCACTTTTCCATTTTCTTTGTTCAAGAAACATCACAGAAAAGAAGCTGGTGATGACGGTGTGATGTTCAGGGAGAACATTTTGTCTCTGAGCATTAGCCATACAGGGAGGAGCAAAGCAGGCATGTGCCCTTTTGCCAGACTCAAGGGAAGCGATGTGGGAAGTTTTCTTTTTTCCTCGAAGTGTTTTCTGAATCACGGTCTTAATTCCCGTGAGTGGGTGCTTAGGGTGTGTAGAGCACTAGGCTAAGCGTTTCACATGGATTATCTCTGTAAACCCCCACACCCCACACCAACCTTGAGAGGCAGGGACACTGGACCTCATTTTACCATGAAGAAACTGAGGCTCAGAGAGGTGAAGGGCCTTGTCCGTGGTCACACAGCTGGGGTCTATGACGTGGACAGTGGGATATGATCCCAGCGTCCTCGACTCCAGAACTGTCACACCCTAGGACATCTTGCACCCTAACTGCCCCTTAAGTATGCCCTCCTACCCTGGAGTTTGGTTCTCTTGAGGCCTGAGGAAAAAACGTTTTCAAAGTTAATTAATGAGCACGCACACGTTATTTATGAGGTGAAGCCCTGGCCACCGTTGACGGCAATATCTAGGCATCAGGGCTGGCAAGCTGGAGTCAGGTAGTAATTACCATTGAAGTGGAATGGAATGAATTGTATGATTTCTAGCCTTTTCAATTTAAATCTATTAAAATCTCTGCCCCCCCAACTAGGGCATTAGGCTAGATGAGTGACGAAAGGCAAATAGATGTGGCTGAAGCCCTCCTGGAAGCATGGCTCACTTCTGAGTCACGCCCGGTGTCACACACCAGAGGTGGGTCCTCTCCAGGCAACCTCTGGATCAGCAAAGTCTTTGTTCTCTACTGCCTCCACCCCATGATATGCATCTTCCATTGTGTGACCAGTTCGCCCTGTTGCCTCCCTTCTGGAACCCAGCTGGGGTGTGCGTAGCCACACCCGGTGGGGGTAGTATCAGAATAGGGTCTAGGGTCTCTTCCCGTCCTAAAGTCCCTTGCTTCTTGGCGGTGGTGTACTTCAGAGAGAAGGGTATCAGGCTGAAGGGAGGAGCAGGCTGGAGGTCTAGTCCTGGTTTATACCTCAATCGCTGTGACACTGGTTTCCTCCTTGGTCAATGAGGGAGTGGCTCCTCCCTTGGGTCCCCAGACTGCCCTGATCATCACTCTTTTCCCCTATGGTGGCACCTTTCCTCCCAGGCAGCAGCTTATGGGAAGGGAGCAGTGGATTGGGGAATATCATGGGAAACTGTGCCACTGGCCAAGAGGTGCAATGGGAGGGGTGGATCAGTGAATTAGACAGACAAAAGCTTGAACCAAGGCAGTCCCAGAAAATCTGCTTGACCTCAACCTCCTTCAAATGACCCTGGTTTTACCCCTACCTGAATGCAGCAGGGAGAGTTAGATGACTCTTACAGTTTTGCTAAAAAAAATTGTCTTTGAGGACATTAAGGCCCATATTCTTTAAGACTCACATGCTTTTAGTTTCAAGCTGCAGTGAAAAAGCCAATAATGTGGCCTTCAGGCTCGCTGCTTTTGTCGCTGAAGGGAAGCTGGGCTCATCACTCAGTTGTCTTGCAGGTCCTTGGATGGGGGTGGGATGGGGGAGGGTAGGAAAGGCTCGGTGCCCCCAGAAACTTGATTTGTGGAGTGGGGCTTGTGGCATGGGATTGATCCCTGGAGATTGAGTGCGCTCATTCCAGCAAAGCTGGGTCAGTTTAAATATTTAAATGCCATTGTGTCATGGACACAGGTTGCAGGTGCTCCGGCAGAGCTGACCAGAGACAGGGCTGGGGAGAGGGTGGAGTTTCTCTTTGCGTGCCTAGACCCTCCTGTCTCCGCCACCTCTCCTCCAGGGCTCGCATCGTGGCGTTAACCTTCTCACTTACACCTGCCCTCTCTGGGCTATGACCCACACCCTCTGGAGTTCTTTTCTCTTCAGTCACAACATTGTTCTCCACTGACTGTTTCTTGATGCAGACTTTGTGACAATTCCTATTACTGTGTGGATGACCCATCATAGGCTAGATTTGTAGAGGTGCTTTTTGTTATGTTTTAAAATAACTTTTTCTATGGAAATAGTATTTGTTTATTGCAGAAGAATCAGAAATTACAGATATGCAAAACAGAGATTGCAGTGAGCTGAGATCGTGCCATTGCACTCCAGCCCGGTTGAGAGAGTAAAACTCCGTCTCAAAAAAAAAGGGGGAGAAATAAAAGTCACCCATAATCTCACTCCTCAGAGATAACTGACATTTTGTTTTGCTGTATTCCATTCTAGAATTCATTCTCTCTCTCTCTCCCACACACACACACACACACACACACACACACACACACACACACGACAACTAATAAATGATATGTACCATTTTAATGCCCCTCTGCCCCACTCAGCAATACATCAGGAACATCTTTCTGTAATACACACATTTTTATGACATCGTGTTTAGGGCTGTGTAGTGTTCCAGGATGCAGCTGTGCCATGGCTTATGGACATGTCTCCTAATTTGCTCAATGTTCTACTGTGAGATGTTTAGACGGTCTAAAATCTGTCGACTATTGAAAGCACTGTTCCAGCTTT
Organism: Ateles fusciceps; assembly: GCA_036589455.1. NCBI lineage: Eukaryota > Metazoa > Chordata > Mammalia > Primates > Atelidae > Ateles > Ateles fusciceps. Next base: position 5,308,954 of record JAZHEH010000228.1, on the reverse strand, counting down.
CCAGCTATACCTTTGCATGATGCTTTACTGTTTCCTACAAGCACAGCTGTGAGGCTGCAGGGCCTGGTACACGGCCTTTGATCTCTCTTATTTTGAGTCATGGCGGGGGAGTAGAGGAAAGCAAGGAGCCTGGTGGGTCTGCCAGGTTGCAGAGAGCTGGGTGAAGCAGGATGTGCCCTGACTGTGGAGTGGCTCTGCTGCTTGTTATCTGTGACATCAAGAAAGTCATTTGGCTGCTGGGAGTCTCCGTGTCCCCGGGCGTGCGGTGGCGATGGGGCGCGCTGGGAAAGCTGACTGCGATGATGTATGTAAAAAGCTTTGCATGTGGCACGTGCTTCACAAAGGTTTCTCCCACCTTGGTCTTCTGATTTTCTCTTTCTCCAATACACTTGGAAGGAGAAAGGCTGATGTCGCAGGAGATAGCACACTGCCGGGCGGTATTTCATTGAGGGGACGGTGTGCACTGAAGGAACAGGGGAGGGAGTGGTCACAGGAAGGGGGGCTGCTGGGTCAGAGGATGTGGCCACAGGATGCCAAGAAGGCCCTTCCATCCTTGGCATGGATGGAATTCATGCTGGCTCCCAGGGATGGATGGTGTTTCCAGGGGTAGAGGGAAGAGGTCATAATGATAATGCTGAAGTTTGTTGACTTATATTATGGACCTGAAATATTCTATTGGCTTCATCTATATTAACTCTTCAACCCCCACAAAAGTGCCATGAGATGGATGCTTTGGTCGTCTGTATCCTACAGATAAGGAAACTGGGGGAGAGAAGGGGTTAATTCCCTTTCCTGAGGTCGCACAGCGGATAAATGGCAGAGCCAGGATTTGATCCCAGTCATTCATCTCTCTCTCTCCTTTCCTCTCACTCACTCTCCCTCCCCTGCCACACACACTGTCACTCCCCCTTTCTGGAAGCTGCTGGTACCTTGTGCATACCTCCCGGTAGGCTGTCTCCCACACTGTGTGATGACAGTTTGTTTCTCTGCTCCCTCAGGCTGGACTGTGAGCCTTCTGAGGGCAGGGCCCAGGCCAGAATCAGCTTGCAGTCCAGCCCCAGCACAGTGGTGCTTCCAAACTGTTGATGGCTGTCTGGAGAAGGGAACATGGGTTGTGCATACCAGGACAGAAGATGGATCAGCTTGACTAACCCAGAGCATGTGGGTAGGGAGACTGGGGGCACAGAGTTAGACCAGGATTGCTGGGAACGTCAGGCTGAGGTGCTTCGAGCCACAGTACCCAAGCTTTTTGGCACCAGGGACTGGTGTCATAGAAGAAAATTTTTCCTCAGACCAGGGGGTGGGGGCAGGTTTTGGGATGATTTGAGCACATTACACTTATTGTGTACTTTATTTCTATGATTATTACATTGTAATATATAATGAAATAAGTATACAGCTCACCATAATGAAGAATTAGTGGAAACCCTGAGCTTGTTTTCCTGCAACTAGACAGTCCCATCTGGGGGTGATGGGAGACAGTGACAGATCATCAGGCATTAGATTCTCATAAGGGGTGGGCCACCTAGATCCCTCACTTGGGCAGTTCACAATAGCATTCGTGCTCCTATGAGAATCTAACGTGAGATCTAATCTGATCTGACAGCAGGTGAAGCTCAGGTGGTAATGTGAGCGATGGGGAGCAGCTGTAAATACAGATGAAGTTTTGCTCACCCACCTGCCACTCACCTCCTGCTGTGCAGCCCAGATTTCAGTCTGTAGCCTGGGGGATTGGGGACCCCTGGCTTAGAGGTTGGCCTGCATGGTCAGAGGTAATTCATGACAATCCTGGGGACATCACTAGGAAGGTTGATCTGTAGGATTCGGTGTTCAGGGAGGAAAGCCTGAAGCCTGATGACCGAGAGGAGTCTTTTCTAGTCAGCTAGGAGAAGACATGAAATCTGGAGGGTGGTGATAGCAGGAATGAAATGGACGGGGCAGACAAGGAAGGCTTAATGAAAGCGAAATTCACAGAATCCAGCAGATGATGGACAGGGTGTGGAGAGCAGGAGAGAGGAGAGAGGGAGGTGGCAATGATGACTCTTGACATCTTACACTTGGGTTGTTGAGACACAAGGGGAGGCTTAACTGGAATATTCTAAAGAGGGGGAAGTAATTTTGGGAGAGTGATGAAACTGACATATGCATTTGTGGAAATGGCAGGAAATCCAGGCAGAAACATCTAACAGATGCTAATGGACATTTGTTGTTTCCTCAGAGGAACTGAGGAACTTACACTGACATTGTAGGTGGAAGAAGGCCTACCTCAGGCAGGGGTGGTAAATCATACTGGATAGCCTGGGACTCACAAATAAAGCCTGTTTGAAATTGAGGCTGCATGGATGTCCCAGCATGCAAGGTGTACAGAGATCTCAAGAGAGAGAACGCTAGCAAGATTCCCAGATGTCTGGGGGCTGCCTCAGCGTAGGGTAATCGGCTCTGATTTTTGACCTTTCTCTTTTTACCTTCCCCAGAAATGTTGACAATGACATTTATTATTTAAATTATTTTTATTGTAAAATTGAAAAGAGAATTCGATGTCACTCTTAATTGAAGCTAATTAAGGGCATGCTAACATAGGACTCAGTAGAATCAGGGATCAAAGACACTGCCCTGTAAGGGATGCCATTGGAAGAAGGCAGCTCTGGAGTCAGAAGGCCAAGATTTGAGTCTTTACCACGTCACTTCCTAGCCACGACCTGAGGCAAATCACAAAACCTCTTTGAGCCTTGGTTTTTTCGTCTATTAGGTGAGGACAATAATATTAACCTTAGCGGGTTTCCAAGATTAAATGAGACAATGTGTACAAACAACTAGCTGCCTGCTTGGTTCGTAGATATTCTCAATAAATGTTTATTTTCTTTATGCCAAATCTAGAAAAGGTAGTTATTTAACACCTAAGCTGGGGCCCCAGTTGTGTTCTGTGCCCTAGCTGCTGGAGTTGTCTAAGGAAGTCATCTGATCAAGTTACATGAATGATCAAAATTAGCTGGTGTTTGTGGAACATGTGCTGTGTGCCAGGTACTGGGCTGAGCATTGTGCAAAGATGAACTGCAGTTCTCACTACCCCCCTCATGAGCTATAATATATCGCCCTCATTCTACAGACAAGGAAACCGAGGCTTAGAGAGATTAAGTAGCTTGCCCAAGGTCACACTGCAAATTAGCTGACCCAAGAAGGCAGACCCCAGAGTTCACCTGCGTTCTGTTTCCCTGCTTCTCAGAAGGTAGGAAACATTCCTGTAACACATGCTTTGGTTTTAGGGGTTTCTGCGTTTCCCTGCTGAGGATCCAGAATCAGGTGATAGAATATGTTGAAACGAGAGTCTGGTTGCTTGTGTCTGTTCTTCCTCACATCTAGTAAATTCCTAAAATAAGCAGGACACTCTCCCTTGATGAAGACACTGGGCTTTTGGGTCACTGGAGTTTGATAGATCCTGGGTCACTGCCAGGCCCCAAGGAATGTGGCTGTGAAAAATCAGGATGCTTCACCCCACACCTATCCCCAGCCCACTGTGTTTCCATCCAGAGGAATTCAGTTTAAGCATCAAGGGTGGCCTGAAAGAAGGTATGAAGCCATGGGAACTGCCAACCTTGCAGAGTGGGATCGGGGGGAGGTGGGTGTAGCCAGCCCCTGGGAGCCTCATCATTTTCCTATCACAGTTGAGGCAATAATAGCTTCAGGACGTACAGAGAGTTGTGAAGTGCTGGAACGCAAAGGACTTAGAGATCATTTGGTTCAACCCCCATATTCTACAGTTAAGAAAATCAAGGCCTGGCACATGGCTCATGCCTGTAATCCCAGCACTTTGGGAGGCTGAGGCAGGTGGATTGCAAGGTGGTTCACAGCCTGAGCAACATGGTGAAACCCTGTCTCTACTAAAAATACAAAAACCAGCCAGGTGTGATGGCACACACCTGTAATCCCTGCTACTTAGGAGGCTGAGGCAGAAGAATCGCTTGAACCCTGGAGGCGGAGGTTGCGGTGAGTCAGGATTGCGCCATTGTACTCCAGCCTGGGTAACAGAGTGAGACTCTGTCTCAAAAAAAAAAAAAAAAAAAAAAAAGAAAAGAAAAGGAAAGAAAATCAAGACCCAGAAAAGGGTATGAATTTGTCCAAAGGTGCTAGTATCAGACCCAGGGCCAGACCCCGGGTCTCTAGAAGGCCACCAACTCTGCTGGCCTCTGAGCCTCAAGGGCAGGGGAGGGAGGAGAAGCCCGCCTGGGTGCTGGAGCCCTGGACTTGCCCAAAGGGGCTTCTTTTCACTTAAACAGGGGTGGGCCTAAACATCGCAGGACCTGAACAAATCTTGAAGCCTTGACTTGTATCACGTTGAGCTCTGTGGATCTGCTGTTGGCTTTTGAGAAAAGCCTGGACAGTTGAAGTGGCCGTGGGATGGACAGCTGCACCTGCATACCCAGCTTGAGCAGGTGGCTTTTGGAAGTATCTCCTGGGCTTTATCCCGATCTGAGTTTGTATCTGGGAGTCACACCGGGCTTTTCTCAGTTCAGCTTCTCCCCCGCGTGGGGGAATTGATTGTAGGAATTTCCTCCATCCCCCAGATGGTTCTGCAGAGGGAAGACGGAGGGTTTTTGTGAGATGTTGGTGGCCCCAAACTTCTATGAACCAGTCTGCTAGAGGGTGAATATGTGTCAAAATGGTATCTGGCAGGACGTGGGATTCCACTCAGAAGGGCTGCATGTAAGGGAGTGTGATGCCAGAGTGATTACGAAGGTGTGGGCGAGACGAAGGTGCTGACAGGGAGAGTGGGGAGCCTTCCCTATCCCCAGCTCCAAGGAGCGGGGCAGACACAGGGTTCCCAGAGCCAGGCAGGGCTGGAGTCTTGGAGGAGGGCCCTGTATAGCCCCTGTACAGCACAGTGGCCAAGCAGGGCAGGGCCCAAGTCCCCATGTGTTCCTTTTCCCACCCCCCATCCCCTGCCCCCGTTCTCCTGCTGTTGCCTTCTTCTTGCTGAGAGCAAGTCATGGGAGCAGGCCACGCCTGTCAGCCCCAGGCCCTTGGGGTGGGTAGGGAGGGAGGCAGTGCCAAACAGAGACCCACCAGCATTCTTTTCAGTTGCATACTTCAAAGGCAGATAGACCAGGGCTCAAATTCTCGCTGTGCCATCCAGAGAACTGCTTAAACTCCCCCAGACTCAGTTTCCTGATCTGCAGAACAGGGATCCTTGCCTCCTGAGCTGTGAGATTCTGCATGAGAATGGGTGCTGCCTGATGGCAGATGACGGGCATGGTGGGGTCTGGGTGACAGATGAGGAAGTCCAGCTGCAGAGAGAAGGAAGTGGTATCCTCAGGGTTGTATGTCAGTGCCACGGGGTAGAGCTGGGAATGAGGCGCGGCTGGTGACTGGCTGGTGACTCCCTGGGCCCAGGCTTTGTCTCTGGGCCGCTCATCCTGTAATTGCCTTCAGTCACTGCTTTCAGTCTCTCGGAAACCACTGGCTCAGATACCCACTGCGTGCTCCAAGTTGGGCTGATGAAAATGTGCCAGAGTCATTAAGTTATCAGTGGGGAAGGCTGCCGCTTCCCCCGGCAGGAAGGATTCTGCTGTCTGCTGCAGCGGCTTTGTTCACACAAACTGCCCCTGATTCCTACTCCTCCCCTTCCCTCCCCACCCCGACCCCCGCCCAGACTAGGAGTGAGTGGGGTGGGATTGAAGCGGGCAGGGGGCACGCAGTAAATATTTTGGAGCAGCACTGAAGGCATCCGTAACTCCAGACAGGAGGTCCTGCCTGCAGAATCCAGTTCTGGATTGGGAAGTGGGCAGACACTCCTTCTGCAGCTTGACAGATGGATCCGCCCCAGGGGGGAAGGAGAGAGAGAAGGCAAGCTGGACCTCCCTTGCTGTCACAGCCGCTGCTCTCCATGTGCACGGTGCCAGGAACACAAAATCCAGGTGCACGCTTGCCAAGGTGAAAAGAAGGACCTTAGGTCGTACACAGGCAGGGCTGCCTGGTCCCAGGAGTGGTGGCTTCAGAGGTGCCTGATGCAAAAGTGCTTGCCCCCGGGGGAAGGAGACTGGAGCGGGAAGATGGGGCACGGCCCGCTCTGCTGCTTCAGCGCTCCTGGGGCTCAGGCTGATTCCGCACGACAGATATTTCCAGAGTGAGAATGCCGACATGATAAAAGGAGAGCAGATGGTTTCAGTATTTTATTTTCAAAATGTTTGTTTTCCCACCCCCTTTTCCTTGTATTCCACTCCAGACTTCAGAGGAGAAATAACTCCCCACTTTGGAGTTTATTCTCTTTGTTGGGCCACGTTGACAGCAGTGGTGATGAAGGCAGCTGAGAACAGCCGCGACCTCCGATGAGCTGGGCATTGTTTTGAATGCATTCTCTCACATGGGTCTCACTGCTGGGAGTAGGTGTGCTGTCATCATCAACCTTGTTTTACAGAGAGGATGCTGAGGCACAGAGAGGATTAGAAACTTGCCCAAGATCACACAGTCAACAGCAGAGCTGGGACTGGAACCCAGGCAGCTCAGATTGAGCCTGCCCGCTTACCTGCTACAGATTCTGCCTCTCTGAGGGCAGAGGCGATCTAGAAGCCAGGCCTGAGTGGCTGATGGCACTGAGATGATGACTCCTGAGCAGCTAAACACTCTGACCAGACGTTCAAGGTTATCTCAGAAGGGAATTTTATGCCTGACTCAGGGCCGGTGGGGGACCTGTGTTCACCTTGGTAGCTCTCATACTATCAGGTCAGCGATTTGGAGTAACTTAGTCCCAGAGCTCCACTCTGAGACCGACAGGTTTCTAGAAGCGGTTACGTGATTTGTAGGGTCCACTGTAAAATGGAAGTGCGGGGGCCCTTGTTCAATAAATATTAAGAATCTCAAGATGGCAACAGCAGGGCATTAAGCCAAGTGTGGGGCCTTTCCAAACTCAGACCCAAACTAGACACACAGGTCACAGGCTCACGAAGCTGGCCCATGGTGCTTGCAGTGACAGGAAGACATGATTAAACACAGAAGCAGAAACAGTGCTGGCTTTACTAAGCCAGTCAAAGCAGGATTTCAAGACGTTTCTTTCCATTGTAACGAAGCAGTTTGATCCTGATGCAATCCAACCAAAATAAATCTTGGAAGTCTTCACTGTTCCTCTTGCCCCTGTGATGAAATCATTCGAAGGACTAGGAGTTGGGAGTCAGAAGCTAGCCTGGTAAAACACAGGCTCCACCCTGGTCTCCTCTGACCCCAAGCTCCCCTCCATCAGCCAGCCCCCCTCTTTCCTCCCCCGCACAGCTGGCCCCGTCAGCACTTCCTCATTTCTTGGGGCACCCTGCAGCTATGCTTCACGACTTTGCAGATTCTCTTCTTGTTAAGGCAGCTTCCCAGTTGCCAGATCCAGTGGTCTCCTCTCAGTCTCCAACCTTCTTGACCCTTCTCACGCATCTGACTTATTACTGTGGCTCTGCCTCGGTGCAGAATCTCTTCATCTTTCTTTAACATGGGGATGCAGGTTGCTGTGAGTTGATTTACTTGAAGCACTTGGAATGGGCCTGGCCCATGGTAAACACTCAATAGCTGTTGGCAGGAGCTGTGACTGGTGGCGTCATTGTTACTGTCATCTTGAAACTCTATTCTTTTGGCTGATGTTGCTCACTCCTGTGTGAGCCTTTCTTAACAATTATTAATTTTTTTTTTTGAGACAGAATCTCTCTCTGTCACCCAGGCTGGAGTGCAGTGGCATGATCCTGGCTCACTGCAGCCTCAGCCTCCTGGGTTCAAGTGATCCTCCCACCTCAGCCTCCTGAGTAGCTGGAACTACAGGTGCACGCTGCCTGGCTAATTTTGAATTTTTGTTTGTAGAGATGAGGCCTTGTTATGTTGCCCAGGCTGGTGTTGAACTTCTTGCTTCAGGTGACCCTCCCAAAGTGCTGGGATTCTGAGGGTGAGCTGCTACACCCGGCCCTTCCTAAGCACATTTGTACGGTCTCTCTTCCTCCACCGGTCTTTTAAGATCCTGGTGTTTTCTGAGTCCTATCCTGTGTAGGCACCTCTCTTTCTCTCTCCACAATCTCTCTGGACACTTTCCCCCATACCCATAACATCCATTGCCACCCTGCCACCTCCAAAATCTGTGTCTCTCTCCACAGCTTCAGGCGAACTGAACTCATTCTCTTTCCTCCTTTAAATCTGGTTTTCCTCCTCAGCCTTCTACCCAGTTGCCCAAGTCAGAAACCTGGGCATCTTCTTTGCTTTCCCTAGCTGACATTGATCACCTGCCACAAGCGAGGCCTTGTGCCGGTCATCGGGACACACAGCGCCTGTGGACACACAGGACCTGCTGCCCTTGCTGCCCATGGGGGAGATGCACGCAGATGCTCATCCTCTTATGGTGGGGCCACGTCCCATCAAACCCATCGTAAGTTGAAAATATCCTAAGTCGAAAATGCATTTCATACGCCTAACCTACCAAATGTCATAGCTTAGCCTAGCCTACTTTTTTATTTTGTTTTTTGAGGCAGGGTCTTGTTCTGTCACCCAGGCTAGAGTGCAGTGGTGTGATCTCAGCTCACTGCAACCTCTACTTCCTGGGCTCCAGTGATTTTCCCACCACAGCCTCCTGAGTAGCTGGGACTATAGGTGCGCACCACCACGCCTGGCTAATTTCTGTATTTTTTGTAGAGACAGGGTTTTACCATATTGCATAGGCTAGTCTTCAACTCCTGGGCTCAAGGGATCCTCCCACCTCAGCCCCACAAAGTGCTGGGATTACAGGCGTGAGCCACTGCACCCAGCCCTGGCATACTTTGAACACGTACATTAGCCCACAGTTGGGCAACATCATCTAACACAAAGCCTATTTTATAATAAAGCATTGACTATCTCTGTAATTTACTGAATACTGTGCTGAAAAACAGAACAGTTGTATGGGTCCTTAAAGTATGGTTTTACGATTGTAAAGTTGAAAAATCAAAAGTCAAACCATTGTAATTTTCGGACTGTCTGTATTGACACGTGATTAGTCCTAGGAAGGCAAAAGAACTAAGGTTCTAATTTTGATTGGAAAGACGTCCCTGGGGGAGGACATTTGAACTGAGATCAGAAGGGTGATTAGACCTTAATCAGGCAAATTGGGGATGGGGCCATTCTCAGCAGAGGAAAGAGCTTGTGCAAAGACTCTGTGGTGGGAAGAAAAATCTATAATGAATGAAAAGGCCAATGAGCAGGAGGGCTGCGCAGGAGGCGGACCCTGGTGTCAGAAGACGCTGGAGAGGTGGACGGGGCTGGGTGGGGCATGGCCAGGAAGGCCATGTTAGTCTTTCTAGGTTCCTCCTTACTTACTCCGTCTTCCACCAGATTCTCTCTTTAATCCTCTCCCACCCCATTTTTCCCCCTCCATGCATAAGTCCTCATTGTTTCAAAGGTAAACAATTAACCCCTCGCCACCTTCAAATCCATCTTCTGCCCTACAATCTTAAGCAGTATTTCTAACACATAAATCTGCTTAAGTTGGTCTTCAGGATAAAATCCTCCCCTGGCTGCCCCGCTGTCAGGATAAAGCCCTGCTCAGCTTCCTCTCCTGTTAGTCCCCCTTACATTCACCCTGCTCCTCCTCTCCACCTTTGTTAGACTTCTCGAAGCTTGCAGAGGTGATGGCTGCATGTGCTTTGGGCCTGCTTTGCCTGCCGAAGTCCTGCTCACGTCAGGGCCTCCTTCCCTGGGAAGCTACCCCACTCACTCAAGCCAGTTTCCTGGCCCCTCTTTGATGTCCCCCTTTGCCCAGCAGGGGCTCACACTCTTTCCAACCTTCCTCCCTCTGGCTTGTTTACATGCAGATCTGTGCTAGACTGCGACTTCCTCCACAGAGGGGTCTGGGGCTTGTTCATCTTTGTCCCTCTTGTGCCACAGAGTGGGGCACATAGTAGGTGTTTAATAAATATTTCTTGAATTGAAGACCTGGTGATGAAAGAGTGACATGGTACAAGCACACAGTTAGAAATGGAGCTCCATCCAGGGGTCTCTTCCTGAAGAAGTCTGGCTTCCAGGAACTCCACTTACTGTCTGGTCCTGATTCTACTAACTGAACACAGGCCTCAGGGCTGCCTCTGCCTGCCACGGCCATCCATCTAGAAGGGCAGGTGGACATAGGGTGGGTGGAGTCAAACTGAAATAGATCTAGCCTTCTAGCCCAGTGGTTCTCAAACTTTAGTATGCATCAGAATCCCCTAGAGGGCTTTAAAAATCTAGATCGCTGGGCTCCACCCCCAGTGTTTCTGATTCAGTCAGTCTGGGGTGGAGTCCAAGGATTTGCGTCTCTAACAGGTTGCCAGGAGATGTTGATGGTGTGCTGGTTTGGGGACTACTGTTTGAGAATCTCTGTTCTAGCAAAAGGATTTGCACTAAGTATGATTACTTTCTACCATGTTGGGGAAAGAGAGAGGGAGCGTTTTGCTTAGGTTTGGTTTTGTAGATTTTTAAGAACAATGAGTCTGAGCTTGATGTGGATAGAAGGATTAGATTCTACAAGCTTGCCTCTTCCTCCAGCTCCTGGCTTTCCCACAAAGTGGTTCTGTATTCCTTCATCAGCCACTCAGCAATTATGTTTTGAATGCATAGTATGTATATGTCAACATATAAGGTGGAGTTGTTGATATCAAGATGAAATTGATATGAAACTGCCCTTAAGAGAGGTCCTTCAGTGCAGACATAGCCATAATTCAAGGAGTCTAAAGGAGAAATGCCTGCTCTGAATGGTAGTGAGTTTCCTATCAGTGGTGTCCAGAACAGGCTTCTAGAGTTAATGGGAATAAAACATTTCTCTAGATAGACCAAATGACCATTGAGATCCTGAAATTGTGTGATTAAGCAACAGTGATGATTGACATAACAAAATGGCACAAATGAAATGCTATGAGTTTATAGTGGGGATCTGCAGAGGCGGCTGAGGCCTCCTTGTGTAAATACTGATATCATGATCATTACGTTTAATAAACGTTTATTCCTTACTAACAGTATGCTTGGTGACTAAATGGATTTATGTGCAATGACCCCGTAATTTGTTGTATATTAACTTCAGATCATCTAAAACGTTAAATAGAAAAAGCCACAAGCAGACTTAGAGTGCACCTCAGGGGCCTTTTTTGGGTCCGGCTTCCTGAGTCACATGGAATTGAGATGTATAACATCATTTTATTTTATTTTTTGTAATATTTATGAGAGAGAAGAAGAAGAGAGAATATATGAATGTAAGTAGTCAATGATAGGCCTATTTATTTTAATTTTTTATTATTTTAGATTCAGGTTTGTTACATGCCTATATTGCATAATGTTAAGATTTGGGCTTCTATTAAACCCATCACCCAAATAGTGAACATACTACCCAACAGGTAGTTTTTCAAGCCTTGCCCTCTTCCTTCCCTTCCCCCTTTTGGAGTCTGCAATGTCTTCTGTTTCCATCTTTATGTCTGTGTGTACTCAGTGTTTAGTATATACCATGGAATATTACACAGCCATAAAAAGAACAGAATCATGTCCTTTGCACATGGATGCAGCTGGAGGCCATTATCCTAAGTGAATTAATGCAGAAACAGAAATTCAAATACCGTATGTTTTCACTTATAAGTAGGAGCTAAACATTGGGCCTTGAATTTATAGTCACTAGGTCACCAACTTGAATTTCAGACTCTCATCTGGCCTTATCAAGGAAGTCCAACCAATTGCCAGATTTTATAATATGAGACAAGGGTCATAGTCCCTCTTTTCAGGAAGGTCCAGTATTTAAGATGTGGCAAACAATGCTGACAGCCCTTGCCCCTCACTTACCATTTATTGACAATCTATTATGTGCTGGGTATTGAGAGAGCTGCTTTACAAATGCTATTTATAATCCCTTTACCCATCCTTCAAGATAAGTACTGTTATCCTCATTTTCAGATAAAAGAAAAGGCACAGAGCTATGGTTTGTCCAATTTCACACAGCAAAACTCTTCATTTTTAGAAATCAAAATGACCATAAAATTGAAACCTGATAAAAGATAGTCCAAAAATTATAGATTGAGCTCAAGTCTTAGCACAGATTCAAGATGCACTATTAGAAAACAGGATGCAGCAGTATATCAAATGAATAATATACTCTGACCAATGGAGTGCATTCTAGGAATGCAAGAATGGTTCGATAATTGGAAAGATTAGGAAATCAACATAATTTATCTTATCAACAAACTAAAGGAGGGTCATATTATAGTAGCTGCTGAAAGGGTAGTTGATAAAATTCTCCTGTAATAAAACTCTGTGACAGGAATAAGAGGAACTACTTAAATTTGGTAAAGACTAAAAATTAGCCAGATACATCATTCTAAACAGTGAAGCACTAAATCTGCTCCATTAAAATTGGAAATGCTTGCTTTTGCCATTTAAAAGTACCGTTTTGGTGATTCTTACAAATGATCTAAGCTAAGATAAAATCGTTTATGTAAATATGGGGAAGAAGAGGTGACATTATCTTGGCCAATGTTTGTCTACTGAAAAATCCCAAGAGAATCTGGTAGAAAGAGAAACTCTATCAGAAGTAATAAAGGTATTGGATAAGATGTCTGGCCAAGAGCACTTCTCTATACTCTTAGGACCAGCCAGTGAACCTCAGCAGCTGGAACTGGGATTTGAACCCAGGTCAGATGCTGAAGTTGTGCTCTTCCCACCTTGTGAAGCATTTATGCTGACTTGTAGGACTCGGTCATGTCAGCACAAGGGAGAAGTCTTTTAGAATTTGTAGCTTTCAAGCATGCCAGCAGAGCAGGTTGGTTTGCTCTGATGGGGATACAGGCTGGGGGCAAGTGTAGAAGGTTGGCATGGACGTTTCACCGTGAAGACTCTCGAGGTTTCTGCTATCAGCAATGCTGTCCCCCCCAGGGGCTGAGATAATGAACTCTATGCGGGGAGGTTGAGGGTGGCAGTGTGGCCTTGAGCCATTTAGCCAGACTTCTTCGTCCCAGGAACTGAGCATCTCACCAACAGAACTGCTGCCCTTTCTTCTTGGCTCCAAGAAGCCAGATTTCTATTGCTTGCTGCCCTTCGCCCAAACCGCCCCACTTGAGAAGTAGTACTTGTGAGAGCACCTTTTACAGATTTGGCTGCCCTGGGCATCGGGGCACAAGCTCTTGGTGACTACACCCACCAAGGATGCCTTAACTCCATGGCGTTCATGGTGTAAGTGGAGCATGTGTTTCTGGAACAAAATCACTGGGTGAGACATCAAAAGTATTATCCAGATAAAACTTTCCTACTGTTTGCAGTGGCCAAGCGTGGGGTGGTGGATTGGTGGAAGGGACAGTGCACAGGAACCCAGGAGACATGGGTTCTGGTGGCTCTGCCACACTAGCTGTGAGTTCCCGGGCAAGTCACCAGGTGTTGCTGGGTCTCACTTGCCTCATCTGTGTCATAGGATGTTGGATTGGGTAGATTCCCAGTGCCCTTTGAATTCAACATCCTAACAATTACCCTTACAACGTGCCTGACACCGTTTTAAGTACTTTGCATAGAGATTAACTTATCACAATGACGCTGTGAGGTAAGTACTGTGTTTATTCCCATTTTAGCTCTGAGGAAACTGAGGCACAGAGTGGTCAAGTGACTTGCCCTGGGTCTGACAGCTAGAAATGGTGGAGTGCTTACACAGCACTCCAATGTAAAACTTCATGTTTTACTTTTACGGTTTTCCTTCCATGAGCCGTGTTATGAGGGTGTTGGTTCTGTTGGGTGGGGGAAGGGGCGTTGGGGTGGGAGACAGTTTTAAGGGAAGCCTGGCTGTGGGATGGATGGATGGGGGTCACTGCCTGGGAGAGTGATATCGGTGTCTGCACAGGTTGCTAATATTTGCATCTCTCCCTTTCTTCCTCTTTTCCTCTCTAGTCTGTGGCAAGCGCTACAAGAACCGGCCGGGGCTCAGCTACCACTACGCTCACACTCACCTGGCCAGCGAGGAGGGGGATGACGCCCAAGACCAGGAGACTCGGTCCCCACCCAACCACAGAAATGAGAACCACAGGCGTGAGTGCCTACTTGTTAGGTTGGGGCAGTGAAGAAGTGGGTAGGCAGGCTGGGGAGCGTCCCTTGTTCCTTTTTCTCACCGCTGGCATCTTCTGGTAGCAACTGTTGAGTGGTCTCAATATACTGGAGTGTGTTGGCCCTTTCAGCCAGCCAGCCAGCTGCCCCACGGCTCAGCCCAACCCCAGACTTAGCAAGAGCAGGGCTCACACACCCAGCTCTGCAACAAGAGGAAGGAAGGTGAGTATTCAGCAGAAGAGAAAGCCCTTACCTGGCCACCGTCAGAAGCCAGACCCACAACTCTTGTCCCTCAGCTCCTGAAGAGCCACTCAGACTGGGTTGGGCATAGCTCTTGGGTGTGTCAGTTCAGACAGACGTTCAAAATGCCTGCCTGCTCACTAAGAGCCTTAGGGTGTTCTTAACTACTGCTGTGGTTTTGTTGCAGCGGGGGAAGGGGTCACAATTTTGGTACAGGGCTCTCCTGCCTCAGAAACGCTGCCTGGAGACCCCGCGTTCTTTGCGTTAGCACTCAGATGGCAAATGTGATCTGGGTGGATTTGTTGTTTGGGATATTGGACTCTCAAGACCCAAAATGATCCTGAAGATTCATGTTTCCATTTCTGTTCTTTCCCACCTCAACTTCCAAGTCTGAATTAGGGAATCCAAAAGGGGCTTAGCATTTCCCACCTGACTTTCCTCTAGAACATTCCTTGCGGTCTCTGCGCCTGCAGAAATCTCTACATGGAAATGGGATAATGGAATCTTTAGAGCCTGCTTGAAGATATGGACCACACTGAGATCTCACAGTGAAGGATATCTGTGGACAGGCCATATGTTTTTCATTTTGTTCAGAAGAGTTGGTGGCAGGTATTCTGAAAGTGAACAACTCAATGCAGTGAAAGGGCTCAGACCTTTAAAAGTACCCAGACTCTAGGATTCGAGGATACATGTTAGTCATCAACTTAGTCAACCCACAGCCACTGGCCACATTCACCAAATATTTGAAATAATGAACACACCTGCGGCCAAGACCAGTCTTCGGATTAGTGTGGGGTCTCCCTTAACCTCCACTCCACTTTCCCCTTGTAACACTGCCTCCTTTATGGGTTTGCTAGGGTTCTCATAACAAAATCCCACAGACAGGGTGGCTTAAACCAAGGAAGTTAATTTTCTCGCAGTTCTGGAGGCTGGAGGTCCAAGGTCACGGTGCCGGCAGGGCTGGTTTCCTCTGCTTGGCTTGCAGATACCGCCCTCTCACTGTCCCCTCGCACAGTCGTCTTTCTGCACACATGTGCCCTGGCGTCTGCTTTCATGTCCACATTTCCTCTTCTCATAAGGACACCTACCAGATTGGATACTAGAGTCTATCCTAACAGGCTCATTTTAACTTTACCTCTTTAAGGACCTCTTAAGGACCCTTCCTCCAAACCTAGTCACAGCCTGAGGTACCATGGGTTATGCTTTCAATGTAGGAATTTGGGAGTGTGGAGGGTATGCAATTCAGCCTTCAGCACCTTCTTGAATTTTTGCTCACTTCCAAGGTGCAAGCCTTTAGTGACAGACCCTTGCCCTCTCACCTGCTATTGTCATCTGGACAGAACCTGAACAGCAGAGCAGGAGGTGCCCCCCGCGCCTTGCCCACCTCTCCTTGCCAGGGCCTGAGGAGCTCCAACACTGAGACCTTCTCTCTGGGAAGAGTTGTCCTTGGTCCACTCACCCTTGTCTTTCAAAAAGGAAAAGGTACTGACCTGTACGGAGGCAGCCGATATTTGCAATTCCCCGTCTCTCCTCTTTTCCCTGATCTAAGTGACCAGAGGTCAGATGGGCTAGCTGTTGTCTCCTACTACGAGGAGGCTGAGAATAATCGCTTTGGATTTTGGTTGCTCTCTGGAAAGTGTTTCTTCACCATTGTTGCGCTCTCTAAAGTGTTTATTAGCTTGGTATTATTTCTCACTCCCCCGTGCTAGCTTAACTCTTTATATCTCTTCTCAAATGTCAGGCTGTTTTGTTCCTTTATTCATGCTCTGGGGTTTGGAATGCCTCTTGTCCATCTGTGTCTCATTTTCACTGGTTTTCCTGTAGCCTCATTATGAAAGGGGTTTGTGTGTGTGTGTGTGTGCATGTGTGTGCGTGCATGTGTGCACCTGTGTCTGTGCGTGTGTGTTCATGCACACGTATGCACGTGTGCATGTGTGTATGCACGTGTTCGTGCATGTGTGTGCGCGTGTGCAGGTGTGTGTGTGCATGTGCGCATGTGTGTGCAGGTGTGTGTGTGTGTGTGAGTGCGAAGCGCATGTGCGTGTGTGTGTGCATGTGCCTGGTGTTTGTGACTGCAGCACAGAAAGGTGTGCTGCAACGCTCAGTAGAAGGAGGCAGTCTCCCCAGCGACCCCTGTGGTTCCCTCCGCGTTGGTTGCCTTCTGAGACCAGCGCTTGGGTGTAGATCTTCTCACGTGCCCTCATGGGCAAGGTGTTTGGCCTTCTCGTGTCCTCCCCTTGAGGCCACATGGCCTTGCTTGGGAAGGAAGTTGTGCCTGTCTCCCACATCCTATGTGGGACGTCTGCCTAGGAAATCTCATGGGTGGCTTGTTCTCACCTCTGTGGGCTTGTCACTGAGTGGCAGGCACTCCTCCTCCCTCCCCCTTTCCTCTTTCTCACCCTGCTGGTGAGAAAGTGCGTTCTTCAAAAAGGATCATTTGCCTGGCCAAGGGTTTAAAACCTCCTAGAAAGGAATAGGTATTCCCAGGCGGATCCAGGCCTCCTCACATGAAGAAGGTTCCAGAACCCTCGCAAACACCTTTTCAATGACATCTCCTCATAGCACCCTCCCCAAAAACTCTGTGATTAACCCAGTTTTGCTAGTGGGCAAGGTGCAGCAGAAAGGCCTTTAGTGCCTGCAGAAGCCTTTCTTCCCCTGACCCCCAATTTCTCTGGACAAACCCACGAGGCAGCTGCTCATCCCAGGTTCTCTGCACCACACACACAGCTAACTTGCTTGCCGCCCGGAATGTGTGCTTGGTTCCCTCCCACATCTCCCTGGTGAGCAGCCCCCTCACTATTTTCTTGTGAGCACTAATTGCCAGCATCATTAATACCCAGTCATTAGCTGCTCCCACTGTTTGGGGGTAGGGGGTGGCTCCCATCCATCCTGCCCCTAAATGCCACTGGGGCTGTGTACTGAACTGGATGTGACAGCTCAGCAGTATCCTAAGGTCTCAGCTCCGTGATCCTCCCTTGGCGAGGCTTTCGGAGGGGGAGGGGCAGGTAGGAGAGCTTAATCCGAGAGGCTAATCTGCGGCTCCCCCAGGAGAAGGTCTGGACACCAGTGAAGTGGAAATGCTGACTTTTTCCCCCCTTTAGCAGAGCTGCAGGGTGACCCAAGCTGCATGTGAGCGGACGCCTAATGGAAAAACAGTCTGACAGACACAAGGGTTTGCAGGGCCAAGGGCAGCTGGGCTCACACCACCTGCAGCAATAGCGACCTTTTGACTTTGGTTCTCCTGCTGTCACTTGCTCCATCGGCCCCCAACTGTGTCCTCAGCAGAGCCCATGTCTCATCCTGAGCCTGCTGCTGCTGCTGCTGAAAGGGCAGAGTGGCCTGCTGGAGCCGGCACTGACCTTCCCCGCCCCGCCCATGCTGCCCCGTGCTGCAGGCTCAGCAATCCACTGCCACTCCTGATCGCCTGGGCCCCCAGCCGATGCTCTCGCGCCTTTGTTTCTCCCTTTGTCTTTCATTTTCTCCTGAGTATACGCTTCTTGTGTTTCCTGTGGATTTGTCCCCTTTCCTGTGTGCCCCTGCCTCTCTGCCTCAACTACAGGCAGCCAGGGATGCTTGGATCTGAAACACTCCCCTTTGGGAGGCAGTGCTTTACTCATGGGGTCCTCCGTATGTGGCTGCATCCCGTCCTCTCCCTGCATGAGGCTGGATGCCTCTTCTCCCTCCATTTCTTTTACCACCTTTTTGCAAATGAAATAAACTACTGTGCGTGTGCACATGCATATGTACACACAAACACACACATAGATGTACACATACGTGAATAAAAGGAGGGCAGCTGGGGAGGATAGGACTCTGAAGAATGCCCTCAGAAGTATGGCATTGTGACTTCTGAAATGCAGCGTTGGTAGGGAGCCCCAATGGGGCAGGGTAGCAGAAAGATCTCTGGATTAGAATTCAAACCCCTCTTAACATAGGTTCACAATGTTAAACTCTCCAAATTTCTTTTTAACCTTCTCTGCACAGTGGGAATTGATTATAGATGATGTTTTCAAGGTACTTTTTAGTGAGGATAGGCGTTTATGAAGTCCTGGACCTGGATGAAAAAACTGTGTAAATCCAGTCTAAGCCATCCATCCATCTGCCATCCATCCATCCATCCATCCAACCATCCATCCATCCATCCATCCATCCATCCATCCATCCATCCATCCATCCATCCAACCATCCATCCATCCCATTCATCCATCCATCCATCCATCCATCCATCCATCCAACCATCCATCTGTTCCATTCGTCCATCCATCCATCCACTTAATAACCATGTATTGAATACTGTCTATATGCTGGGACTAGGAAGGACAGGCATATAAATAGGACTCAGCCCCTGTCCTTGAGCTGACAATCTTGAGCAGGAGTGTGCCGTGGGGTGTGTACAGAACCGTGAGGGAGCTCAGGACTCAAGGGCACAGGGTACTTTCTATGCCTTAGGGCAGTGGTGTTCCAAGTGTGGCATTAGCATCACTGGGGACCTTATTGAAAATGTAGATTCTCAGGTTCTACTGGATCTCCTGAGACAGAGACTCCAAAGATAGGGGCCAGCAGTCTGGGTTTTACAAAGCTCTCCAGTGCACACTAAAGCTTTAGGACCACTGCATTAGGGGATTTGCAAAGGCTTCACTGAGGAGGTGATATTCAAGTTAGCTCTTGTGAATAAGGAAGAATTTCTTAGGAGGGGAGAGGGCTTCCCAGGTAGAGAGAACTATTCATGGAGACAGGCAGATATGAAATAGCATGGCACATTCAGACAATTGGAAATCATTGGGTCTGACAGTAATGCTGGATTTACGGGATACAGAGGAAGAAAGGTGGAAATCTACTCAGGGCCCACAGTGGGAAGTGTCTTTTATGCCCCTCTGTGTAGGCTTTATCCTATAGGCAATGGGAAGCCCAGTAGCCATTACTAGAAGGCAAGAACAAATAACTTATAAAGACATCTGTTTGGAGTCTTACTGTTATATGATATATCTCTTTTATTTAATAGCATAAGTAATATGACATACTCTCTATAGCATACTCAGAGCTCCTAAGAGGGAAATGAAAAACAAATATATATGAGTCTAAAAAATTTATTTCAAGCTTATTTTTCAGGTCAATGGAATTGAAGTTGGGTTGTCCTAGGTTCCTGGAGGTCTCAGCCTTTTGTGCATGGGTGGTGTTCCTGGCGCAAAGTTAGGCTTTTCCCCTCTGTTGAGAGAAAAGCAGCCCTCACCCTAGCACGCCTTTGGAGGGCATGTTACACTCTGCAGAGCTGAGAGGGGAGAACCAAGTTCATTAAGGGTAATGTCTGCTGATTACATAATCTGAAAATTCATCTGATAATGTGCAAATTATCTAAAAGGAGCATATGATGTTATTGCCACACTGTTGGGAAAGATCTAACAGATGTTAGTTTTCTGACATCTCTTGTCCTCTAACGTATGGTCCAGGGGTGGCCAAAAGCTTTAAGAGATAGAGTGTAAATTACCTTTGAAACAAGCTTAGACATTTTGGATCACTCTGAAAGGTGAATGGAAAGCCATAAAGCCCACACAGCCAACCACGTGCCTAAACTTGACACAGGAGATCCAGCCTTTGTTATTAGGGGAGACAGAGGAAAGCTGAGATACAGAGCTCTTTCTAGGAAATTGGCCTGCTGCTTCTTTCTCAAAGAGCAAATTGGGAAACTAGCAACATGTGTTTTTTAGATACGTTATTTAACTAGACAGTTTTCAGATTATAAAGCAAAGAATCCATGGAGTTGCTCTGGTCCTTGCAGGGATACTTGGGGCTCACTTTCTGGCCTCAGAGATCATCTACATACTTGACCTTGTGGCTGAGGGAATGGCTGTGGAGTTGGTCAGTCCAGGGTGTGAATGGTGACCCTGCCACTCTGCCGTCTCCCAGTGGTACAAATGTGGGCCACTTACCTACATTTGTGCTTCTTAATTGCCTCATCTATAACATGGAGGTAATAATGCTACTGACCTCATGGGGTTGCTGTGAGCCTTAAATGAGATAATGAGAGTGTTTGGCACCATGCCTGTGAGCACTGATGTCCCGTCTCTGTCCCATTTGGGCCCACAGGCATGTCTGTGACCATAGATGGCTCCTCTGAGTCATGGCTCCATCTGAGCCCATGTGATGGGACTTTGCTACCACTGTGAAGCTAATGGTCTGTGGGGTCTCATTGGCATCAACAGTAACTATCAGAGCCTGACCTGGCCCTGGCATATCCTTGGCTAAATCTTAGATATGGGACACAGATCCATCTGAACAGGCTCACTATGAGTATTTATTGAGCACTTATTGTACCTGCACCCAGTTGTGGGGGAGAAGTGTAACTGGGCCTCCAAAAAGGGATAATGTGGTCTCAGCCCTGGGAGAACTTCCGGTGCAATTGCGGAAGTAAGACAGGGCCATAAAACACAGCCAGAGAAAGCTGTGAAGGGGAATCTAGACAAGTGTGGCACCCTTTTACTCGCCATGCCATTGTCCTAGGATTGGGCCTCCACATGTCTCTTGGCTGTCTCAGTTTTATTTCTCTCACACTTGGGGCCTAATTACCTTGGTGCAGGACGGAAGAGACCCACATACCGAACAGCAGCAGTGGCAATGTGCTTGCTCGCATTCTCCGAGTGTGTCAGACATGGTGCTAAGCATGCCATGTTGCTCTCATTCATTCCTCACAATAACCCTACAAGGCAGGTGCTGTATCCCCCAGAGGACAGCAAGGCACACAAAGACCAAGTCATGTATCCATGGACAGCGAGGATAAGTGTGAATCCACGAGTCGTGTACCACTTATTCAGAGAGTTTACTTATTTCGGTCTTTGATTTTTCCTGCCTTGTTTTAGAAATAAAATTATCTTGCATATAGAAGAGGAAAGAGGGAAAGAGATGACGGAATAACTGTTAGGTGTCAGGCATTCTACACACATCATCTCATGTTCACAAGTCCATTAGGCACATGTTATTATTCTCATTTTACAGACAAGGAAACTGAGGCTCAGAGAGGTTGAGTAACAGACAGCAAGGTGGGAAGCTGAGATGTGAATGGGCTTGAGTTGGATACCATTCAGTTATGTTAGGACTTTGGAACCCTGAGTGATGGGACCTAGTCTCAGGCTTGGATCTTTGTCATGGTCCTACTGATGTCCCTTAATTTTTTTCCTCAAGACTAGTTGTCTAATACATCATGTTGCATGATGGCTTTTCAAAAGAGATGAACATGTTAATAGGCACTGTCTTAATGGGCTTGGACTGCCATAACAAAATTCCATAGACTGGGTGGCCTGAACAACAGGAATTTATTTCTCACAATACTGGAGACTGGAAGTCCAAGATCAAGGCGCTGGCAGGGTGAGAGTGTGGTGAGGGCTCTCTCCTTGGATTGCAGATAGCCACCCTCTCATTGTGTCCTCACAAGGCCTTTCTTTGGTGTGTGTGGGTGGAGAGAGAGAAACAAGCTCTTTGGTGTCTAATAAGGGCACTAATCTCATTACAAGGACCCCACCCTCATGACCTCACTAAACCTAATTGCCTCCCAAAGACCCTTTTCCAAATATCATCCCTTTGGGGGTTAGGGCTTTGACATATGAATTTTGGGGATGAGGGACACACTTCAGCCCATAGCAGACACATTTACTCTTCAAAGCTCTTTACTAACTTTGGCTGTTTGGGATGTTTTATAGACCCCACCCCTGCATTACAAATTCTAGTTCAGACTTTAATTGGTAAATAACTTTGACTGTAGAAAAAAAAAATCACATGTCGTTCTATTCAATAATTTTCTTGAGTCTCTCTCCTTCTGTGTTTCACTGTCTTTCCTGGTTCTCTTTTTTTTTTTTTACTTCTAAACTTGCTCTTAAAAAAAAAAGCTTGTGCCCAAAGTGAAATACTAGGATTCATCCTTGCCTCTTGGTTTTCCTTCAGTCCTCCAAAATAGACCCTGCGGTGTCTTCCTCTCTCCATCTTCTGGTCACCTCTGGCTTCTGCCTGGGTCATTACAACCTTTTTTTATTGGTCTCCCAGCCTCTAAAGCAGCCTGGGCGTGGTGGCTCTTACCTGTAATCCCAGCAGTTTGGGAGGCTGAGGTGGGCAGATTGCTTGACCTCAGGAGTTTGAGACCAGCCTGGCCAACATGGTGAAACCCCATCTCTACTAAAAATACAAAAATTAGCCAGGCATGGTGGTGCGTGCCTGTAATCCCATCTACTCGGGAGGCTGAGGTGGGAGGATTGCTTGAACCCAGGAGATTGAGGTTGCAGTGAGCCATGATTGTGCCATTGCACTCCAGCCTGGGAGACAGAGTGACACCTTGTCTCTAAAACCTAAGCAAAACAAAGAAGTTTAGCAAATATAAAGCAGATGATGCCACTCCCTTGCTCTCAACACTTGCATCACATTTGCATACAACCCAAACTCCTCGTCTTGAGGGTCTGCGTTTTGCCTCTGACAGTGTGGTCAGCAGCACCCGGGGCTTGGTGACACCTTGTCCAGGTCTGCGCAGCTATAGCACTGAAAGCCCCATGCCCTGGAACCCTCTGTCCCAGGCAAACCTGGATGCATGTCCACCCCACCAGGGGAGCTTTTAAGACATGTAGAATCTCAGGCTGTACCCTGGATCTATGAATTCCAATCTGAAATTTAGTGAGATCCCCAAATGATTTGCACAGCAAAATCTGGGGAAGCTAGCCTGTAAGGCCCTGCGTGTCCACCTCTCCGACTCACCTTCCCTCAGGTGTGTGGTTGCCTGGGTTCAGAGCCAGGTGAACCACTGACTGACTGACATGTGACCTTAGCTGAGCTGTAGCCTCATGGATCACTATGTAAAATCAGATCATTAACGGCATCTATCTCATAGGTTATGATAAAGATTAAGTAAGCAACTTCCAGGTGACGTGACTGTCACGCCACATTAGAGCCACGTTTCTCAAGCTCGAGGCTGCAGCAGAATCACCTGGAACATTCATTAAAACACAGCCCACTGGATCCCACCCCCAGAGTTTCTGATTCAGCAGGTGGAAGATAGGGCTGGGGAATTTGCTTTTTTTTTTTTTTTTTTGAGATGGAGTCTTGCTCTGTGGCCCAGGCTGGAGTGCAGCGGCGCGATCTCAGTTTACTGCAACCTCCGCCTCCTGGGTTCAAGTGATTCTCTTGCCTCAGCCTCCAGAGTAGCTGGGATTATAGGCATGCACCACCACGCCTGGCTAATTTTTGTACTTTTAGTAGAGGCGGGTTTCACCATATTAGCCAGGCTGGTCTTGAACTCCTGACCTCAAGTGATCCACCTGCCTTGGCCTCCCAAAATTCTGGGATTACAGGCATGAGCTACCATGCTTGGCCGGGAATTTGCATTTTTGGCAAGTTCCTGGGTAAACCACTACCTTAGAGAAATCTAGCTTTCCAAGACTGATGTTCAGTCAGTCAACTTCCCTTCTAAATTCCTTTTTTCTTTTGGATGCCAGGTAACTGGCCATGAGTCAGGTTGTATTGTCAAATTGAAGGGGTAGCCTTGGTTTTTGCTCTTTTCCTAAAGCTCTGTCCCATATAGGACAGATGTCTCTGGCTCTCAGCACCGACTTCCCGGCCTGCCTTTGGGGTGTGTCCCTGCCTGGGCCCCTGTCCCCAGGCTGTGCTGCCCCTCAGCTCTGTGGTCTCTTGTTTCCTTCCAGACCCTCAGGTCTAAAGCAAGAGGCTCAAGCTTTCCTTTTCTTCTATTTTTTCTTTTTTTTTTCTGAGATGGAGCTTCACTCTTGTTGCCCAGGCTGGAGTACAATGGCGCGATCTTGGCTCACCGCAACCT
Source organism: Ateles fusciceps (assembly GCA_036589455.1). Classification (NCBI taxonomy): domain Eukaryota; kingdom Metazoa; phylum Chordata; class Mammalia; order Primates; family Atelidae; genus Ateles; species Ateles fusciceps. The sequence continues at coordinate 5,284,884 of JAZHEH010000228.1, read as the reverse complement.
CCACCTCCCAGATTCAAGCAATTCTCTTGCCTCAGCCTCCTGAGTGGCTGGGATTACAGGCATGCACCACCATGCCCGGCTAAATTTGTATTTTTAGTAGAGACAAGGTTTCTCCATGTTGGTCAGGCTGGTCTCGAACCCCCGACTTCAGGTTATCTGCCCACCTCAGCCTCCCAAAGTGCTGGGATTATAGGCGTAAGCCACCATGCCTGGCTAAGCTTTTCCTTTTCTTAAATACTGCTTTCAGTCTGAAGAACAAAGAAAATGCTGGTCCTCTTGCAGACTGAGTTCAGTGGTGCTGGTAAAGAGGACTGAGAAGGCAGGGCTGGGCAAAGCAAAACAAAGGGTTTGCTGAATCCTAATTATATCAATAATAATATCCCGACAACTTAAACAGACAAAGCTTAACCAGCTCTAACACGTCAAGGTGTCCTGGAATTCATGAAGGGGAGTGACGTCACTTTGTTTAGAGCGCAGTTGATATAGTTGCTCTTAAATTAATGTTTTCCCTTCGACAAACTCATTAGGTAGCAACCACAAGTTACCACACCAGCGCATGAACTGACCCATATCCCCAAACACTGGAAAACGGAAATATCTCATTACACGTCACATTCCCTCATCGACACTGAGAACATTCCTGAGCTTTACTTGGTCTTTTTCTTAACTTTCTGATGCGTTAATGGCAGACCCAGGGTTGCCCACCTAAAGCTGGAGCACAAAGGATGTTCCTTGGGGGCCATGTGAGCGTCTGGCCCCAGAGCTAGTGACATGGTGCACACACTCCTGGCAAATTGTTGTGGCCTTTTGGCAAACCACAAATCACAGCTCTCACCAAATACATCCACCAAGATGGGGACATCAGTGTGAGTGGGTATGTCTTCTGCTTTTACAGCACAGTGTTTAGGAGTGAATATTCACAAGGTTCATATGTAAAGGTGTAAGTCTTGGATAAAGATGGAGGAAAAGAAGGCAGGCACAGGAAGGGTGGAGGGCTGACTTCACATTTTGAAATATTCATAATATTTCTGCAGTCACCAAAACACAGCAAGACGGGGCCTGTGTCCTTACTGGCTGCTGCTGGGCCCCTGGTGAGAGACTGAATGAGACTCAGGACTCCAGGGCCAGCTGAGCCTGGGAATTCTTGATGCCTTCCATTCTGGTTGACTAAGAAAAGCCTAAGAGAGAGGATTCCCGGGGGAGGCAGAACCAGTGGCTCTCCACACCACAGCTGTCTTCTCTCCAGTCTTTCTCCTTCCCACTTCCTCTGTGTGCCGATACGAGAGGGACTTAGGATAGTCACCCTGTGCTCAGCAGACTCTCCATCCACTCAATTCCTGGTCATTAACTTCCCTCTGCCTGGCAGATTTTTTTTCTCAAAAAGCCTCTGTGACAATTTGTCCATCCTTTCACTCAGGATTGATTGTCGGCTCTGTGTCAGTCACTGCCAGCCAGGTGCCAGGGATACAGAGGTGAAGGGCATGGCTCCTGCCCTCAGGTAGCACATGGCTAACAGGAAAAGAGGCATTTACAGCAGCACAGAACAGCAATGAAAGGCTGGGTTCCTCTGGGTATGGAAAACTTGGTTTTTTTTGTCTCTTACCTGATGGTAATACTCGAATAATAGACCTGAAAGGGACCCCAGGACCTTACCTAGCGTGTTCTCTTGCCTCTCGATCACCAATGCAGTCAACACCCTGGGCCTCGGGGCCCTTCCCTGTGTGCAGAGGCCTCTCCAGAGAAGCCCACCCTGACCGTGGCTTTAGTCATTAACCACATGCTTTTCCAGCTCTCCTGTGGCACGTGCTGCCTTTCCAGCTCATCTTGCCTCACCTTGTCCTTGACGGTGTGGAGTGTGACAGTTTATCAGCCCCATCCATAATTGTGAGCACTGATGACAGTGGCCCTGGGCCTCAGTGCCTTCTGTACCAGCACCTTCTACACCTGCTCCCCAGCAGCCCCCTTCACTTTCCTGTACGTTCACGGTGCCCTCAGGGCTGGTGGCAAGATGGCCTGCGGGGGGAGAGCAAGTTTTCTGCTGTCGAGGACTCTGATGGTTGGAGGGTCCTATGGGGAATGGGCCCTGGTGTCTGCTTCCCTGTCAGGCTTCCAGGCCCCCTGCCCCTCCACACTTGGGAGGAAGGCTTCCTTTGTCTTTCTCCCGGAGCCCTAGGATGGGGCCTGAGTTGCTTTTAGGTGGCCAAGGAGAACTAGTCAGAAAGAAAGCCCCACACTTTTTATTCCTGGGATCTGTGGGATTTATTTTTTCATCAGTTCTAGGGAAGCAATGAAAAAAGGTGTCAGGCCTGGGGGATAATTTATATGAGTAAACACGACCAGCGAGCAGGAGCATGAGAATTAAGGCCATTTATCCCGGCTTTGATGCTCCCTTTGCCCTCTGGTCCAGCCTTCCCCACAGTCTCTATCACGCCGCTTTTAACCCTCTCCTGGCTCTGCTCCATGCCGGGCCTGCCGCAGCTCCTCACAGCCGTCTTCTCTCCCCTGCCCGCCTCCCCCTCTTCCAGCAGCCCTCATTAAAGGCTGGGCAGAGGTAGCAGGCTGTGGCAGTGGCTTCCAGCTGAGGCCTGCTCCTGATTCTGCAGGGAAGGCACGTCGGGGTCCACCCTTGCTCCCCCACCTCCCGTCTCCGTCCCCCAAGCTTCCTCCTCCGGACTGGCCTGGCTGGCATGTCCTGCCTGGCTGGCCTGGGCTCCTTTCCTCTTTCCCTCCTTTCCTCTCCCCTTTCCTTCCCTCCGTGTCCTCTAAAGATGCGCTCTGCACAGCCAAGTGGCACGGGGCTAGCATGCTTTACACTTGAGAGATGAAGTCATAACAGGTGGCAAGAGCGGAGGCTGCTGGAGCCCAGGATTCCGGTTGCCATGGAAACATGTCAGACCTGTAGAGGGACACGGGAACTGTCAGCCTTTGGAGGGTGGCGGGGGGAACAAACGAGCGGGGCGAGGAGAGGCGCATCTCTTCCCAAAGGGTTCTGCTCACTGCCCCTGAATTCCCCAAGGGCTGTGCACCCCAGCCTCCCAGCTTAGCAGGCTCCAGAAATGGAGCTGCTCAGCTGGGGCTGGGGCTGGGTGGTGGGTGGTGGGCACTGAGTGTGGCCGTGCGTTTGTGCACACCAGGCCCTGGCAGGCGGTCAGAGCGTCTGCTCAGGATGTGAGGCCATGATTTTGTGCACGTGCCAAGGAGGAGCCTGAACTTCTGGCCTGCTTCCTATTCCCTAGGATGCTTGGGACACAGCTCTGGTCTCAGCAGAACCCAGAGGAGTGGCTGTTGCCGACGGCTGGTTTGTCCCTGCCACTCATTCTTTCTGTGAGTGGCAGCCACATCACAGCAGAGATCAGACTCAGAGGGGGAGAGGCGGCGCTGGCTGGGTGGTAGTTTTATGGAAGATTTGGAGCCTTGTTTGCCATAGACATAAAACCTGATTTAACTCAAAAACCCTGTAGCGTGCACTAATACCTTTCCAGAATGCCTGCTCTCCCTTCCCTGAGCATGATGGTGGGACTGTGTGAAGCTTCGCTTTTCCTTTTTCTTGCTTTGATTTATCTGCATGCTCTTCCCTGCCTTCTGTTATTTTTTTTTTCTACTTTCTTCATGAACTTTGTTCCTGATTTCCATTTTTTTTCCTTTGAGCTTTTTAGAGTTATCTCCCTCAGGTAGATTTCTAAACTCTTAAGGCTCACTTTATTTTCTCAGCAACTTACTTGTATCTCTTATATGATCTCAGCCCATGAACATTAATCAACAGGAAACCACATCCATCATCGCAGACGCTGCCATAGAGATACCACTCGGGTCTTTGCCCTCCCTGTCATCTTATTCTATAAAGCGGGACTCAATTTCCCATAAGCAGAAGCAAAATCTCTATTTAAATCCCACTTGCAAGGTCTGGGCGAGATTTCTATTTATAGTAAAATTCTCTTTATAATGATCTCATATACGGTACCAGGAAATTGCTCATGGCTGGGTCAGGCCATAGGCCAATCTAGCCATGATGTGAGCTTTACTTAAAAAAATTCCTTCATGAGCCTCTGGAATTCTCCAGAGAAGTGTTTTCATAGAGTAGATGACAATAAACAGGATCACCCAGGATGGATTACTGTAGTAGGGACATTAAATTTGAGTTCAAAGGGAATTTCCACTTTTATCAGGCCAGTCTCAATAATTTTTATCGCTTTGGGCTTTGTAAATATCATATTGGGCAAATCAGGTTGACTCTAAAGAGATTCATGAAACATTTTATATGCAAGGTATGGCTGGAAAGTGTTTGCCTCTGTACTTCCCAGGAGGCGGAGAAGTGTGATTAGAGGCACAATCTGTGGGGGACACAGACAAACTGGGAGTGAATCCTGCCTTCGAAGAGCCCAAATGAGGCTTGGAGCCCACGCTTTAATCTCTTTGGATTTCAGTTACTGCATCTGTCAAAAAAAAATCCCTATTTCACAAAGTTTTTGCAAGAATCAATGAAATAACATGTATAAAGGATCCAGCAGAAGATTTGCCACAGTTTTGTGATAAATGTCTGCTTCCTTTTCTTCTCGATATGCAGTTGAACAAAAGGGAGGCTGAGTGGATAGGCATGACCTGGTATCCTCTCCTCAAGAGACAATGAATCATTGTCTTATATGTTCTTGTGTGTTTGGCGCAGAGTGATGTCTAACCTCCCCGCAGGAGGGGCACAGTGTTATTCTTCCAGTGACGCAGGGCCGTTGGCTACCGACTTCTGTGTACTCTGGGAGCTGGCCGTGAGACCAGATGACAGGCCAATTCATACACACGTGGACCAGCTCTCCTCTGGTAGGGAAATAAACCAGGAGCAGTGGTCCCAGGGGCATCACTGTGCCACCCACTAACATCCCTGCCATCGCTCTCTAAGTCATTCATCCCACAGATTGTAGGTGTTCCAACAATGAGTTAGACCTGGTCTCCAACCTGAAGGAGTAGATCTGTTTAATATGGAGAGATGATAATGTAAAATGGGGAGAGGAGGCACACAGACACATGTATAAACAAGGGTCATGAGGGTGATATCAACAGTGTCCTCCCAGAGCAGAGCATGTTTTACTGAAGTTCGAGACAGTTCCATGGGAGAACCCTTGCTCTGAAACTAACCCCAAGTACCAAAAAGTGTCAGGAAATCAGGTGCATAAGCAATCAGTCCATTCCACACCATCTGACCACAATGGAAGGATGCTTTGAGCTCACTGTTATAAGAAGAGAGTAGAAACTGAAGCAAAAATGATTTCTCTGAAAATAAAACATAGCTGTTTATGATCACTTTCTATACGGGGCCATTGCCAGACTAAAAATGTACTTCCGCACCCCAGCTGACCTGGCATGTCACCACTGCACACACCGGGGCCTATACGTGGGATTTTAGACCCTCCCTCACTCCTTGGACAGGAACTTTGTATGGCTAACAGGATGCTGCTCTGACTCCATCTCCTCAGAAGCTTCCCTTCTTCAAATGAATTCAATTCTTTTCCTTTGGTCTTTTTACAAAGGCTCAATTCCTCCATCACTGCCTGCTTAGCTCTACTGGATCATTTCTGATTTTTTTTATTTCTTGTAGTATTAGAGTTCCTGATTCAATAGGGTGTTCTACCAGTGGTCTGTTGGTAGTGAATGCTGTGTGGAATTGTATTAGTCCATTTTCATACTGCTAGGAAGAAACGCCCGAGACTGAGTAATTTATAAAGAGAAAGAGGTTTAATGAACTCACGGTTCCACCTGCCTTGGGAGGCCTCACAATCATGGCAGAAGGCAAAGGAGGAGCAAAGGCACGTCTTACATGGCAGCAGGCAAGAGAGCATGTGCAGGTGAACTGCCCTTTATAAAACCCTCAGAGCTCATGAGACTTATTCACTATCACAAGAACAGCATGGGAAAAACTTGCCCCATGATTCAGTTACATCCCACTGGGCCTCTCCCATGACATGTGGGGATTATGGGAGCTGCCATTCAAGATGAGATTTGGGTGGAGACACAGCCAAACCGTATCAAGAATTAATCTGCAAGTTTTTATACTCTGCATTTTACTTCATTATCCTCAGACATCACCAGGGATACAGTATGTTGGAGAAAATGAGATTCTTTGGTTACTTAAAGATCTTGTGGATGGGGAGGAAACTGAACATTATAGGAAGTCCCTAAGAGTATAGGAGAGAGACAGCTGAGGAGAATAGGCCCCCTGCAAGTTTTTATGGAATGATACATATGGGATTCTTTGATTGCCTTCCATGCAGGAAGCTATCTAAGTAATGACTGGCATCTCCACATTTTATATCTAGTTCATATCAATTGTGACACTTCACTTTGGTTTACCCTCAGCCCCTAAATTTAGTATACCCTATCTCTTCTTTCTGTGCATCATTTGATAGATTTCCATCCATCTCTTGATGAGGAAACCCTGACTTTATCTGCTTCCTACAGATGCTTGGATTTTCTTAGGAGAGTTCTAAAAATGACGAAGATGGCAATTGAGGGAGAGGGAGAAAGGGACACTGGTACTTCTGGATTTGGGTAATGAAAATTTTATAGGCAGAGTAAAATTTTTGCGGATGTACTTTTTTGGAGATTATTTGCAAAACCATTCTATATGCCATGCAGATGTATTTGAGATCCAGGGACTGATGAAGAAAAGCCCACACTCAACAGACCCCAGAATGTGGCCAGCTCCTCTGTCTCCCCCCAAACAGCTAACACTTCTTGCAGAGAATTGTCTGCCTCCCTCAAGATGGAAATCAATGACTTAGAAACCAATTAAACAATCCAAATAGCAACTGATAAATGGATTAACCCTCTGTAATGAAATTCTGCTAGCTTTTGTCTTCCGCCTTCCTCAGGTAAGTTTTCTATTCCTGGAGGCAAGGCAGAGGCATGGAGGAAGGGGAGGCCAGAGGGAATCACATTAAAGTGGGTGAATCCGTTTATCACTTACTGTCTGGATGGTATTTCTGCTCACATCTCTGCTTCCTTTTTCAGATTTGTACCCTATGGGAGCCTGATTAACATTAGCCAGTGAATAATGAAAGGCAGCAGCAGACACTGGGTCTGGAGAGGAGGAAGATACTTGGGTGGTTAAGGCTGATCCCATAAACAGAGAGACCTTTCTTCTTAGTCACGAACAGGGAGTGTGAATGTGACAAAGAAACGCCTGCAATGGGGAAGGAGAAACAGAAAAAGGGAGGCATTTCTCTCCCTGCAAATAACCTGTTCAAGGCTTCTCAAGCAGCCCCTGGAAATGGAATGATTTTGGTGCTTGAGGACAGGTGCTGTTCTCCTCACAGGTCATGTTCCAAGAGTTATCTTGGCCTTTGTTTAAGGGCTTCCAGCAGGAGTGGGTTTTGAAGTCAGCGTGTTCAGTTACTTGTGATGGTCTTAAGCCTAAAGACATGCTCAGTAACTCACCATTTAATCCATCTCTGGCATGAGGCTGAAGCAAGCGCCTAGAAACCTGGGTCTAGTTCTGATTCTAGGCACTTGGGGTCTTGGGTACTTCCCACGATCAATGCATCTGGGCTTCAGGGAGATGGGACTCCCCTTCAGGGAGATTGATGCCCTACCAAGATGTCTGTCAAAGTCCCCCAAGAACGTCTTTGATATATTCTTCCTGGAAATGACCACTGATTGGTGCTTCTTCGCTCTCCATTTCAGAGACAGAAAGAATATCTACTAAAGAAACGCACCATTCCCAATGGCAAGGTCCAGACACGGGTTGTTTCCTCTCCCTCTTCTCACACCGCGGTGTGTGGTTTCCATCTGATGCCTGGGGCCTGGGCCTGCAGGTCTGATTGTTGAGGGCTGAGACTAGTTCCCTTGACCAGTACCCCTTCCAGATGGTTTGATCATCTAAGGATACAATCAGAGGAGCAGGGTGATTTCCACAACAACACAGAGCTGGGAAATACTCTAAAAATGAAAGTAAACTCTGGGTGACTTGAAAGACATTAGTACCGTTAAACCCGAAAGGATCCAAAAGAAAGCCTAGCCCAATTTGCCAACTCGGTTATAGTAAAACTTCAAATTCCTTCTGGAGCAAACTCTACCACACTGTAGGAAGAGAAGGGGCAGTTGAAACTCACGCAAGCCTGAAATTGGAATGTTTTAAATGTTCCCACAGCCCAGAAAGGACCGGATGGAACAGTCATTCCCAATAACTACTGTGACTTCTGCTTGGGGGGGCTCCAACATGAACAAGAAGAGTGGGCGACCCGAAGAGCTGGTGTCCTGCGCAGACTGTGGACGCTCTGGTGAGTGTGACCCCTTCCCGCACTGGGTGCCCGTAGATCAGGAATGCGCTCTTGCATTCCTCTTCCATCTCGTGGTGGTGGAGACTGGAGAGGGAGGCGATGGCGGTGACGCTTTCAAGTGGAGAGGGGTTTTCAGCTCGTCCTGATATTTTTCCTCTTTGGGTCTCAAGAACCAAAAGTTGTGCCCTAGGATCCAGGGAAAAGGGCAAAGAGAAGTTTTGGATTTGTGTCTGGCCTTTCCATGAGGTGCCTATTTCTTTGTGTGTGTTTTTACAGACCACAGCCAGGTAGGGTGGAAACGCCTGAAGAGAAGGCAACGTGCTTTCTCATGGTGGATGATGCACATGTAACAAAAAGATGTGTTTGTTCTGTGGAAATGCCTAGGGCAAACCCAAAGAGTGTGGTGTGGAAACATGAGTATTGGGAGAGCAACCACATCTTGGATTGTGGGAGTCAGAGATCCCTGGGCTCCTGGCCAGCTGCATAAACACCACCTCCATTGGCCACTCATCTCATTTTCTAAAATGGAGCAAAGAGACCCTGATAGATCAATGAGGCAAAAGGACAGGCATTCCTAGGGCTAATCTGGAGTTGATTCGGTGTGTATGTTTATATTTCAACCTATCAAAAGGCTAAAGTAACAAAAAGAGACTTCTGGTCTTGTTCCTTCATTCTTTTTTTTTTTTTTTTTTCCTAGCAAACAATATTCTATCACAGTTCCTTGATTCTTAAAATGAATTCAGGGCTTCAGGTGATGTTCAAGCTGTTGTTCTGTTTTTTAGTTCTAACCAAACCATTATTTTTGGCTGGCCATGGTTGGTTGGTACTCTCTATTTTTCATATTGTATTATGGCATCGCCAGACCACAGTGCAAGGCAGGGAGGAAGGAATTTCAACCTCAGTTTTAGTCTCATCAGCTCCTGATATGAGTAGGTGAAACAGTTTGATTGGGATGCTTGGTTCCAGCAGTGAGGAGCCATTTCTCCTTTTGACCTTTCTGTCCAGTGTCTTTTTCACTCTCGGTCCCCCAGAGGAGGACTGAGATGACCCCTCATGGTTTACTATAGCAACTCAGTTCTTTCCTTGCTCTGGGTCTGCAAACCTTAGCTTTAGCCCTTTGGTATTTTGATGGTAGGGCTGTTTAGGGCTTAAGACTGGCTTGAGTAGCAAATCAGCAATTTAAAAAGGACTGTGGTTTCTGCTGCACACAACCCTCAACGTGTAACTCTCAAGGATTCTGGCAGGGTGGTCCATTTGTGCAATTCTGTCAGTTCATTTACTGTCCAAACATGGTAACTAATGTTGAATTTTTTACTCTACTGATGCTAGCTTAGAAGACAGGGCCCTTGTGATAGCAGACTCCTTTTTTTTTAAGATGCTTACAAAAAAAAAACAGATGAAATTCAATGCCGTGTTTTTTAAAAGCAAGCAATCAGATGAAATCTCTACTTCCAGAGGCAAGGTCACTTGGAGTGATGTTCTAAGCAACATGTCATGGACTGCTGTAGGTTTGGATGGGTTAGAGGGGGCAGCTTGAGAATTCTTCTTGCAAACTGCTATAATGTATGTCTCCCCCTTCCTTTCTTACAAAAGATGGGGTGCTAGAATCCAAGCCATGGGATGTCAGGAGTGGGAATTTGTTTTTTCTATGCAAAGCCTCATTCCACAATCTTCTCTCAGCTTTCCCCCAAGGTTCTGCCTGCTGTGTGGCTTGGGAGCCATTTTCTACCAGCCATTTCTAGATATTCTCATTGCATTTGCCGATGATTAGTTTTGGTGGATCATTTAGTCAAGGTCTGACTCTGATATTCCTGAAATAGTTGACACCTTGCGAAGAAACAGGTGTCATTGGCCTATGAGATGAGATGTGCTTGTTAAGGGAGGTGGGCGAGTACTTCCCTGGGGCTTCCCTACGGTCCTTCCAGAGAAGAGTATGGAGTTTGGAAGAGCTTCCTTCCCCCTCCCAACTACCCACCACAGCTGTTTCCTGGGAGAAAATGAGATTCCTGAAATTGACACCATGTGGGTTGTATCATTCCCTTATACAAGAGCAGTCCTGGGGCTCATTTAGAATGCGAAAAAGTTTAAACCTGAGTTTTACAGATTTCAGGATGCTCTGTTTTATTAGGACTTTTCTACTTCGATTTCTCACCTTCTTAGTGCTCTGAGTGAGACTTGACAAGTGAACTTTCTAGAGTAACCAATACCTGGGCTTGGTTGGTGGCTGGAATGTGTGTGTGTGTGTGTGTGTGTTTGTGTGTGTGTGGTGTGCGCATGCACACATGTATGTGGATACAGTTCACAGCAATTTCCTCCAGTGGTTAAAGAAAGCAAACTCTTTTATCACCTGCCACTTATCAGACTTTCCAACTTCCTTTTGCTTTCAGTGCAAATGAACTACATGGTGTAAGGGGAGAATTGAAAGGGTTCTGAAAGGATGGGATTAAAAGCGGGTAAAAATAAAAATGAATGGAGGCTTAACCACCTTGAATGGGTTATCTGACAGTAATACCTTTGTAGAGCTGACTGTCAAAGTGAAGGACAAACATTGTTCAAAGAAGCACCAGCAGAAAACACCAAAGAAATGCCAGCCAGGCTTAGAAACCACCAAGGAGAATCATTGTCTGGGGCAGGGTCGAGTGAGCATGCAGGCGTCTGTGTGTGCACAGCAGAAGAAGATCATGGGTGGATCTTCTGCTGTCTGAAGCTGTGGACATATGTACTGTGGTAGAGGCGATGCCTTTTCGGGGAGTGGGGGAAGCCTCTTCCCTGGAAATGTTTGCGTTGTCCCAAATCCCCCGTCACCAGGTGATGCACTCGGTTAATCCCTTTGGTGTGAAAATGGTTTAATATCTTGCTGTTAAGAATAACATTGTAATATCATAATGAGAATATTAATAATGCTGTCTGTTGCTTAACCCATGTGCTGATATATTCATCATACATGTCAGCTCATTTGGGAGGAGAAGGCAGGAAGGAGAAGGAGGCAGCGGGCCGCAGCACGCACCACGGAGGACTTATTCGGTTCCACGTCAGAAAGTGACACGTCAACTTTCCACGGCTTTGATGAGGACGATTTGGAAGAGCCTCGCTCCTGTCGAGGACGCCGCAGTGGCCGGGGTTCGCCCACAGCAGATAAAAAAGGGCAGTTGCTAAACCCACGGAACAGACTCTCTGGCCAGTTAGCCATCCCCCCTCTGACTTTGGTCATTGTGCTGGTTCTGATATATTTTTTTTAAATGAAAGACAACTTTAGGTTTTCCCTCTATCCTTGCTTTTTCCCGCTCACCTCCCATGTGCCCTCTATCCCTCCCCCACCCTCTGTTTTGGGTATGTACAACAGAAGCACAGACTACTGAAACAAAGCAAAAAAGCAGAATGAACGTTCTTCCGAGAGATGGCATCGTGATGTGCTATTTATTTTCCATAGAAATAGGAAGTTAGGTGGATTGTCTCTTTTTTGAGGGGGAAGGGGGTCTTTTTGACAGGAGCAGAGTTGATTTCCTCAATTTTCATATTTATTGGCAAAAGGAAGAGAAGAGGAACTTTGGGTTTGGAAACAACCAAAAACATTAAAACATTATTATTTATATATTCTAGCTATTATTAGAATCAGACTTTTTTTTTTGAGGGAGAGAGAGAGAGAAGGGAAATCAAAGAAATCGAAATAATATCCTGTTTAGAGGCAAGCCACTGGGGGGGAGAATTTCCTCAATGGGAGGTGGTCGCACTTTCTGTGCCCCACAGAGTTTGTGGCTCCCCGCGGCAGACCCCTCCCTCATTCTCCTCCCTGACCTTTCCATCTTCCTCTCTGCTTGCGAGAAAATGTCAGTAGTGCCAGAGAAGTCGGGGCGTCTATGCCTGGCCTCCCTCCACACCTGGGCCCTGACCAGCCGCCTCCTGGGCTCCTCCTCCTCCGTCAGTAGAGCTGCTATTTTGTTATTGCTGGTTTTTCCTCACTTTCCTCCTGGCAAAGAACGACTTCCAAATACAGGGATGGAACATAAGCAGAACATCACGGGCTCAGCAGTGACTCCACCACCCGAGGCCAAGACTGTGCTCCTGGAAGAAGAAGGAGACCTCACCGTGTGTCTCCCCCTCCCCTTGCCCCTGTTAAGAAACATACCAATACCCGTTGGATGAGGAAGGCTACCGTATTTCTTCTATTTTTTTTTTATAGTGCCCGCCAGGCACTTTGTTTTATGTTTCCAATAGTACTTCCTGAAATAAACCAAAGCAACACTGCTCAAGGCCCCTGGGGCGATGGAGAAGGCTACCCACCTCACTGACAGTCCCAAGAATGACCGGCTGTGAGGTCCTAGTCAAAAGGTATGTCTTGGCTAACCTGTTTTATAATGTGGGCAAAACCATCATATCTATTTTTTAGTTTTCTTTTTCTTTTCCTTTTCCCCCAAGCTTGCTTTTTGTTTTCCTGGGTTTGGACCCCCTTCTGCGTGTAAGAATGGCTACTGGAGTGTCACGGGCCCTCTGTGGCCCGTGTGTGCATGGGGGGACTCACGTGTGCCCAGGCGTAGGTGTGGGAACTGAGTCTTTCTTGGACTATGGGAGGGGCTCAGTGTGGAGAATGGCAGGCTTCTGGCTTCAACTACGAGTGAAAATGGCTGGGGAAGTGCTTGGCTAACCCTGCCTCCCTTAGCTAGACCTGGAAGTGCAGTCCAGGGAACTGAGATTGGAGTTGGCTGCTGGATTTGTGTAGGAATAAGGAGGTGTGGCCACAGGGCACTGCATGTCTAGGTGGCATTTCTTACTCTGGGTTCCAATTTCACAACCAGGAGGATGAATCCAAATTAAAGAAGATCCTTGATTAGGCACAACACTCACCTTGGCTGTTTGGAAGATTCTGAACTCCCTTTAAGGTTGGCCAGGTCTCCGGCCTCCAGGAGTGCACAATTCAGAAACGCAGGCAGAACCATCTAACATGGGTTGGGAGACCCACGTAGCTGCCTGGTTAACAGGCTGCTTATTGGTGTCTCTGGGAAGATTTGCTTTGACGGTCCAGCCCCTGCAAATCCTTAAGAATTAGACCGATTGTTGAAATAACAAACTAACCCAAAACACAAGGACAAGCAAAGAAACCCAGAAATAAACTCTTTGTGCTTTCCTGGTAGCCTGAGACAGAAAGGGCTTCCACTTTTCTCATGCATGAGATGTATATGTGATCACCTGGGCATTTATTCTGTTTTGAGAGAATGAAAGTAACAATCCTACCCACTTTTGGGATGTTCTAATCTGTATGTGGCCTGTTCCTAGGAAATATGGCTAAATCTCCAACATTGTCATACTCTGCATGCTCAGCCAATAGGGTTTGCTCCAGTGAGTTTCTGCTAAGGGGATACAACCTACACTTGCTGACATTTTCCACCTCTTGACTCTGTACCTTTGAGTCAGATGTTGGATTCATGGGATTATAACTTGCTTTCATTGATAAAATGTGAGCTTCTGTGTTAAATAACTATATGTTCAACCAATTCATACTCTCATTTGAAGTCTGTGTAGTTGCTCATAGTCCCAGAATTCTCAATGACTATTTGCCTTTACACTTGAGGTTTTTTTTTTTTTTCCTAAAAATCCACATCATTAAGGCAAATTATAAAGGGCTACCTAATTTCAGAGTCTAGCTTGGAGTCTCACAGAGAAACTAACTGTTTAGAACTAACAAGGCAAACCCACAGGAGAATGTTTGAGAATGGATATTGCTTGTCTGTTTTATATTTAATAGTGTAGCTTGGTCTTTGGTCTTCATTTTCTCTTATTGGAGGTAGTAGACGTTCTCACCTTTCTTTCTTGGGTAATAGAAGCACAGTAATGTTTCTTAGCATTGCCAGAGCGTCTTGTCTCACCTTGCTTATAGTGTCTTTGAACAGACTCAAAATTTACATCCTTAAAGAAAAACTGGAAGGGACTTTTAAGATGATCAAGTTCAGATCTTTCACTTTTCAGTTGAGAAAAGTTGACCCAGTGAGGTTAAGTTTGCGGGAGTGGAATGGGCATTGCTTTGGAAGGAATTGTTTTAAGGCAAAGGAAAGAAACTCTGAGAGAGACCGTACCAGAGGAGGAAGCTGGCTGTCCCGGGTTTCCAGCCACTTTAATGGTGGATGTTATAGCTTTATCTCCCTTTCTCTAGATAGCAATCATCAGCATTTATGTGTAAGGCATTGTTCCGGGTGCTTTCCTTGGAATATTTCACTTAATCCTCATGACTACTCCCATGAAATAGATGTTTATATTAATCTCCAGTTTGCAGAAACTGAGGTTAGTAATAAGGTTAAGAAACGTACAGCTAGGAAGGAGCCAGCTTTTGGTCTTGGCAACCTGATTGCAGAACCTATACTCTATCATTGCCTGCACTGCCCCTTGCATAGTCTATGATTAAGGAATACATATATATGTGTGTGCTTGTGTACATACTTTGCTGTTTCTTAATTCCAATGGAAGAAAATGTAATGAATACAGCTTTTTAAAGGTAATGTCATTAAAATAAATTTCAACAACTGAAGAGTAGGCAATTAGATCCCGTAAGAGAGAATTCTGATTCAGATTCTGTGCGGAATATTGTAGATAACTTACCTTCTTAATCGTCATCTCTAGATAATGTACAAAGAGGTCTCCTTTTTGTGACCTCAGGAATTGTAGGAGCTGTGTGAACAGTCCACACACCTTTCTGTTCTTGCTTTTGTTAAATAAGTGTCACTACTCAAAATTTAAATGCAAAAGAAATGAGAGTCATCAAGATGAAAATGACCTGACTAGCTTCCTTTGCCCTCAGCTCAGTAAAGTACCACCCTGAGTTTTCTGAGTCCTAGCCCAAAGAGAGGGGAACCAAGGATACAGAACTTTCTAAATTTGTTACACTAGTTTAATCCCTTGGAGAGGGGGGCTGTTGACATAAAGGTGACAGTTGTTATCATTTAGCTGATTTTTTTTCCGATGTAGAACAATCCGAATCCTTTATTTCTGTTACCGAGAGACTGTGTAGAGATCAGACACTATAATCACTATAACCCTGGGAATTAGAAATCTGCATTTAATTTTTTAAAGGTGCTTTAAAGTCAGTAATCCAATTTGCTACTGGTATTTTAGAGAGAAGAATTTAATAAAAAAATTTGACGTTCACATCAATGGCATCCCTTTAAGGGTTCCTGCTTACTCTGCCTCTCTCTCTGCACCTAATGGGCTGCAGACTGAGACTGCCTTTATTCAGCACTGGAGGGAACGCAAGATCATTACTCAGGGAGAGAACTAAAGGCTGTTTGGAGGTTCTTGCTTCATGGTGGAATAAAATTAATTAACTTTATCCCACTATGCCTCTTGTAACATCTGATGAATATGATCTTGAATATGTACTTAAAGTTGGAGCAGATTCATCTGTTAGGAATTTTTCCTCATGGGATTTTGCTTAGGCTTTGGAGAAGTGACTTGTGTTGTGTATTCTCTGAGTGAGGTGTCTTTGATTTGGTGTGTGGAAGCCTAGAGATCAAAAGTTCTGGGCTCTGGGCTCAGCTTCCTGTATGATTTTGTTGACAGGGATCTCTGCCTCAGTTTCTTAGAGAGGAAATGGACATTTCTTTCCCTATTAGAATATGTAACTCATATTATCTCATGATGATGCTTAGTGCTGTGAGGTAGGGTAGATGTTATTTATTCCCATTTTACTGATGAAGGAAACTGAGTTTTGATCCTGTTTGATGACTTGTCTAAAGTTCCAGACTCAGCAAATGATGTATGGATCTTCTAATAAGCTTTCCTCAGTCTATACGGACTTCCCCAGAGATCATCTTTTGAAGAATTTCTTGAGTGAAATCACTAAAGTCCATTTAGGTCTTTTATTCAGGAACTTATTGGATGAAAAGGAGGTATTTGATGCTGTAAAAGAAAAACAAAACCAGCTGGGCGCGGTGCTCACGCCTGTAATCCCAGCACTTTGGGAGGCCAAGGCGGGTGGATCACGAAGTCAGGAGTTTGAGATCAGCCTGAGCAATGTGGTAAAACCCTATCTCTACTGAAAATACAAAAATTAGCTGGGTGTGGTGGCGTGCACCTGTAGTCCCAGCTACTCAGGAGGCCGAGGCAGGAGAATCACTTGAACCCGGGAGGCGGAGGTTGCAGTGAGCCAAGATCACGCAACTGCACTCCAGCCTGGGTAACAGAATGAGACTCTGTCTCAAAAAAAAAAAAAAAAAAAAAGAAAAGAAAAAGAAAACCGAAAAATCATAAACCCCAAATGAAACGATGACCCATTAGAGTGTTTCTGAGAAGTAGTGATGTCTAAGTCCTCAGCAACTTTCTGTGAGAACTGAAGTTGAGCTTCCTAAATGGTCAGTGTTGGTGGTGCCCGTGGTGGGGGGGTAAAGGTGGCAGGGAGTGAATGTTTTTGGGCCCTGTTTTGGTCACAAGCCCAATTGCTTCTAACACAAAAACACTGAATTATGTTATATTGTTGTGTTCAATAAAAGTGATTTCTGACAATCTACTCAAAATAACAATATAGGAAAAGCCATTCTGCTTGATTGATTTATAAAATAAATGAGAATGATGGAGGATTCCTGTCAGAACTGAATTATTAACTAAAAAACATTGAAAATTAGGTTTCCAAAGTGTCTCATCACTGGCACCCAACCAGCAACTAACTTGTTAAAAAAATTACTTTTGAAATAATTTTACACTTACAAAAAACTTATGAAGGTTATACCAAGAATTCCCATATGTCCTTCACCCAGATTCTTCAAATAACCACAGCACAGTGATCGCAACCAGGAAATTAACATCGATGCAATACCAGAACTACAGACCGTATTCAAATTCTGCCAGTTGTCTCACTAACGTCCTTTTTTGGTTCAAGGATCCCGTCCGGGATCACAGGTTGCCATGTCCTCTTACCAGTCTTTGAATCTGGAATAGTTACTACCACAATCTTGCTTTTCACAACCTTGATACTGGTTAGTATTTCATAGAAAGCCATTCACTTCAGGCTTATATGTTGTTTTTCTTTTTCTTTCTTTTTTTTTTTTTTTTTTTGAGACAGTCTTGCTCTGTCTCCAGGCACCAGGCTGGAGTGCAGTGGTGCAATCTCGGCTCACTGCAACCTTTGCTTCCCGGGTTCAAGCAATTCTCCTCCCTCAGCCTCCCGAGTAGCTGGGACTACAGGCATGCACCACCACACCCAGCTAAGTTTTGTATTTTAGTAGAGACGGGGTTTCACCATGTTGGTCAGGATGGTCTTCATCTCTTAACCTCGTGATCTGCCTGCCTTGGCCTCCCAGAGTGCTGGGATTACAGGCATGAGCCACTGCGCCCGGCCCTGTATGTTGTTTCTCTAATGACTACACTGAAGTTGTGCATTTTGGTTAGAATACCGTAGAAATGATGTCGTATCCTTCTCAGTGCATTACATCAGGAGGTACGTGATTGATGTACCCCATTACTGGTGACTCAGACATTTGGCCTTGCAGCTGAGATTTCAGGCTAGTCTGTTTACAGACCTTGGATGATAACATTTTCATTCACACATACTTTGGTTCATTTGGTAACCAGGGACTGAGTAATAACAGTACTCATGTGACTGCTGAGCACTGTGAAGGATGGGATAAAATTAGACATGGGGCCAGGAATTTATCAGCCATTGGATTTATTTTGTGACCTAGTGGATCAGACTAGAAATTCACAGATGGTTAAAATCGTGTGAGAGCTGTCATGGGGTAGTTTGTGATTATTTTTGCCAAGGATCTCAGTAGACAAGAAGATTTTCTTGGAGGAAGCCATCTAGATCAACAAAGAGCTCCAGACTGACCGTTGCTGTTGAATCTGTAGGCAAGAATGTCTGTTGTCGGCGAGAATGGAGATAATGTTTGAACAAAAAGCAAAACTGGGAATCACAAGCTGACCCATGTAAAATGGCAAAAATCACCGTTTGAAAACCCGCCTAAGTACCATTCCATAGCATTTTGTTTCTGCTGCTCTTGTGCTTATCACAACACACCATGTTTGTTTGCAGTCCTTCTCAAACAGATGGTGTGTTCCTTGAAGGCAAAGGTGATCTCACTCATGTCCCCCAGACAGTGCCTGACACCAGTGTGCCATAATTATTTGTTGAAATACACCGAGAACTCTAGTAGTTTCTGAGCTAATTAGTGGAAGTCTTACTAAATCTCACTCTATATATAGTGGATGCTTAATAAATATTGTTGACAGAAAGACTGGAGAAGTCGTCTTTGGACACAGCATCCATTGGTTAAGTCAGATGGGGCAGGCGGGAACCAGGAGGTGTTGAGGTGGTGGTGAGGGGTAAGGGAGAGAAATGGGGGATGTCAGGACAGGGGTGGGGAGGGGTTGACCACGTGTGGAGGGGTAGAAAACTATACCTTTTTGAAGGGGATTGAGAGCAGGAGACTGAGAACATAGCTGCACATTTTTCCATTTTTTTTTTAAAGAAAGAAAAAGAAAGAAAAGAAAAAAGAGAAAGAGAAAAAGAAGGAAAAAAAGAAAATGGAAGAAAGGGAAAAGAAGAAGAAAAAAGAGGGAGAGAGAACGGGAATCTTGCCTCTATTGCCCAGGTTAGAATGCAGACTAAAAATGGGTATTGAAAAGCTCTTTTATATTAATAATTGTGTTATACAATGGAGACAGGAAGGAATAAGGGAGGAAAATAACAAACAGCCAACCAATATTTCATTTAAACCTATGAAATGCTATGCAATTGCTGGGAGTGATTTACTCCCAACCATGTGGTCACTTTTAGAATAGATGTGATGTGTTACTCAAGAAAATGTATGTTTTGTGGATTTGGAGTAGAGAGTTCTGTAAATGTTTATTAAGTTTACTTGTTCGAGGTCTAAGTTCAAGTCCCGGGTATCCTTGTTAACCTTCTGTCTCATTGATCTGTCCAATATTGACAATGTAGTGTTAAAGTCTCCCACTATTATTGTGTGGGAGTCCAAGTCTCTTTGTAAGTCACCAAAAAGTTGGTCTATGTATCTGGGTGCTCCTATATTGGGTGCGCATAGACTTAGGATCGTTAGGTCTTCCCATTACATTGATCCCTCTACCATTATACAATGTCCTTTTTATCTCTTTTGGTTTCTATTACTTTAAAGTCTATTTTATCAGAGACGAGAATTGCAACTCCTGCTTTTTTTTTTTTACTTTTTTGCTCTCCATTTGGTTGGCAAATCTCCTCCATGCCTTTGTTTTGAGTCCCTGTATATCCCTTGCATGTGAGATGGGTCTGGATGCAGCTTACTGACGGGTTTTTTGGAATGGCTGATACTGGTTGTTCCTTTCTGTATATAGTGCTTCTTTCAGAAGCTCTTGTAAAGCAGGCCTGGTAGCAATGAAATCTGCTTGTTTGCTTGTTCATAAAAAATTTTATTTTTCCTTCACTTATGAAACTTAGTTTGGCTGGATATGAAATTCTGGGTTGAAAGTTCTTTTCTTTAAGGATGTTAAATATTGGCCCCCACTCTCCTCTGGCTTGTAGGGTTTCTGCTGAGAGATCTGCTGTGAGTCTGATAGGCTTCCCCTTGTGGGTAACCTGACCTTTCTCTCTGGCTGCCCTTAATATTTTCTCCTTCATTTCAACCCTAGTGAATCTAATGATTATGTGCCTTGGGGTTGCTCTTTTTGAGGAATATCTTTGTGGTGTTCTCTGTATTACTTGGAGTTGAGTATTGTCCTGCCTTGCTAGGTTGGGAAAGTTTTCCTGGATAACATCCTGAAGAATATTTTCCAGCTTGGATTCATTCTCCTCGTTACATTCAGGTACACCTATCAAACGTAGATTAGGTCTTTTCACATAGTCCCATATTTCTTGGAGACTTTGCTCATTCCTTTTTACCCTTTCTTCTCTAATCTTGTCTTCTCGTTTTATTTCGTTAAGTTGGTCTTTGACCTCTGAAATCCTTTCTTCTGCTTGATCAATTCGACTGTTAAAGCTTGTGCATACTTCGCGAAGTTCTCGTATTGTGTTTTTCAGCTCCATTAATTCACTTATATTCTCTTAAATTGTCCATTCTCGTTAACGTTTCGTCAAACCTTTTTTCAAGGTTCTTAGTTTCCTTGCATTGGGCTAGAACATACTCTTTTAGCTCACAGAAGTTTCTCATTATCTACCTTCTGAAGCCTGATTCTGTTGATTCCTCACATTCATTCTTGATCAGGCCTTGTTCAATTGGTGATGAGGAACTGCAATCCTTTGCAGGAGGAGAGGCATTCTGATTTCGGGTGTTTTCAGCCTTTTTGCTCTGGCTTCTTCCCATCTTTGTGGATTTGTCCACCTGTCGTCTGTGTAATTGCTGACTTTCAGATTAGGTCTCTGAGTGGACGTCCAGCTTGTTGGTGGTAAAGTTTTTCTGTTTCTTAGTTTTCCTTTCGGCGGACGCCCCTCCCCCCACAGAGCTGGACCTTCCCGTGTTCAGCTGTACTTGCTGTGAAACTCTCGATCCTCAGCAGTTCCAATTGCTGTTTTTTTTTTTTTGTGGCAGGGAGGGGTACCAGCCTTCCCCTGCGGCGACCCACTACGCCGGCTGAAACAGCGGCGTTAAGATTCGTGGCGCTTTCTGCCCAGGAATCTCCCGGTCTGGCTCCCCCACTTCAGTCCGCTTTTCAATCAGCTCAATGGGAGACTTTGCCTTCCCGGAGCTCCAAACACCAACCAAAGGGCACTTAGTCCGCATACTCCGGACTGAGAACTGCCGCGCTGGGGCGCCTGCAAACAGCCGCGCAGGTCAAAAGAGTCGCGCTGGCTGACCCACGGGGCTCCTCCGCTGGGAATCTCCTGGCCGTGGGCTAATAAAAATTCGTCTGAAATGTGGCGTCCCACTCACTCCCGCGCTTTCAGTGGAGCTGCAATCCTGAGCTGCTACTAATCGGCCATCTTGGATCTCTCCCCACATCTCTTCCATTTTGTGGCCTGCAGTTGACCTAGGCGGAGGAAACAAAAGAGAAAATGGATGTTAGGAGTGCAAAGTTGGGACTCACCCACGATTTTCTAGGTGGCTTAAATGGGGCAAAGAAAAAATATGTTTGTGTGTAGTGGGGGTCAGGGGTGGAAATCTGAGGAAACTTAAGGGCATGGGGCATGCTTATGAGACAGACTCACTACAGAGTGGCAGATAACATCTGACCAGGGGGTCAGGGCATTGGGAGAGGGACAGAAAGACTGCTGGCAAGGAGTGAAATTTTACAGGTGCTCAAGGAGAGAGCAATTGGCAGGCATTCAGTGGGAGGTCCCAGGGAAGGTCACTTGGGTTTGATCACTCAAGGGAAGGGGTTAGAGGCGGGTGGTGACAACAAAGAGCATGAGGGAAGGGGGCGCTCACCAGCAAAGCAGATCAGAAAGGGAGACAGTGGGGTGGGATGGGGTAGAGGCAAGGAAGGAGCAGGTGTGGAGGGAGGACTTGGTAAAGGAGGAAAGTTGGATGGTTGGAGTCTCAGCTTTGGAAGAGCATCTAATCCAGGCTTGTGCACCTGGCCAGTGAGTGACACCTTGGATACGAGAAGAGATGGGGCAGGGAGGGGGCTTTCAACTTGGAAGAGGCTAAGCTGCTCATTTGCTTTTGAGCTTCTTCCCTGCTGGCTTGGCCATTTTCCATTTAGGTCCATCCTCCCCTCTCCTCTCCCTCATTTCTCAGCTTAATGTGACCTGGGCTCTGTTGGGACACCCATCTCTGCCTTCAGAAACTGCTTCTGGGGTGAAATGTGAGAGTACTTGCTTTTATTGCTTACTCTGTTATGCCCACTGCTTTGTTCCAAAGAGCAAAATGGCAGATTTCATTTCAGCTGGAAGCGAAAGCTATGCTTGGCTGTCCAGGCTAAAGGGCCCACCTGGTGTGAACCAGCACCACCAGATTCTAAGGCTGACAAAGGGATCACTGGGTTAGTGGAGGACTGGAACAGATCTCTTGGTTGGGGTCTCTCTTCGCGTAATTCCGACACACCTGAATCACTTGGGGCAGGGTTGGAGGTGAGTGTGTGTGCTTGTGAAGGAAGCAGTGTCCTTTTGGGCTTAGGCCAAGTGGGGTATCTGATGGGGTTTTCTGTGGCTGAATTGGTTCTATCCCATAGAACTACTCATTTCTACTTGGATCACAGGGAGAGATATGACATCATAAAGTTCCTTTCTGGGATGTTTTAACTCTGGAAAGATTCAGTTTGTTTGGTTTCCAAGTGAAGTAATTTTTTTTTTTTTTTGTTTGACACCCAGTTCTGCCTGCCATACCACCTGGGAATTGAAAATCCAGCTGTGTTCTCTCTGCCTCTGGCTCAGTAGCAACTGACCTGCCCTATTCTGGCTGATCTCGTGCTGCTGACATTCAAGGCGCTGGACATACTAGCCTGATTTTTGTTGCACCTGGCCTAGCCTTATTAGCTTGGCGATTAGTTGGTGGTTTTCTTCTTCTTGCTTGCTTTTTTTTTAAAATTCATTTCATTTCTGTCACCCCCTTAATTTTAATCTTTCTTTTTTAGGTAGTTGTTCCATGCTGTTGTTTTTTGTTTTATCTTTCATTGCCTTTCCCCTCTGCAGTCAACACTATGACCTGGGGACTCCAGCATCCTTCAAGCAAGCCATTTCTGAAGAAGGTGAAAAGAAGCCAGGATGATTGGCACCTCCTCCTCCTCCTCCTCCTCTTCTTCTTCCTCTTCCCTTGCCCAGCCCCCCTCCTGTGCGTGTGTTTCAGAAAACACAGGAGCCAACACGGAAGTGGAAATCCTGCGGCGCAACTCAGCTCAGCCCACAGACGCCTCGGGAATGGCCTCCGTTTGTGCAATAAGAAGATTTTTTTTTTCTTTTAAAAATTCTTCATTACATTTTCTTTGATTGTCTGTGAGAAAGTGCCCAGGTCAGCCTGGAATTGCTCTACAATAGAAATAACTGAACACAAACAAACTGACGGAAAAAAGAGTTAACTATTTTATTTATTTCAATATTTAAAAGGAAAAAGTGCTGGCATTGCACAGTATTTTTGTTTAAAGTACCTCCTACTTCAAAAGTTAAACACAATTTTGTGAAGACATGAAATCATAAGAGTACTTAATGTAAAAATAAAAGACTGCATATTAACTCTAAGAAAAATACCCCACATTTTTAATAAGAAAATAAAGATCAACTCTGCTCTCTCAGGCTTTTTAAAAAGCCATTGATGTATGTGCTTTAGGTATTTTTATTTCTGTGAGTTGGATGTGGTAAGTGAGGAGTGATCAGTTTTTTTCCCCTTTCCTTCAAAAGCCTATTGAAAATGTTGGTGATGTTAAATGATTGTGTGTCAAGACTTGACTGAAATAACGTAGCCACAAATCAGCAGCTTCCCCCACCCTGACTGCCCCCGCACCCCAGGCAAGCCCCTTTTATCTGAGTGTCAGAAGCAGCCTGCCTCCTGGTTATCATGTCTGATGAGGTCTAGCTCACAAGGGATTCCATCTAGTGATGGAATATATCCCCTCAAGTTCAATAGATTCAAACACAGAGAGCTTTGTTTAAAATAATGCGGTGAAAAAAAAAATAGCAAAAATAAAAGCATCAGCTAAGATGATATTAGTTCAGTCACCTAACAACTCCTAGAAGAGATGAGCAAAGAGAACTTTCTGCTGAGCTGGCTTCTGGGACCTGAGCTTCCAGAGCTGTCCCCCAAGGGCTAGAAGGCCAGCCTGAAGGACGGGAACCTCAAATTCAGTTGCTGGTGGGAGCCACGGAAGAAGGCGAGTATTCTAACATGGCCCTTTCTGGTTGAGCTGGCGCAAGTGGGCATTTTGGCCGATGGGATGTATCTCAGTGTTGTGTCTGGGCCCAGCAAAGGCTCAGGGCTGACTGACTGAGCCACTGGGTTCTCACCCGCAGGCTCCCCTGCTGTGCTGGACCGTCACACAGCCACGCTGTTGGATTTCCCTTTCCTTGTAAGCAGAGTCGTAATCTAACACACAAGCAGAGGTCCTTGAGTCACAGTGTTACTGAAATGGTTCCGAGCCTGAGAATCTCTTTCCTCTGAAAGGGGAGGGTGTGTGGGCACGGACTTCCTGCCAGTCCTTTCAGGTTTCCCATTCAAAGTCAGCCCTGGTGGTGGAGGGGATCACCGAGAGTGTCTATATCATTTTGTAGCCCTTTTCTCTGACGTTTTCTGGTAGAAAATGTCCCTTATCAAAATGCTAATAATGATCATAATAATCTGCCTTCCAACCAACTCCCCACAAGTGACAACCTGTGTAGAATTGTGATAAAGGTTTGCATAATGTAGGGTTTGTACCAAGTGTGTGTAAGTTTCTGTTAAATAAAAGTCTGTTTTCAATGCTCCTATAGCATCTCTGTAAAATTTGCTTGACCACCCAAGCTCATCCTGCATGAGTTCACTTTCACGCCGTCGTGCGGCAGGGACTCCTGAGATGATTCTTCCCACTTGCATGCTAAGATTTGTTGAACCTTGTTGTTTTATTTACAAGCACAGTCTAGAAGCGCAGTTGCCACTGGCTTGGCTGACAGATGGTGGCCTGGAAAACGAACAATGCCCCAGGGTTGGTGCCAGCGTTCGTTCTCTGAGCCCAGGGTTGCTGTCACCCACTCCCCCATCACCATCACCATCATCATCCTCTCCATGGCCAAAATAGATGGATTGAAAGCCTGATTATGTGTGCAGACTTAGTATACCTGTCCAGTGTTGCTGTCACACCTGTGTCAAGAATAGAAGTTTTGCACAAAAATGCAAGATGTAGTGTGTGCTTAGAACAGGTAGGAAGTTAAGGTTTTCATTGCCTAAAGGAGCTGTTGGTGTAGCCCCCCAAGCTGCCGGTTGGTGCAGCTGTAAGCTGGAACCCCCAGGGTAGGCTTTCCTTGTGCGTGAAGATGGACCCTCTTATCTGATGGGTCCTCCAGGTCAGGCAGAGCCAGGGCAGCGTGTCAGGCCGGGTCTTGACCTTTGAGCATTGCTGGCCCCCAGTGGGGCCAAGTGGGGGAGGAACATGACATTGTAATGCTGCTGCTAGTGTACTTCCATCTTTCATTAGACTGAATATCACCTTATGACTCACATTATGAACTTCGTAAGTTTTCCTAGCAGTAAAAGAAAGGCCCACATCAACATGGTGCCCTCCTTAGGTTTTTTTTTTTTTCCTCTTTATCGTGACGAAGTATGCATTATGTAAAATTTACCTTTCTAACCACTTTTAAGATATAGTTCTGTGGCATTAAGTACATCTACATTTTTGTGCAACCATCGCCACCGTCCATCTCTGGTGCTTCTTCATCTTCTCCAACTGAAACTCTGTACCCTTTAAACACATACTCCCCATTCCCTCCTCCCCAGCTCCTGGCACCTACCATTCTACTTTCTGTCCCTCTGACTCCTCTAAATACCTTGTGTAAATGGAATAATACAGCATTTGTCCTTTTGCCACTGACTTAATTCATTTAGTGTAATATCTTTAAGGATCATTTATATAGATGTGTGAAACTTTCTTTACTTTTAATGGCTAAATAGTATTTCATTGTATATATAAACCACATTTAGTTTATCCACTTATCTTTTGATGAACACTGAGTAGAAATGAAGTTTCACATATTTATTACACATCACCCACTTCCTATAGTGACTCAAAATTTCAGACATTAGGCTCAATTCAGAAGTCACCTAAGGGATTAAATATCTTCTTCCATGGGACGTGATTTCACCCTTTAATTTACTCCCTAGAAAAGATCACCTTGACTCTGATGGGCAAATGCTTTCTACCTAGAGTGTGTCTTTCCTCGTGACTTAGGCTTTCTTTGCAGATACTGTTTTTGGGCTGCTTACAGGGCTGACAGGTCTGGCATGAAGTCGTTCTATCAATGTAAATAATTAAGAGTAGAGGAGATTCAGGATCACCAGATGTCCAGAATGGTGGGTCATGAAGACAGGGACTGAGTTTTTCAAGTGTCTGATAATTGGTTGTTGGCCAATAATGCTTTCTGTCTGTAGATGGTCACTGATCAAGAGGGAGGGCAAAGGTATACACATAGGCCAGAGAATGAAAAGAGAGAAAGAAATCATGTTCCTCATCCACTTGGAAACATTCAGTTACCATGGGTGGTTAGCTCTAGGGTTGAAAATCAGATGCCGCCCAAGCAGGTATCTTTGGTGAGTGAAGCAGGGCAGATGTGACAAAAATGACAGTGCCAGGGAGATGTGGAACAGCCCTTGAGGCTCAGCCTCAGGTGGCAGGGAGACAACAGGAGTGGTAGGGAGTGTCTGCAGCCAGGAAGCACCTATGCTTCCAATGGGGCAGCCGTGACTCAGCTCAAGTGATGCAGCCTGCAGGAGGTGGGCCCGGGGTTCCCATGTCTTCTGCTTTTTCAAGAGAGGTCACAATTCAAACATTTTGATGAGATCTCCCCATTTTTCAGTGTTGGTAGTAAATGAAAACTGAAGATCAGCTTTGAGTTCCCTAACCGAACATGACCATGTGCCTACCAGGCACACTTGAATGGCTTTGGGGCAGCTTTTCCCAAGGGCTGCCGGTCTGGGGTAAGGTGGAAGTTGAGGTTGGAATGCCTTGTGCGGATTCTCCTAACAGAGGATCCTTGTCTTAATCTGTGGATGCCTCTGGCGGTATCCTGACTTAGGGTTGTTATGTGGTGGGGATGGGTCCCTGGGTTGGTCTCTGGATGAAGCTAGGTCATTACTCAGCACATGTTAGGGGTGGTTCAGGATACGGGTCTACCAGAAAACATTCCTCCTTCCGTTTTCTTTTCCTCTGCATGTACATGGAAGACCTTCTCTTTAAAAGTCTGGATAGAGTTGTACAGTTTAGATTTTTAAAAAGTTCACTTGCTTCTTCTTTTTTTTTCTTTGAGATGGAGTTTTGCTCTTGTTGCCCAAGCTGGAATGCAATGGCATGATCTTGGCTCACTGCAACCTCCACCTCCCGGGTTCAAGCGATTCTCCTGCCTCAGCTTCCTGAGTAGCTGGGATTACAGGTGCATGCCACCACGCCCGGCTGATTTTTTTGTAATTTTAGTAGAAATGGGGTTTCACCATGTTAACTAGGCTGGTCTCGAACTCCTGACCTCAGTTGATCCGCCCGCCTCAGCCTCCGGAAGTGCTGGGATTACAGGTGTGAGCCACCGCGCCTGACCCTAATTCACTTTATTCTTATTGATGACCAGTTGTCTATTACATCACATTACCCTTCTTTTCTATGAAACCCAAGTCATTCCATGTAACTAGAACCATAGTTGAGTTTTATCGTATCCCTAAATCAGCAATTTCAGAACTTCCTTTGATTAAAAAGTAATCCTTCCAGAATTTTAATCTGTTAAGTACTTTTTATATGGATTTTACAGATTTTTTAAATGAAAATTTTTTTTGTGGATACATAGTAGTTATAGATATTTATGGGGTACATGAGATGTTTTGATTCAGGCACATAGTGTGAACATAAGCACATCGTGGAGAATGGGGTATCGAGCCCCTCAAGCATTTTCCCTTTTGTTATGAACAATCTGATTGCATTCTTACATTATTTAAAAATATACAGTTAAGCTACCACTGACTATAGTCACTCTATGGTGCCATCAGATAGTATTTTATATTTTATATGCATCTTATTTCAGAGTATACTTTGTAAGAGAGTTAGGCTGGCTTTTAATTATGCAAATACTACTCGCTTGGCTCAGGGTTGTTTTCTGGTTTTGTTTTGTTGGGTTGGAGAGGAGGTTATTCTGAATAAGCAATTTATTTTCCTTATCATTTGTAATGGCGATCAGCAAACTTCTCTCCTGTAACATGCCGGATAGTAAATATTTAAGGCTTTGTAAGCCAGACATCTGTCACAACTACTCAGCTCCGGGGTGAAGCATGACAACGGCTGTAGAGGATATGTACAGGAATGGGCGTGGCTGTGTTCCAATAAAACTTTATTTACAAAAATAAGCAGTTGACCAGATTTGACCCATAAGGTGTAGTTTGCTGATCCCTGATTTAGAAATAGGGAGTATTGTACTGCTTAGTTTGGGGAGTAGGTGGTGGTGGTAATAGGGCATTTTCTAAGCCTCAGGACTAAGGAAAGATAATTTCACATTACCAGGTGAAGGGCTGCTGATGCATTTCATGATCAGTACTGTAAGCTGATTCAAGGCCAAATGCAAAAAGTGTTTCACGGCCAGAAAAATCTCACCACAAGAATTTGGAAAGCTCTCTACTAGTTTTTCTAGTTTTGGGACAGAGTCCAAACTGCAGTAGTGCAGTGTTTACCAGAAGTGTCTATGAATAATGCAGCCATGCATAACAGTTACTCTCTGTTACGGACATGACAACTGCTATTATTCATCTCCAGCAACTTGGGTCTTATGAGTTAAGTGAACATAGATGGTAGAGTTTCACCTATATGAGACAAATGATAGGGGACACTGAGAGTGGGGCCCAACTTGGGAGATGTGGATTTGTTGCAGTTAAAGATGGTCTCTTTGTGGTGAGCACAGATTCTTCAATGGCTGTGGTTCCTTAAAGTAGTTAATTATGAGATGTTGAGGATATTGCTAAGATATATTTATTCC
Organism: Ateles fusciceps; assembly: GCA_036589455.1. Classification (NCBI taxonomy): domain Eukaryota; kingdom Metazoa; phylum Chordata; class Mammalia; order Primates; family Atelidae; genus Ateles; species Ateles fusciceps. The sequence goes on along the minus strand of JAZHEH010000228.1, from coordinate 5,256,084 downwards.
TAAGTACTCAGATTCTTCATATTCAGAATCACATTTCCCTAATTTCTTACTTCACCTCCCAAAACAACCAATAAAAAACATATTCTTCCTTGGATGGTGGAGAAGATTACTGATACCAGACCTACTACTGAATCAAAACCTTCTTAGTAGTTGCACATGGAAGTATCCTGAGGGGTGGTCAATGAGCTAGTTATGTAGGTGGTAGTAGTCAAGTTAAGTTTATTGAAGAGATGCTCTTTAGTGGATACTCCATTGTGCTGAGGGGGATCAGTGGCTTTCAGACCTCAGGATAACTTTCAGTGGGGTTTATTTCTAAGTTTCCCCAGTTATCTTCAAGTTTCCTGAAAAGGGGCGGTGTTTTGGATAAGCATGTTAAATATCTGCTTCATTTTCCCCGAGCTCTACCCTGTGATCACATATGAAGCCACCAAGAAGTTAGTTTTCAGGCGTAGACCCAGAGGAAAAAGAGTCTTCAGACTAAAAGCTAGAAAATGCTATGCTTTGTATTTTACCAAACATGGTGTGAGCAGCACACACCTTTTGGTTACCTGATCTTTCTTTACACCAGACTAGGAAACACTTTCTTGAGAGGTGATGGCAGTGGTCATCAATGGTTTAGCATCAATCTGCTTGACTGGATTATGCTGATTGTATTATTAGCCATCACCTGGCAAGGCACAATTGTAGCTGAGACAGATCTGGAAGTCCTAGTAGAACACAAGCTGGAGGAGTGTTGTGTGGTTTGTTGTTAAGAAAGCATGATAAGCAGGCTGTGTTAAACTGGGAATGCTGTGGAAGGTCTGGGAGGCAATGCTCCAGCTCTATTTAATATTTGACACCACTGTATTTGAATTAGCTGAAAAAGACTGCGGAAAATCCAAAAAGTGCGGAAAAGCTTGTTAATAATATGTTTAACAGGATGAACAGTAAGCCCTTTAAGGACAGGTTTGTGGATTTGGGGTTGTTTAACTTGGGGAAGAGAATTAGGGGCCACTTAATAGCTGTTATTCTGTGTGTCACTGAGATAAAGGCACTGACCAGTTACATTTGGTCTCCAGGGAGCACAGGAGAACACCCTGGTGCCTAAAACAAATAGACAAGCAGTTCTTTTGACACCAAGAATTTTAGACTGTCAAGGCTGATGGATGGGGAACTCACTGACAGCCAAGCATTTCTCTTGCATAGAGTTGGGGGCATGGGCTAGATGACGTCTTGGGGTCCCCATCTGGCTCTGTAATGTTTTGCATTATAGCTGGGTGACCTGGAAGGAGTAGGGAGATGTGGAGAAAGTCAGTTTCACGGATATGTATTATGGTCACTAACTAAAATTACATTTCCAGGTGTGTTTCTATTCATGCTGAAGCAACGTCTCAAGCCTTTTGTTGACTTCCATTGTTTTGGTAGCATGAGACACCAGCTGAAAAGTAAATGCAGTGGCAAGAGACATTTTCCTCCAGAGAAATGCCAAGTATGTGAACAAGGAACAGTCAGAAGAAACTGTAAGGACAGTAAGGCCAAAAGGCCACCAGGTGAAAATGGTTCTGCTGAAACTCCGTTTGAGTTCCACTCCAGTTTTCATCTCATTGGACTCACCACATCCAACATCATCCTCGGTGCACTGATTTCATAATTGCTCATAGGATGTGGATATTATTCTCAGCATGATTTTTGTTGAATGACCTCACTAATATTCATGGTTGTCTACTATGTTCTCTCCAATCTGGGGGAGGAAAGGTCTTACTAGAAGACAAATTTAATTATGTATACAATTATATTTATGTATGTTACGTATATAGATAAGTGACAAGAATTCTACTTGGGAAAAGAAGTGATCGGCATTCTTTCTAAATACTTAGGAAAAGAACTCCTTCAGAAAAATTTTGCTCTATGTTTGATTTTAAAAAGTAGCAGGGATTGTATCACATTTAGCACGTGAAGCGAACTTTCTGTGGACCATAAATATAATTGAGTTTGAGGATAGAGATGAGTTGTATAGGAAAGAATGAGGTATGAATTGCCAGCATGAACATTTATGCTAAAACTTCTGCTTGGCTGAGTGATGGGCACAGAGAGACTGGCAGTTTGTAATCCTGAAAACTTCTTTAGTTAAAATAGATTGTTTTACCCTCCATAGATCTCAACCTTTTGTCCATGATCGAAAAACTAGATCAATGTGTTTTGACCGCAGGCTGTTACTTTGTATAATGACCCTCCAGTTACTGGTTTGCTTTATACTACTGATCGACGAATCAAACCTTTACCGAATGTCTTGTGTTGCAGTAATGCGCTAGGTTCTGCAAGACATAAAAGAGAAGCAAAGGGGAACTAGAATAAATTTTGGGGGGGATACTTTCTATACATTACTCAGTCTAGGCTTTTTATAGATATTAGCTTGTTAAAGCCATGTGACAGCCCTTTGAGATTAAGATTACTATTCCTGTTTTACAGAGATGGAAACTGAGGCTCAGGGAAGTTGATTGACAAAGGCGGTAGTGATTGCTGGTAAAGTCTGATTTCTCCAGTCAAGGATTTTTCTGCCTCTAAAACCTCCACTGTGTAGATACCTTCTCCACTGTGTAAGATACCTTCTCCACTGTGTAAGATACCTTTTCTGTTCTGGAGAAGGAGAAACAGGTGGTTAACATATTATTCAAGACAAGACCGTTTATAATTAAGTGCCAACTTGGTGCAAAGTGTGAGTGCCAGGTAGGCTCAGGAAAGGGAGTTACCAGTGTGCGTTGGGGTAGCAGGGGAAGGACAGAAAGAGACACAGAGTTGGGGTAGACAAAGAGAAGGCAGATCCCTGAAAGTAAAAGTGGAAAGTACCTGAGCAAAAGCTCTGGTGTGAGTGGGCCCAGGAGGCTTGGAGCCAGAGCAGAGATGAGCCTGAATGGAGTGGAAGGAAGATCCCAGGCTGTCAGGGGGAGTCACAGGCATGTTACTAATATCCACACTATAGGGGGGCTTGATTCACAAGGGCATTAGGGCACAGTAAGAAGGAGGAGGCCGGCCGTGAGCTCTTGAGCAGGATGCATGTGATGTGTGGGATGACTGTGTGAGGACGGCTGAACTGGGCATGTCAACCTTCCCCCCACCAGGTTGCCTCTGATCCTGTCATGATTGTAGGATCCTAGACCTTGTGGGGAAAAGAAGTGGTCAGCACCCCTTGTAGATGTAGATGTCATAATAGAACCGCAGTTCCTCCCGTTTTCTGGGTGATACTTACCCAACTGATAAAATGTTCAAAGTGCGGCCAGGTGCAGTGGCTCACGCCTGTAATCCCAGCACTTTGGGAAGCCGAGGCGGGTGGATCACCTGAGGTCAGGAGTTTGAGACCAGCCTGACCAATATGGTGAAACCCTGTCTCTACTAAAAATACACAAATTAGCTGGGCATGGTGGTGGGTGCCTGTAATCCCAGCTACTTGGGAGGCTGAAGCAGGGGAATCGCTTGAACCCAGGAGGCGGAGGTTGCGGTGAGCCATTGTGCTCCAGCCTGGGCAACAAGAGAGAAACTTTGTCTCAAGAAAAACAGTTCAAAGTGCTAAGTGTCAATTCCATGGGCATTTCCCACCAGTTATTATTTTGAAACCAGAGAAACTGCGATGATACTACCTGCGGGGTGGTGATGCATTTGGGAGGAATGTGGGGTATCCTGACAGGCTGGCTGGCTCCAGAAAGCTTTGTTTCTGAGAGGCCAATTTAATTTTGGGATCAAAATCTATGAAAGTTTTCTTAGTCAAGTTGGAAAAGGGTTTATTTGAAAAAGCATCCTCTATCTAGACTGATAGGTCACTGAATGTGATTCGAGGAAAAGAGAGGAAACCGGGCTGAGATGCTGGCCATGACACTCCTTGGGGTCTGACCCTCAGCTGATTGACTTCTTAGAGGACCTGAGAAGGGCTGGGCTTACAAGCCCTGAGTCCTGGCTTCCATTTCCATCACGAGTTCTCTTCTCTCTTCACTTCACCTTGTTGGCGGGCTCCTCGCTGGCTCCTGAGGCCGAAGAGGTGCAGCCATGCGTGAGGAGTGTGCATGGCGAGTCAGGGAATCTGAGCCATGTACTCCATGGTGCCCGGCATGGCCGGCCCTCCCTGACATGCTGAATAATCACCAGTACGCTGTCAATGTCATCTTCCTAGCAGCCTTGTCAGAAGTTATTGTCCCACTTAGCGAATGAGTAGACCAACCCTCGGAAGGGTTAAGTGACTCGGGCCAAAGCTATGCAGAAGCGATAGGGCCAGATGGGACTCAAGGTCTTCCTTCTGATGTTGGCATTAGTGCCTGTGCCACTGTGTGTTACTCCCAATAATGTTCAGTGACAATTGTCTTGCTTAGGCCTAGCTGGAAGTGGCAGAGCACTGGACTAAAAAGGTTATTTGACAGCATGGATTTGAAACCCACAACAGAAGAATATCCATTCTCCTCCTGAGGAAAGGAAAAACAATTGGAAGTGAGTGTCCACGCTGACCTGTCTTCCCCACTCTGCCCACCCCTGCGTCATGTATACAGCACCTGAGCCTTGTACAGTGTGGTCTCACCCAACCCTTGCAAACTCCCTCTTTTGTTCACCTGCTTTCAGGTTGTAATGTTTATGTAGATCTGGTACAGCCTGCATTCTGGGGTCCACTGTTAATTGTGCATTCAGTGCAATGGGGCAGTGTTCTGTTTTATGCACCCACCTATGTTACCTTCATACTCGTTTGAAATTTCATGGTGTATTCTGCAATAAATGCCCCAGGTCTACCTCTGAGGGCCATATTAGGGCTATTGCAGGCAGTCCTCTGAGTTGATTTTGCCTAGCAGAGGTTGAGAAGGTTGGGTCTAAAAGAAGTCTCTGCCTGCTAAATGGCCCAGGGAGAGAGACTTTGCCTCCATGCTTCTCCTGCCTTAATTTCAGGAAACTCTCTGAAGCTTCCCCCACCACTCCCCCCTCCACCATCCCTCTGGTCTCTGCTGTGCTAATTGCAGCTCATTCTGGCTGCAAGGCTTATTTGGGGAAAGAGTGCTCCAGGACTCCCAAAATGTGAAGAGGGAAATTAAGGACAATTGGCTAAATGAGTCAGCCCCCCACCACCAATGAGTCATGGGGACTCCCCTTGCTCTAAACCTGGGAAGCTTTTCGGGGAAGGCCCCTCTGTCTTCTTCAGGGCTCACTGGGAAAGTCTTTCCCCATGGGCTTTACCTTTGGAGCAGGTGGTGCTGGCTTTTATTCTTAGAGAAAGGAAACCAGGCTCACTGAGTGTCCATTCCATATTACCCCAGGTTCTCTAACCTCATTGCCCCTTATGTGACAATCCTGTGATGTCCCCAGTCACAGGGGGTGTTCCCATTTTATAGCTGGAGAGCTGAGGTCGAGAAAGTTTAACTTGCTCAGGATCAGGAAAATGCACATGTCTAGTAACAAAGTCCAGCCAGCCCCAGGGAGAACCCATCCTGGCGTGAGTCTTGTTGCCCATTGGCTGGTCAGCAACGTGGGGTTACGCCAGTGTGCGAACGAGCCTGAGCTTCCCAGCAAGGGCAAGCTGGGTGGTTGCAAAGAGCCAGCTGCTCTGGCCAGTCTACCCCATGCTGGGCAGCTCTGTGGGACCCTACCACGTGGCTGGCTGTGAGACTGTCAGGAGGGGAGCCAAAAACCCTCTCTCAGCCCCAGGCAGGACACTTTTCTTCTTCCCAGATATCTTTGCCTCTTGTTACCCCATGTAAAGCCCACAGACATCATTTGGTTGTACCGCTTTAAAGGAGATTCCGTCGCCAGCTTTGTAAATAACTAATACAGCCTGGTATTAGTCAGATGGTCTTGAAAGTTCCCAGATGCCATTTTGGTGAGAATGTGACATTTACAAAATTACTTTCTTCTTCCATCCCCCTGTCTTCCTGCCTTACCTCCATTGCCCAAACACAGGAGTGCTTCCTAGAGAGGCTCCCTTTCTGTTAAAGCCTCTGGGGCTGTCTCTTTGGAGACTTCTCCCTCCCAAGAGGCTGGGAACAAGAGAGCTGGGTGCAGAGCAGACAGGGCCCAGGAATATTTTGGCTCTGGCTTCTGATGTGCATTCATCCTTCCGGAAGGCAGGGTCAGGGGAGGGGTCAGTCGCTGGCTGAGACCCCAGCGGCTCTTGTTTGCTGTGGTGGTTGAACAGGAAGAAGGAGCAGCCCCGGAGCACGATGCCAAGATTCCAGACCCCTGCCCGCCCCTATCCTGGGCCACCTCCCTCAGGGAGATGGCCTGAGGGAGAAAGACTGCAGAAAGACTTAGGAGACCTGGTTACAGTGCCAGCTCTGCTGCCACCTGTTCGTGTGACCCTGAGCCGGTCATTTCACCTCTCATGGGCTTGGTTTCCTCCCGCGTCTCAAGAAGGGGTTGGACTTGGTGGTCTCCAAGATTCACTCTGGTTCTGACAGTGTCTGAGTTGATCAAGTGAGGAACCATGATTGTGCTATCCTCTTCAAGAAAGCTGTTTGCATTTTAACTGGGGGTTTTTGGAAGTGTGGTTTTTAAGCCACTGGAGCAACATCAGTGGTGGAAGTTTCAGCACTGTTCCCGGGGTCCGTGGAGGGGGAGATGGCATTTTGTATACCTCTAACCGGCACACACTGATCCTGTTGTGGAGGGAGAGGCCTCATACCTGTGACTCCCTCTGACCCCTCCATCCACCTTTTACCTTGAAGAGGCAGATGGAGAGGTGGCATGGTTGGAATTATAGGGGGCATCTGTGTGGATCCAGGGCACCTATGGGGTGTGCGTCTGCAGAGAGCCACTGGTCTCTCCCCTACCACCTCTGCTTTAAAGAGGTCACGCCCCTCATCGCATCGGCTGGACCCACTCCAGATGAAGTTGTGTTGGCCACAGGTGCTGCCCTATCCTCAGCTGTTGGGTGCAGTGAAGAGACCCTAGAGCTTGTCTGACAGAGGAGGAAACAGACAGCAGAGAGCCATTGCCAAGATCCCCTGGCCCCCGGGCTGTGCTCGGCCTGAGTCTCTGGAGTCCTAGCTGAGTGCAGTGTCCTTTCCCTATCAGGGCTCCCCCTCTTCAGCTCACCCCTTTATCCAGTCTCTGTTTCTCCCTTTCCTTTCAGGGAGCTGATCAACTTCTTTGTCTTTTCAGCCTTTCCAGTTCTTTGCCTTTAATTCTGTGGGGGGTGGGGTTTGGAATTGGCCTTGACCTGGTTTTGCCCCGGGGTCATTCAGGGAGTGCCTTTAATCCTGGATCTTAGATTAGCTACCAGGGCTGGGATGAGCAGCCCCCCCCACATCCCCAGGCCACCCTCTGGGTCCTGGGTTTCCCCTCAAGGGCAGCCTGGAGTTGGATGGGGCGGGAGGGTTGTGGGAGGAAAGCAGGACTTGAGCACAGGTGGGCAGGTGTCTATTGTCCCCGCCCTCTGGCAGGGGAGGCCACCGGATGGTCAGAGCCCAGCGCTCTCTGGAGTCTGCTCATCAGCGCCTCGGCCTCCTGTGTCAGCAGAGGGTCTCTCCCCAGGGCTTGTTTCCTGTGGCCGAGCGGTGTAGTGGTTACTTGCATGGATGTTGGTTGGAGTAAGATACAGGTTTTCATCTTGTCTCTGCCAGCAGCTGGCTGGGCTGTCTTGAGTAAATTACTCAGCTTCTCTGAGCTTCAGCTTCTTTGTAGAATGGGGACAATAATGCCTTCAGCTTCTTTGTCTATAAAATGGGGACTATAAAATGGGGAGTCATAGATTATTATTTTTTAATATATATTTTATTGCATTTTAGGTTTTGGGGTACATGTGAAGAACATGCAGGATTGTTGCATGGGTACATACCTGACAATGTGGTTTGCTGCCTTCCTCCCCCATCACCTATATCTGGCATTTCTCCCCATGTTATCCCCTCCCCAACTCCCCACCCCCTGCTGTCCCTCCCTAGGTCCCCCCCCCAACAGACCTCAGTGTGTGATGCTCCCCTCCCTGTGTCCATGTGTTCTCATTGTTCAACCCCCACCTATGAGTGAGAACATGCGGTGTTTGATTTTCTGTTCTTGTGTCAGTTTGCTAAGAATGATGGTTTCCAGGTTCATCTATGTCCCTACAAAGCACACGAACTCATCAGTTTTTATGGCTGCATAGTATTCCATTGTTCAAAGTGCCTAGCACATAGGAAGCGCCTCATTAAGTTGTAGCAATAGTACTAATAAATTAATACCCCCCTCCAGGGATGAGTCAGACAATTGAGTTTCTCCATCTTTTAAAGAATTTGGCCAGAATTCTAGCCAGAGCTCCTGAATAAGCAAGGACCACAGTCTCTTCTGAGTTCTTGTTCACCCCCTTCCTTCGCGCTCCTTTCTTCTTTGTCTCCTGTCTTCTTTCTTTGTCTCTTTCCTTCCTCTTCTCACTTTATTGCTTCTCTTTGTCCTGACTCTTCTGGAACCTGTGGTGACCTCTTTTCTTTACTTATTCATGATCCAAAGTGCATCCTGGCACTTCCTAAAGCTGGTGCCACGCAACTACTTTTCTGCTTGCTGTGAGTTCCACCTCCTGCCTCCGTGAAGACGCCATGGCCCTCCAGCTGAAGGCTCCCCGCTTGGCTGGCAAGAACTCACCACCCTTGAGATGAGAATTTTCCCACTAAATGCTTTCCCATCTTAGGTCTTTTTTAGCTTTCTATTCTTTGGGTTCCCAACCACCTTGACAAGTGAATATATGAGTCTGGAATTCAGAAAGAGGTTCATGCTGGAGATATAAATTGGGAATAACAAGCGTATAGATGATATTGAGGGGGAAGTGAGTTGACATAAAAGGAAGAACTGGGAGAAAGGGAGAAGAGGATGATTCAGCAAAGAAGACCAAGAAGGGAGCAGCCAGCAAGGTGGGAGGAGAGCCAGGCGAGTGTGAGGAGAGGGGGAGAGTGTGGAAAGGAGGGGGATGGAGGGAACTGGCCCTACAGGTGTGCTAAAAGGAGAATCAGAGAAATTGGACACTCAAAGAGGGGGCTGCTTGGTCAGGAAGGATCTCTTTGGAAGATGGGGGCTTTTACAGCTTCTTTGTATGCTGGCTGAATGGTCTGCTAGAGAGAGAGAGAGAGATTGATGATACAAGAGGGAATAACAGCAGGAGCCAAATTCTCAGGGTGAGAGGTAGGGAACCTGGCGAAATGGGAGACTGGCTTTGGGTTAAGAGCTGAGATCATTCATTCCTGGTAATAGGAGGGAGACAAGCGTAGGGATACAGACGTAGGCAGCTGGGTGGGCGTGGCATGGAGAAGATGCGATAGTTTTATTCTTTTGTTTTTTTTTTTTTTTTTTTTTGAGATGGAGTCTCACTCTGTCGCCCAGGCTGGAGTGTACAATGGTGTGATCTCTCAGCTCACTGCAACCTCTGCCTCCCAGGTTCAAGCAATCCTCCCACCTTAGCCTCCCGGGTAGCTGGGATTACAGGCATGTACCAACACATCCGGCTAATTTTACATTTTTAGTAGAGACGGGGTTTCACCATGTTGACCAGGCTGGTCTCGAACTCCCGATCTCAAGTGTTCCGCCTGCCTCGGCCTCCCAAAGTGCTGAGATTACAGGTGTGAGCCTCTTCACCTGGCACGATAGTTTTATTCTGATTGCTTATGTATTTTTCAACTAAATAAGGAGAGTGTGAGGAAGGGATATATAATATGGGAGATTTGAAAAGACAGAGAGAGACGGGAGAATCATTTGACTAGAGAAATATGGGAACAATGCCAAGATCTGTGGTCACCATTGAAACCATGACTGCTCAGCACCTTGGCGTATTTTTTTGCAGTTGGTATAGGCGCAGAGTAGGTGAAGAGTTGGTTTTAACTGAAAGTTGAGTAAGTAGGAAAAAGGGGTAGAGGGGTAAGCAGACATGTGCAAGGCTGGATGTGGAATCTAAGATGAGTGTGTGAGCAGTGATGGTGCGAGAGGAGGGATGGTGAGAAGTGGTCCTGTCTGTGGACTGGAGCTCCTGGTGAGATGAAAGAAAGGATGGCATCTGCCTCCCCTGCCTCAGTAAGTTAGGACCAGGCTTGCTGCTGCTGGCCCTCTCCTCGTGATTTTTGGCTCCAGTATATTTCTCTTAAAATAGTTGAATAGACACTAAAATAGAAAATGGTCAAAAGTAATGCTTGTTCTAGGGCTGTGGAATCCATTCATTATTTAATGGGTGCAATCTAATTAGGTTGCAAAAATATTCAAAGCTTCCTAGTGAAACAATGGAAACTGTGTCTGTTATTATTATAATTATTATTAATATTTGAGACGGAGTCTTGCTCTGTTGCCTAGGCTGGAGTGCAGTGGCGCGGTCTCGGCTCACTGCAACCTCCGCCTCCCAGGTTCAAACAATTCTCCTGCCTCAGCTTCCAAGTAGCTGGGATTACAGACACCTGGTCTCAGCTCATTGCAACCTTTGCCTCCCAGGTTCAAGTGATTCTCTTGTCTCAGCTTTCCGAGTAGCTGGGATTACGGGTGCTTGCCACCATGCCCGGCTAATTTTTTGTATTTTTAGTAGAGATAGGGTTTCATCATGTTGGCCAGGCTAGTCTGGAACTCCTGACCTCATGATCTGCCCGCCTCAGCCTCCCAAAGTGCTGTGATTACAGGCATGAGCCACCGCGCCTGGCCTGCAAACTGTGTCTTAAATCTACCCTAAATCTTTCCTAATACTTCAATTCAATCAGTCCTACAAATACTGGAGTGGGCATTTGTGTTTGTTCTTAACCTACAAAGGAAATACTATAAATGCTTTGTCTTCGAAAAGGCCTTATCTAGAGGAGAGAGTATATGGTGCCTGTCTCAAGTTGCTGAGAGGAAGCTAAGACCTCCTGTTTATGCAGGAGACCCACAGGACTCTGGCAAGCAGGATTGCTATCGGGAAGACAGTTTGTGCCTGGACACTGGCCAGCGTGGATTGATGTCCTTTGCATGCAACAATCACAGGCCTGTCTGAAACACTTACGGGTATGTTGACAGTGGGCTGTGAGGTTGAAAGAATTTCTGGGAAGGGCATAGAGGTTTAGTGGTGCCAAAGCAAAGCAGAAGAGTGGTAAACCTTGGCCTTTTGTTCTTTTAAAGTTTTCCAGTTTAACAAAGTGGTGGTACATAGCCCATGGTCTTGATCCTCATAATAGAAGAAGGATGAGGTGGGCAGGAAAGGCTTTTGAGCCCTGATTGAGCAAGGCTGACTCAGGTGAGAGTGGTGGGAAGACTTGGCCGTGGTTCCACTCGCTGCGTTATAGAGCAGCTCACTGATGTGTAAGAGCCCCTAGGAGATGCTGGCAGCAGAGGGTCTCTTAGTGTGCCCAGGGCCATCTGCATCTGAGCCCTCTCGGGGTACTAGCTAAACAGGCAGATGCCTACCCACTCCAGGGCAGGGGAATTAGAAGCTCTGGGGCCTGAGAATCTGCATGTTTTAAACTTCTCTTCTGATGATTCTTCTGAACTCTGAAGTCTGAGAGCAGCCGGGTCACCGAAACTGCATTGCTGTGGCTTGCAGAAGTGAGAGGGCCAGTGACGGACATTTCCACTCTGAGGTCCTTGTTCTCCAAAGGAAAAATTCCCCATCAAGGCAAGGAGGGTAAAAGTGATGGGTTCCTGGGATGTGTGTTTGAGGGAAGTGGGTGGAGAAAGGTCTTTAGGGATTGAGCGGCCTGGGTGAGGAATAGGCATCAGGGACTAAGAACTTCAACAAGGGAATCTGATTTATGAGCAGCCTCCATGGGGCCTCATCCACCAGCAAAATTAGTCTTGTTTTACTGGTTCCAGCCTTGGAGTCCTGCCCATGACAGTGGCCAAGGGGCTTCTATCTGAAGTCATAGGCATCCTTCTTAAAGGCAGTGCATTGCCGATGCTGAGGGCACTCACTGGGCTTGGCGTCAGGTGGACTCCACTTAGTGGCTGTGGAGCTGTAAGCGGTTTCCCCATCCTCTCAGGACTTTGGTTTCCTTATCTGCATTAGAGGGTAGAGAAGGCGTCAAAGAAGTAAGGTCCTTTGCACTGGACTTGGAGGATGAAGAGAAGTTCCCAGGACAGGCAAAAAGTGGAAGTAGTAGTTTACTTATTCTTTTATTCATATCTGCATGGATAGATTCACTCATTTGATGATAGTTTATCTGGGGCACACCTGGCGAGGGCCCTGAACCTAGAAGAAGATGTTGGGACTCTTGGTGGTGAAGTGTGGCTTGTACTGATGGTCCAGGACCTGGTGGGGCAGTGGGAACTTGGTCTTGGAGTCATGGAACTGCCTGATGGCTGGCGGCCCTTGCTGGATCCCGGTCTCCTCAACCTTCGTGATCTGGATGGAGTGGGTCCAGGTGTGGTGCCAGGCGCCCATGCTGATGAGAGGTTTTTGGTGGAAAGGTGAGGAGAGAAGTCAGTGTGGAGAGAGTGAAGACTGAGTGGGTGTCCCAGAAAGAGACTGAATTTAGAAAAGTGCCTCTCAAAACACACTGTGCATGCGAATCACCTGGGGATCTTGTTAAAACTGCAGATTTACAGTCCCTAGGTTACAGCTGGGGTGAGCATTTCTAACAAGCTCCCAGGAGAGACTCCTGCAAGTGGTCTGGGAACCCACTTCATATAGCCAGAGTGTAGACCACCTGTTTGACAGGTTTGGTGATGAATGGGAGTTGAGCGATAGTGAGAGACCTTTGTGTGGAAAGGTGGAGGGCAAAAAGAACCGTGCATTTTTGGCGGTTCTGTGGTGGGGTGGAGGTTGGGGTCCACGGAGGGAAAAGAAGAGGAATCTAAAAAAAGCAGTCATGGCCGGACAGCAAAGAGGCTTGCAATGCTAAGAAGCTTACTTCATGCTGCAGGCAATGAGACAGAGGAATTACTTAAGGAGGGGTGGATTGATGCCTTCTCGCTGGTGGAGTAGAAAAAATATAAAGCAACATTAAAAAAATCCCTTCTTACTAGACTGGGCAGCACAGGGAGACTCCATCTGTATATAAAATTTAAAAATTAGCCAGGCATGGTGACACGCACCTGCAGTCCCAGCTAGGGCCAGGGTAGGTTTGGGGAGGGGAGCGTGGATGCTGAGGAGGGAGGATTACTTGAGCCGAGGAGGTGGTGGCTGCAGTGAATCAAGATTGCACCACTGCACTCTAGTCTAGCCTGGGTGACAGAGCGAGACCCTGTCTCTGAAAAAAAAAAAAAAAATTTGCTTCTTAGCATCTCTAGATGATTTTCTTTGAAAACAGAACTATATGACTATAGCAATACCGTGAGTCTACCCACAAAACATGGCCACCATTTGGTTTGAGTCTTAGCTGTTATGATAGAGTTTCCGCCTCACAGAAAGGAAAACAGAAGGATATATTTGACCAGTGACCTGCCTAAGGTGTGAGTCTTTAATTCTCATATGAAACTTTAAACCTGTGAAGCTTAATAGCTCCTAGCTCAGGGATAGCAAGTAGGTTTCTTCCTATATGCAAACTCTAGACTGGTAACAGCCACTTGGAGTGCTGTGCTGAAAAGGATCATAAGGTCTTATCCATGCAGATTGGAAAAGAACGTGGAATTGATTAGTAATGCCTGCTATGGATATGGGATAGAATGGTGGCATATGTGCCACATATTTAGCTATCCCTGAAAGGAAGTCAGATTTCTGGTGATCTATTCCTAATTCTCTCACACCTAATGCTCGGGTGAACCAGAGCCATTTCAGAGATGGTTGGTGCTTTCATTTCTCTGATTATGGAATGGGGTTGGTCACTGCTTATCCAGAAGGGCCTTGTGAATCTTTGAACACCTGTGAGGCTGCTCTTGTCTACCTTTACAAAGTACTGGGAAAGGCCCTCACTGCTGCACTACTTTAATATTGATGGGTGTTTTTGTACTGAATAGACCAAATAGACTGTATGTCTTAGGGCATCATTTCTATTAAACCAGAAGACAGATGCTGGTAACTGGAAATAGCCATTGATTTGCTTTCTCTTGTACTATTCCAACTCTCTAATTTCTCCAGAGGAAAAAAAGAAAGCCCACGTAAAAATCATCCCCTCTAGCTTTTTAAGTAAACAGCGAGATCAATTCTCGTTGAGGAATTTGTTGGATAAATATTTGTTTGATTGTCAGGAAAAGTTGGATTAATCTCAGATGAAAATGTGGCCGATGGAAATGGATCTATCAGTTGGATTTAGTGATCACAGATACAGGAGGAGTACAGACCTGGTGCTGCCTGGATGTTGAGGCTTGGAAGCAAATATGCAGAGGTAACATGCTGCCAGATGGTGCCGGGTTTTGATGTACTCCCATGGAGCGCCAAGGATGTTTCTCTGTAAGCAGCGTTGGCTCAGCACGATTGCTGTTTCTTCCTTTCTGACGCTGTTGAAGGACATCAGGTACCTCCAGGGCTCAAGAAGCCTGAGCGACAGACTTCCGGGGAAAGCTGGTTGTCACCATCATCATCCTCATTTTCCATTCTCCTGCCATTGCAATTTGAAAAGTGAAATCGTGACTTGGGGAAATCGGAAGGTGGAGAACGAAAGGGGGAAGAGAATTAAAAGGAGCTAGTGATCCTTCACTGGGGTCTCCGGTGGGGGTGGGGTTGTGGGTCTCTTGACTGTAGTACAGTCTGGTGATGGCAAAAGGGGACTCTTCTTGTATGCTCTTTTGTTCCTTTCTTAGACGAAGTGAGTGAGGAACATTCCTGTCCTTTCTTGAGTGATAGTGTAATGGAGGTGTGGCATGAAATCGGCTTTGGATACCAGACGTCTTTCTCTGCTCCTCTCAGAGGCTTCACAGGGAAAGCTGGTGATGCGTGGTGACTCGGGGGGGAGCCCTAGGGAGGACGTGGACACCCGGCTCCAAGTGGGGGATAACTGGCCTGGCCAGTCTGAGTGGGACCGTGAGGGAGGGGGGGATGACCCCTCCTCACTCCAGCCACGGGCTGAGGAGCTGTGACCAATGAATTCAAGTACCTCTGCTGAGATTCTCAGGAGCTGAAGCCCAATAACGCCACCGTCGGCTGCTGACCTACTTCCTGCAGCCTCCAGGTCCCTTTATGTGGGCTGGACTGGCTCACTCCTGAGCAGTTCTTCCCTAGGGTTTTCCAGGATTAGTCACTGCCAGATGGTGAGGACTCAGTGCCCTGCCTCATTGTAAGCAAGTCTGGCTTCTTGAGGGATTTCACTAGTGGCATGGAACGTTGAGGCCCAAAGGGGCCTGAGGGGACAGCTAGTGCAAATTGAGGAAACTGAGGCATGGAGAGAGTCAGTGACATGTTTCATCATGCCTTGGCAAACTTCTTATGCATACAAGGAGAAAATGTTGCTATATTTAGCAGCTGAAACAAGGAGCTGAAATGCCGCTGGGTTGCCGCTTTGGGGTTGGCCATCCTGGGACGTGGTGTAGTTCGAGACTGAAGGATTAGAACGTGAAGATGTGGCTGTTCCGCTAGCCCTGGCTCCGCTGCTTGCTGGCTGCCTGAGCCATGCTGAGCCTCGACTTCTTCATCTGTAAATCAGGAATATTCCCATCCGTCCTGCCCACCTCACAAGATTACCACGGGGAATCAAAACAAAGTCAGTGACAAGAAAGGCGCTTCCTTGGAAATGTTGTAAGGATCATTAAAGTATCCAGACATGGCTTTCTCTCGGCCAACATGCTGGCTGCAGGTTCTTCCTCTGCTCATATCAGTTTGGCCATACTTCTAGGAAGCCTCTGACTTTCTAACCCTGGGGTGGTATTCTGGGGAACCTAAAGGGGAGGCTTGTTGGAGGTGAGAGAGGCTCAGGAAGGTGGAAGGAAGGAAGAGCAGGGTGAGGGTGAGACGAGGACATGGAGGGCAATGCTCGAGGGGAAGACGGTGGGCTCTTTGGTGCAGCGAGTCTCCTCGGGTCACACCGTGGAAACAGGTTGGACCTAGGAAATTGAAGGCGGATGCACTCACCTTGCTGTAAATGCTGAGGGGTCACATCCATTCACATTGCCACTGAAATCATCTTTGTTCCCACTATTAGCTCTTTTAAAGGAGATTCATTAAAAAAAAAATAACAGCATGGAGGGGATAACTGATCTAAAATCCCAAACCCTGCTCCTCTCCCATTGTCCAGACCAGCACTGGACCTCACCGTGGCTGGGAGCGCAAGCCAGACGCTGCCTAAACAGGAGTTCTGTCCAATGTCTGCTTTTCAACCAGACCCCTTACTGTTCCTCCTTTGCCTTTGTATTAGTCAGCTATTGCTGTGTAACAAATTATCCCCCAACTCAGCAGCTTAAAATTGCAAACGTTTATTATCTCATGGATTTTGAGGGTTGGGAACCTGAGAATGGCTTGGCTGGGTGGTGTGTCCACAAAGTATCCCATGAGGCTGCAGTCCAGATATTGGCCAGGGCTACAGGCTTCTCTAGGCTCCACCAGGGCTGAAGGAGCCACTTCCAAGCCCACTCTCATGTTGCTGGTAGACCTCAGGTCCTCAAGAGCTGCTGTGCTGAGAGCCACAGTTCTTTGCTGGCTGAACAGAGGCTTCCCTCAGCTCCCTGCCATGTGGGCCTTTCCATGAGGCAGCTCACAACACAGCAGCTGGTTTCCTCCAGCGTGAGTGATTGGAGACAGACAGAGATGTAGAGACAGGTGCACCATCAAAACAGAAACCACAGTGCCTTTTATAACTTAGTCTCCAAAACTGTATGTGGTCACTCCTTTTTACTGTGTTTGTTAAAAGCAAGTCATGAAGTCCAGTCTACATTGAAGAAGGGGGGGAATAGCCTCCACATCTTCAAAAGAGGAGGACTAAGGAATTTGTGGGCATTTTTACAAAGCACCGCAGCCAACAGCATTGCTGCCTGCCACCATTTCTGTCCTCGCCTCACCATTCCATCTGGTTCCCAGTGCTGCTCCTCCTGCCTTTGGCCGCAACTTCCCTCCTGGAGAATTTTCATGATTGCCCACTTGACCAGACTCTGGGACTGTGGGAGAAGCCTCCACCAGGACGTGCCCCAGCCTCATGGTCAGGATCAGTCACCTAGGACTGAAGAGCTTCAATCCAAGGTCAGAAAGAAAGGCATGGCTTCCAGTGGGATTTGATTCATTTCCTGGGGAAGGACAGAAACTGAGGCTGGCAGAGGGCCTGGCTTTGGCCCCAGAATCTATATCAGAAAGTGATTCCTGCTATGAATGAATGGAGTTGGGTAAAGACAACGTTCCTGAGATCATTGCACACGGCGCTTCCAAGCTTCAGTGCTGGACAAAGCCTGTGGCAGAAGAAGCATGTTGTGAGACCATCTGCGTGTGAGTTCTTCCTTCTGCGCTGCTGAAACCATCAGTGATTTGGAGAGGCATGAGGGCTCACTGCTACTAGCGACTGTGTTAGTTCTCTCATCACCAATGGCTCACCCAGGGCAACACGTTCTCTTTGGTTCTTATCTTAATTCATCTGTCATTTGATGGTGGTGCCACCCCTTCCTCTTTCTTGGATGCCATGAGGTGCTTCTCTCTAGGTCCTTCTCCCTTTCTGACCACGTTGTCTCCAGCTTTCTCAGTGGACTGTCTTCTTGGTGCTCTTTAATGCTTTCAAGTCCAGTGGTTACTCTTCCCCCTAGCCCTAACTAGGTCCTTTTTATTTTGTGCTCTGTGGTCTCTCCCTGAGTGTCTCGCCAAGTTCCAAGGCTTCGTCAACCACCCAAACCTGATAATTTCTAAATTTATATCTCCAGCCTGGTCCTGTCTCCTGAACGTAGGCCCATATTTTCTCACCGATTCCTAGGCATCTTCATCTGCACAATGAATGCAGTGTGCCCAGATTGAATACATTGAATCCATTGTTATGCAAGCCACATCTCTGCTAACAGTTTTATCATCTACTCTGTGACCCAACCTAGGAATCTTGCTGCCATTTTTTTACTTCTCCCTCTTCCTCACACACATGTTCAAGTAGGTATCATGTCCCATTGACCAACTCTACCTCTCAAATGTTTCCTTCTTTCATCCCCATAATTATTATATCTGCCCTGGACTAGTGCCTCTCACTACAGTGTAAGCTCCACAAAGGTAGGGTTTTGTCTGTTTTGCATTGCTCAGCACCTATTACAGTGTCTGGCACATTGCAAGTGCTCAATACAACTCATTGAATAGATGGATATAGCAGCTGGTCCCCCTTCCCCAGTCATCTCCAACACATCTGCCTTCTGCCCTATCCCCAGACTCATCTCTCTAAAGCATGGATACAAGCACATCAGGTTCTAGAAGTCCTCACTGTTTAAAGAATTAAATTCATATCCTTACACCTACATAAGAGGCTCTTCGTAATTTTTCCCCCATACCTTTCTAGCATCATCTCCTGCAATTCTTCTTTTCCCTCCTTTCCTTGAGCTACTTTGCTTTGCCTAAGTGGACCGTGCATCTTCAATTTCCTGCTGTTCCCTTTCCCTGTAATGCTGCTGCTGCTTCTTCTTCTTCTTCTTCTTCTTCTTCTTCTTCTTCTTTCTTCTTCTCTTCTTCTCTTCTTTTCTCTTCTTCTTCTTCTTTTTTTTAACTTAGAAAACTCCTATTTATCCTTTAAGGACCAGCTTGAAAGCTACCTCCTCTCAGTGGCTTTCCCCTAGCCTCCCCAGCATTATTTATTGCTTTTTAATCTGTCAGAACTTTATTCATTCTCCTATTATAGCACTAATCACATTGTATTATAGTCATTTAAAAGATTCTATCTCTCTCTCTCTATATATATATAATACTTATCTGTTGCTGTGTAACAAATTACTCTGAAACTCAACAGCTTAAAACAACAGACACTTATTATCTCATAGTTTCTGTGGGCCAGGAATCTATGTGTGGTTTATCTGGATACCTCTGATCTAAGGCCTCCCATGAGGTTGCAGTCGAGTTGTCAGCTGGGGCTGTGGTCTCATCTGAAGGCTCACTTGGGAGAGAATTCAATTCCAAGCCCACACATGTGGGTTCTGGCAGGATTCAGTTCCTCCTGGGCTGCTGCACTGAGGTCTTCCTTCATGTGTTGCCACATGGACCTGTCTGTAGAGCATGTCACAATATAGAATTTGGCTTCCCTTAGGGCAAGTAAGTGAGAAAGCATAAGAGAGAGTGTGGAAGATGAAAGCTGCAGTCTTTTTATAACCTAATATTATAAGTGACATCCCATCACTTCTGCCATATTCTACTGGTTTGAGGTGAGTCATTTAGTGCAGCCCACACTCAAGGGGGAGAGAATGACACAAGGGTATGAGGACCAGGAGGGGGTATCATTGGTGGCCATACCAGAGACTGCCTAGCACACTTACGAAACTGAGCTCCTCAAGGCAAGTGTCATGTCACATTTCTCTTTGAAACTTCAGCACTTTGTACAGTTCCTGGCAATGAACAGGTGCTCAGTGAATTTGGCCAAATTAAGTGGAATTATTTTTTTATAAGAATCTGATCACAATTGGATAGATTGCAAAGTCCACAAGAACCCTCAAAACTAGACTAAAATGATTTAAAAATGTAAAAGAAAGTGTCTAAGCGTCATGAGTATACTGTCAGTTCTTACTTCTAGGTACTTCTATGATTGCTTCCCAGGCTTACGTAGAAAAGGATAGAAAAGCAGGAAAGTATCTTTTTTCTTTTGATTTAGCACAACTCTGTGGAATATTTTTTGGAAGAAAAAATGAGAACGCTACTTCAAAGGTCCTCAAGCAACTCAAGAACTTAGATCACTCATGAATTCATATTCTCATTCATGGATGATCAGCAGTTGGAGGAACATGGGCAATCAAATGTTGACTAATCACTGCTGTTTTCCACCAGCTATCCATCAGTTACAGACATCATGAAACTCTCCTGGATGTACTTAGGACAGTAGGAAGTACAGGGATTACAGGGTCTTCAATCTAAGCAATGGTTTCTTTTTCAGGCCCATTTTCATAAAGAAAACACAGAGCCTTTAGCCAGGGCCCATGTTTGGATGCTCCTGAGATCCAGAGGGGCCTGGAATACACAGACAATGTCAGGGCTTTGCATCTAAAATCGATGTCAGGCTCTGGACAATGATTCAGCTTGGCCTCCACACACTGTTGTGGGACAGGAACCACTCTGGGCAGCTGGTTGCCTACAATCTGCAATTCCAGAGAAGCATTGAAAAGGAAAGTCATCCTGAGTGCTCATACTGATGACCCTCTTCTCTTAGTCACTCCCTGCCTGGCAATATCTGCTGCTGTCCCACAATCAGCTCAACCCAGCTCAACCCAGATCTCATATTCCTCATGGATGGAACCTTGCCTAAGGCCTCTGTCTGTCTTCAGTTTATGACAGCTCATCTGTATAGACCCAACTTATTGCATGGGGGTGGGTGGTGTGGTTGCTGAAAAGTGCTTTAGATTTCTAGATTTCCTTTGCTTTCTGTCGTGGCCATCTTTTGTTGTGTTGACGTTGGACTAGGACTGGACTGGTCAATATGGGAAAATTGACATGAGTTCTAGAAGGACTTACTGGCTATTTACATTTCTTTCTTAGTTGTTTTTTTTAACTTTGAGTTTTAGTTGGCAAACTTTAGAAGGCTTCTTTATCCCACCAAGCAGATGGGCAATTGGGGATGAGTAGTACCTCTCAAAATACCATTTATGGGTGCCACCGACAAAGCCACAGCTTCATTGATAGCAGATTCCAATGCTTTAACTTAATATATTGACAAACTAATGCCCAGAGAAGTCAAGTGACTTGTCCAAAGGACTCAGGTGCTGTAATATATCTCAAAGTGTGGCGGTCGTAACACGAGGGCAGGGGTTTGGATTTTCTCACTGCTATATCCCCCAGTACCTAGAAAAGTGCCTGCCACATTTATATATTCAATAAATTCTGTCAAAGGAATGAATAAATGAGTAAATTATTTTTGATCAGGGGCTTTGGGGTCGTTGCTATGACTCTCAACAAATTTCTAGTGCTGTGCATTGGCCTCGAGTCGAGTAAGTTGTATAAATCCAGGTCAAGGCTTCCCTTTCCCATTATTTCACTTTAAGAAGACCAACCATGATGCATGCCTGTAGGTTTATAGACAGGTATAGAACCACTTCCTGGGGACTCTACCTTGGACCACACTTGATCTCAAAAACTTGGGGAATTTCTAGGACCATTTGAGAATGGCGCCATGAGCCCTTGGCTGTTTAGCCCATTAAAAGTGCCCATAATGCTCTCTCATGAGTGTGATTTGTATGGTTATTTATAAGAATGACTGGTGCAACAGCCCCTGTGGCTTGCATCCCGTGTGGCTCCTGAGTGCGCAGACCCTGACAGCTGGAGGAGAGGATAAGCAAACCTCTAAGAGGAGTGGAACTGGATGCATAGGAAGGTGCTTTGCCCAGGAAAGCGCAGCCACAGCTCACACTATTATTTATTTTTAATGCATTTTTGTTTTTTGGTATTTGTCCTTTCCATTCTGTTTCTCTTCTTTGTCCTCTTTGAAGTACAATAAAAATGGTGAGAGAAAAGGGAGCCATTCAGATGCCTCTGGAGTGCCATTGTGATCATAGATTTGCGGGTGTCTTCAGCATTAGAAGTAACATCTAGGGGCAGATAGAGATAAACCTGCAGATCTTTGCAGAAAGGTTACAAAGCAGGGCTTGAGAAATACTTATGTGAAGCAGCAGTGCCCGGTTATCATACTTGCCATAATATATACATAAGGAGGTTGAACTCTTGACTGCTCGGAATTGGTCCACCCCTCTCTCCTTTACAGATTGAATATAATGACTGAGCCTTCTTCCCTCCACCTGCCAAGCTGGGTCTCAAAGCAGAGGAGCATGAAGAGAGGGGGGAGGGAATGGGGCAGAGAGAGAGAGGAGAGAAACAGAGAAGAGAGGAGAGAGAGAATGAAAATGAATGGATCTACTGAGTGAGACGGCTTCCCAGAGAGAATTAGTCATAATATTTTTTCTCAAATTACTCTGTAGCATGATGATTCAGATATGACTATACTTTGCGTAAATGCTTTAGCTAAAGCTTCATATGTACATTTGCAATTTGTAAATACCAGGAATTTTATATGTATATGAGAACATAGAGAACTATTAAAAATTTGAGCCAAATTATTTTCTAATGAATGGCCACGGAGACTTGTTTTTGGTGCTATTTTGGGTTGGAATTGATTCTATGTATTTTATATAACACAATGTCTATAAACCAAGAATCAGAACAAGGAGCACAATTTGAATTTTGCATTAACTTGCCTGAGAACTATGGATATTTAAGTTCTCTTTGCCTGAGAAATTAGTTTTTAAGAGATCAACAGTGATAAATAAGGTAATAAAGTATAATTAGATGTTTATGATTTCACAGTGAATAAATAATAGACCATGCTGGTTCCAAAGTTATTTGTATTTATTTTATTTATGTTGTCAACGCATACCTAGCAAGGTAATTTTTTTTTCCTGAAGCCTTAATTCAATCAGTGATGTGGCTTAGCCTAGTCCAAATTAAATACCGGCGATAATGAAATAAAAGCTCTTTTAATAAGGATCATAATATAAGAGACACATGTCATAGCAGTTTGTGTATTTCTTTTGCCCAGGGTTTGTTGAAAATGAACTGTGTTTCTCTCAATGTACTGAACGTCTATGGAGGAGATTGACTAGTAAGTGACTTAGGTTAGCTTTTAAGTTACAATCATAATGTGAGCTTAATCCACGAGGTATATTTAGATATTTTCTACCCTAAAAGGCTGGAAATATCCTTGTGTCAGGGCAGTTGTGTATTAGCATGCATAGAAATTGGCAGCTGTGAATATGGAACGAACACTGGTTTTGCCTGGATATTTATCTGTGTGCTTTCTCACTCAAATACCACAAAATCCCATTTACTGTCCCTTCAACATTTTCAGCATCTGTGCACATGTTTCTATAAAGACATGAGATGTGTCCTTCCAGTGGCAAGGCTGCAGTCACTGCTATCAGAGGCCTGCCTGTCCTTTTCTACTGAGCTCAGTAGGCTGTAGTGTCAGAAACACTGGGTACTCCCAGCCTCATGGACTATCATCTGTCTGAGAAGTTTCCCATACCCCGTTGGTTTCCCTTTTCCTCCATCTGCTGAAATAGCACTCCAAAGCCAAATCCTGAACACCCAAAAGCCCGCTCCAGCAGTTAGATCTCCCGTACATAGTGGCCATGGGTGACATACCCAGTGTCAACCTCTAGGGAGGATTGAGGTCAGTTCTGGAAGGGTTAGGGCTCAATCAGGAATGCCTCTTCACACCATGTTCACTATTGAACCAGCAAACAAGCTAGTAGGAGATTTACTGAATGTTCCTAATGGAATAAATTTGGAGGAACACCCGGCAAGGACTTGGTTTTAATGATCCGGCTGTGCCGAATCAAGCACACCGCACCGTTTTCTAAATTCATTTTGGTAATTGGAATCTTATAAATGTTCTGTTGAATCGTGGCACCCAGGGGGCCTGAGAAGAGTTGTCTCCCCTTTGCTATGCTGGGCTACTTAAATAGCAATATGGGTATTTTTTGCTTCAAAGAAAACTGGAGATAGGAAAAAATCTATATTTCCAGGCAAGTATTAGGTTGGTGCAAAAATAATTGCAGTTTTTACCATTAAAGTAATGGCAAGTACCGCAATTACTTTTTCACCAACATAATACCTTAGAGAATGAGGGTTAACTTTACAAAAGAAATTAAGGTAGGGATCCTCAAATGTTGAGTGACCGTAAGTATTATAAATTACCGTATAGTAATGTGGCTCTTTTTTCTTGGACCTTTGAATTGAAAAGACTGTATCTGTTATTCTCTTACTTTCCAGGCATTTAGGAATTAGTTCTGGGCAAAAGAAGGAGTTCTATCAGTGAACCTTAGAAACTTCTTTTTTTGTCTAACAGTGTGTATTATGTAAGTAATTTTTGTGGCAGGTGAGAAGCCTCATTCTTGCAGTTTTATCCAGCAAATGATTTTTGCAGTTTTTGGAGAAAGGCACAGGGGCAAACCTGTTATGGTGGTCCAGGCAGGAGGATTTAGTTCTGGGCTCAGTTTTTGCACCTGCAAATGACTTAACTTTTTGTGCCTTGCCCTCCCTGGCTGAGAAGTTACAATAATATCCCTCCCCCTACTTTCCTCTTGCACTTGCGTGATGTCTTGAGTGTGGAGGGGAAGGAGTTCTGCAGCCAGAGCTGAGGCCTGCCTCAGTCCTGCATTTTATCGGGGGCTTGAGGCTGTGTCAGCTTAGCTCCCTTCCTTTGGGTTTAAAGATCTTCAGGAGGCTGATGACTTTCTCAAGATGGGAACACGAGAAAGCCATGAGATTGTTTCAGAAACTTCCAACAGGTGTTTCCAAAACCCACTTGCTACCATCCATTGTCCAAAGCTATCCCAGAAAATGTCTTCATGGCTGAGCACAGGAATCTTAGAGAACTTAGACACAGAGCTGGCTCTCCATAAATACTGGTGGAGTGGCGCTAAAGGCATGCAGTACACACCACCCCCGGCCCCTCCTCATGGAGACAGCTCCAGATGCACAGTTGGCTGCTGAGTTCTGTCATACTCTGAAACGTGCTGACTTTCCTTCCTCGGGGAAGATGGCATGACTGAAGGGTGTTATTTTTAGTAGGGTAGCTTTTGCCCTGATCTGTCAACATTCCCTCATTCAGGTTCTTTATTGAGCAATGATAAACTGCGGAACCTGTGGCAGTCAACACAGTTGACCACCTTCTCCTTCTTGAACCCTCTTCTTTCGGTTACTGTGACCCCATACTCGCCTGATTTGCTTCTTACCTCTTGGGCCATGCTTCTTGCTTTCCTTTGTTGGGTCTTTCTTTTGATCTTTAAATAGTTGAGCTCCTCCAAGCTCAGTCCTAAACCCTTTTCTTTATTCTCCTTTCTTCTCTCCTCTTCCTTTCTTTCCCTAGATACTTCCTCATTCCCCCTTTCCCTAGATAATTTCATTAATTCTTATGGTTTCGATGATCACCTATTTAGCAAAATCTTTGGAATTTCAACCCATACCTTCAACTATCCACTCAACATTTCCACCAGAAGTCTCACAGTCTCAATTTCAACGTGCTCAACACAGATGGAATCCTCTCTTCCTCCGTGTGGTCCCTGCAATCCTTCTGCAGTCTTCCTCATCTAAGTCTCCCTGTCGCCTATAATCTATCTAGTTTCTTGGGTCAGAGACTTGGGAATATTTCTCAACACTTTCCTGTATTCCCAACATTCAAACAATAGTCAAGTCCTGTCAAGTATTTCTTTAACATTTCTCAAATTTCTACCTTAGTTGAATCATTCTTGTATCTCTCCTGGTAGCTGTATTAGCCTCCTAACTAGTTTCCTGGCAAGAATTCTTACATTCCTGTACCCACCCACCCCCAACAATTCTTTCCTTAGAGACAACCCCTTTCTCCTTCCTTCCTCTCTTCCCCTCCCTCTCCCCTTCCCCTTCCTTCCCCCTCTTTCCCCTCCCGTTCCTCTCCTCTCTCCTTCCCCTCTCTTTCCTTTTCCCCTCCCCCTGACCTCCCCTCCCCTATCCCTCCCTTCCCCTTCTCCTTCCCTTCCTTTTCCCCTTTCCCTTCCCCTACCCCCTCCCTTCCCCTTCCCCCTTCTCCTTCCCTTCCCTTCCCCTTTCCCTTCCCTTCCCCCTTTCCCCTTCCCTTCCCCTCCCCTTCCCCCTTCCCCCTTCCCCTTCCCTCCCCTTTCCCTTCCCTTCCCTTCCCCTTCCCTTCCCTTCCCTTCTCCTTGCCCTTCCCCTCCCTCCCTCCCTCTTTCTCTCTCCATCCCTTCCTTCCTTCTCTCTCTCTTTCTTTTTTTTTCTTTTCTTTCTTTCTCTTTCCTGCCTTCCACCTTCCTTTCTTTTTCATGATTTAAACGTTTGTTTTCCTTATTTAAAAATATATTTTCAGCTATTTATTTTGACATAATTATAGCTTCATAGGAAGTTACACAATGTATTACAGAATGGTCCATGAGCCCTTCACTCAGTTTTCTCCAGGGGCAACATCTTACATAATTATAGCACAATATCAAAACCAGGCCATTGACATTAGTACAATCGTCGGCTTTTTTCGGATGTGATTGGTTTTACATGCACACATACGTGTGTGTATGTGTATGTATAGTTCTGTGCAATCTTATCACATATGTAACCACCGCCACAATCAAGATACAGAGCCGCTTCAGCCCAATAGCCCTCACGCTAAAGAATGCTCCTTTAAAACAATGCACTCCACTCACTGCCTTGCTTAATGACCTGTAATGAGTTAAAGGCCCCAGATTCTTAAATAAGGGCTGCAAATGCCTGTAATCTGGCTCCAGCTACCTCTGCAGCCACCTCTTACCCCTTTCCTTTTGCTCACCAAGCCTCTGCTCACTGGCCTTTCTCCTTATAATTTGCTAAGCTGCTTCACTGCTCAAAGCCTCCACCCATGTTGTTCCCCTTACTTGGAATCCTCCACTTCCCACCTAGATAACTTCTCATCTGCCACATATCAGCTTAAAGGTCTTTCTCAGGCAAGGTTTTCTTGACATCTCAGTCTAGGTTCTTCTATTGTTTGTTTTTACGGCCAATTATACTTTTCCTCCATGGCGCTAATCATACAATTGTAATTGATAGATAGGTGTGTATGGTTGATTTGAGGCCTCTTAGGGTGGGCTGGAAGGGCTTGAGGTGCCTTGCTCATCTCACCGTGTCTTTTCTGTCTAGCGCAATGGCTGGCCTGGAAGGTGCTCAGTAAGTACTTGGCAAGTTAATGAATAGTTATCCTGAGCTGGCTGGGTGTGGCTGGGGTGTGACACAGAACCGGGCAAAGTCAACTGGCCTCTATGGGCATCAGCTCCGTGACCTCATGTTCATGCTCCGGTGGTGACCTGTCAGAGAACCTGGGCATCTGTGGAGTTCCAAGCAGGCATTTCCTCCCCAGCTCCCATCCCAGTGTTCTCTCTGAGAGATTGGAATAGGGAGCAACCCTGGCTAGTGTTCTTTTTAGACAGATCTTTGAGATGATTTCAAGAATATCAGCTGGCTGTTCACCCAGGCTTTTAATGTAAGACTTCTTTCTCCTTGGGGTCACTGTCATGGTATCACCTTGAGAGGGTTATTAGTTGAGAGCTGTGGGAGTTTCTAAGTTGGATGGTACCTGAGAAGTCCTTGAAAAGCTATTAGATCCGGCCTCTCCTTGCTGCTTCTGCCTGTATTCACCGAGTGTCCCCCACCAGCTGCCGACAAGTCATTTCCACACCCCTTGAACTCTCAGAGATAACTCAGTGTGGTTTCTATTTGTGGAGTTAAAACCTGAAGGATCCTTATATTGGCTGAATAGACAGTATTTCTTCCAAATGGCCATGATGTGAACAGCTCTCTGAAGACTTGAAAGGAAGGAAATGGGGGCTCCTGCTAAGATGTGGCTTTGCCACATGGGGGATCCTGTCTGTGGACACTAGGTTGGTGGCGCTAACCATGACTGGTGTCCCCTGTCTCTAGCGTCCTTCTTTAAAGCACATAATCCTTCAAATGAAAAAGCAACACAAGGCACCATATAATGGGTTTGGCAGAGTTGGAAGCTCTGGAGAATGGTGAATGGCCAGCACTGGGCAAAGCTGTCCATTTTTTTGTGATAGAGTCAGTAATGGGCTTTGCCCTGAGTGCTCTGGGCAGATTCTGATCTGGTTCACAGCCCTGGGAGCCCTGGGAATGTCATCCAAGTTTTCCTTCCATGCCAAATAGAAGGCCAAGGGTCTCCGCATTCTACAGTTCATGGCTGTCTTCTCCCTGCAAGCACCTCTCTTTTAGGTGACCTAGGTTGGCGGACAGAGTCCAGCTCTGCAGGCCAAGTCTTCGTTGTGGCCCACTGGGGCTGTGCTCGCAGGTCACAGCTTCATGTGCCTCCTCTCATCTTGCGATTGGGTTGGCTCCCATGAAACCTGGGGATGGAGAAAAGAGTGAGAGCCGGTGGTGACCAGCCCTTTTGGGATAGACCTGGCCATTTGCTCTGATGCTCCATTTTTTTGCCATCCCTGCCAGTCCACTTCCTTCTGTAGTCCCTGGTACTGTTCAGGATGTGGACTTTTGCTAGTCTCATGGGTATGGGCATGGATACTTTAGGTACCAGTGCAATGTCTCATCCTACCCCGGAGCACTGACCCTGGAAACCTCATACAATCCTTCTGATATCCTCCCTTGCACTACAAGGCAGTGTGAATAACTGGTTGAGTCAGAAGGCCAAGCTCCAAATAGTTCTTACCTGTTGCTGCTGCCATAGCTGATGCTGGGGCTTGGAGGGCCCCGCTGGTGTCTCTCTCAGTGCCGCCCTGGGCTGTGTGCTCTGCAGTTTCCTCTCTTATTCCCTCTGATCGCTGTTTTCTATCCTCATCAACTGGTTATATCTACTGGGGATCATGGTCTTAGTGCAAGTGGAATTGGATATGCTTATATTTCTCTTTTGCCCTTGATCTGAATAATGGGGTAGTAAAGAATGTGGGTAGAGCCCTGTCTGGGCCCTGATTCTTTTCCCTGCACCATGCCACCCTGCCCTGCCTGCACATTGGGCATCAATGTGTTTCCAGTTAGTGGTGTTGAGGGGTGGCAGGTCAGACCCTTTGGCCCTAACTCTGATGTTTCTGGCTTCCTGCAGGTCACCCAACCTGTCTGCAGTTCACCCTGAACATGACCGAGGCTGTCAAGACCTACAAGTGGCAATGCATAGAGTGCAAATCCTGCATCCTCTGTGGGACCTCAGAGAATGATGTGAGTTTGGGGCTTTCCCTGTGGGAGGGAGAAATCCACAGAGCTGGGGTCCTTTGAGGGGCGAAGAGGAAGGAAGGCCTCTTGTCATTAGAACCCTGGATCCTGTTACCTTGGCACTTGGGAGCAACCTGGCCGTTAGCCCTTGAGGGTTCAGTGATTGACAGGGTTGACCACTGCTTATGGCGGGGATGTGTCTGACTGTTCCACCATGTTACAGTATATGATCTTATTTGGTCTAAATGTTAACTATAATACATGCAGAATTTTCAAAAACATTTATTATTATAAGAAATTTCAAACATTCCATAGAGAGAATAATGGAATTGATGTACGCCATCATCAGCTTCAACAAAGATCAATACACGTCCAACCTTGTTTCATAAATACCATGACCTCCCCCTCCATAGTCTGGGTCATAATGTCATTTTGCCTGTAACTATTTCATATGTATCTCAAAAAGATAAGGATGGCCAGGTGTGGTGGCTCACGCCTGTAATCCCAGCACTTTGGAAGGCTGAGGCGGGTGGGTCACGAGGTCAGGAGTTGGAGACCATTTTAGTTAACATAGTAAAACCCCATCTCTACTAAAAATACAAAAAAATTAACTGGGTGTGATGCACGGGCCTGTAGTCCCAGCTACTTGGGATGCTGAGGCAGGAGAATCGCTCGAACCCGGAAGGCAGAGGTTGGAGTGAGCCAAGATTGTGTCACTGCACTCCAGCCTGGGTGATAGAATGAGTCTCAAAGAAAAAAAAAAGACTAAGGACTTACTTTTACACCTAAATAACCAAAATATTAACATAGCTAAAAAATCTGTAATTCCTTAGCATCATCAAACATCCAGTTGGCAGTTCTATTTCCTCAGTTGTCTGCAACAGTGTTTCTGTTACAGCCTATTTATTTAAATTGGGATTCAAATAAGGCCCATACCTTGCAATTAGTTGATATGTCTTGAAGTTTATTTAAATATTTGTAGGTTCATATAAACATATGCATATAGCTTTTTAAAATTGTTACATCTGAGTGAGTTGTTAGGAAAACGCCACACTCTGAAATCTGATTGTGAGTCCTTTATCATCAGTGACCGAGAGTCAGCTCACGCTCAAAATCTCTTGGCCCCTAGGAAGGGGTTTGATTTCCTTTTATATGTTGCTCAGAGTAAGGGGACAAAGTGGAATTTCATAGCAGAATAAGCAAGTTAGGGGAGGAGGCTGGTAACTTGATAGGTAGGAGGCTCCCATGATTGTTGATTAACTAAGGAGGGTATACATAAGCGGTTCCCATGATTGCTGTTACCAAGGGGGGGCATTCCGTACTTTCCATACAGTCAATCAAGGGGGGTATTCAAAATAGCAAGTGGGCTTGTCAAGCAGGAT
This sequence comes from Ateles fusciceps, assembly GCA_036589455.1. Lineage (NCBI taxonomy): Eukaryota > Metazoa > Chordata > Mammalia > Primates > Atelidae > Ateles > Ateles fusciceps. The sequence continues at coordinate 5,226,087 of JAZHEH010000228.1, read as the reverse complement.
ATGGTTACAACAGTTATATGTTTCTATAGTTATAATCACAACATGACCCAGCACAGTGTGGCCCAGGTATGCACTCAAGGGAGAAATGATGGGGGAGAAGCCAAGATGGAGTCAGTCAGGCTCACATCTAAGATGGAGTTAGTTTGGTTCATCTCAAAATACCACATAGACTTTCTCCTCCCTCTTATTCTCTTTCTTCCTCCCTTAAATTCTTCATTGAAGAAATCAGATCATTTGTTCAAGTCCTCATGACTGTATGTCTGTGCTATTTGACATTTTTTTCTGTCTCTTGAATTTCCTGTAAATGGTTAGGGCGAGAGGCTTGATTCAGGTTGTCTCTCTGCCTCTCTTTCTGTGTCTGCCTTTATCTATCTCTCTGTCCTCTCACCAACTCTGTCTCTATCTATCTGTCTCTCTCTCTCTCCTTGGCAAGACTACTTCATAGATGGTGGTGTATACTTTCATCAGGAGGTTATCTAATGCCTGATGTTTCTCTTTCTGTAAAGGTAGCATCTATTGATAATCTTTGACTAGATTGACTATTCTGTTAGGGGTTGCAAATAGTGATATTCTTACTGGATAATTTCTTTTTTGTTTATTGCTGGAGTAATTCCAGGAAGAGAAACTTGCCCAATCTTTTATTTGGTTACTTTCAGGTATATATCATATAGAAATGGCAGGAAAAATGCTTGACTCTTACCCTTTGTCAGTTTTCAAAAAACCAGTGTGGTTAAAATATCTATTTCTGATAAAAACATTTAAAAAATAGTAATTGTCGGTTATCTTCTCAACATGATAAAGTATTCGTACCTTAGAACTAAAGCCAGTATCCTATTTAATGAAGAAAACACTAGGCACAATTCCACTAAGACTAGGAACCAGATGAGGATTCTCACTATCTCTATGACTATGCTTCAACACTATTCTAGAGATATTAGCTAATGCAATGAGACAGGAGAATTTAATTAGAGATATAGGAATGGATAACAAAGTAGTAAAACTCTATTTTTATATTATGTGATAGTATATCTGGAAAACCTTAGAGAATCAATGATAAGCTAACTCAAACATAGAAGGTAACAGATTATAAAACTAACACAAAATAATTAATAGCCTTCTCATATACAAACAATAACTAGTTAGAAAACATAATTCCATTTATAATAGCAACAAAGAAGAAATACTTAGGGATATATTTAACGACAAATGTGCAAAACCTACATAAAGAAAACTTTTAAACACTTTTGAAAAGACACAAAGAACAAGTGGAAAGGCATCCTAAGATCTTGGATAGAATGACTTGACATTATAAAGATGTCAGTTCTTCCTGAGTTAACTTATAAATTTATCCCAAGTCCAATAAAAATATCAATCAACCTTTTTATGGAGTTAGACAAATTGTTACTTAAGAGTCCATATGAAGAAACAAACATGCAAAAAATAGCCAAGAAAATATTGATAAACTGTGATGGAAACTAGCGCTACCAGATATTAAAACATACTGTAAAGCCTCTATAGATAAAACAGTGCGATACTGATGCATAAAGAGACAAATAGACCAGTTGGAATAGAATAGAAAGCCCATAAATAGATCCAACTACATATGGAAATACAGTATAGGGTAAAGGTGTCATCTAAAATTACTGGGTCAGAGATAGACTTTTAAATGAATGGTGCTGGGACAATGGGGTAGCCATTTGAGAAAAGACAAAATTAGATTTATATCTTATACCATACATAAAAACAATCACCAAATACACTGGGGATCTAAATGTACAAAGTAAAACCATGCTAGTACTAGAAGAAGCAGAAGTAAATTCCTCTCTAATCTAAATATAGGAAAAGTTTTTCAAACTGTAATCAAGATCCAGAAGGAATTAAATCAAATATTGGTACATTTGACTACATAAAAATTTTGCATAGTCAAAAACATGGTAAAGTCAAAAGACAACTGACAAACTGGGAGGAAATGTTGGTACCATATGCCACAGTTTAAGGGCTAATTCCGTATATAAAAAGAAGTGTTAAAAATGGAGGACAAAGGACCAGACACCTGATAGGAAATGAGAAAAATACATGAAAGACAATCCACAAAAGATATAAAAATGACCCTTAAAGATGCAAAAAAAAAAAAAAAAAGTTCAAATGCACTCACAAAGAAACTCAAAGCTGAGATATTTTTTTACCTATCAAATGGGCAAAAGTCGAAAAATATGACAATATATTCTGTTGATGAAGCTATGGGAAAAATGGTGCATTTATATACATTGTTGGAGGGAATACAAATTAGTACAACCATGTGGTGGGGAATTTGACAATACCTAACAGAGCTAATATACACTTAACTTGTGACTCAGCATTCTTACCTGTAGGAATCTATCTTGAAGATATACCCTCAACAGGTGGAAATACATATGCATAAGGTTATTTGTGGTAGCATTGTTCATTATTACAAAATATTGGAAACAACCTAAATATCCCTACATAGAGGAGTATTGTTGCATAAACAATGGCACAGCCATACAGTGGAGTACTATACAACTGTAAAAAGAATAAGGTAGATGTCTATGAATTGATTTGAAGTTATTTCCAGGATATATTGTAAAGTAAAATAGAATAGCTATAGTATGCTGACCTGATTGTAAGTAAAAAAGAGACATAAGAAAACCTACATGCATTTGCTCACTTGTGTAAAAGAAATGTAGGAAAAATAAACAAGATGCTAATGAGATTGGTTATCTACACACGTCGGGGGAGAATAGGGTAGAGAAAAATGGGAAAATGAAAATGGGGTAGTAGGGATAAGGGAGGAACAACACTTTTTTGAGAATACTTTCTTGTATACCTTTGACTCTTAGAGCCATCATCAGGTTTTGCATACCTCCCAAATAGATAAATACTTAAAATCAACTAGGATGTAGGGAAAACCTAATATGGAATAAAAACAGTAACAAATGAACCTAACTATAACATAATTAGATAACATAACCATACTGAAGAGTGAGAAAGAAAAGAATAACCTAAGTAACTTTGGAAAATAGTATTTTGACTGTGTGTTGTAAAGCTAAGGACAGAAATAACTGTACCACAAATACTGTACTCTAGTTTATTTTCATAGGTATATGAATTAGTAATTCTGAAACTACATATGCTAGGTTTGAACTAATAACTGTGTATTATGATAATGAGAGTCCAGTTTCTCAAAGTCAGAAAAAGAATAACCAAATAAAGGAGGGAAGGCTAGATTGAAGGCATTGGATTGGAACAGTGGGTATCAGTATAAGCTCATGATTTTACATACAGTATATTATATATAGTTTATATATTATATCTAGCCATATGTGTACACACCTATGAATAGACAGAAATAAGTAGAGATATATGCATGTGTACCTATACATACATTTATTTCCTAGCTCTGTTGGCTGGGAGGGCCTAGGAGCAATGAAAACACAGAAGCAATGAGGACACATGGCATCAAAAAATTGGCTTCTAAACACCAGCCTGTCATAAAAAGAACCATGAATCCTTAGGGAAATGGCTGATGCCAGGGCTGGGATGCAAAATATGCCAGATGAGCTTGGAGTATCATGTGATGTCAGAAAGTAAGGAGGTGTTCAAAGAATGAAAGGGCATGTTTAGAGGACACAGGAAGGAACTTGGAGGAACCCCTAATGGCCAAATCTAGGAAAACTTGAGCTATTATTGTGTTATAACCTAAAGAAAAAATAAATTTCTATACTAATATAAAAAATTGAATAAATAAGTAAACAGAGGAGAAGATAAGCTCTTAGAGCAGAATTCCAATGAATAAATATAGAGGTAATCATTGGGCAAACTTCACAGTTGTGGTTGTAAGCAGGAAACATCAATTGATGCTAAAACTAGTGGGCAAAAGTATGATGAGAAATAGGATATTTGCATAATCTCAAATATCCATTTCTCTTGTTGGGGGAGATAATCTCAAAATATCTCCCCAACAAGATTACTTATTACTATATTACAAAGGGAAAAAACAGTAACTTTACAGTGAAAAAAAAAAGCTGACACTACCTTGACTATATGATCACAGTTAACATTACAAGTAATAAGATACACTGGCACCAATTTCCCCCAAAATGATGTGCTGAGAAGGGCACAACATCAGTTTAGTGGTATTCTTGCCCAAAAATGCATGCATATGTGGATCTTCTCATAAGAAAAGATCCAACTGAAATTGAGTGACATTTACAAAATCACTGGCTTGGATCTTTCGAAAGTGTCAAGCTCATGAAGACAAACTGAGGAACGGTCACAGATTGAAGGATACTAAGAAAACACGACAGTTAAATGCAATGAGGGATCTTGGATTGGACCCTGGGTAAAGAGACATAGGTGAGAAAACTGGAGAAATTCAAATAAAGTCTGTAGATTAGTTAATAATATTACACTGATGGTAATGCTCTGATTTTCATGATTCTGCTATAGTTATATAAGATGTTAATATTAGGGCATACTGAGTACAATTCTCTGTACAATTTCTGCACTTTTCTCTAAGTTTAAAATTATTTCAAATAGATAAAGATATAGTGTGATGTTTCTCTAGCATCTTCTGAAGGCAACTAAGGTTTTAAAAACACTATGTTTATGAACTTAAAAATTTAAACATATTTTATTTGTTGTAATCCATTATAGGTAAAAATTGTCCTATCTTTGACCAGTGGTAACATATTCAGGTTGGATCCTGAATCCTTTTGTCATAATCCTAATAGCTTCCTTACTTTGTAATATCTAAAGATATTTGTATGTATTATACTCCAGACCTAGAATCACCGATTTCTCCCAGAACTCCTAGTTCCTTGTAGTGGGTAACGGTCTTTAGAGAACATAATATGCGTGCTAGAGGTGCTAATTTTGCTGTTAGTCATTGTTCTGGAGCACTTTCTATGAACAGAGGTAGAAAATATTTTTTGCTTGTTTTAAAGACAAACTACACCATGAATTTATACTGATGCATCCAGCTCATACTTAGAACCAACTATTGAGTTTTGACTTAACTTCATTGGCCTACATTTTTATTTTCTTTCAACCATGTTACAAAATCTTGCTTTTCAATGATGCCAACATAATTACTCATTTGATGCACACAAAGCAGTCTCAGAATATTGATTCCAATATTTAAACCAATAATATAATTGCTGAACATTGCACACACATGCATACATATGCATATTTGATTTATTTATGACCTTAAGGTATGTCCTACTAAGGATGTATTGTCAAATTACTTGTTTTATAGTCAGTTGAAATAGTTTATCTCTGTGTGGTTATGCCACCAATTGGATATATAACCAAATTCATCTGCCTCAGTTTTCTTTTTTTTGGGGGGGGGGACATATTACTATTTAAATTCTGTTTTATGACTGTGTAAAATATTTATTGGTTGGTTCTAGAATAAAATTATAAAGAAACATCATGTCAAAAGAAATCTAGCTTCTCAACTTACCTCTTCCACACTATTCCCTCAATCTGCATATAGGTAACCATTAAAAAAATATGGTTTGGGTTTCCATTGTGTTTAAATGTAAGCATGTGTGTGTATATATGAATCCATAAAAAATGGTAACAAATATAAATGTTTTCTCTATCTTGCTTGTTTTTACTGAATATCTTAGAGATTACTCTGGAGAAATATATAGACATATTCTTCATACCTTCCTACAGTTGCATAACTTTTACTAGCCTATCCAACCAGTCTCTTACTAATGGACATTTGGGTTGATGCTGGTCTTTGGCTTTACAGATAGTGTTAACATAGAGGTATTTTTTGGTGTTGATTTGGCAGGGCCTTCGAGGAGTTGGGGTGAGGTTGCTGGGGCACTAGGGTTCCTCTCACATGGTCAGGGATTTACCCTGGATATCCCAGAATGGGATTCCCATTCTACTGGAACTATAGTAATAGGTGAATTCTGGTTCCCGGATACTTGGTAGTAAGAAGTACTAAAATTGTGTTTGTCATGAGAGTTAGCATGAACTGGGGTTCTTGGTGACGGAGGAGAAGAGAATATGGTGCTAGACAATGACCAGCCCGTGTAAAATGCACTTAAACTCTCAGATGCCTAGTTTTCCTTTGGGAAATTGTAGTCCAGGATATTCTACCTTCTTGTATTTCCCATGTCAGTGCTATAGTAGGGTTATTACTGTTTTTAAGGCATTGATAACACTGTTTCTGACAAGTCCTGTCTGTTTTCTTGTCCCCCATCCTAACTTGTTTCTCCTTGTATTATCCTTAAATCAGATTGTCCTATAGCTTATGCTGGCTCTGCAGTAATGACGTAATTTTTTGGCATAAACTACAGTGTGCCTGTCTTCATCCTACCTCTCTGACTATTCCTTCTCAGTCTGTTTTTCTCTGCCTGTCCTGTAAAGTTGGTGTACCCCAAGTATCTATTCTTGGCCTTCATCTCAGTAAACTCTTTTGGGTCTCTGATCTTTCAGAGAATTCAATGAACACTACGAATTTACTTTTTCCATAGAAAAACATATATTTCTACCTATGTACAAATGTGTGTATCATTTCAAGGGGTTCATGGACACTCCTCTCTGAAGACAAATTCAAAGACATTTGCTCTCACACACCCTGGGCTTCCTCTCCGAGGACCTTCATTTGCCATCTAATTACAATGACCCCCAAACCCATATCTCATGCCCAGACTTCTCTCCTGCTCTCTTCAATGGCCTCCAGGTCATCCCTATCTGTAGAACATGTCTGTAACTGAGGTTGCCCTCTCCCTCCCATGAGTCTGCGCTTCCTCCCATGTCCCAGTGGGTGGCTGCATCATCTAGCTTGCTGACCAAGTCACAACCCAGAGGGCATCCTTGGCTTCTTCCCTGTCACTCTCCCCATCTAATCAATGATGCTTAAATGGGAGCAAGACCCATTTCTTTCTCCCATGCCACAGTTGTAATTCAGGCCACCATCATCACGCACCTGGATAGCAACAGCAGCTTCCTAACTGGTGTCCCGGCCTCTTGAATGAACCCCTCCCCCCACTGGGTATCTACTGTTACATAGCAGCTAGTAAGATCTTTCTAAACTGCAATCTGATGATATCACTCCCCTGTGATAACTCTTCAAAAGCTCTCCTGTTGCCCCACTGACAGGCTTTAGCATGACAAAAAAGCCCTCATTGCTTGCTCCCTGGGGATTCCAACTGCTATATCCCATTTTATCCAGGATTTCTGCACTGGTGGGAGCCAAGGTGAGATTTGATATAAAACTTTATTTTACAAAAGCCTCATAAGCCATCCAAACAGGTTCAGCAATCACCAGATAGAACAGGGCTGAAACCAGAGGGTGGGGCCAGATCACAAACAGTTTCTGAGCAGCTCCTGTATGCAAGGAAGTCACCGCAGTGGACGCAGTGATGAGGAAAACAAGGTTTTGCCCTGAGGGCCTTATAGTCCATAAAGGGAATAAAGGGTGGAAAAAGAGGCATGTTCCAAATGAACTATTCCAGAAAACAAACATGTAGATGTCTTTTTTTTTTTTTGAGACAGAGTCTCACTCTGTTGCTCAGGCTGGAGTGCAGTGTTGTGATCTAGGTTCACTGCAACCTCTGTCTCCCAGGTTCAAGAGATTCTCCTGCCTCAGCCTCCTGAGTAGCTGGAATTACAGGTGTACTCCACCACGCCAGGCCAACTGTATTATTAGTAGAGACGGGGTTTCACCATGGTGGCCAGGCTGGTCTCGAACTCCTGATCTCAAGTGATCCACCTACCTCCCTAAGTGCTCGGATTATAGGCGTGAGCCACAGGGAGTGGCCAAGAAAACAAATGTGTATAGATGTCTACCACATGCCAGGCATGTAACATAAAGGAAAATGCAATTAAATATCACAGAAAGGGAAAGTACCATGGGGCTGCAAGAGCAAAGAGAGAACTTCCAGTTGAGGTAGATTAGCAAGGTCTTCATGGAAGAGAAGTGCTTGAAGAAGACTTTCTTGAAGGGCAGGCAGGGGATGGACATGCAGAGAAAAGGTCAGGGCCTGGGAGAGCCTCCAGGCAGATGTAGCCACAGGTGCAAAGATATGGCCTGTGTCCTTTGAAGTTAACCCACAACCCTGGGGGGCCCTGTTCTCACCTGGGCTTCAGTCTCCAGACAGTGAGGAAGCTTCTGGAAGCCAAGGGATGGCACTACTTGCATTTTTCTACATTCTAATAAAACACTGAAGAGGTTCTGAGGTTTATCCCAGTACAGCTGTTGACCATTTCACAGATGGCGAGAGTGGAATCCAGAAGAATTCAATTAAGATTTTCAAATATATAGTCATGGAGGATAGAGACATTTTCTGCCCTTTGGAAGCAGAGCTATTGGCTTTGGAAATTCAGAAGAATAAGGGATCCCTTTAAATTTGGATGTGAGGTGGTAGTCAAGGAAGGCTTCTTGGAAGACGTACGAGTTAAGAAGAACCCTAAAATGGGGGTAGGATTTATATAGGTTGGGAGGCAGGGGGGAAACCCCAGGTGTGGGAAAAGCACAGGTGTGTTCAGGGGGACAGTGAGGACTCCAAGTGGGGCCTGGAAAGGGGCATCCAGCGAGGCTGATGCGGAAATAAGGCTGATTGGTAAGCAGGGGCCAGACATTGGCCTCAAATAATGGAATCTCTCCTCTGTGCTTGCTTTGTGTTCCACCAGGACCAGCTACTCTTCTGCGATGACTGTGACCGTGGCTATCACATGTACTGTTTAAATCCCCCCGGTGGCTGAGCCCCCAGAAGGTAATGACGATGAGGCCAACAATAACACCAGCAACAATACTACTCGTAGCACTTACTGAGCCCTCACTGTGGCATAGGCCTTGTGCTAAAGGCTTTACATGTCCTTTCTTGTCTCATTTAATCATCACAACCCTATGAGGTAGGTATGACGACTGCCATTTTACAGATGAGGAAACTGAGGCACAGTCCCAGCAGCTGAAATTTCAACTTGAGGGCCAAGGAGATTCTTCCCAGACATGCAGTGGAGAGGAAGGGGAGGTGTGAGCTTCCAGGGGACCTGGTGCAGGCCCGGTGACGCTAGTTGGAGGCATGACCAGGGAGTGAGGGTCTTGATCAAAGCTGAGCCCATCTCCTCGGAGCACCTGCTTTCTACTGAGCCGCAGATGCTGCCATATTTTCAGGCCTGAGACTTGGTTTCTACATGACAAAAGTTCAAAGAAAAACAGGGTTTACAAGAAATTAGGGCCACTGGGGTGGGGCCCCAGAGTCAGGAGAAGGGCTGCTACTGAAGCCATCTCATTTGTTGCAGGAAGCTGGAGCTGCCACTTATGCTGGGAACTGCTCAAAGAGAAAGCCTCAGCCTTTGGCTGCCAGGCCTAGGGTCCCAGGTCACAGATGTGACTTGCTGCTGGAGAGGCTAAAGCAGAGCCCAGTTCAAACCAGAAGACGCCCTCTCCCACATGTCCAGACAGACCGACTGTAAGGAAAAGAAATAGTCCCAGAGGGGCACGGACACATGGAACCAAGAGGGCGCGGCATCTCCCCGGCCTCCCTCAATACGTGCGGTACTGCGGCCAGCACCTCCTTGTCTCCACCGGAGGAGCTGCACCCTGGAAGAACACCCCAGCCCCAGCCCCATGGAACCCTCTCACTGTCACCCCAGCACCGAGGCCCTCTCCTTGGTTCCCAGTTGAAGGGAAGCCATTTCGTGACCACTCACCCATCGCTTGTGTGTAGTGTGGTGTTTTTTTATCTGTTGTGTTCCAAGAAGTCTTCGCACAGCGTCCGCCCCTCGCCAGCTTAGGCTCTTCGTCCTGAAACTCTCGCCAGAGGAACAAAGGGCTGTGGAGAAGTTGTCGTTTATGGCAAGCCTCACTGGAAACTTCTAGACTCGGAGCCTTGAAACCGCTTCTTGTTCCTTGGAGTCTGTGGAGACAGAGAGTTGCCTTCTAGAACGCAGCAGTGGCAGTCCACAGCCAGCCTGGTCTCGATCCACTGCGTTGTTACTAGATGGGAGTGGGGAGGGAGGGGAGAGGCCAGAGTCATGGAGGAAACGTGGCAGAAGTGGTGCCAAGGCCCCGCCATAGCCAGTCAGTGTTTGTTATCCATCGGGAGAGACTTTGCAAGAGGGCAGGCTGGTTCTTTGACCTTCAGAGCTGGGGCATCCTCTAGGTGAGACCAGCCACAGTCTATGGACAGAGGAAGATGGTCAAGCCTCTGCCTCTCAGCCCACCTGGGTCTGGACACCTGGTTTAGCTTCCCCTGGTGGGACTCACAAACCAGGAAGGGGAGCGAAGGCTGCCCAATCATGTGTCCGAACGCTGGATACAGAGGGCTGCAGCTTTGAGAAACCTTCAGTATTGATCCGACGCTCTGAATTCCTTTTCCCAAGTAATTTTTTCCTTCCATGTGATGTATGTTTGCTATTGTCTATTGAGCCCTGACTGGGAGTTTTAGGATGGGGGAGAGATGATTGTTATCTAAACAAATAATTAGGGTGAGGTGGTCATGATTCACCACCAGGGTGGCCACGTTTTAGAACCCTCAGTGCAAAGGCTGCTGTCGTCTCCTAAGCTCCCCAATACGTGCAGGACTCTCGCTTTCAAAAAATTGTGTCTAGAAGAAAGACGTGGGGAGGCTGAGCTTCCGAGAACTCTGTGTGTTGGAAGATAGCCCCGAGGGTTGGAGCAGATTGGGCTGACTTTGAATCGCAGCAGCAGCGCAATCACTGACATATTTCTGGAAAAATCATTTGCCCAAAGGGCAGGTCTCAGTGACTGGGACCCTTGCGCATGCCTGGCTTCTCTGAAATCAGCTCCATCTCAGTGGTCCAGCTGCTTACAACAAAGGCCCAGGTTATTTTTAGTTCTTCATCTGCTGAAGAAGCTCCCAGAGACTCTGGCTAGTTGGGCCACTTGTGCTCGGCTGCAGCATTTGTGCTGTCCCTTGGCGGGAGTGCTCCTCTCCAGGCTAATTGCTCTTGGCCAGTGGACCCAGGGCAGCCTGGCATGGAACCAAGCAGTGTGGGTCTCCCCCACACCTCTGCAGAGTGACTTGTGGCAAGAGATGGGGGTCACTCTCCTGCAGGGCCCTGTGGTCTCAGAGTGAATCACACACATACATAAAGGTCTCATTTAAAGGGCCCCTGTCCGGATGGAAGTTTCGTCTTCCTCATAAGTAATTTCCTTCCGCCTCCTGGTGGGTGAGCTCGTCTGGATCCTGAAGGCACAGGGTGTGATAGGGAGGATGACATTACATCAGAGGGGCTCATTTTCTCTCCTCACTACTCCAGCTCTCTCTCTTCCCACAAAACCCAAAGCAGGCTGTCTCCAAAGGCTAATGATGGGTTTTGAGAGTCATTTTAATTTAAATTTAGAAAAAAAAAAAATTCCCCAAATATTCCCAAATGCCACAATAGCTTAAAAGTTTAAAAAGCAAGTCTGAAACCCCAAATTGTGGCTCCACGACTTGACAGGTCCTCTTTGGAATATGTGCAAATTTGTTTCCTCAGAAGGGCAGGTGATGGGGCAGCCCTGTTCTCTCAGCCCCACATCTGCTCTGCCCACACAAGCTGAGCCTGAGCCATGTCTCCAGGCCAAGGCAGGACACTGGGACTTGTCTGCAGTGGTGAGGGTCAGGGCTCTGGAGTGACATTAGGAGGGCCTCAGAGTTCCCCCGCTCAGCTGCATTACTCTCTGCAGAATGGGCCCAACCCCTTCACCTTTGGAGGCCTCAGTTTCCCCCATCTGGAAAGCAGGGATAGCAGTGCCAGCTGGTGGGCTGGCACTGTCAGGGTCCTGCAAGCAGACAAAAATCTCCACAGCCACAGTGATCGCCTCTGTGTTGAAAAGAGGATGGCGTTGGTAAACTTTAAATTGGTCTCTTTTTTTTTGAACCCCAGAGAATGAGCTAGAATTGTAGGGTGCATGTGAAGGATCGGGGTTATTGTGTTACCTCTGCCATTGAGTAACTGTGCGACGTTGGGCGAGTCACCAAACCTCCCTGAACCTCAGTTTGCCCACCTGGGAAAATGGAGATTGTAACACTTGCCTTGACACTGGGAGTCTTAAGCATCATGTTACATCAACAAGCCCTGCAGAACCTTGCTTGTCTGGGAAGACCTCCGCGTGTTTTCCACGTCCACTTTCTTGTGTGCATTAGCCGATGTTAGATGTCTTCTTGGAATCTCCCTTGTGACCAAAGGGGGTTTCTATTGCCAGGGCCGGGCTGCCCATGGTCAGGGTCCTGGCAAAAGCTGCAACCAAGGACATCACGACTTGCATGGGCTGTGGGGTGGAGGTGAGGGATGTACCATGGGGTTGGGGACTTAAAAATGAAGATGCTCAGTATACTTACTCCCTTCTGTAAGATGAATGCAGTTGAGAATGGAAAGATGACTTGTAGAGAGGGCTATGATTCATTTCAGTTCATGGGTAATGCTCACTTTCAGACCAGCACCGCCACTTTCTAGCTGACTGACCTTGGGCCAATGACTTTACCTCTCTGAGCCTCATCTCCCACGTCTGTAAGGTGGGGAAATGTGGCCTATCTGGCGTGGTCTTTGCAGGTATTCGAGGTGACGTTGGTACAAGATCCTGGCGTGGGTCTGGCATGATGACGGTTTCCACTCCATGGTAGCTATTGTCATTTTCTGCAGAGGCCACCAAATGGAGATAATGATGCGGTTGTCACCTAGCTCAAATTCCAGAAACAGCCAGGAGAACTTTTCTGGGCTTCACCCCTCTGTGTTGTGGCTCCAGCAGACCAGAGAGGTGAGGCTGCAGGATCCCAGCCGGAAGTGGAAATCCTGTTTCCTGTCTGGCATTTTTGAAACCCTGCTTTTTGGACCTGTAGCAAATCCAGTGTGGGCAACATTATGTGGAAATAGAAACAAGGCTCCTGCTAGGAGAGTGACATTCTGGCTTTCCTTCAGAACCCCTCACTGACTCATCGCCCCTGAAGCAGAAGCCAGCAGGTCCCAAGGCTCCCCCCGGCTCCTGTCCCTGCCCCAGGGCGAGGTAGGAAGCCCAGGCAGGCTGAGCCCAGCCAACTGGAACCAGGGAAGAGCCCATGGGTGGGTGGAAGGGAGGGAAGGAGGCCGGATTCCTTCAGAGCTGGGGAAGATAACAGGTTTTGAAGCTGGGGGAGGGTTTAGGTTTCACAGTGGTGATTTCATGATACCCTGGAGGTTTACACACTCATGGTGCATTTTTGTCTTCGTGCTTTGAATACAGCTCATTCCCTTTAACCCTCCGCTTAAAAAGTTACGATGTTTTAAGGAAGAAAAATGAGATGATTGTTACTACTTTTCCTTTGGGGGGCAAGTTGAAGAGACCTGTACTCTTTTGTGCCGCTGAAGAAAGACTGCTGGCAACCTCAGGCCTCAGGACTCAAAGAGAGGGGCTTATATCTCCTTTTTGGGTCTGTGTGTGAGGGGGACGGGGGCGTTGCGCTGCCCTTGGCCCAGGGCGGGCCCTGAGGACCATATCCCTGCCCCCCAGCCTGGGTTTTAGCCTGTCGTGGAAGTGCTGGGACAGGAACAGCCCTTTCTTCTCTCACTCCCCCGGCTACCCTCCCCTGGCCCTTCTTCAGGGGGAGTTCCAATGTCACAGTCCGAAGGAGAAGTTGGCTCTGGTGAGAGCCACGCTCACACTCCCATGGAAGATGCCGTGAGTCCCAGGCCTGGCTCTTTGTAGCAGTGGTGACTTGGTGTCCCTTTAGCAGGCTCCAACCATGGGGGAGGGAGGGAGACAGAAGGGGCTGGGGAAGGGAGGGTGAGTATTTGGGAGGGGGCAAGGATCTCTGGGGGAACAAGGTGGGGAGCTGGATGTCCTCAGGGAAAAATCCTGGAGCTAAGGAGCGAGAGGACATCAGGTGGGTGTGATTGTAACCTTTTTTTTTTCCCTCAGGCCTGTGATCCTGGGCAACAGATCATTTACTTGTTAAAAAAAGGTCAAATCTCTGCCCAATTCTGGACACTGATTCAGCTCCCTCTCTCTTGAGGCCCCTGGTTGGTTGTGTGGGGGTTCAGGGATACTTCTGAGGGCAAAGCAGGCCCCTCACCCAGCTGGGGAGAGACAGAGATGGCAGTGAGGGAGGGCTAGATCGTGCCTGCAGCCTTGGGGAGTGAAGCCTTTCCAGGCACTGCTACCAGAGGGCTCAGGCCCCCAGGCGCCCCAAGCCCAGGACACCAGTAGCTGGGAAGGGAAGCGGAGGCCTGGCCAGCCCTGCTCCTCTGCTCCCCTGCAAAGTGGACAGAGCTCCTCCACTCCCTGCTGTGTGTTACCCTTTCTGAAATCTTACTCCCATCTCCAAAGCATGCTTTTGGATACCAGGTGAAGGGGAAGGATAGTGGTGGTGGGGAACAGATATTTTACTTTGTCTCAGGCCTACAATTCTCCCTACCTGATCCCCAGCTTGCCGTAGAGTCTAACTGATCCATGGTGAGAAAGTGGGCTCCCTCCCCCATTTCTGAGCATTCCCAGGGTTTGGGAGTCTGTTTATGATTCTCTGCCAGAGGCCACGGCCACCAGCCCTGACTGTGGAAACAGCAGGACAGATGGCCTTTGGGCAGCCGGCGGAGGGGCCTGGAGAGTTGGGAACCCCTTTCTTGGGAGGCTGGAGACCTTTTGGTCTGAGTGGACAGCTGAGAGGGAGGCAGGGGGAAGGAAGGGAGAGGAAGCTGTGGGTGCTGCCTGCTGGGCACCCGGGTTGTGGGAGGACAGACAGCCTCCCAGGCAGACCGAGTGGGAGCTGCTTTGGAGCCTCTGAGCAGCTGTCCCCCAGGGAGGCCTGGCTGTGTGGTGGGCGCCCCCTCCATGTGAGCAGCCCAGGCACTTGAAGAGAGGCCCAAAGGAAGTGCCACCAGGAAACTTGAGGAGGAGGGGTCTGGGCTTGCCAGTTCCCTACCAGGGGGGTTTTCCAGAAGGAACAGGGAACTCCCTGCATGAAGGCAAAGTTTTGGAAGTAAGTGGGTTCCCGGAAAAGGATTCTCTCTCTGGGTTCTGAGTGTGCCCTGGCTGTGAGGGGGTCATGAGGTGACTCCCAGGACCCTTGCTTCCAGCTTCCGTTCCCGCTCCTTCTCTTTCTCTGCTCCAGTGCTGGCCTCAGATCGCAGGGCAGGTGGCCTTGAGAGAGTGCCCTTTCACAGTGTCCCCCTCTTGGCCCCACCAAGAGAAGGAAGTATTTTGCTGATGGCGACATTTCCCAGGGCAGGCCAGAGGAAGGCAGGAACCAGGACTGGCAGGCAGCCAGAACCCTCTCGGACACAGATATAATTACTCATCATGACCTCTAGCCCAGGCAGTGAGCAAAATGGCACTGCCGACTGGCACCAACCCTGTCTAGCAAATAAACGCGGCTGTGGGGGGGCGGGGGCGGGAGGGCAGGTCAGTGGGCCCCGTAGGAAGTGGGAGAGGCCCACGAGCCCCTGGGGCCTCTATATTCCCTCAGCAACACAACCCTGCAGGCCCCCAGGTTAGATTTTCACTCATTGCCTCCCGTTTGCTCATTTGCTCGCCTCTCTGCATCTCTGTTACTCGTTTCAATGTTATGAATATTGATGATGAGAACAGAGATGCCCATGTGCATGTGCACATGCGAACACACACACACACACACACACCCTGCTTAATGAACGCAAGGGAAACTTTGATGTTGCTCCAGGACAAGAGGGAGAGCCAGGGGCTGCCAGGCAAGGTGCATCTTTCCCGAAGTCTTCTCCAGTCCCCGCTCCCCCAGCCCTCAGCTCTGACACAACCACAGGGGTTGCAAAGGGAGCCTTGTGCTTGGAAAGCCACGGGCTCCATGACCTCTCTCCTTCTCTTCCCTTCATTCACCTATGTGTCTTTTTGGGAAAGACATTTGACAACAGTTGGAGACTTGAAAAGTCTCAATTCTGCTATCAAAGGGATGCAAAGCTTTCATGGCTAGAATTGGGGTTGTAGGTTTTATGGACTTGGTTTGCCCTTCCACGTCTACTCCCCCACTGAGATCTTGATTCTCACCCTGCCCTCTCCCCTTCCCTGCATGGCTCCCCCTCTCCCTCTGCTGTGCTAGATGCTAAGGAGTAGGGTGGAGGTGGGAAGTGGGAAGCAACAGTGGCATAAAGGAAAAAGAAAATATACCCCGTGCACATTTTCAACATGTAGTTGCAGAGGCCTAAATTAGGTACCAGAAAAAAAAAGGAAAGAAACATTGCCTGATATGTGAGCGAGAGAATGAAAATATAGAACGATTATCTCAGAGCAGAGGAGGTGGGGGAGCAGGTGGCTGGAGAGAGGCGGGGTAGGTAGGCAGGGCGTCCCTGGCTCACCAATGCAACTGGTCCACACGGCATTTGGGAAAGCAGACGGGTCATGCTTTTGCAATGAATTTGGTCAGATGCTTAGGGGGCATTTGCGCTCCTCAGGCTGGGAAGGGGAACAGAGTCCATCGGAATTGTCCCCCCACTCATCTGCCATGTTTGTCCACTCTTGGGGGTTTTCCTCTGAAGGAAAATGAACCCATCTTTTGCCTGCCATGAGTCATTGCAGGGCAGGCTGTTACTGGCTAAATTAAAACCCCTGGCAGAGCATCGACTATGTGCAGGGCAATGCTCTAGGTCCTGTAGGGGCTGGAAAATAAACCACATCCTGGCCTAGCCTTCAAGTTGCTTTTCAGCCATAAAATTAAACTCTGCCAAGGAATCATGACTGTAGGTCAAGTCTCGCGCCACCATCGAAGGTGTATGTATATGTAGGTTTCTCTGTCGAGCATGCATGTTCATCAGTAGAAGAGAAGCAGGTAGAAGCATCCAGTGATTTCTACCCTGTGGAGGTTGGGGGGGTGGGGGGAAGAAGACAGATGACTTCAGCCTAGTTGCTTTAATCTGCTTTTCCAAGCACTAGATGCCCTTGGATAATGGCATCCTCAGCACTAAAACTGGTGAACTGAAGAAGGCGCTTGGGCTGGAGTGTTGGGTAGCCAGTGCCCCCAGTGCTGCTTGCAGGGTCCTGGGCTGGAAGGCAGACAGGTGCAACTGGCAGGGCCTGATCAGAGGCAGAAAATGACCCCCACAATGGTCTTCTCTGTGCTAGAGAAAGCAGAGAGGGGGGAGTGGTGGGGTGGGGGACCTTCATGCACAGACTGGGCACACTCCACCAGACCCCAGCAAGGTCAGCTGCACCATGCCTGCATCTGGCCCTGCAGGTGTGCGCAGGGATGAACCCAGCATCAGAGAGGTTTTCAGCAAACCTTTCATGTTCACCTTTGGCCAGGTGCTTGTCAGATCCTAGCTTCATGCTGCCTTAGACTCTCCGTTGTTTGTGTTGACAGCATTAGGAAGAAACCATTTGTTTCAGCTTTCCTTTTCTCCACACGTGTCACAGCCAGATTTCAGCTTTGAGTTATTCCCTGAAGAAGCCGCACCAATCCCACTTTCAAGCACAATGCCTGGGCTTGGGGGAAGGCATGTATCTGTCCATGTGTGGATGTCGGGTTCAGAGCTGTAGCTCCTCTGTGGGGGGTGGCCCGAGGGAAGGCTCCTCTGGGGCCCTGGGCGGCACATGGTTCCTGGGGTGGGGGTGGGAATTCTGGTGATATCTGTGGAGGTAGTCAGGGACACAGGCTTGGCTGTGAGTCTGGTTTTAAAGTGCTTGAGAGCTTGAAAAGCATGTTGGGGTCTGATCACTCACCTACTTGAAAGCCTGCGAGGAAGGCTTCTCTGAATGGCCCTGCTGATGGAAGGGGTGAGGCAAAGGCCTCTGACTTGGACCCTATGTAGACCAGACTGGCAGCACTGCCCCCAGGCAGCCATCAGTGGACCCTGAGCCCTCAGGTTCCCAGCTCCTTGAGGGACGAACCTGGGAGCCTGAGAGCCCATGGCTGAGCTCTGAGAAGGCTCCATCTCCTACCTGCCCTCGAGTGCACTCTCAGGCTGAGCACACGGTCTGATCTGTCACCTTCCAGGCCTGATGCTGTGCTGTCTGTGTCACATGGTCGACTCACAAAAGCCAGAACCAGTCCTCAACCAGGTTGGCTCCCCCTTGCCAATTGGGTTCAGGCTGAGGGCAATTTTAAAGCCCGGTTTCTCTTCTAGACAGTCAAGAAATGGGGCATCTCTGCTAAGAAGTCAAAAGAAATTGGTTTTCTTCTTCTCATTGCGGAAGCCCCGTGTGTCTCTCTCAGGGACAAGCTGGTCCAATGGCTTTGGTGAGGGCGCCTCCATTATGAACACTGGGATTCCTCTGATGGGCTTTGGCGGTGGCTCCTACAGTAGGAAGGACAACGAGGTCCCTGAGAAGGAGCTGCCTACCCCACTGCTCCACGAGGAAGCTCAGGCCTGCACAGGCTCACGAGGCCTTGGATGCCCTCTGGTTGAGTCAGAGAGCATGAGGACTTGCAGAAGGGGTGTGTGTAGTCCTCATTGCCCTGTCTCAGCTGGTGAATAGAGACCCTGGGCATCTCACAGCCTTAGGAAGGTACTGCCCCTCCATCGCTTTAGACTGCATTTGGAAAGCGAACCCTGGAAATGCACTGAGCTCTCCAGTGCATTTCCAGCCAGAAGATCTCAGGCTCTTTCTCACAGGTTAAAGACTCTGAGCCCCTGACATTGACTCTCAGCTTCAGAAAGTGGTCCTCCGTGTGTCATGTGGCAACTAAGTCTCCATGGGAGAGTTTGCCTTGGATCTGGGTGGCAGTGTCTAAGACACAGGTCCCAGGCAGCCCCAGCCCAGCCTCCCTAGGATAAACAGAGGTGGGGCTGGCACATTTTGAAAACCACTGAGCTCACTGTCTCTCCACTTGGAAAGCCCAACTCTAATCCCAAATCACTGCTGTCAAAGTCCTATATATCCTTCAAGGTTCTGCTCCAATGCACCTACTCATGAAGCCCTTCTATAGATGATCTCCCTTCCTGTTGCTGCGTCCATTGATATCTCTAGACCTGCAGATATGATGCAAACCTGGGGTCACTTCTTCCAGGTGTGGGCACCAGAGAGGGAGGCCACTGCAACATTTTATCCCCATCACTCCAAAATGCCTTCTTGTCTCTTTTACCCCACACGCACAACTCCCGAGACCCTCAGTCATCAAAGAATGACCAAGAGAGTTGTTCTCCAGCGACAGAAATGCCTGTGAAAGAGAGTTTCCCTTTCTGCTCCTTGAACGCCCTCCCCCTCATCCGTGGGGCCTAGTGCCGCATTGCCTCTTGCTGATGAGTTTTTGCCTTGGGCTGCTTGGGTACTTCAGACCAGGACTGAGGCCGACACAGCTTTCATGAGGTTACAGAAAAGGGCTACAGATTTGGGAAGTTGTGTGTAACGGTCGTAAGACATTATTTCCATTTGGCCCACTCCGGCTTCTCTAAAAAGCAACTACAGCCACAGACAAACAAAAAGCCCCACGTCCCACCCCACCAGCTGTCCTCCGCCTTCTGCTGTGATGTGGTTGTATTCTCTGTCTGTAGGTGTGTGTGCCGCCCCGGTCCTCTGTCCTCTGGGGATGCACCTTTCCCCATGTATGTCAGGTTCCCACTCTTGTGGCTCCTAACGTGAAGTGCTGTGATGTTTCTGGCCTGTCTAAGGAATGTATAAAGATTGCTCAGTGTTTCAGTGCTGGAGATGAGGCTGTGCCATGTCTCCCACTGTCCTAAGGGGACTTGCCACTTCTGTGACTTCCCAGAGAGCTGGCAGATTGTGACAGTCTCCAGGAGGATCTACACATTGGAAGCAGCCCACCTAATGTGGACTCGCTGACCTGGGAGTTGCTTTTCATGCAGAAGACTGGTGGCCCATGTGCCGGGACCACCCCACCTCTCTCGCTGCCTTTTCTCCTGTCCTGACGGGGTTCTGGGAGGGGGGACCTGTAGCTGATGAGAGAAGAACGATGTGGGGATCGAGCAGCCTTTGTCTTTGGGACCCTTCAATATCCCAGCCCCTTTGTGGAACCCTCGCACGTTCACAAAGACTGTCACAAGCCCCCATCCCTTCCTTGCTGTGGTTAGTATCTTGTTCTGTGATTGGTTAGCAATGTTGACTACCCATGTAGTGAATCTTTTGTCTGCAATTTAGAGAATGTGTAAACAAATAAAAGGCTTTAAAAATCTTGGAAACTCTTATTTTCCGTGGTTGAGCTCTCTAAGAAAGTTAACTATCTAAGAAGGCTCTCTGTTTCAGTGTTGGAGATGAGACTGTGCCACATCTCCCCACCGTCCTAAGGGGACACGCTGGTTCTGTGACTTCCCAGAGAGCTGGCAGATTGTGACAGTCTCCAGGGGGGTCTACAGATTGGAAGCAGCCCACACCTGATGTGGACTTGCTGACCCGGGACTCGCTCACCATTCAGAAGACCAATATTTAAGACATCAATTGCAAATGTAGAGATCCTGTAGGGAGGTAGAGCCCTTTTGTGTTGGGGTGTGCAATGAGACGGCATTGTGCGAGAGAGAGAGAGAGAAAGAGAGAGAGAGAGAGAGAGAGAGAAACACACATGCATGAGCATCAGGCTCCAGAGAAACACTAGTGCTTTCACGGTTGCAAGGAGACTCCAGGAACAACAAATTCCAGGTCTCAGTTGCTCCCCTGGTGATGGACTTCTGACCATGTCATATGTAACACCAGGGAAGCCACAGTCGTGGCGGCAGCTTTCATGGGCACAGTGGACAGCAGAGCTTCAGGCCTTAACTGAGAGCTTCATCTGCAGGAGTAGAGCAGCTCATTCTCTGGAGATCCTCGGAGAAGACCCTAGGGCATCCTGAAAGGAGCCCCCTAGATTTTCTGGGGGAAGGGAATTTGATGACTCAGAGATGATTCACAGAAAGGTGGGGGAATGTGGTAGGGGAGAGAGAGACCTCCGGTGCAGGAACCATCTAGAAGCCAGCTGAGTCATGGCTCCTTCCCTCTCGGCTGCCTTCCATAAAGGCAGTGAGTTGGCTGCCCTGGGCAAGGAGCAAGAGGCATCACAGAGGACACATCTGCCCCTAGAGTCTCCAGAGTCTGCTTAGCAACGGCCTTAAAGGAACAGCCTTTGGGCACAGGACCCCTGGTCCATGTGGGAATTGGTTTCCTGGGGCTGAAAGTTAAGAGTCAGTCTTCCAAAAATAAATTTTAGAGAGATAAATAAAGGCCTTTGCTTTATGCTAGGTACTGGGGCTGCAGCAGAGAAGACAAAGCTCCCCCTTCTCGTGAGGCTCACAGTCTTGCCAAGGAGGCAGGCACCAGACAGATATAATACAACATGTGATGAACGAGGTCAAGGGGGAAACTGAGGGAACTAGAACACGAGCTCCCTGGTCTCAATCAGTCAACATGGTTTTAGTTGAAATCGACTGTGCATTTTGGTAAGACACAGGTGGGCATGGCAGGGGGGAGACACCATGTCACTTCTCATTCCTCCCCTAAGTGAGTGCTCACTGTTCTTTAGTAAGTCATCCATGTGCCTTCAGCCTTTGCTTTTCTAAGCATAATATGGGGCCATTATTTCAGCGGAGGAGCCATTGATGATTCCTGGATTGCTGCAGACATGGGCCATTGAGCAGGTTGTTGAGCCATCTCTGCAGTGGGAGTGATTCAGGGACCAGAGGAGAAAGGCCAGGCCTTTACTCAAAGCAGTTTCGAGTGACAGCTGGACCTGCAATGCTGCTAATTTCAGCCACCAGGGAGACTTAGGCTCATAGCGAAGTCCAGGCAGCAGAAGATCACAGACACCCACATTCAGGCCTTTCATCTGCACAGAGAACTGTGCACATTTCTGCTTTAACCTCAGGGAACCGGGCGTTGCATCCTAGTCTGCTATGGTATGAATGTTATGTCTCCCAAAATCCATATGTTGAAATCTCCACCCCCCAGGTGATAGTATTAGACGCAGGGACTTTGGGAGGTGATTATGTCATGGGGGGCAGAGTCTTTATAAAGTGCCCTTATAAAGGAAGCCCAAGACAGACCCTTTGCCCCTTCACCATGTGAAGGTAGCGTTAGAAGGTGGCTGTCTATGAGGAAGCAGGCCCTGGTTGGACACTGAATCTGCTGGCACCTTGATCTTGGACTTTCCAGTCTCCAGAATTGTGAGAAATAAATTTGGCTTATTGTTTATAAGCCACTCAATCTATGGCCCTTTTTATGGGAGCCCAAACAGACGAAGACTGTCTTATCCCACCAATGGCTGAGATAGGGCTTTTGAGAGGGCAATAGATGTGCCATGTTCTGCTGGACCTGAGAAAGTTAACTATCATAACACAGACCAGAAACTGACATTGTCCTGAGTGGGAGGGATAGAGGAGGGACGGGGTGTTAGTCCATTTTGTGTTACTAAAAGATATAACTGAGCCTGTGTAATTTGCAAAGAAAAGAGGTTTATTTGGCTCACGGTTCTGCAAGCTATACAAGAAGCTTGGCACCAACATCTGCTTCTTATATGGACCTCAGGAAGCTTTCACTTGAGGAGGAGCAGGTGTGTCACATGGCGCGAGGAAGAACTGAGACAGAGAGAGGGAGGTCCTAGGCTCTTTTCAACAATCAGTTCTGGTGTGAACCAATAGAACGAGAACTTAAACATTCCCTACCGCTGGGAGGGCACCAAGCTATTTATGAAGGATCCGCCGTCGTGGCCCAAACACCTCCCACTAGGCCCCACCGCCAACACTGGGAATCACATTTCAACATGGAATTTGGAGGGAATACACATCCAAACTATCAGCTGGGAAAACTGGAGGGATCCAAGTTATATAAGTTGAAGCAAACACAGAGCTGAACGACCTTCCTCTGTGTTTTCCCTTGGGGGAGAGGAAAAGGCTTGGAATGGTGGTGGAGTGAGGTGGGGGAGGCATAGGAAGAAGGGACCGGTGGGATAAGATGTTGATGAGCAGCTCAACACCCAGCAGGAGTCTGGGGGATGGGGTTGCCATAGAGATATAACATGGTTTCCCCTCCCTGGGTTGGCAGAAAGGCTCCTGAGAGAGGAATCAGAAGTTCTAGGCCTTGTCTTATCTGGCTGGGTGACATTTGACTTTACAGATACAGGCATGAGTTTCTATAAACTCTGCCCTAGACTTGGTGGGTTTGGGGAAGGGGTCATGCAGATAGAGGTGTCCGTGCACCAGAGGACCATGCCTGTCTGTCAGCCCCCGGAGCTGGCCTGAGTCAGAGGCCCTCGGGGTATCTGGCCAAGTGCATTTCCATGCAGTGCCTTGGAATGGCATGATTTAATACCAGACACGATGAGGTCAGAGGTTTACATTGTTCCAGAACAGTGGTTTTCCAAGCAGATTCTGCAGAGGCCTAGGATTCTGGGAGGGATTTGGGGACGCCCAGAGGTCTTGGGGGGACAGGGGTGGAAGGAAAGTCCTTGAGCCCTGAGCCCCAACTTCCAACTCAAACCAGTGACCAGCACAGCTCCCATTTGATCTGTGTCTTCTATTGGTGGTTCTGCTGCTTCAAAAAACACGCAACAGTCTGAAACCATCTTCGGGGCTAGATGGTGGGGAAGGGCACAGGGGTGTCCTCTGAGGTTGTGGGAGGCAGAGTGATGTTGGGAGGCCACCTCGGTTCCATGAGCCTCTGCCATGCACAAATGGATGCAGCTCATTCCCAGCTTTTGCCAAAGGGGTCTAATCTCCACTTGGGGCTTCTCCCTTGGGTTACTCTTAAGAAGAACAGAGGGACATTGGTGTCATGACCAGGAGGTCCCACTCTGTCCACTCCTGGGCATTCCTGCAGTCTGCAGCACGCACTACCCTACCTGCCCCCACCCTGGCCGGCCTTGGTGTTCTGCTGTCACATCTTGTCATAAGTCTCAGCCCCCTGTTTTGAACCATCAGCGCTTTTAGCAGGACCAGAACAACAGTGTGTCCCCAAGGCAGGTGGGTTAGGAATGTTCAGGCTAAACTTCAGGTAATTAGCATTGTTAATGCTCGTTCTGTGATAGTACAGCTGTGAGCCTCATTAAAGTGCTCTCCGGGGGAAGCAAGCTGAGATCCAGGTGTCAGCTCGCTCTGCGCGCAAGCGCCTGCCTGACATCTCCAAGCCCCTGTGCCAAAGCCTGGCTCATTCCTATCCCCTCCTCCTGCTCCTGCTCCCTGTCTGCTGGCATCTGGGCTGGACCTATTTCCCTTCACTGGGGATTTTCTTGTTCCCATCCCCCTTCTCCAGCATGGAAAACTCTGTCTCCCCTTCACCCAGAGAGAGAACGTGCCTACAACAGAGAGTGGAATGGCTGCTGCCGGTCCTCGGTCACTCCAACTCAGCTTTGGTTATTCTGCTGCAGGTAGGGAGCCCAAACCTGCCCTCTACAGTGCCATGGCATTTTATCCAGGGCCATACCCTCCCTTGCCTCCCAGAAGACCCAAGACCCGGTACCCCTACCTCCTGGCTGTATTTCCTGGGCCCAACTGGCATCTGCTGCAGCGGCCCCGCCTCAGAAAGAAACCCGAGTCCCTCTGGCTTTAATTTCTGGGATTCCTGATTGCTGGGAGGGGGAGGCAGGGGACTGACTATTTGCCAAACAGAGAAATATGAAACGCTCTTCAAGCCCCTTGAAACATTGAGGAAAATAATGCCATTCCCACCAGGGACTAAACACAGGCTCAACCCAACACAGAGAGGGAAAACACAATTCCAGAGAGCTTCCCTGGGGGCTGCGAGGAGCTCAGGAGGGTCCTGTGGGGGCCCAGACCCTGCGTTGTCTTCCTTTTCTCCCTTCCTCAAACCCCTGAGTCCTCTGTGTCCACAGAGGTGCATGTTCAGAGTGGTCATCCAAGCCATTTTGATGGACCCAACTCACTGTCTCATGTGGCTACAGACTTGGAGGACAAAACTTGACAGCAACTTGAGAACTTCCCAGTGGAAGCAACTGGTCAACTGAGGGGTATAGCATGTACATTGTTGCCTTTAACTCAGGATGGAACCACAGATATGTGGTCCCATGGGCACATAGGAAGGGAGATCATCTGTAGAAGGGCATTGGAGCAGAACCTTGAAGGATGTATAGGACTTTGACAGCAGTGGTCTGGGATTGGGGCTGGGCTTTCCAAATGGAGAGGGCAATTTGAGCAAACGCCCCCACCTCCATTTATTCTAGGGATGCTGGGCTGAGGTTATCTGGGACCTGTGTCTTAGACACTGCCACCCAGGCTGCACCCCAGATCTAGGGCAAACTCTCCCATGGAGCCCTAGTTGCCACAAGACACATAGAGGGCCACTTTCTGAAGCTGAGAGCTAATGTTGGGGGCTCAGAGTCTTTAACCTGTGAGAAAAGAGCCTGAGCTCTCTAGCAGCTAGTATTCCACTTTGTTTGAAGTTGTGAGCTTGCATACCGTCAAACTATAACTTTTACTCTCTCTCCTATCCTCTGCGTAGCCTCTGGAAAGATAGCTCCTTAAACCTCTGTCTGATTCCTTTTTATGTGTTTTCTTACAGTCTTCATTTCCCACAAGGAACTCCCTCATTTCCCACAATGAACCACTCTAACCTTCTCTTTTTGCTTTTGTCAATGTGTTTGAATGGAGATCTCCTATCTGGAATCTCTGGAATGCCACCCCCACCACCCACGCTCCTGCGCTCTCCACCTGGAAACATTTCTCAGGCCTACCTCCATGTTTTGCCTGTATCTCTCACACAGCACCTGCTTCCTGCTCCGTTCATCAGCTTTCTTGACAGCCTCCCTGATCAGACTAGCTCTTTGAGTTCACTGTTGAATGTCAACTGCCTGGATCGTGTAACGGAATGGATGGATGGATACAGGGATGCTTGAATGAATGATTGAGTGTATGAATGAGTGAATGAGTGGTTAAGAGGAAACCCAGTGGGGTGGGGCATGGAGCAGTTTGCCTCACAGGCATGATCGTTCTCCCTCTGGGGCATGGCCCTGGCAGAATCAGAAGCAGATCGCCTCACCTGGTCCCCCGTGGGAGGAAGGTAGTTCTGTTGGCTGGGAATGGACTGGGCTGCTAGGCCTTTACCCATCACTCTGGTTGGGTTACTACAGCTCAATTAAAACCCAAATACTTCAAGTGTCGCTGCATTATTAATCACGATCTATTCTAAGCGGGCCACCCTGTGTTCCTCTTAAAGGAAATCCACTAAGCACTTAAAGAAATAATAAATTATGAAAATGATCCCATGTTTTTCTCTGAGGCAAAATGACCAACTTTCTTCTTAAAGAGCTCATAAAAGACCCTGAAAAAAAAATTATTAGATTTATTCCCTAAATAGGCATTCACAGATTAGAACTACTTATAAACAGTACCTAAAAGTCAGGGCTTAAAACTGGTGGTTTATAGCTATCCTTTGATTTTAATTATTTTTCTTTCTGATTTCTTTTCTTTTTCTTGTTCTTTATCTTCCTCAGTGATCCTTGTTCTGATACGCTTTGATTTTAAAGGACTAGAGTCGAGGCCTGCCTTTCTCAGCCTGGATCTAGCTCTGGAGGGGAATGGAGCGCAGCTTCTGGGGTGATCTTTCAGCTGTGCTTTTGTTGTGCCATAAAATCATTAGCTTTCCTCTAGTTATGCCATTTAAAAATATACATTGCACTCCTGTATGCTTTTAATTATGTCTTGAGGCCAAAATTGTTGCCCTTGGGAATACATTTCCAATTACATAATGGAAGTCAGAAAGAAAATACTTTCAGTTACAAAAATCGCTGGACTCTCACCTTTGGTGATCCATTTGCCAACTGGAGAGAGGCACCAGGAGAGCTCACCCCGGCCTCAGTGTGCACTGTGAGGCTGCCGGTGGGGGTGGAGGGTGGCTTTGGGGCTGGGGAACCCTTGAGAGAAGGCTGGCAATGCCACTCACAGGCTGGATGACTGGTGGTGGGCATGTTACATAACCTCCATGAGCCTCAGTTTCCTCTTCTGAGAAATGGGGAGAATGCCACCTACTTTGTAGGGTTGCTGTGAGGATTAAACACAATCACGTGTGTATAGTGCCTGGCACGTGCGGTTCTCCTCCCCTCATCCTTCTCCTATCATCCTCTCCCCCGACCATGTAATCACCGATATGCCGATAAAAACTTGATCCTAGAACACAAGGGGAATAAGTTTCTACCCTTAAGACATGCCTTCCCTCAGGAAACTCAGGTGGCAGAACAGGGCAGAGGAAAGCACCCTGGCTTGGGAGTCAGAGAGATGTGGCTTTGCCTGTTCTTCCTTTTCTCTTAATGGAGAGAATTATAGCCACCTTCTAGCCTGCATTTCCGGGAAGGTTCAATGAGGCAGTGTGGGTAAAGCCCTTGGCCCCATGTCTGGCACACAACAGGCTCCCAGTAATAGCAGTATCATCTGGGATTGTGAAGTTTACCTGTGGAAATTGAGGAGAATGTGGTAGAGGCCACAAGCACCCCCAGACACCGTGCCATGAGAGTTCAGAAGGGAGGGCGCCTCCAACTGGAGAGAAAGCTAGGAAGGTTTCAGAGAGGAGGTGGCGTTTGAGCTAATTTGAACCTTAGGTGGTTGGCAGGGAGGGAGAAAGAGATTATGTCAGGCACGTATGTGGAGACAAGAAAATGTGGCTGGTTGTCCAGGTAGGCCAGCGTGGAGGAGAGTTGTTTTATTTTATTTTTAATTGACACACAATAATTGTACATGTTTACAGGATACAGTATGATGTTTTGATACCTGTATGCGTTGTGTAGTGACTAAATTAGGGTAATTAGCAAATGCATCACCTCAAACATTTATCATTTCTTTGTGCTAAGAACATTCAAAATCTTCTCCTCTCTCTCTTTTGAAATCTACAATATGTTATTGTTAACTGTAGTCACCCTCCTGTGCAATACAACAGCAGAACTTATTTCTTCAGGAGAGTTTTAGAAGATGAGGCAGGAGTGCCTAGGGCTGAAGTCTGACCTGAAGCACCCTGAGTGGGAGAGGCAGCAGCTTCTTCTGGAAGTGACAGGGGCACGGCAGAAGGGTCCTGAGCAGGGGCGGGGTGGGAGCTGTGCTGAGTGGGCTAGATTCCGGGATAGGGGTGGTGAACGAGGTCCCTGGCTCTCAGAGCAGGCTCTGTCGCTTAGAGCCTACTGCTGGCTGTGATGGTGGGAGGCTGGCCAGGCTGGGCCAAGGTTGCTGCTAAGGCTGTGTGAGCAGGTGCTCTGCAGACCACACCTCCCAGGACAGGCTGAGCCTCTTTTGGGTTAGCATGAAGGGCTAGAGGCTGCGGCCCCTTTGGTCTGTACCTCATCTACTAAGGGACCCATTCCCTTCCCTCACCCTCTTCCTGCTTTTCCTGCCCACCTCCTCCTCCTGCTCCTCCTTCCCCTACTCCCCCCTCCTCCTCTCCCCTCTTCCTCCTCTCCCTCTTCTCCCTCCTCCTTCTCCCCCTCTTCCTCCTTCTCTTCCTCTTCTCCTCCCCCCTCCTCTCCCCTCTCCCTTCCCCCCTCCTCCTCTCTCCCCCCTCCTCCTCCTTCTCTTCCTCCTCCCCCCCCCCTCCCTTTCCTTTCCCCTCTCTTCCTCTTTGCCTCTTTCCTGCAGCTGCAGCAGGCTGGGGGAGGGCTACCATCAAGTGGGAGGTCGGGGGGAGCTGTGCAGGGAGCAGGGCCCCTCTGCCGGTGGTGGTGGCCTGGAGGCAGCAGGGGAGAGGCTGGGAAGCTGGGATGGCCAGCGCGGGTGGCCGCTTGGCCTGGCTGGCCCTCCTGTGACTCCTTTGGTGTCTCCTCCAGCCCAGGGAATGAGGAGGTGCAGCTGGTATGGTGTGGAGGAGCCCAGCTGGGGGCCAGACTCAGAACATGAACACAGACAAGATCCCCGGGTGGTCTTTCTCTGGACCATGGCTGGGCTTCAGGGCTCCTTGAATTTGTCTGTAAAATTGTGTGTGTGTGTGTGTGTGTGTGTGTGTGTGTGGGTCTGCCTGGCTTCCATCAGATTCCCCAAAAGGTCTGTGACACCCCCAAAGCTTAGGCACCCCTTGTCAGTGCAACCTCCATTTTCCAGAAGAGGAAACTGAGGCCTACAGAGGGGGCGTGACTCCTGTGTCCCACAGCTAGTTCACTACCAGCCTGGGCAAACTGAAGGAGAAGGACGTTGGTCAGGGGAGCAGGGGTGCTGGGAGCTGGCCCAGGGCTGGGGACAGAGAGGAGGGAGGGAGAGAGGAGGGCAAGAAAGGAAAGCCCAGAATCACCTGGGGAGCAGCCATCTGTGTGTTTTGCAGGGGCCAGTGCCTGGCCAGGATACTTGATCCCCTTCCCCAGGTATTGTTCGTGTACTTTCCCAGGGTCCACAGCGCTGGGCTGGGCAGACCGGGAGAGAGTGAAGGCAGTAACAAGTTGACTGTGTGTGTGTGTGTATGTGGCAGGGGAGAGAAAGGAAGATCAGGAGGGAGAGGGGGAAGGAGAGGGCTAGAGAATCACACAATGACATAATGACAATGACAGGCAGAGGAGGAGGCAGAGGGCCTGCTGGAGGGGGCAGGCCCTCCCTCCCTGCCCTCAGAGGGGAGCTCTCCTGGCTCTGGAAGTCCTCTCCAGGCCTTGGGGCCAGAACAGGTGTGGATGGAGGCTGAGGCTTCTGCCACAATTTTCCCGAGGGCAGTTCCAGGAACAAGAACCTGAGGGCTGTGTTCGCCCACAGGACTGGAGGCAGGTCTCAGGGCTTGCCTCTAAAATCTTATCAGTCCTTCCTCAGCCCCACTTCTCCCCCGCTCCCCACTCTCATCACGGGCTGTGACTGGTGTTGAAATTGCAGACTCTGGCAGCAGGAAGGAATCTGAGGAGTCAGTGAGCTCAGTGGTTTTAAAAATGTGCTCTGATGAGCTTTGGGGGCACCATGGATGAACAGGGTGGGGCCAAGGGCTGAGGACTCCCCACCCCCAGTGCGGTTCCTACCACAGCAGCACCGCTTTTAGTGAGTAGTGTTCCTTCTAAGATTTTGTTGGGGAAAGAGTTTTTTGGCTAAAGATATGAATTCTAGCCCTCCTGCCCCCTCCTCTGAGTTTTATGGGAGAGGAGAACTGAGGTTGAGGCTTGCTTAGGGTAACAGCTGCGCTGGGTCTCCCAGTGCCCAGACCAATTGCCTGATCTCTCCAGAATGAGCTCAGTCTGAGGGAAGAGGAGACTGAAGTCCTAGGAGGGGGAGAAGGAATGGGCCAGGGCTAGGGAGACATAGGAAGCCTCCTAGAAGGGTAGTGGCTCTCCTGCTGGCATAGCACAGGGAAGTCCTCCCAAAGAGAATCCTGAACCACGGGTCTGGCTGCCTGCTTCTGCCAGAGCATTGGGGGAAGCATAAGCTCTTTGCTCCTCTAGTCCTTGGGTGTCAGGATGACTCTTGTGCCCTTGTCAGCTTGGTGGGAAGCTGTGGCAAGCCTGTCTCTCCGTCTTCCAAGGCTGAGCAGACAGATGAAAGCAGTCCCCAGCCGCCGAGCGAGGCGCTCTGAGCAGAGGTGGCCTCTGGACAGCTGTGGAAGGCCTTGTTTGCATATATGCAAATGCATGCCTGGCTTCTCTCTCCCTGCACCATTCAGGCGGATCCAGGTGCTGCTGGAAGAGCTCCAGATCTTGCATCAAAATTAGCCTCTTGAATGGGCTTTTTGGTCTCTCAATGAGAAAATTCCTTTGAAATCTTTCCAAGACCCTGGGACCCTTCCTGGTCCCCAATTCCACTCTCGCTTTCAGTCATGTCAGCCTCTCAAACTGTTGGAAATAGAGCTGAAGAAACAGATTTAGAGACAGCCAGGGGTGGAGGGCAGAGCTCGAGCCCGGCAGTCAGGAAGTTCTAGGTGCTGGCCCTGGCCCTGCCATGGTTCAGTGTTTCCTGGATGAGCCCCCTAACTTCTCCCCACAATGCCCCTGAGGGGCAAAAGAAGAGAGGGGTTGCGGGTCCCTTCCGGCTCCCTTGGTCTGCAAATGTCTGCGAACACCTGTGCCCTGGGGCTCTTTTGTCGTAAATAACAGACACCCACTCAAAGCCATGAAATTAAAAGATGGCCATTTTAGGAGGGCACAGGGTGTCTCAAGAACAGCTTTGAGTGGGCATGGGGTGGGTTCAGGAGGGGAGGAAAGGAGGGTGTGGAGAGCTGCAGGCTCCCTCCATCTCTCTTCTCAGCTCCTTTCTGGGCAACCGCCTCCATCCTCTCTCTCTCGGGGGCTGATTTTCTCTGCTCCTCAGTGCACATAGTGAAAAATGAATGTCCCACGGCGCCCAAGTCCAGGAAAAATGACACGCGGAGACTGAGTCCAGTGTCTGTCAGGGCCCAGCACAGAGAGATGATCAGTGTTGGAGATGATGGGGTACTCTGATTTAATCACCATACATGGCAGGTATCAAAGCATCACCATGTACCCCATAAATATGGACAATTATTATGTGTCAATTTAAAAAGTCTGGCAGGAGCCTGATTCCAAATTACTGGGAGAAAACATCTATTAACTCAGCTTGAATGAAAAGATTCACTTCGGGTTCACTCAGTCATGGCTGAGAGGTCAGGGACTCGTAGGAGAAATGTGGCTGCCTGAGGCCCACAGCCCTGGCTTTTCCAGGTGCTGGGTGCAAACTCCTTCCAGGTGCTGGGTGTAAACTCCTTCCAGGTGCTGGGTATAAACTCCTTGGGTGTTTATACCCTACTAAGCTGAATTACAGTGAGAGCTACTGAGCCTTTACAATGAGCCAGATGCCATGCTAAATATGTTTCATATGATATTCAATTAAATGAATGCATTCAATGCTATTATTATCACATTTAATCCTTACAACTATCTCTCTCTCTCTCTTTTTTTTTTTTTTTGAGATGGAGTCTCACTCTGTGACTCAGGCTGGAGTGCAGTGGCATGATCTTGGCTCACTGCAACTTCCACTTCCTGGGTTCAAGCGAGTCCCCTGCCTGAGCCTCCTGCGGACCTGGGATTACAGGTGCACGCCATCACATCCAGCTAATTTTTGTATTTTTAGTAGAGACAGGGTTTCACTATGTTGGCCAGGCTGGTCTCAAACTCCTCCAGTGATCCACCTGCCTCAGCCTCCCAAAGTGCTGGGATTATAGGCATGAGCCACTACCCAGCCCCTAACTCTTGAGATGGGTTTCATTATTCTATCCATTTTACAGAAAATGATCCTGAGGATTGGTGAGGTTAAGTAACTTGTCTAAGGTCATACAGCGAATACGAGGCAGAGCTGGGAATCTCACCTGAGTCTCTCTGAGCATCACGTTTATCTTCTCTAAAATAATAACTTCTGTTTAATAGGACTCTCATGAAGCTGAAGATGTAAGATACGACGAGTGCTTATCAGAGTGTTTGGCATGTAGTAACCACTTACTTATGATGAAGTGGCTCTTTGACCTCTGCTTGAAACCCTCTAAGAATTAGGGATTTAGTATCTTCCAAGGCAGTCAAGTCTTCCTCTGGGCAGCTCTGACTGTTAACAAGTTCTTCATTTTCTGAACTTTTTTTGCTGGACTGAAATTGGACTTCCAGTAACTCCTGTCTATCAGCCTTACCTCTACCAGTTAGGGGCTGTGGTCA
The DNA here is from genome assembly GCA_036589455.1 of Ateles fusciceps. Classification (NCBI taxonomy): domain Eukaryota; kingdom Metazoa; phylum Chordata; class Mammalia; order Primates; family Atelidae; genus Ateles; species Ateles fusciceps. The sequence goes on along the minus strand of JAZHEH010000228.1, from coordinate 5,193,682 downwards.
TGGCCTCTCAAAACTGTTCATGTCCTAATCCTCGGAACACGTTGTTTCATAATGAGGGGAAATTAAGGGTGCAGGTGGAACTAAGGTTGCTAATGAGCTGACCTTACAATAAGAAGGTTAACCTGGATGATACAGGTGGGTCCAACATAATCACAAGCGTTCTTAAATGATGGAAGGAGGCGGAAGAGTCGGTATCAACTGAGAAAGACCTGACTACGGAGACGGAAGGGAGGAACAAGCCAAGGAATGTGGGCAGCTTCTAGAAAACGGAAAAGGCAAGAAAGTGGATTCCCCAGAGCCCGAAAGGAATGCAGCCCTCCGGACACTTTGACTTTCGGACCTCTGACTCTCAGAACTGAAAGGTAATAAGTTTGTGTTGTTTTAAGCTACTACGTTTGTTACAGCAGCAATAGAAAAATGACTACAGGCGTCATTCTAAGCAAATTAGAGCACTGGTATTCCGTTCCCCTGAGTGTCTTCTTAGGCTGTACAACCCTGGTTCCTTCAAGTGCTCCTCACATAAATGTTTTAAAGAGCTCAAAGCCCTATCAGAATCAAGATGAGATTATTAAGTTTGGCAACTGGGGGGTCACCGGTGGGCTTTCTGTGGGGTTAAGTGATTTAAGCATCGTGAATGGGAGGAGTCTAGGCCGTAGGGGTTTGCCACCGCGTGATGGTGGTGGTGTGGAAAAGGGTAAATGCAGGTATAATTTATCACTTCTCAGGCTCTCTCAACGCCATGCTAAATATCAGCGTAACCTTTAAAGAAGGCAGAGGCCATCAATTAAATAAACAGATCCTTGGTGGAGAGTACAAGTGTAAACACAGGCACCATCTCATAATTTACTGATGGTAAATCAGCCTTATTCACTTGGTGGGCTGTTCTCCGTTCACCCTCAAGAAAAGGAGGAAATCCATCACAACAGCATGAGGACCTTCATAAAACCTGCTAAGCACCAACAGAGATTACAGAAAAAGGTTTGGCATTGTATTTCTGGGGCTAAACTTTTTTTTTTTTAAACCAAGAGGTTGCAGGCATTTGCTGGGGATGATTTAGTCAGTGCCTTTGGACATGCAGGGTGTGGATTAGATGATCTTTGGGCAATTCATCCTGCCTTTTAGTTCCAGGATACACAGGTTCCCCGCTCAGAATTAAACCATACATACAGGTTGCTTAATATAGATAGAAAAATACACTGAACCGGCATATTTAGTTCCAGTGACCTGAGGATGTGTGTGACACATTCAGCAAAATCGGGCCAGGGATTAATACTGCTAAGGTCAGGGTGGTCATTTTGGGCACACAGGGGGTAATCTTTTATAAGGGTTTTCCACTCTTCCATATCTTAGTTCATCTATAACGAACTGGCAGAGAGAGATGGTTATTAGCAAATAAAATGCACTTAGAGTCCCCCATGAATCATTTATGGAAGACACCATGCTCAGCAGAGACTTTGAAAATATGGCTGTTAAGGGCAACTCGGGCGCTATTTCTGGATGACTTTCAAGCATGACCACTGGCTACAGGACTGGGCCTGGACACATTAGAAGAATTTAGGGCTTCAGATGGAAAGACAAATGTGTGGACAGAGTCTGAGTCCAAGGGAGTGGCCTTCAGGAGTCACCCTCTGGTGGTGTCCACACTGCAAGGCGTCCCTCGCCTGAGAAGGCAGCTTTTTTGCACAGGATGACTTGTTACATTTGCACGTTCCCACCATGAATGAGAGAAAGAGAGGTCAGCTGAAAAGGCAATTAACTCAACACAACTGAGGTTTGGCAATTAACTTTTAAGTATGCAAGCAGTTGAGGAGAGCAAGGAAGTGGTTTCATCTTAGCACAGCCAGTGAAAGATGGCGCGATGTTATCAACGCTTTCGGGTAACCAGCAAAAAGTTTTAAAATTCCTACTCTGCCCACAGTCAGAGTATGAGTGGTGATAGCCTAATGATAGGGGTGCAGGAGCCCAAAGCAGGGGAGAATTGGTGCTCTCTGGATCAACTATAAAAAGAACTTAAGATCTTTCTAGAAGGCTGGGGGAAGCAATCGGCTAGCTAAAGATTTGTGCGGGAGAACACTCCGACCTAGGCTTTTTATTTCCTTTACAGTCTGTAGCTAAAGCGAACTACAAGAGCGTCCCCACAGATGAGTTCGAGTTCTGTGGCCACCTGCTGGGAACTGGGAGGGGGCCTGTGGTGGAGGCAGCCACACTGGAAGCCGCGTGTGGGGCAGGAGAGCTCCACTTTGAATCTTTGCTCCACCGTGTTTGAGTTGTTGGACCCTGGAAGCCCTTTTACCTGCTCTGGACTCCTGTAAAGTAAGGGTCAAAATACTTACCTCGTAAAAGACTTGCCTGTTATGAAGATGAAAAGATGTTTCATAAACCCACACTATCTTTTGGGGCTTATGGGAAGATAGAAATTCCTGTCCTGGGAGTGAAGAGACCTTGGTTCTGGTCCCGTTCCCACCACCAACCTGCTGTGAGGTTTTAGGAAAATCACCCCCCCTCCCCTCTGGTGAATCCTCAGTTTCGTCTCACAGGATGAGGGGGTGCACCACATGAACTACACTTTGCTGTTGAAAATTTATTTGGAAAAAAATTATCGATATGCTGTGGGCTTCACCTTTTCCAAGAGGGAGAGTGAGAGGTACCTGTCGTTCACCTCAGATCTTGTGAAAGGAGCTTCAGAGACTACTCGGTTTGACATCTCGTATCACCTGGGTGGTTCAGCTTCCTGAACCCCTCTTCTGGACATTCTAACTCAGAAGAGGTAGGGGTGGCCCGAGTTTCTTTTCTTTTTTTTTTTTTTTTTAAAGAAATCGCTGGAGATATTTGGGAAACACTAGATTGGATTCCCATCTTCTAGATATAGCAGATCATAAGAGTTACACAGTGGATATAAAAACACAGACTTCCAGGATCTCTAGCAATAACGTCTAGAAAGCTGCATTTCTTTCAGCTCATATGATCAGGTATGTTGGCAAACACGAGTCCAAACAATCTTAGAGTCATAGTTTATGAATAGTTCTACTCAGAGCTGATGTTCAGCTAAGATACACAGATCCAAAGCCTTACTTGACTGGCAGCATGGAAAGACGGCCTCTGGGTGACCGATGCTCTTTCTTGGGTGATTGTGGGTCTTTAGGACTCCTTTCTTCTACCCCCTCCTGCAGGTCCCTTGTCCAGGATGGCCACCCCTCAGCATGCCCACAACTCAGAGGAATTGGAAATCATCTCAGCTTTTCTCTGCTGTGGATTGCTCACCCCTTGAAGTAGCCTCTCTTGGACAGGGCCCACTGTGACCACACCTGCTCTCCCTTGTACCATTGGCTCACAACTGGTCCAAGGGACACTCGCAGGTATCCCTGCCCAGCCACATCCTGAGAGCATGTAGGTCAGTCCTAAGGCTGCAGAAACATTTCCTTTCTTCCACAGTGGGAGCAGCCAGGCAGCTCATCTCTCTCTGCCATCCACTGTGTCCATCCATCACAGCAGACCTGTACCAAGCTTTCCAAGTGTTCTCCCTGAAGCTCCTTTCACCAGATTTGAGATGAGGGACAGGGACCTCTCACTTTCCCTCTTGGAAAGGGTGTGGCCCACAGCACATCAATAATTTTTTTCCAAATACATTTTCTTCACAAATCTTCTCCCTTAATGTTGGAAAGCTAGACCATTTTATACCCTCAGTGTAGGTGTGGGCAGGAAGCTTGAGTTCCCTAATAAGTTTTTAGCTCTTTCCTTGAAAATATGCATCACCTGGCACACTGGAATGTTATGCCTATCATATCATGATGTCTTGGGCAAACCTTCAGCTGAACATCTTGTTATACTGCCTTTGGTCTTAATGCAATTGCAGGTGGAGTTAGGAACAGCCATGGAATGTTCTAATGCTTGAAATACCACACTGTGCACCCATGTTCATCCCATGTATTTCTTGTTGAGAATTTCTTGGGAACCAGTGAATTTGGCTGGACCATCAGAAAATTTTGTGACTTCTCCCTCGGCCTGTTGTCCGGTGGCAGAGACACAAACCCTTGCAGCCAGAAAACACACTGGTGATTTCTCAGACTTCCCTTGGAGAGCATTTTCAGAGAGATCTCAGGGTGCTTTTTCCCTTTCTCTTTATTGGCTTCTTTGTTCCCCATGGGATGACGGATGAAGCCCAGCTCTCCTGGAGTTGAGTGTGGTCAAATGGTAAAGAATCCCAGATGTTTGTTGCTATTCATCTTTGTCTTGGACATTTTGGAGGACTCTCACCTCCTGGGACTGGAGAGGAGGTAAACTGACTTTCCAGGGCCTCTGTTGGTTTTAGAGTGATAGAAGGGGTAGTGGGCATTGAGGAGATGGGAAAAGAGGGAGCAGAGAGAAGAGGCTGCTATCTTGATTCCACCAAGGATGTCCGGGGTGGGGCTGGCCAGGACAGGATACCCAACCCTTCAGGCTAGATGTATCCATTTGTTGTCTCTGGGCATGTTTTCCATCTGTTTTTGTGTGTGGATGTTTATTATCTTCTGCGAACTGGTCTGCCACACAACAAACTCAGAGTCTACCTGTGTCCTCTGCTTCCGACACACACATAGTCTCTTGTGCAGGTCATTGGACACAGTAGGCACTAAGTAAATGCTGATTGAGTGACTGAAGCTGAACGGGCTCAATTAGAAGCAGTCACCAGCAAACCTCATTTACTTTCAGTTCCCTTAATGCCACAAGTGTTCACAGAGGGCTTTGTAGGTGCCTGGCACCATGCGGAGACATTACATTATTATTTTGGTCTAAAGCCAATGGAGAGATCAAATTTAGTTCTCCAGCAAAACCTGGTTTAATAATGGTTTATGGGGAAAAAAATCAGAAAAAAGGAAATATAAGATGAAAAAAATCAGCTATAATTCCACCACCAAGAAAATTATTAATATTTTCTTAAATGTCTGTAGTTTCTTGTATGTCATTTTACATAGTTGAATTTACTTTTATATCCAATTTTGTTTCCTTCATTTCCAGTATGATTTAAAACTTTTTTCTAAACATTTTGCTTCTTTATATAACGTTTTTTTCCCTGTTTATAAAAATAATGCATGCCTGTTGTAGGAAATTTGGGAAAAAAGGATGAGTATAAAGAAGGGACAAAATAGCATCATAAACTTTCACCCAGACAATGACTGCGTTTCCTTCAAGTCTGTTTTTTTGTGGATGAATTTATTTGTATATGTTTTACAATACCAGTAACCAGACACTATGCACAGTTGTTTTAAATGTATTTTTTAATGTTTGGTAAAATAATAGGTGCACATCGTTAATGAAAATGGTGTAGTTAATAAAAATAACAGAGGGCTTAGGGTGAAAAGCAATCCTGTGGCCTCCTCCCTCCCTTCCCCAGTCCTGATCCTCAGAGACAGCTGCTTCTAGCCCTTCTGGTCTTTTCTTGGTGGTTATGTCTGCCTGTATTTCTCCAGCTGACGTGGGTTGACCACCATTTCCTGCTTATCAGTGTTAGACTTTATCCGCTAGACTTCTGCTCTCATGATAGGCTGCTCTGTCTCCACCTCCCAAATAGTTATAATTCCTTTATTGGTTACTTTTTGCTGCAAGTAACACACGTTTATCTTTTTAATCTTGTTCTATCAACTCTATAGTTATTTTGACCCTTGCATCCCCTTCCTCATCTAGCCCCAGGTAACTATTTTTGTCTGAGAATTTTATAGAAACGAAACCTACAATGGGTACGTTTTTGTGTCTGGCTTTTTTTTTTTTTTTCCTCACTGTAATGTTTTTGAGATTCTTCTAGGTTGCTGTATTGCTTCTGTTTTTACTTAGTAACATTCCATTACATAAGAGCCTCAATTTGTTTATTCATTCACCTGTTGATGTACCTTTGGGTTGTTGCAAGTTTGAGGCTATTATGAATAAAGCTGTGATGCCTATTCATATTCAAGTATTTTTTGTGAACGTATATTTTTATTTCGTGGTTAAACATCTAGGATGGGATTGCTGGGTTATGTGGTAAGAGGAGGTTTCAGTTTATGGGAACTTAGCAAACTCTTCTCCAAAGTCACAGGACTACTGTAGACTTCCACCAGCAATGAATGAGAGTTCTACTTGCTGCACATCTTTGCAAAGCTTGGTATTGTTGGTCTGTTTAATTTTAGACATCCTAGTGGTATGTAGTGGGATCTCGTTGGTTTAATTAACATTTTTCTGATGACTACTAATGTTGAGCATGTTTTCATGTGCTTACTGGCCATTTGCATATCTTTTGCAAAGTGTCTGTTCAAATCTTTTGCCACTTTTAAATTAGGTTATCCTCTTGTTTTGTTGTAAGGTTGTTTCGTATCTTTGAGTTGAGTCTTAAGTCAGATAGTTCCTTTGTGTGTGTTTGAACCCTGTGTTCCCCCACTTAATACTGCATGGTAAGCAACTCTTTATGTAGTGACTTTATTTGGAAACGTGATTTTTAGAGTTTGTTAGCCTTATAGCATATAGTGGTATCATTATTTATTGTAATAGTTTTATCTTTATTGGACATTAATGTTTCCATTGTTGTGATTGCTCTAATAATGTATATCCTCTCACAGAAATCGGGTTTGTTCCTTAGGATAGAGTCTTAGAAGCAGAGGAGCAAGGTCAAAGGGTAGAACATTTTAAGAGCTCTTGATATTGACGTGTGTGTGTGTGTGTGTGTGTGTGTGTGTGTGTGTGTGTGTAATGACATACTGCTTCCCAAAATTTTACATCAATTTTTTTTTTTTTTTTTTTTTTTTTGAGACAGTGTCTCATTCTGTCACCCAGGTTGGAGTACAGTGGTGCTATCTCAGCTCACTGCAACTTCTGCCTCCTGGGTTCAAGTGATTCTTGTGCCTCAGCCTCCTTTGGAGCTGGGATTACAGGTGTGTGCCACCATGCCCAGCTCATTTTTCTATTTTTTGTAGAGATGGGGTTTCGCCCTGTTGCCCAGGCTGGGTGGAACTCCTGGGCTCAAGTGATCCACCTGCCTCGGCCTCCCAAAGTGCTGGGATTACAGGCATGAGCCATGGTGCTCAGCTGAAGTTTGCAGCAATTTTAAGGGCCCCCTGCAGCAGGTGAGAACCTTAGTTTATACTCCAACTGCTAGCTCTGGATATTTTTATTTTATTTTAAATACTGATTTAACGGATGGAAATGGCAGTTGGTTTTAAACTGTATTTCTTAAATTATTAGTGTAGTTGGACATCCTTCCAAGTGTTCAGCAGTCATTTATTTTTCCTCTTCTATGAATGGTTTATTCATGTCTTTTGTTCTCAAATGGATTTCTGAGGCATGCTTCCCAACTCTGCGAAGGAGCCGCAGCAGGTAGAAGTGTTTGGTGTTGGAACAGAGGTGGGGGAGTGCTGGCAGCCGACAGAGAGGGGGTGCTGGCTTGACAGGATCCTGGGACACCCAAGGCCCTGCACATGACCATCCATCTCCCCTGCACACTCCTTTCCTCATGCAGGCCAACCAGTTTGTGGAAGTTCCCATTTCTTTCTGTAAATAGCAAGGGGGCAACAAAAGGGGGTGCCCCAAAAGAAAGAACAGAAACGTGCCCTGTGAGAGTTCAACTGTAGCTTTGTTACCTAATGGAGCATAAATGACATGCGAGGTCACCAGACAGGGTCAAAATGGCTCCAGGCCAGCAAGTTGTGATAGCAACCTCAGCAAAAGAATTGCCAGACCTAAATAATGTTCATTACTCAGAAGGGGGAAGGGATGAGGTTCTCGGTCATTAAAATCAGTATAGAAATGCCCCAGACCCACAGGTAAAAGAAGGTTCCAGGAGTTATAATCCTCATATTTCATTGGAGTTTGCCTCAAATTGATCATGCCGAACATCTAAATCCTGCAAAGGGCCCCCAAAAGTTCAAGCCTATACTCTCACAACAAGTCCCTGCATGAGGAGGTAGGAGTCCTCAGAGGCGTCTCTCACGAGCTCAGGAATGACAGTCCCTCCCAGGCCTCTCTGGGAATCTCTAGGGCATGTCTCAGATATGTTCACAAATGAAAGACCCTTTTACAATATTTATGATCATCCCCCAAGGAGTCCCATAGATGAACTTGCAAACAAGTCTTCCCAAGTATTTCTGGCAACTCCCAGGGGCTATCTCACAGAGGCTCACAGATGAGAGTTCATCCCAATATTACAGGGGTCCCTAGGTAGTATCTTATATCTGCACCCTAATGTGTTTCTGTGCCCAGATATTCCTGGGAATCCCCAGGGAGAGTTACACCCAAGTTCCCCAACAGGGCTGCCTCTTTCCTGTATAGCCACTGCTCTAGCTAGAGGCTCCCCAGGTTCTGGAGCCTCCCCCAGACACCTGGTCAAGCAGGGCCATCTCTTGCTGGCCAATGATGTCTCCCTGTTGTTGGAAGCTTTTGAGACGTCAAAGCTGCAGGATTTGTGAAGCAAAGCAGAGTAGACTCCATCTTTTTCTGTAGCCAAGCAGGGCCTCAGGGTGGCCAAGCAGGGCTGGTTGTGCCCAAGGTTTTACATAGTATTGGTAGACAGTTTTTTCTACCTTACTGACAGTTCTCCTATTCTGAATGAGACTTCAATAGGGCTCACGTGGGCTGGGCCAGAAGATGAATCTGAGGGGCAGAATTTTCCTGCAGATCATGGAAGCTTTACTGCTGGCTTAAGCTGATCGCATCTGACTCCTACTACCCCCGAGGTTGGACAATCTTTCCAAGGAGATTCTTCAGGCTTCCTTGTAAGTGGGTGTATTAATTATTTGCTAGTTTAAGGATGAAGGAGTTTATTATAAGTTATGGGGTGGATTTTACCTGCATCAGGAAATGGGCCAGGAGAAATGCCCAGTGAATATTGGAGCAGAAACTCACTGCTGGGTCTGCCTGGATCCATTCGCACTGTCTCTGAGATGAGGGACGAGGTGGTAGAACCATCACAGCTTCCCCCAACCACCAACGCCTCAGTTACCAGTTCTGATCTCCCCGTATATGGCTGCCATCTCACACCACTCAGTTCTGTTTTCCAATTCTCTCATGGGTGTGTCTGCTTGGTGGAGAGTAAGTCATGTGCGGGCTGGAAATGGATGTGGTTTTCAGTTCTCAGTCTTTAAGTCCAGGCATGACTCATGCTAGAAGGGCTTGGCATGAGTTAGATGAGCCATCGTGGGCATTCGTGGATGTGTCCCATCAGCTACCAGAAACATGCAGACATGGCTGACCCTCAGCTTATATGAAAACCATGCTCGGAGACAAAAGGCTGTTATGGCTGGACACCGTCCTAACACTCTCTGGGGGCTGTTGCCCTGGTATGATGATTCAATCTGTCCATTCTTTGTGGGGATTATATTCCTATTCAGTAGATGAGTTCATGAGAGTATCTTGTTTTAGTATTAAATATTCAGATAATAGGACTAGTGCCTCTTATTCTCACTGGTCGACTAATTGATTGAGTCATCAAATATTTACTGAGCAGCTACTATACACTGGGCACTGCAAAATAGTATTTTGGAATATTAAGAAGAATAAGATACCATCTCTGTTCTCAAGAATCTTCCTGTCTCGTGGGTAAGGTAGACAAGGCATCAGGCCATTATGAGAGAGCTGGAGACTGAGATGCTTTGGTATGAAGTAGGTATGGGTTGTGTTGGGTATATTGTTTCAAGATAGAGTAAGCTCTGCATGAAAGGTCAGAGAGGCTGTAGATTAAATAGGCCCTTCTGACCAAAGTGCCCTGTGTTGAAAACATCAGTGTCTTAGTCCATTTGTGTTGCTATAAAGAAATACCTGAGGCTGGGTAATTTATAAAGAAAAGAGGTTTATTTAGCCCACGGTTTTGTGGGCCGTATAAGAAACATGACACCAGCATCTGCTTCTGACAAGGACTTGAGGCTGCCTCCACTCATGGTGGAAGGGGAAGGAAAGGAAGCAAGAGAGGGAGGAGGGGGTGCCAGGCATTTTTCAGCAACCAGTTTTCCCAGGAACTAAGTATGAAAGTTCACTCAATCCTGTGGGAATGATAACAAGCCATTGATGAGGGCTTCACTCCTGCGACCCAAACACCTCCCCACCCTGCCTCTCCACCAAAACTGGGGATCAAATTTCAATTTCAACATGAGACTTGGTGTGGCCAAACAGACCCTATCCAAGCCATAGCAATCAGGGGACACTAAGCTGTGCAAAAAGACTGAGTCCAGAGATAGGAGTGAGGATAGGTCAGGACAAGAGGAGTCAGTGGGGGCCAGGCCATGAAGGACCTGTAATTCTGTGATCTGAAATTCAGATTTTATCTAGAGGAGAATTCAGGTTTTATTCTGAAGACGGACAAGGAAGAGTTTTAAACAGAGTACTGTGTTCAGATTGTGTCTTTGAAAGGTAGTTCAGATAGTTGTATGGAGTATAGACTGGAGACGACCAGAGAGAGCAGATTGAAGACTCTGTCCAGGTGAGAAGTTCTTGAGACCTGAACCAGTGGCAATATTGGAAGGAGAGAACAGGATGGCTAGGAGAAGTATATAGACGGTGGCCCCCTCAGGACTCATCCTTCATGGGATAATGAAGATGAGACAAAGGGAAAATAAGTTAAGGACAATTGAGTGGAGGCTTCGATGGTCTACCAGAACTCTTCAAGATTAAAGGACTTATTCCTCCAGCTCCTGGGAGAATTGCCCTTGGCTGAAGACAGCTATCTTGTCCAAGGTCACACTGCCTTCCTGGAAAGCTCACATCCAATGACTGGTCAACATTTGTGTGTAAAACTACATCCCAGATCCCTCAACCCAACTCAAGACAACTTTGTAGGGCCATCCCTGCTTCAGAGCTCCCAGAGGGGTTGGCTGAGGCCTTGGTTGAGACTTTGTTGCAGCTTAACTTCCTCTTCTTTCCAACCTGCTTTTCCCCCTTCCCTTCCACAGGTAGGATCTGAAGAGCTCTTTCTAATACATCTCCTTATGTTCATATACGTCTCAGAGTCTGCTTCGTAGGAAACTCAGGCCTGCAATGTCTATTCTCCTGGCTTGAGAAGAGTGCAGATGGTGGTGGCATTGACTGATTGGTGGAATAGGGAAAGAAGAGGTAATCTGGAGTGGATGGGAGAGAGATTGTGAGTTCAACTTTAGAAAGGTTGAGTTTGAACTTCCTGAGACTTTCAGAGAGTTGAGACTAAAGTTCAAGAGAAGTGAAAGTATAGATTCGGGAGTCATTAGTGTTCTGGGGTTGGATAAATTGGTCCTTATCCCAATCAGAAGCATATATCAAATTTCCTGGAAATGAAGAAGACATAATGGTTGGGTCTCTTGCTCTTTGTCTTTGCATCTAGCTCCTGACTGCATCTTGGGTTCCTGATCCATTGGGTTATTATGGCCTCTACCCCTGCTCACCCTGGACTTGGCTTAATGCCACCTTCCAAACATAGCTCATCTCCAGCCTCTCCTATACTTGCCTGCTTCATTTTTAGCTTTGACTCAATCCCCCGACCCCACTTCCAAAAACCTGGCTTTCCTATCTGATTCCGTGATCCAATGTTAAGCCTAGTCCTGGTGTGAATCCCTCTGATAATTCTGAGCATCCTGATGGTAAATATTGCTGAGCTAGTCACTGTCAATCTCTGCCTTCCCCAGTCTCTCTCAGCTGCAGGTGGTGATGCCTTCATCCCATGGCAGAGTCTCACCTTGGGCCTTTCTCTGGCCCTTCTCCCAACCCCTGTATGGTTAACTGGTCCCTCCTTGTCATTCAGATTGTTATTGAGCTTCAAATGTCAGCTTTTCAGAGAGGACTTCCTTGACCACCCAATCTAAAGTAGCCATCCAGTCCCTATCACATCACTCATTTTTAATTTTCTGTGTAGCACTTATTACTACCTGACATTTTCCTATGTGTTTATCTCTGTCATCCCCTGACTGAGGGACACATCTCTAAAAAGGGAGGTCTTGTGAAAATTGTTTGCCATTCTGACTGTCCCCAGCACCCAGAGCGATGCCTGGCCCATGGGTGTTCAATATACATTGAATGGCTGGCTAAGTGAATCTGTCATTTGGTGGCTGTGGATCTTTATTAGATTGAACTTCTTAGATTGAACACCCCAGACAGTGTACCCACTGGAATGAAATTTGAAGCCCACATCCCCTGTCTCCGAGTTTCTGGCTTGCTCTAAAGCAAAGCCTGCCTGAAATATGGCCATTTATATTATGGAAATCCAGATGCACCCCCCTGCTTCCTTGGCCACCAGTTCATTTCACCTCTTGGATGATCATTCTTTCTCATTTTGTTTTTCCTGCACCACTTGCTTGATTGGTGGTGATTAGCAGAGGGTGGTCCATTATGTGAAACACCTGCTTTCCACCTGTGTCCCCATGAGCAGTTAGCTCTGGACCCAGTGCAGGAAGCTGGCAGGTGTCCTTCATGGTTGAGTGGGCTTCCAGAATATTTTCTAGGAGTCAGATCCAAACTGGCACCATATGGGTGACCACCTGTATGACATTTTGCCAGCATTGCATTGAACACATCTGCCAGCTTATAAAAGAGACCTGGTGAGGCCTGGGTTATCAAGAAGGATTGGCAGACAAGCTGGCCCGAGAAGAAGGCTGAGCCAGAGGGAAGCAGTTTCCACTTTGTGACTTGGTTGTGATTTAATTGGCCTCCCTTCACTTCTTCATGGAACCAGCAAACACCAGCCCAGAAAACTCTGTTCTTGCATCACTCCCATTTATCCACTCTGAGATCAACACTCTGAGAATGGACAAATGTGTCAAAGATTATTTTACTCCAGTCCAAAGCACATCTTGACACAGCGATGTTCCTATGTGTACTAGTCAAGATTCTCCAGAGAAACAAACAATAGGATCTGTCATCCATCCATCCATCAATCAATCATTGATCTAGATCTAGATATAGATATATGGGAGGACTTATTAGGGGAATTGGCTCATACCATTATGGAGGCCAAGGAGTCCCATGACAGGTTTTCTGAGAGCTGGAGCCTGACTCAATACGAGAAGGTGGCTCATGGCTTGTACTTGCTCCCATGTCAGGGAAGCCAGTAGCATGGCTGTATTCAAGTCCAAAGGCCTGAAAAGCAGGAGAGCTGGTGGTGTCACTCTCAGTTTGAGGCTGAAGGCCTGAGATCCTGGTGGACTGCTGGTGCAAATCTCAGAGTCTGAAGGCTGGAGATCCTGGAGTTCAATGTCCAAAGGAGGAGGAGAAGAGTGTCTCAGTTCCGGAAGAGAGTGAATTTGCCTTTCCTTTGCCCTTTTGTTGTACCTGGGCCCTCAGCTGATTAGATAGTATCTTTGAATAAAAAGTAAGAGCATTTTTTTTTTAACTCAATCCACTGATTCAAATGCCAGTCTCTTTAGGAACCACCCCCACAGACATACCCAGAAATAATGCTTTACCAGCTCTCTGGGTTTCCCTTAATCCAGTCAAGTTGATATCTAAAATCAATCATCACACCATGATGAAAACCAGACAGGGTAGAGGCTGTGACCATTCCCCTAGTCATGGCATCATAGCCACGTCATTCATCCAATACCTAGTCAGGCTACACTACACGCTAATGAACAGATGTTGTTCTTTGGGTCAGTGATAAGACTCACAGAACCAAGAGTCCACACATTTTATTGCATGGGTCTGGTTGGAACACACCAGCCAAAACTGTAAGGGAAACCCTAAGCTATGGGTACTCCATTTGAAAATGTGTCTCAGTTTTTCATGTTTGGTTTTCATGTGATTTTGCCATCTGTCTTGAATGTGTGATTCTGCCATCCTAATCTTGAGTTATGCTCATCCCAAGCTATTGTCCCATTGGGTGATTTACAGCCTCCTCCATTGTTTTTTTTTTTTCATAAATTTAATCATTTAATACTTTTGAAATGGTTATTGTTACATGCTATGACAGACTCAGGGGATACAAAGTTGACTACGATATCATCCTTGCCCTGTAGGAGCCCACAGGCAGGTGGGGCAAATAGGTGTTACAGATTAATACACTGTAATAGCTCATGAAGGGGACCCTGCTGTGCTTTGCGTATGGTTTTCTTCCACCAAAGCTCATGTTGATAGTTGATCCCCAACGTGGTGGTGTTGGGAGGTCGGGTCTGTGGTAGGTGTTTAGGTCACGGGGGAAGATCCTTCATGAATTGTTTGGCACTTTCTCCTAGTAGTGAGTGAGTTCTCCCTTGGGCAAAGCTGGATTTTTTTCCCTAGGAAACAAATTAGTTCCCATGAAAGTAGGTCCATATAAAGTCAGGATACCTCTGGGTTTTGTGTCTTCGCACGTGTCCATTTTCCCTTTGATCTGCCATGTTGTGATCAGCAGGAAAGCTCTCACCAGAAGCCAGGGCTATACCCTTGAACTTCCCAGCCTGCAGAACCATGCACTAAATAAAACTTTTTTATTGATTAATTATGCAGCCCCATGTATTCTGTTATAATAACACGAAACAGACTAAGACCCTTATCCCAAGTTTGGAGGAAAGAGGAATCAGAGAAGGTTTCTAGAGAGAAAAGGCTCTTGTAATCAAGTTCTAGAGGAGGAATAGGATTGGTCTAGCATGGGGACAAGGGAAAGTGTTCCAGGAAAAGGTAGCAGTATGTGCATAGGCTGCTAGTGAGAGAAGAACCATTGGGACACCATGGGTAGTTTCAGTATGGCAGCAGCTAGGTTCACGCATGTGCAAGGGATCAGAGAGGCATTTGGACACACATCCTAAGGGCAACAAGAGCTATTGAAGGATTGATCAGAGGCATTACAGGATCAGACCTGAAATTTCTGGAAGGCGATTCTGGCTGCAGCGTGGAAAGTGGATTGAAGAGGACTGAACTGCATGCAGAAGGCCCTGCTGAGCTGTCATGGTAAGAGCTGGAATCAACTTGAGTGACACTGGGGAAGGAGGAATGCAGTTGGCCTGAAAGATGTAAAAACAGAATTTGCGACTGACTGGATATGGAGGCAGATGAAGGAAAAGATGAGAGCCAAACCGTAGCCCTGAGGGTATGGATGGATGGGGTGCCATGAACTAAGGCAAGGAACTCTAAGAAGCAGCAGATGGAAACATACTTTCCTCTTCCTATAGCTTCTGAAGAAGATGGCCTGGATCAACTAAGTGGCCAGAAGGAGCTGGGCAGGAGGCTTCATCTACTGGGGACTCTGAGGATCCCTCTCCTCTCAAGAGTCTGCCCCAGGCATGAGACTGCCATTGATTCCCCTTGGACAGCCTGAAGGGGATGGGATGGTCACACGTGGCATTAGGCACTGGACACTGCCAACCCTGAGATGCAGAATGAGACTACTTGCCTGTGAACTAAAGAGAAGTGTTCGTGAGCC
This sequence comes from Ateles fusciceps, assembly GCA_036589455.1. Lineage (NCBI taxonomy): Eukaryota > Metazoa > Chordata > Mammalia > Primates > Atelidae > Ateles > Ateles fusciceps. Next base: position 5,178,390 of record JAZHEH010000228.1, on the reverse strand, counting down.
AGCCACCCTTGCAGGGACTCTGGACTCTGACTCAATATGAGAAGGTGGCTCATGGCTTGCACTTGCTCCCATAAGGCAGGCAGAGCAGGTTGAGGGCAGGGCTTTTCCTGGCAGATCCTGCTCACTCCCAAGGCCCAGGGAAGTGAGTAGCTCTGACCGTGGTTAGTTGGAGACCTGAGTCTATCTTGGCCATGTAGGAAGCTAAAGAGCTGCTTGAAAGAGATCACGTGCATAGATTACATCAACACGGATTCGGCTTTCTCTGAAAAGCAATTTCAAAGCCACTTCATTCTCCACCTGCATTTGGCTAATAACCTGATTATAGCCACACTGATAACCTTCAAACATTCTTGGCCTTGGCTCTGAAAGGTGTCACCTCCCTTTCTCCTTGCCCTATCTCATGCTTCTCTGTGACTGCAATGAAAACAGCTGTGTATTCCTCCCAGGGCCTTTTCCTACTTAGAGGAAAGGCAGATGGCTGTGGGCTAATTCCTAAAGTACACTTCTGGGGACCATCAGCCTCAGCTCCCACTCAGGGTACAGGTCAGAATAAGAACAATTCTCCATGAATATGGATGCCAAAGATGGGAGCTGATTGCTTCTCTCCTGCAGGGCAAAGCTGTCACCCTGGGTGGGGGGAGGACATTTTTGTTGAGATACAAGGTCTAGGGAAGTGGTGTCCTCTGAGTCACAAGGCAGGACATTTTAAGATTTAGGATGCAGGCCACTTGGGGAAAGGTGTCTCTACCAGGAGAGGCAGAACAGAGGAATCTGCATCTGTCATACAGTCCCTCTGTTAATTATTGCCTCTTAGTCTTTCAGCACTTAGTTAAGAGGTTGGATGCTCACAATGCTGAGAAGGATTTTTGCAGTAGGTAAGAATTTGGTTGGATGAACATCAAGCCGTCTTCCAATTGAAGAGGATTGGTGTCCTCATTTGTGCCATAGCTGGTATTATTCCCCCCGGGTTGTACTTTGTCCCTCTTTCCTGTTGTCTAAATCTCACCCAATCTCTATGATTCTGTTCATGCCCCACTCACCTGTTTGAACCCATCCCTGATGGCCCAGTCCACAGTAACATGACGTTTACTGTCTGAAGATCTTAGTTATGACAGTGGCCTCCAGGTGGTACCTTATATGCTGCCAGGTTTACTTGTTGCTCTTCCTGGGTCTCATCTACCCCGTGACATTATGAATACCTAGTGACCAGGGCTGACGCCCTTTGCTGTCCATTCCTAGTTTCCTATGTCAAATTGGGGAGTGTTGAGCAGCCAGCATTCTAAGGAATGAGTCTCCAGGATGCTCAGAGGGGCCAGGCATTGTCACTAGAAGTCATTATCCCTGGGCTGTGGAAATGCCTCACCCCAAGAGAGATGCCCCTGATGACAGGTCCACAGGCTTCCCTTTAGTGTCTCAGGGCAACAGGACTGGACATTTCCTGCTCTTCCATAGCCCCGTGATAAAGCTGTGGAGGAGGGATGCTTTCTGATCAGCTTTAGTATCTGGCTGACTGGCTTTTTGTCTGGTGCAACAGCCAAGGCAGAGTGCTGTGCTCTGGCCTGATTTAGATGGTCTTTTACTAACAATGGTACAGGTGGCATATGACAGTGATGGCCAGGGACAGTGATTACCCATTTAGAGGCCCTGACCCACTCAGGGGCTTCCAGGTGGTGGTCAAGGAGGACCTGGGCTTGTTCTCTGATTTCCTGTGGTGAGCACACTGGAGTCATCCCTTTTCCTTAGGGTAGATAGGCCATTGATCAAGTACCCAGTCAGTTAGATCTGAGGCATGGCAGGGAGACAGACAGAGAGACAGACAGACAGACACTGGGAACTGGGTATGGTGGAAGGATTAGCTAGAGATGAGACAGGAGCATAGGCTGATGCAGGTGGTTGATACACATGTTGATACATTTTTCTAAGGACTACAGACTTCATCTCATCTAGGGTCCCATTCTCCAGCCTCTCACACCACCCCCACTTGCTTATTCCCCAAATGCCATCAATGATCATAATTGTACAGCTTTGCCCAAGCCATTTCCTTTCCCTGAAAGACCCCTCAGCATCCCTTTCATCAGTGTCCACTTGACAAACGCTTACTCGCCCATTAAGCCTTAGCTCAAATATCACCAGTATTCTGTAGTTTCTTCTAACCCTTGGCCCCCAGGGTCTCCAAAATGTTTTTATAGTCCCTTTTACTTTTGCGCTTTTCCTAGGAAGCCATAACCCCCGTGTGCTTGTCTCACTGTGAACTCTTGAAGGGCTCAGACTATATGCCTCATTCACTTTGTATCCCAACACTATCCCAGTGCCTGACACATCATTGGTGCTTAATTCATGTCTGAGAAATTGTACTGAGTGAGTTTCGATGGCATTAGGGAGCCACTGAGATGTTTTAAGCAGGAAACAGATATTTTTCTAGTGCTAGGAGCTTTTGACTGGGGACAGGGATGTCATTGCAAATAGTGAAGGTCAAGTTCTAGACCTCAGCTCAGAGGAAGTAGGAAGGGATGGAGTGAACATAGATGTCACAGGATTTGATGACAGGTGGGGCACAGAAGCTGAAGGAGGAGGATTAGAGGTCTCTTATGTGAGGAGGTGGGACCCAGGGATGCCATTATGGGAGGCATGTCCTATGGGAGGAGGAAGATGTGAACACGTCCCAGAAAACGGTGAAGGTTCTCCAAAGCCAAAGAAAAATTCTAAGAGCATTCCTTTCCTGAAATTAGTAAAGGAAGGATCTTTCAAATGAGGAAATCTAAGTTCTAATGGTCAGAGCAGATAGATCGGGCTCTTTGCATTCTGGGTTAAGAGAGAGAATCCAGGCCTAAGGGAAGGTCAGGTCATTTCGGCCACTTACTCTCAGGGCTGGAGCATTTAGAGGTCAAGGAAGGAGAGGAAAGGCTTTTATCCTGTACCAATTCCCCAGCCACCCATGCAGTCTCTGCACTCTGCCTCAAGGTAGCTCATGCTGGGAGTCAGCTCTGACTTCTTTTTCTGTTTAAAGCGAAATGTATTCTGGGTTTTGAAAGCAATAAGTCCATTTGTTACTGGGGCTGATGGCTCAGGTTAGATCATCACTAATCTTGCTCTTCCTGTGTCCCTCAGATCTGGAAATAGTAGCTCAGTGGTACGGAGAAGTGGCTTTCTCCTGTGAGGGCTGTGCTGGACTCCTTCCAAGGATGTAGGACAGAGAAGTCACCATGCAGCCTTGAGTTGCCCGTGTACCTGGAGCACTAGGGGCATTTTCATTATGTACATGGGCAAAACTGAATCCAGCTCTCTTTAAATTACATGCATCTTGATGTTTCCCTGGTGACCTTTCAGCTATTCCTCAGGCAGGATGGTAAGAACTGGAACTGCACTCAGTATGGGTGTTTTTCAGAGGTGGGGTTCAAAGAAGCCAATATAGAGGTAGAAAGGGTGGGAGAGAAAGAGTAAACGGTCAGTACTAAGAGCTGGTAGATGCTGCAGGAGTGTGGAAACCTGGCCACGTTTAAACGAGAGAATACTCTGTTTCTTCCTTGCTCTGATGCCTAGAATTCAGCCATAGAGGACCACCCTTAGCAGATCACACTTCAAACTTTGAACTTATTTTCTTAGAAGATTTTCCTATTGATATGAATTACATATGGCTATGAGTAGAGGATTTTGGGCAAGAGAAATGATTAGTAATATTGTATCACTCAGGAGTTACTGATTGTAATGAAGGCAGTTCAGGTGCCATTGTTACTGTCAAATAATAGAGCTGCCTGCTACAGCCCCCTGTTGGGAAGTTCAGTGTAGCTATGCATGAAGATGACTTCAGTAGATAAAGTGGGGCTCAGCCTCATGTGCCTGGGGCCCCTTCCCGCAGCCTCACTATACAGATGATACCGATGTTCCAGAAATAAAAGGAAGGAGTTCTCTGAGCAGATGCAAATGCTTCCACAAAGCCCATGTGTTTACTTCACCTGAAAGGCACAAGGCATCTTGGAGCCTTAAGCTCTCAACCCAGAGCCCACTTTTAGAATTTGGTGTGAATTAATATTACTAACATTGACATTACTAATATTTTGGTTCTTCTCTGAAAAGCATCAGTTCTTGCCAAGGTATAGTGGACAGCAGGTTAGAAGCACTGAGGGACTGGAAAGGGGCAGTTGGATCCATGATGCTGAGAAGCCCTGATTGACAGTGGGGAAGAAGAGAGCCAGGTTTTAGCTCCCCAAATCTGTCTGCATCATGGGATCACAGCATGGTTCAAAGAACAAGTATCACATGCCTGTTAATCACAAAACGATGTCATCACAGATACACATTTTGATAATGTTTTTTGCAAATAATTCTGTTCCAAATGGCTAAAATGAACAGACAAAAGGGTTTATGTTTCAAGGTGCTGAAAGCGTTCTATGAGATTACAGATGTGTCGCAATCTGTTCTGCTGCCAATAGTATATGAAAGGAATGACATAATTGTGTTGGAAACCTGGATCCCTTTGCTACATATTAATCACCATTTATTTTATTTCTACTACAGATAGGATAATGCTATTCAAGGGAGACTGTGTGTGTACTTTCTGGGAGGAGAACAATACAATCCTGCTTTGCTGTTGGGAACTCCATAATATATCCCCCCTTATATGGCCAAACAGAGACGTGTCTAAACTGGTTTTATAGGACTTGGAGGAAATATCCTATATAGAAAAACTGGGAGAATAAAATTTGTACTTTCAAGGAAAGAAAGCAAAATGTGACAAGAGAGCTTTCCCCAGTTGCATTCAAGGAGACTGGAATTTGGTATGAGGCAGTTCACCTAGAATCTAGGGAAGTGTCTAATGACTGAAAAATCAAAGGGCTGTTGTCATCAGATTGCCGTGCTTGTGAGGCAGTTCTACAAGATGGCCCCTGAAGACAGGAATGGGAACCTCTGGCTCTGGCCATCTGAGAAGACATTCAGGAAGGACGGGTGGGATGCCAGGCCAGAATGTGGACAGGGAGCCGAAGGCAAGCCGATCTGGGGCTTAGACAGGCTGGCTTAAAACTGGGATTGCTTTTAAAAATACATTTATTTTTAATTGACACATAATAATTGCACATATTTATGGTATACGTTATGGATGTTTTGACACCTGTATACATTGTGTAATGATCAAATCAGAGCAATCTGCAAATTCATCACCTCAAACATTTATCATTTCTTTGTGGTAGGAGTATTCGAAACCTTCTCTTTTAGTTATTTTGAAATATCTAATACATTATTTGCAGAACTGATGGAGGTGGTAGAGAAAGCTTTGTTCCAGATGTCCTTCTGCAGGCCATCTGGATGGAGCTGGAAGTATGCACATCCCTTTGCTGTCCTTGCTGCCTTCAGGCCACCAACCTGTGAGCTCTGTCCAGGACCCTGTCTCCTTCTGAAGGAACACTGGTTGGTTATTCTATCCTCTCCTCAATCTCAATGCCCTCACACACGGACCTCCAGGTCACATTTCCATATTCCTGCAGAACAAGGGCACCAGTCTCTGGCTTCCAGGCTCTTCCTTCATTCCATGTCCTGCTGTCATTCGGAGTAACCCCAGAGTACCCTGATAACCTACACAATCCTTGGCTGCCAGGACCTTCATCTTCTCCATCATGACCTTTGTATGCCTCTCCAGTCCAGCTACCCCATGGCATGCCCTGGGTGCTTCACAATTGCTCTACCTCTGAAACAACACACTCTGATGCTACCTCCTATCATTTACCTACCTTACAGCCTTTATTTCCAGAAAACTTGCTCCTAGGCTGCCAGCTCTATCCTTACCCGCTTTGGAACCTGCTCTGGTATCTGCTGGCTCCACGCAGTCCCTGCTGCCTCCTCCCACCCCCTCCATGGCCCAGCTTCATGTTCCGGCAGAACAGGAATGACCACCCCAGCAATCGACACTGCAATTCTTTGAAATTCTCAACACCCACCTCTCCCTTTCCAACCTCCACGTTGAGTCGCCAGGGGCTTTACGTCCTACTGCAGTATCTCATGAATCTGTCCCTCTCTGCACCCTCCCTGCTAGGCCCTAACCTGGTTTGAGCCATCATGACCTGTCTTTGGTATCTAGGTCTGACCTTTCTCAGCCTTCATGCCAACTCCAGTCCCCCACACTGCACACTCTGCTCATGGAGTCCACCCACTGCACCCTCAACAGGTGGGGGCTTTTCACGCTACCTCCTTCCCCCACTTCCTCCTATGTCAAGTGAGTTGCCCCTTGCCATGCGCTTTCTATTTGTACCTATGCGCCTCTTGCATTACTGTAGGTTGGTTACATATATATTTATTCTACAGAAGTTATGGTCTTTGAGAACAAGAACCACTTTCACTCAACTCTCTGAGCTTGGTAGGTAGCCTAATGCCTGCCCCGTGGCCAATCTCAATAAGCACTTATAGACTTAAATGTTCTCAGATATACCTTCCATCAGACCTGCCCCCTGGGTCATTATCGGGACAGCCACCAAGCCGGGCCTCACTCCTGTCTTTTTCTGGGAGGAGACACACTCCTGCCTTCCTCTTTGCCGGGCCGATTGCTGGGGTGGTCACTCCTATTCTGCCATAACAGGAGGCTGGGCCGTGGAGGGGGCGGGAGGAGGCAGCAGGGACTAGGGAAAGTCACAGAACACTGTGTGAGTGAACTGGCAGAAGTTCTGTGGGCTCACCAGCTGGCACCCTGGGAGACAGCCAAAGAGAAAGTTCATTTCTTCCTGCCCAAAGCTCAGCATCCTGAGAGCGGCCATGAGTCTGAGTGCTAAAGGCTTATGAATGAGAAGTGTCAAGGTCACCTCTGCTTTGTGCCTGACCGGGGACGGGCACTGTGGATATTGTGTGTGTGTGTGTGTGTGTGTGTGTGTGGGGGGGTGGGTGTTGCAAACCACTGGGCATGTCTGGATAGCTAATAGCATGCTTCCGCGGCAGAGCGAGAGGACGATCCACTAATCCAATTTGTGATTTATCTTTTGGTTTGCTCCCAATGTTTTCCCTTTGTTTCTGACTTGATGCATTTATCTGAGGGCTCAGTGAGTTCACCTTGGCAAAGTCTTGCATGAATAGGAGCATTTAACTAAATAGATCAGCTCGCAGTTGTGTGTGTATGTGTGCACGTGTGTGTGTGTGCATGTGTGTGTGTGCAAGCATGTGTATATGCATCCTCCTTAACCCCTAACTGAGGGCCTCCCTCCCAGGAAGGGAACCCAGGATTTATTGCTGCAGAACAGCTTTGTGAGGGTGGCAAGCAGAGGTGGTTGGAGCTGGTTTAGAGAAATTCTGGATGCAGCAAGGCTACGGCTCACAGACTGGGGGGTAGATGGGAGGTGGGCATCTCTGGTTGGAGAAGAGGTGAATAGGAGGTAGTTATCTATTCTGGACTTCAATCTGACTCCCTTCCCCAGAGTCTTAGTGTTCTCAAGCTCAAAGAAAACACAGGGGCATCTGGTTCGTGGTTCCTATCTGCCTGTGCGTCGGAATCACCTAGAATTACTTGTTAAAAATGTAGATTCCTGGGGTCTGTCTCAAACTTCCTGACTTGCAATCTCTGGAGATGGGGTCTGTGACTCTTTCTGTTAAACATTTGCCCCAGGTGAGCTGGGGTACCAGCTGCCTACGGCCACACTGCTAGTGGTGAACCAGATCTTCCGACTCTCCATCCGGGGTGTCTATTCTTACAGCTCAAGTGTCCCTGGGGCTTCAAGCTTTAGGAAACAAGGCTTTTATTGGACACAAAGTGGGCATGTGAGTAGTTCTCTTATACTGCTGACCAATAATCCACCTAATTAAATTCTTTTTTTTCTATAAGAGGGGCTCAAGGGCTTCAATCTCCAGAGTGGGCAGAGACAGCTGAAGACCACTCTCTGGGATGGCCTGGCCCCTTCCGATCCTGTCTTTGGCACTATGCAGGATTCAAAGTCCTCTGTGGCTGCCTTTGCCTACTTTCTCTAGGGAGCAGCTCTGTTCTCTTGGCGACTTCGAAAAACAGGCTTGGATTTGTCCTGATCTGTAGCTAGCTCTTTTTCTCTCCCCTTTTCTCCCTCTCTTTTCTTTCTCTCCTCCCTCTCCTTTCTTGTCTCCTTCCCTCCCTTCCTCCCTCCCTCTTTCTTTCTTTTTTGTTTTTCTTAACAGCTTTACTAAAATGTAATTCACATACCATACAATTTATTTGTTTCAAGGGTATAAGTCAATGATTTTAAGTATGTGCAAAACTCTGTGGATAATCTGTGCACATCACTACAATAAATTTTGGAAGATTTTCATCACCCCTCAAAGAAACTCCATACCTATCAGCAGTGACTTTTCATTTCCACCCCACCAATCTCCTTGTCCCTAGGCAACAACTAGTCTCCTTTCTGTTTCTATCGATTTGCCTGTTCTGGACATTCTATGTAAATGGAATCATACAATGTGTCGTCTTTGGTGACTGGCTTCTTTCACTTAACATAATGTTTTCAGGTTTCATCCATGTTGTGACGTGTATCCATACTTCATTCCTTTTTATTGCCAAACAATATTCCATAGTATGAATATGTCACATTTTGTTTAACCCATTTACCAGTTGAATTAAGATGTCTGAAGTGTTTCCATTTTTTGATTATTATGAGTAATGCTGCTATAAACATTTGTGTCCAAATTTTTGCATGGCTGCATGTTTTTTATTTCTCCTGGGAATATACCTAGGAATGGAATTGCTGGGTCATAGAGTTAACTCTGTTTTTAACATTTTGAGGAATTTTCAGACTGTTTTCTAAAACAGCTGCAGCATTTTACATTCCCACCATTTTATATTCCAGAACTCTTTACATCCTAACTGACACTTGTTAAAATCCACCTTTTTTATTATAGCCATCCCAGTGGTTGTGAAGTGGTATCTCATCATGGAATTTATTTGCATTTCTCTAGTGGCTAATGATGTTGAGCATCCTTGTGCTTGTTGGCCATTTGTGTATCTTCTTTAGAGAAATATCTGTATAGATCCTTTGCCCATCGTTTAATTGCATTATTTGTCTTATTACTGAATTTTAAGTTATATGTATTCTAAATATAAATACCTTGATAGCCAGATATTTTTTCCCAATCTGGGATATCTTTTCACTTTATTGATGGTGTTCTTTAAACCACAATGTTTAAAATTTTGCTAAAGTTCAATTTATCTATTTTTTTCTTTTGTTGTTTGTATTTTTAGTGCTTTATCTAAGAAACCATTGCCTAATCCAAGATCATGAAGATTTACTTCTATGTTTTCTTCTAACAGTGTGATAATATTAGCTCTTTTAACCATTTTCAGTTAATTTTTGTTTATGGTGTGAGGTAGGGAATCAAATTTCATTTTTCTACTTCCATTTTATTTAGTTATCCCAGCACTATTTGTTGAAAAGATGATTCTTTCCCCTTATTGAATTATTTTGGCACTTTTGTTAAAAATGCATGGGTTTATTTCTAGACTCTCAATTCTGTTCCATCTATCTATATATCTATCCTCTTATCAGTACTACAGTGTCCTGTCTTGATTACTGTAGCCTTGCCATGAGTTTTGAAATCAGGATATTTCTGCTTTTTATGTTCACCTTTCAGCACACACAGCAAGGCTGGGGTGTGGCTTGGGTAGAAGTGTCTGACTAGATGGGCTGAGGACATAAAAGGAGAAGAAAGGCCATGGGAAGCAGGAGACTGGGAGTCAGGGACCCTAGTCTTTAATCCCTGCACTGCAATAAGCCTATATAACCTTATGTAAGTCACTTGATGTTTCTGGGTCTCTGTTTCCCATTCTGTAGAATGAAGGCTCTGGACTGGTTGATTGTTAAAGGAATTTTCAATTCTAATAATCTGGAGGCATGGGGGATTCAGTTTACATAGGAAAAGTCCATCACAGGACCCTCTAATTTTATAGCTAAGTATTCATAGACTTTCACTCATTTGAAACTTGGATATGGGAGAGGAAATGTACAAGACAGGTCTGGATTATGCTGTCATACCAGATAGCAATGAAATTCTCAAAGATTATCAAGGTCATGTCTAAAGACTCAGGCTCTCAGTGGCCAAAGATAAGGTACTTGAGACATCAATAAGGACAATAAATGCAATGGATCAAAACATATTAAATATATTTAAATTCATGAGTTAATAATTATGCTTAGCAAAACTCCAATTATTTGGAACTTGTGAATTTTTAGATCTCTCACTGAGGGGGACTCCTGAGTCATCTCCTCCAGTTGACCTGGTTTTCATGGCTGCCTCACTCTACCCCTGGATCTCCATGTCCCTGGGGTCCATTCCGGCACTTTCTTTCCAGTTAGCTTTTATCACTTGGCTAAATCTGTGTTAATCTATTTGGAGGAGGCATGGGAGAGCTCCAGAGTTACTGGTAGGAGCCAGTCAACCTAGAGTTGCATCAAGCACTGCCTACTAACTGAATAGATTAACGCTTCACTCTGATATTCACTACTGCTTATACTATGATGTAACCACCACCAAAAATCAAGATAGGGAATAATTCCATCACCCCCTTGTGCCCCTGTATAGTTCCATTTCCCACTCTGATAAGCACCATTGCTTCCCTCTGTTTCCAGGTATAGTTGTCCCTCAATATTTATCAGGGAGCTGGTTCTAGGACTCCCCACTCTTCCCACAGATACCAAAATCTGAGGAGCCTCAAGTCCTTTTTATAAAATGGTGTAGTATTTGTCTGTAACCAAAGCACATCCTCCTATATACTTTATATTATCTCTAGATTACTTAGAGTAATTAATACAATGTAAATGCTGTATAAATAATTTTTATGCTGTAAGGTTTTTTAATTTGTATTTTTACTGTTGTGTATTCTAATTTAATTTTTTTCAAATATTTTTCATCCATGGTTGGTTGAATCTATGGAAACTGGATACAGAGGGCTGACGCTAAGTAGCTTCTGTTAGATGAAGAAAGCTTGCATTCTCTTCAATATGCAGGTTCTGTGATCATGTGCTTTCTCAAACTGGCTCAGATTTTTTTCTTTTTTTTGAGACAGTTTTGCTCTTGTTGCCCAGGCTGGAGTGCAATGGTGTGATCTCGGCTTACCGCAACCTCCGCCTCCTGGGTTTAAGCAATTCTTCTGCCTCAGCCTCTCCAATAGCTGGGATTACAGGCATGCGCCCGGCTGATTTTTTTGTATTTTTAGTAGAGATTGGGTTTCTCCGTGTTGGTCAGGGTGATCTCGAACTCCCGACCTCAGGTGATTGCCCACCTCGGCCTCCCAAAGTGCTGGGATTGCAGGCGTGTGGCTCACAGGTTTTAGGGGGTTAAAAAGGTGACTTTTGTGAAGAAGTAGGGCCAACCAGCCCGAGGGTCTGGGTGGTAGTCATGACCTGGAGGCTAACCCCTGTTCCTCCAGCTCCCTCTGCTCTTCCCACTATAGCCACAGTTTCTTTATGGATAAAACAAAAGGCTGAGGAACGTGCTACCTAGACATGCAACAGTGTGCACTAGCTAAGTGAGAGAAGCCAGGCTAAGGTCACATAGTGTATGACTCCCTGAGGTGGCCCTGCCCTGCCCTCCCCTCTCCTTTCCTTTTTTTTTTTTTGAGACACAGTCTCACTCTATTGCCCAGCTCTGTGGCTGCCGTGCAATTGTGTGATCTTAGCTCACTGCAACCTCCACCTCCTGGGTTCAAGCAATTCTGTTGCCTCAACCTCCCTGGTAGCTGGAATTACGGGTGCCTGCCACCACCCCTGGCTAATTTTTGTGTTTTTAGTAGAGATGGGGTTTCATTATGTTGGCCAGGCTGGTCTCAAGCTCCTGACCTCAGGTAATCCACCCACCTTGGCCTCCCAAAGTGCAGAGATGACAGGTGTGAGCCACTGTGCTCGGTCTGTATGTGGCTTTCTAAAAAAGGCAAAACTACAGAGTCAAAACAGATGAGCAGCTTCCAGGAACAGAGGGGTAGGGGGGAAGGAATTAACTATAAAGGGGGGACAGGGAACGTTTAGGGGTATGAAATTATTCCCTATATTGATTTTCAGTGGTGGTTATATCATTGTATACATTTGTCAAAACTGGTAAGTGTTGTAATATAAAACAGTGAATTTTAATGTAGGTAAATTATAGCTTAATAAACTAAAAGCCTCTCACACACGCACACACGCACACGCAGATGTACATGCATGCACACGCACACACTCGGACCAGAAAAATCTCGAAGGTTCCTCCCTGTGTTAATATTCACTGTTCTCTATGGAGGGTGTGATCAGAGGCGAGGGCCACAGGAAGCAATATCCAGAGACTTGTCTCATTTTTTAAACGTCTCCTCCTTCCCTGATCCCTCCTACCCCTTTCCAACCCACGGCAGTCCTTCTGTGATGTACTGGGAGGAAGAGAAGAACTAGGCTTTCTTTTCTTGGTTGGAAGTTGTAGGAACGAGGCTGCCTCTCCTGTGGAGGTCCATGTGTTCCCTTGGATGCTAGACATTCTCGGAGGACAGAGGCAGGTCCTTGTCCTAGGTCAGAGGGCAGAGTCACTGGCCTGAAATGGAGTATTTTGGAACAAGAGCTCAGAATCCAAATCTCACTGAAGCAGCCATGAAGCCCGTCGGGCAAATGGGAATCTAGATGGACAGTGTGAATCTCCAGCATTTCCATTTTCCACTCGGGGTCTGGGGAGGAGGCCTCCAGCCTGCCACTCTGTTTCTCAGGCCTAATGCAGGGTTATTGATTGAGGCCACCCAAGTGACACACAGTGAGGGAGCCAGGCCCTCGCTGGGAAGAGGAAGCCAGGGGCTTGTCAGACACAAGAGAGGCCACTGCCCACACAGGCAAACGAGGCCCACAGTTTGGATGCTGGCAGAAGGGGGGCTCTGCGGGGGGCGGGCTGCCGGGGAAGCTGTCCTCTGGCAGGGATTTGCAAACATACCCTCCCTTTGCTGCCTTTCAATGCCTATCTCAGACATGGCTCCCGAGAACACCAGCATCCACTATGTGAACATTTACCATGTGCCAAGCCCAGGCTAAGACCTCTAGATTAATTTGCAGCCACCCTAAGATGTTGAAATTCTCCGGACTGTTTCACAAATGAAGACACTAAGGCTCAGAATGATGGTGGCTCAGCCTCTGCACTCAGGGGCTGTTCCTCTGTTTTGTCTGCTGAAATAAGCCAGACCTGACCAGGACAGCTCAGGGCTCTGAGGAGGAGAACCGAGCCCACGCTTTAAGCGAGCAAGAGCGTACCAGAGCTCTGTGACAGATGGAGCTCTCGTGGATACATCCCACGCCCCAGGCCCCCTTAAAATAAGCCAGATCCCGCAGCCTCTGTGTATGGGGTCTGGAGCAGATCCAGTAACCCCGATTGGGGGTGCTGAAGGGTGGGGTACAGGGGAAAGGGGCCTAGCTGCAGGTGTCAGAAGTCCCATGATGGGGACCAGGAGTTCATGTGGGTGTTTCTGTGAAGGAAGGGAGGTGGAGGGAGAGCCTGCTGGGCAGAGCTCTGTGGGCAGGAGGGGGATAGGCCACTCAGAGAGCCACTTGGTTTTGGAGGCTACCACATCCCAGGAAAAGTTCTAGGATCAGAGATGCCCATCAGAGGCCCTGGTGATTCCTCAGAGGCTGGAAGCAATGAACAACTGGTGGCTGGCACCGAGGGAGAGGACAGCTTCTTGCCTGTTATGCCACAAGTCCACAGAAGGGTGTAAGGAGAGAGGGGAGCTGGCAGGACGGCTGTCATTCTTGGGCGGGCGCAGCTTTTTGTGTTATAACTGGTAGCCCCAAATCTCCACCTTGATTCTGGACCTGAAAGGAGAGCTCTGCTCTTGGCGGTGAGTAGGGTCGTGCGCATGCACAGCAACAGCCTGATAAGCAAAGATTCTGGAACTAAGCCAGATGGCCCAGCTGAGTAGGCAGGTGAAGCTCTGGGTTCCCTGGAGGTGGTGGCCATGGTCAAGAGGACAGGAAAGCATAGCTCCTTCGGGGCGGGCCAGGACATGAGGTAGGACATGTTATGGACCGGAGGCAGATGTGACCTTGACCTTGACTCTCTGGGGCAGAAAGTCCTGCACAAGGGGGTGACCCAGGGGTTGAGAGACAAGTTGCTTCCCTTCTAGCTGTGACTAGAGTCCCATTCTCAGGCCTCTGAAATCATTCTACCTTTAGGAGCAAAATTTCCGCCACTAAGTATGCCGCTAACTGTTCGCCTTGTCATTCATAGAGGGGTTGCACTACAATAGCGCTGCCTTTTACCTTGTGCTCGTCTTCCTCTTGTCAGCCTGACGCTCAGGCTCTCAGAGTCCTGCTGCTTTGGTGTTAGTGGGAAATGCTACCGTTTGTCACTCAGGAAACAGACTCCACATAAGAAGCACTGCCTGTATACAGCAGACTCCAATCCTGGGATCTTATTCAAGAGGGTGACAGAGCAGCCACAGGATTTTGCACCTGAGTACAGACAATGGGGCATGGAGAACCCCCTTCCCCTGCTAAGGAGACCCTAGCAGAGTCAGGGACTTTGGCCTTATGGATGACGCAACTGTCTCCACCTACCAGGATGAGTCCAGTGCCCCAGAGAGCTGGCTTTTTCTGTGCTGCTTGGCATCCTGCTTGGGAGTGAGAAGGAAACGGGTGTGTGTGTGTGTGTGTGTGTGTGTGTGTGTGTGTGTGTATGAGAGAGAAAGCTAATGGGGAAGGGCAGGGTGTAGGGAGGGGGTGGTCGATTTTTCTAGAAGTAAATCCTGCCCAACAAACCCCCAAACCAAGGAGCCACACAGAGTTAGCTGGATTGAAGTGGGTTCAAGTCATTTATTTTTAGACTGTACCAGCATGTTTGGTTCTGGGGTCCAATCCCCAAATTCCAGAAAAATAAACTAGTGAGAACCACATGCACTAAGAGGAGGCCATTCCGATGTTTCCGTGATCATGCGGTGAGTGGGCTTAGAGTATAGGATGGGGGCCCGGTGTGGGGCAGGGCTTCCCGCCCCAGACAGCTGACAGCAGCTGGCTCTGAGCTCTCATCGGGGCTGGGGAGAGGGCCGAGGCCCGGTCATTTGGACCCCGTCCCCATATGGACCTGAGCCCCTTATTGCTACATTTGCTACTTTGCTACTTTATGGCCCCTGGGTCTAGCCCAGGGGATGCCTTATCACTGGGTGGTACTAATGAGTAGGTTGCTGGCATCTGCTGTTGCCATGGTTACACGAGCACAGGCCTCTCTTCAGAGGGTCCCATGGTGAGTTATTAGTGATTCATTTGGCCACTATTCAACTTATCCCATGGTCTTTGCTACATATTCAACTTGGGCAGCTCCTTTTCAAGGCCGGTGGCACATTCTCTCCCTCCCCCTGCCCTCCCCCGAGCCCAGAGCTTCCCAGCTCCTGGACATGGCAGCGACACTTCCCTCCAATATATTCTGCAAGGCCCAAAGGCCAAGAGCCCTTAATCCTTTCTTTCTTCTGGGAAGGCTTTCCTGGTGGTGGTTTTTGAAGCTCATGTATTTGGAGCAGAACAGGAGGGATGTATTTTAGGAAAAACGTCATCTTCCACAATCACCAAGGGGGCCAGTTGGGTGGCAGGCTCCCGGTTCAGTGTCCTGTGGTGAGGTAGTTTGAACATTGCGGGAAGCCTGCCAGGAAAGAAGCCCCTGGAGCATGTCCCCACGTGTTTAGCTAGTCCAAGCTGCAACTCGGTGGCGAGAGGCCCCTCCCAGGGTGCTCGCCGGGCCCCTGACTGCTCAGTGGTGGTGTGCCTGGAGGGCAGGCCCGGCTGACTGCACTGGCAGTTGGGCCCTGCTTTGTTCCTGGGGTACAGCAACACCTTCCCAGGAGAACAAAGCTGATGCATTGCTTTCTGGAAGGGAAGGAGCCTCCTTCCCAGCCTGGAGAGTTCCTGCTGCTTTGGTCAGGCCATCTGGTCATTTATATGTGCCAACCTACAAGCTTTCCTCTTCCCATGTAGGGGAGAGGTTATTTTAGTCAGATGCCAGTGCCTGGTGTATCTAACCCGATGGGTGGGTGGTCACTTGCTACAGCTGCCCTGACGCTGTGGCTGCGGCTGCGGCTGTGGGGCTGCCAAGTTGTGGCTGGAGAGCACTTTTCCTCATAGGGAGGAGTCCTAGGCCAAGAGACCACACTGGGTCAGGGAGGCTAAGGCAGCTTCTAGCAGGCAAGACTGGGTAGGGGAATCTGCTTTGCCACAGAATTGCCTGCAAACGTCTAATCTAGTCTGAATTTTTGGCTGTGTAGACCAGGCCAAAGGCGGATGGGCCAAGACCAGATTTTCCAAATGTACTTGCATGACCAAGGTCCGTGTGGTAGACAAACCTTGGATCAGCAGCCTAGTTTCACTCCCTTCTTGCAAGCCCTTGGCTTGATCTACTACGGAGCATGGGCGCCTTCGCTGGGGGGTGGTGTGAGGGGTTATTGCTCTGGGTTTGAGCCCATCTGAAGTCTCCTTAGCTCTGTTGTGCTTACTGACCCTCCCCCTCTGGATGCCCCCAGAGGTGCTTGGAAGCCTGCAGCCACCTCCATCTCAGGGCCACAGTCCACCTGGCTCTGGGCAGATCCTCTGGGGATCTCCAGGGTGAGACCGGTCAGAAGAAGGGGGCCAGAAGGAATGGCCGAGAAGCCAACCCTGCCCCATCTGCAGCCTGGCTTAGAATGCCCCTTGCACCATGGGGGAGCAGTAGGGGGCAGCCAGGCCCCTTGCCCTGGATAACTGAGGGCACAGAGGTGCCTGCTGCTTGGGGATGCCCTTTGCCCTATGCTTGGGGGGTCAGCACAGCCTGGGGATCCTTGGGCAAGGCTAGGTGCAGATGAACTTAGACTGCAATTTTGTTCTGAAACAGGAGGCTTATGCAGAGAGAAATGGGATGAAAGGGGAGTGTCAAAAGACCCCATAACTTGAAATGGGAATTCATGTCATTCATTTACTCATCCAGTGGTTACTGAGTGCCTCCAAAGTACCAGCCTCTGTGCTGAGCGTGTGCAGGTGTCCAGCAAGAATCTGGATCTATACTGCTGCCTCTGGAGACAGAGCAGCACTGAGGATTCAAGATCTGTCATCTCTCCAGTTTCCACTGTACCTCCAAGAGAGGAGCTATTGCCAGTGGGGGAAACTGAGGCATGGTAGTCAAGAACTCACAAGGATACGACATAACAAAGACTCCTAACGCCCATGGTGGCACTGCTGTGAGGACAGAAGGCTGGTCCCCTGGGGACAGGGCTGTGTAGAAGCAGGCATAGACAGGACTTGGAGGTGGCAGGGTGGAAGAGGGGTCATCGGGGAGCACCCAGGAGGCCGGGTCTGCAAATAAGCAAGCATCTGAGCCTTCGGTGGTCACCGGCTGGTGAATTTGGCTACATGAGAAAAGAAATACCAGCAATCGCTTTATTGCTTCTATATTTTTTGTTTATATGCTCCCAAGGGAAAATTTTTTTTTAACCTATGGCCAAAAATAGATCAAAGGAGGATAGTCATAGCAAATGGGGAAGTGAATGGATTCAAAAACAGGTTACTTAACACAGCTCTGTCTGAGGGCTCCCGTGTGTCACAATGAAAATGACAATGACAATGACAGTATTAGTTACCATTTGCTAAGCACCTCCGTGTGTCAGGCACCTGACCCAGTGCTTTACATACATTACCTCACAGCTGAGTTGGCAAATGGTCATTTTGACACACAGAGGGAATACAGGTGGGTCTTTCACAGGTTTTTGTATTCCCCGAGGCAACTGGTTTAGTGGGGGGTGCTTTTGCTGGGCCTTCAGATAAGACTGGGAGGAGAACCCTGTGGCCTGGCCTGGTCCCATCGTAGCATGCTCTGCCCCAGCTTCACACACAAAGGGGACCTGAACCAGCAGGGGTCTCACCACCCCTATCTGGATGCCACCACGTGGGGGCTGCCAGCCCTGCAATCCAGCCACCTCCCAGGCTGGGGACCCTCCCAGCTCCCATCTGGGGCTGCCGGAGGGGAGAATCCCAGTGGCCCCTGAGTTCATGGCCATGTTTATTTTGAGTAAAACATGAGGGAATAAACCAAGGAACCAAGGGGGCAAAACCAGAATAAATTATGAAATAATTTTAAAAAGATGGTCAGCAGAATCCCTGCAGCTGTGGAACAACAAGCTCTGTCATCGACACCAGTGCTTCCTCGAACACTGGACCCTTGAGACCTTTGATGGGACCCAAGGGCAGCCACCAGGCTGGTGGAGACCTCTCCGAACACTGATCTCAAAGAGGGTGGGAAGAACTGGAGGTGCAGCAGTCCATGAGGTTGCTTTCTTGCTGAAGACGCGATTTGGACATTCTACGTGAAAGCGGTGCTGGCGGTGACACCTGGGTGGCTACGCAGACGTGAGGGATGACAGGCGGCGATGGGGGACGTGGTGACTGACTAGGGGAGGTGCCAGGGAGGTGATGCATAATACTGGATGTGCTCTCGGTCCACTCATCCCTCTTGAACTTGCCAGAAGGTGTGAACGCCCCCCGGACAGCAGGGGGAGTGAGGATAATATAATCTCAGCGGTAGTTGCAACAGGAACCCTGTGACGTGTTCTGCCCCGAATGAGCTCGGATCAGGGCCTCTTAGCGGGTGGAGTGTTGGAATACAACTGTACAAGGAAGAGAGGGCTGTCGACAGGCGCCGCCGCTGGGCCGAGTCCGCGCTCTGTGGACTCTTTCTTTCTGGCCTCCCTGTTCACCCACCGGGTCTCCCCCACCGTCGCCCTTCATGGCCCTCACTCTTTCTCCTTCACAGTGACCAAATCTCCCCGTAAGGAAACTCTGTCCGCGGAGGTGGAGCGCCGCCGGCTGCTCGTGGGGTCCGCGGGCCCGGGCCCTGGACCTGCGTTGGGGACGGTCAGGAGGACTGCATCAGGCCCGTGAGGCGCTTGCCCGCCAGTGACTTTCCCTGCAGAGAGACAGCCAACAGAGAGGCACGCACAGGTGCACACACACAGATAGGGACAGAGACAGAGAGCCGGACAGGTGAATTAATTGTTGCCTGAGCCACGGAGGCCACACGACCAACCAACCCAACTGACCGCCTTGATAGTTGATCTCTGGGTATACGAGAGCCTTAACTTTGGACAGCTGGAGAAACCAGGTCTCCAGGGAAGGTTAGGGGAGTCCTGGAGGGTCCCCTTGTGAGGGTGTGTTGCTGGTACTGTTTTTGCGGTGTGGGAATTTTACTTACCAAAACCAGGTATTTAAGCCCTCAGGTAGAGCAACTTTTAATGCCAGCGGGCTGCACTGAACTTGATTTTATTCACATGGGGAAGGAAAAGGTAGACTTGGGTGTACTGAGGACAGGGAGGGTGGGTTGACCGAAATGGAAGGTGACTCAGGATCTGGGTGATGCGAATCTAATGAATTAACTAGTCTTAAGAAGGCAGAGTCCTGTTTGGAATGCAGGGTAGACATGAAGGCCTTGAGTCCTCTTGATGATGCCTTCTGGGACTGTGAAAGTGAGCAGCATTTGCTGGGGCTTGGAACCACTGTAGGTCCCAGGGCAGTGCACTCCTGCTGTCACCTATGTTCTTGGCTTCCCATCTGTGGCACCCCACAGGTGGAGTTTGATGACCCTATGCCAGGAAACCTACAAGCCCTTCAGCTATAACCCATGTGGGAGATCTTCTCAAAAACTAGGACAATGAATTGAATCATGAGGCTGGTGCATCAGCTATAGAGGTGCCGGGAGAGGCCAGTTGTGTATGTGTCCTGGAGAGGTGGCAGAGAAGCCCCCTGATCTAGGAGGGGAGTTGTGACTGGGCACCAGGAGGAGGGTGAGGGGGGCGAGTGAGGCTCAGTGGCTTTGCTTACTGTTCTTATACATAGTCTGTGCCTGGTCTCCAGCTCACCCTCTTTAGAAATCCATATCATTGCACAGGGGTCTAGAGGAGAGTGTGGCTGAGCCCAGGCAGATTGATCACTGTGTGTGGGAAAGCACTCCAGACCCATCCTATTATTGACAGTGGGTCAGCGACACCATTGCCATCTGTGAAGGGCAGCACGTGATAGCTCGTCAGCCTGGGCTGCAGTGTTTGGCCGTGAGATTGCAAGGGCCAGCGATTCCTCATGTTCATTTCCAAGTGGGGTGTGAGGGCTCGTCTTGTTTACTGGGCTTGGCTGCGTGTAAGCTAGATGTAATTTAAAAAATTGATCAGGTTTGTGAAGCCTGGTAGGGTCCTCAATAAACCTGCTGATTGATGAATTGATGGATAACGGGTCTGTCTAATAAACGAACAACACGTGCTGAGGATTTGCTGGATACAGGACAATGTGGCATCTGGTTTAGATCTCCATGGAGGGGCATGGCCAGCCTGACTTTGAGAATTCATGGAAGTTTGTCCAGAAATGAAATTGCCCTCAGAAGCTGTCAGAAAGTCTGCCTTTCCTTACCTCTCCTTGACCTTTTTTCCCCCATTTCTTTCACTGCCCGTTTTCACTAGACCAAACTTAGCATTTTTTTTCTCCCCATCTTAAAACACACACACATGTGCTCACATAATCTCCCCATCAGCAACCTTATCTGAATCTTCGGCTACACTAAACTTGGCCTGCAGCAGGATACATTTATACTCGGCTAAGGAGTTTTTGATCAGATTAAAAAAAAATCTGAGAGGGTTATGGTGTCGGTCTTTGAAAATCACTAAGACAGATTGGCTATGCCTTTGTCTAGAGCGGGTTAGGTACAACAATAGCTCTTAGAAGGCAGAGGCTGACCTTCAAGGGCTCCCCCCCCAGCCCTGGGTTCTGTGGCACACACCCAGCTGTGACTCTCCTTGAGTGCCCTTTCTTACATAGAGTGTGAGGCATTTGTTACTTGGGAAGGTGCCTTCCTGGTACAGGCCTGAAGGCAGGAAGCATGGGGGTGTGGGGCATCCTCTTGAGGAAATGTGGGGCTGTTGAGTCTAGGGGCCGGCTTGTGTGAGAGCTGTTAGAAACCTCCCCTACCCTGTTACCCATGCCCATCCCTGCCCTATGAAAGGCACAAAGGAAGTTTGCTCTCCTCTTAGGTGCTGCTTATTGCTGTGATCACCACCACACGCCAATATTGGCTCCTCCTCCTCCTCTCATCCCTCCTCCACTGGGACTACAAATCACACATTGTGTATCCAAATATATATGTTCTGGGTTTGCAATCCACAGCATTTGGGGCTCTCATTTAGCTGGTGGATGGGGAAAAAAATCACTCAAGCTTCTGAATAAGTCTGTTGCCAGTGTGTACATTAAAAGCCCAGAGACAAAGGAGGTGAGGTTTACCAGTTGCCCAAACCCTCACTGCCGCTTCATTCTTACTAGCAAGGTCATTTTGGCTGGAGCGGGGACTGTGGGTTGAGGGGAGGTCAGAGATTCTATTTCTGGAGGATTCTGTGTCTATTTGTTTTAGGTGAATTTGGCCCTGAGGCTTCCCTACCCTCAACCCTTCCCCATTCTACAGAATGGGCTGGGCTGGACTTGAAGGCGCTAATTAATCTCTTCCTGCCTAAATCCTGTAGCTCAGCCTCACAGCTCCGACTCCAAAGACCTGTGGCCAGCCTGTCACTGCCTGCTGCTCCGCTTCCCCCAGTGGCATTTATTTCCCAGGACTTCAGGGAGGGATGATGCGGCTCACCAGCATAGGGGCCACCCCCTGGGATTGTTCCCAACCTCTCAGCAACCCAGGTGGTGCTGCTTGGCATTTTTGTCTCCCTCTCCCCCACTCCTGCTTTTGCGAATTTACCAAATGCCAGCTCTGCTGCTAAAGATGGAGGTCATGAGGGTTCAGGTCTGCTTGAGAAGCAGCTCAGCCCAGCTGCAATCTACCCGCTACCCAGCGACCTCCCGGGTGAGTGAGGGCAGGCTCAGGCTGGAAGGTGGTTAATCATGCAGGATGCAGGCATGGCTAGATGCCTGGCCCGGGGCTTTGGGGAAGAAATACTGCAATCACACTTGCTCAGCAGCTGCCTCCCTTCTGAAGAGCTGAGGCTCCTGTAGTTTTCAGTGATCAAAATGAAATCTGATAGCAGAGGCTACCTGTGTTCAGAGATGAGCTGCCCCGAAGTGCATGCCCCTATAGGCTTGCAGGAAGCTCCTGAGGAGCTCTCTCTGCCCAGAGAGAGGGGGAGCTCCTGCCTATTACACCCTCCAGGGCGCTTACCCCCAACCCCCACTTTAATCTCATCCCTGCCTCCAGTTTGGTTGATCCTGAAGGAACCAGTTTGGAAGGGGAATGGTAATTCTGCCTGCCTGTGCCTGGCATTTGCATAGTTACAGAGGAAGCAGTTTTTTTCAGGGTGTGAATATGTAATGTTCCTCAGTGCTGGTCAGTTGGGAATGGATCATGGTGCCAGGAAACTAGCCAGCTCAGCCCGAGGCCTTGGCATAGCTGAGCAAAGCAGCTGAGGATGGTTGAAAATGTTATTAGCAGGAAGCCTTTGTCCAAGTGAAAAAATATACAGTAATTAAGAACTGAGCTGCAGAAGGCACATTCCAGAGACACCAAAGCCTTGCATACCAACAAAGTGCTTTTCACCTTTGAGACATTTGGCAAAGTGTAATCCAATAGAATTTGGGATCCTTCAATTTCATGGACCATGGGCTCAGTGCTGGGTTCACTAACACCCACGCGTTCAATTCCCACCCTCAACTCTGATTAATCATTTCAGCTCCGTGGCCATCTCGATGGCTAGAAGCCTGGTGGAAGAAGGTGGTCATGGAATCTTTTGTTTCTGAAAGGAAACACACAAAAGGAATGGCCCCCTTTTGTGCAGTGAGAAAAATCAACATGCTGCTTGACATGCCGTGGCTCTGTGCATTGCACTTCCACATATTAATCAACAAAGCATGCACTATCTGGGTTACCAAGAGCTTTTGCCACTTACTTACCTGGGAGATTGATGTTAAACTCTTTGGCTGGGAGCAGGGCTGTGGCTCAGAGAGTAGCCCTGGGGTCAGACTGGGGCATATTGGGGGACAGCAGAGCCAAGCACTAGCAGCTCAGGGAGGACCTTTTTCCAATGCTGAGAGGGGGAAAGACATCTGAGCTTCTGGTGAGATTCTTTTGCTGATATGCTCAGATGAAGTAAGATCAAAGTTAGAAATTTCAAGTCTGCCAAGTCAAAATCCAGGCTATTATGGGGAAAGAAATCAACCATGATTGCCCCTGGGGGGAGGAGGATGAAATTGATTGGAAAGGGACATGCGGGAGCCTTCTAGGGTGATGGAGTATACGTTACACGGGTGCATACACTTGTCAAATTCATTGAGCCATACACTTCAGATCTGTTCATTTTACCATATATAATTATATCTCAAAAAAAAAAAAATAGGAAAAAAAAAAGTCCCAGCTATCACATCTATGCCTTGGAGTTTCCTACTCTGTACTCTTCTTCAGTTGCTGGGCCCATCCCTGGCCTTGGAGAAATTCAATGCTTCCCCCTCCAGTATAGGAGGAACCTGGATCCCTCTGTTAGGGGAATTCGAACTTGCAACAGAACTTATGTGGAACACTATTTCTAGCCTCCATTGACCCAAATGGACCCCTTTGATGTGACACACATTTTTCATCCTTGCTCATGAAAAATGGTGTTCTGTTGAATAAGGCTCACCAAGCAACCTTAGCAGGCAAGAAGTGAGACCCCAGAGATAAGCCATTCTCTCAAGGAGCCTGAAGGTCACCTTAGAATAGATGGTGCTCAAGTTCATAAAGGATGTATATGTGTGGTCCTGGGGCTGGGACTGGGGAGACTTGCTGATGACAAGGGTCAGGGGCCCAAGACACAGGTGGAAAGATAGGGGGATCCTAGCTGTTTGCAGGATGGGAGAAGCGAAAGGCCTACTTGACTTCATCGGGTGACTCCCAGAAGAAGGTTGTTGCCCCTGGTGCCCCTTCTCCACTGAGTGGAGCAAAAGAAATAATTTTAAAAAGGGAGTGCAAAGAATTCCATGGCATCTCCTTTCTCGATGTCTAAAACTGGGGAGAGAGAGTGCTGTCTGGGATATCTGAGAAACGCTGGCAGGGGGTGGTGGGAAAATCCACACTCAACATAGAATAATTTGAAAACACTTTTAAAATTCTCTATTTGTTATTACCCAGTCTGTTCAACTCTGTGAAACAAGGTGGGGCAGATGAAATGGAAAAACCGGGTTATGGGACCCACTATGGCTCCTCCACAGCAGAGGTAGGTCAGAGCGGCATGGGAAGGAAGGGAGGCCATTCTTGGCTTTCTCGCCCTTCCCCGGTGAGGAGGGGCAGGAGCCTGTGGCTGACCTATTCCTGGAATCTGTGTTACTCCTAGGTCCTTGACAAGCTTTCCGATCTCTCTCAGGGGCTGAAGGGCATTTTACATGATTTTAAAATGTTCTGTTTATTTGACCCTTTTTAAATAGGAAGCTATATCACAAACACAAAACAATACCCCAGTTGTTTTATAAACACCAAGGGAAGGATGAAAAGTGAATTAATCAAAAAAGAATTTCACTGGTTGAAGAATTAATATATAGTACACTCATGGATACTTAAAACCGAACCTGTTTACAAAAAATAAATTTGAACAAAATAAACATGATTTTTTTTTTTTTTTTTTTTTGCAATAGCCCCTGTCTTATGCACAGTGGTATAAGCACTCAGGTTCTGCCTGGTGAACAGGGGCGATATGATATCTACCCAGGAGTAGGTCATCTGAAAACAATTTCCACAGAATGTCACTGGGACCACTAGTAGGCTCAGACGCCTTACTCTATCCTGTATTGGTGGCATGATGTGGCTCTGCGTCCCCACCCAAATCTCACCTTGCATTGTAATCCCTATAATCCCCATGTGTTGAGGGTGGGAACTGGTGGAAAGTAATTGGAGCATGGGGGTGGTTTCCCTCATGCTGTTCTCATAATGGGGAGTGAGTTCTCATGAGATCTGATGGTTTAGAAGTGTTAATATGCACTCTCTCTTGCCTGCTGCCACAGAAGATGTGCCTCCTTCCCTTTCCACCATGATTGTAAGTTTCCTGAGGCCTTCCCAGCCATGTGGAACTGTGAGTCAGTTCAACCTCTTTTGTTTATAAATTACTCAGTCTCAGGCATTTCTTTATAGCAATGTGAAAGTGGACTAATACAATTGGCAACTACCAGTGCTTTAAAAATTTTAGTTTTTGAATTTAGAAAAGATGAGTTGCCAGTTATCGTATCTGGATTAAATGTAAAAGGACCCACCTATCCCCTGATCTCCCATGGGCCTTTCTCTTTGAGTTTCTTATTAGTTTGATGGAGTGGTGTGGATAGCTCATGTACCCTGCTCTTCAAATCACCCAGGCCTTGACAGTGGCATGGTGGGAATGGTCCCCCTGCTAGGAACACAGGTAGCTGTGAGGACAGTTACTAACAGCCACCTGCTGATGGACCACTGAGCAACTATTGTGTGTCGAGCACACGAAACATTTTACAAACACCTGCACTTATGTTCACAACATGCTTGCCAGTTGGGCATTCTATAAACTTCACTAAAGGAGCAAGGAGACAGACTCAGAGCTTGAGTCACTTGCCTGGGAGTGCACGGCTAGTCGGTGGCAGAGCTGTTGGTCGGCCTTCATGACCCATGCCTCTCTTCCTTTGCACATGGCTGTCATTCTCAAGGAAGGAGGCAGATGGAAATACTTGGGGACGAAGGAGTCCCCTGTGCCCACCCACACCGGGCAACCTCTCTGGGCAATGCAGGGTGATTTTCTCAACTTCCCTGAGAAAAGAACTTAAGCTCTTGAGCATGCTTGAACCCATCTCAGGCAGTTTCTACCCTGCGAAGGGGCTTCCTCTCATCCCATTTGGGAATCCTGAGAGAAAGGAGGTACCATCTGCTGGCTGGCAACCCTGGCAAAAGGGGCTTTGGTTACTGCACTGAGCTGGGGCGCAGGTCACCATGGCTTGGTGCATGTAGATTTTAGGTGGTGGCTGCTGGACAGGCTGGGTGAAGCCACCATTCTGTTTGTGGCCCTGTGTTACTGGTGCTGATTCCTCTAGGAACACACATGGCAAAAGCTCCAGGGAGGACAGAAGCAGGTGTGATGTTCACCATTCTTAGGTGGGGCAGGCAGGGTGGTCTTACTCTAATAAGAACCAAACCCACTTCAAATCATTGTAGGTCAAGTGCCTAATTCAGGGTGTCTAGCTAGGTGGGGGAAGCCCTCTCTGCTGGTGTTCCTGGCACCTCTAACCCTGCCCCCACCATGCTCATCACCTATTTCTGCCTGTCAGTTTTGCTGGGTGATGGGGGGCCTTTCTCCATGGCCCCCCACCTGTGCAGGGACAAATCTGAAGCCAGGCAGGGATGCCAGGAGAGACAGGGACTCAGCAGCGGAGGTCTACATGAGTGGCAGAATGCCAGGCCCAGATTCCCCGGTCTCACGTCCAATTTGTGCATTGCCATTTTCTCTGCTACTCTGTATCCCTGTGTGGAGGAAATGCCCCCTTTTCACACCAGCTCTCTCTTCTTTCCCTCCTCTCACCTGACTGAACAATCCTGTTGCTCTTCCTTCTCCGAGCTTGCAGGAAATTCTCAGTGGCTTCAGGAGTAGAATGGAGGGGGGGCATTCTGCCTGTAAGGCCTCTCCGTGGCATGCCTTCCTGTGACCCACTTAATGCCTGCCTGTTGCTCTTCTCTTCCTCCTTCCCAAATGGACTCTGGGATCTAAGCTCTGGTTCACTCCAAATTAGGCAAAGACCAAAAGACTCCAGGAAACAGGGGACATGGCTGTGCTGCTATTGGTAACAACTTGATGCTACTTTTTTCCAACTAGGAAATTCAAGTAACCTTTGACTATGACTATGGGAGACAGTGAAGCTGGAGTTTAGTTACTTGATACTGTGGATGAAGCAGGAAGTTATTTGCTTGGCAGTATGTGATACTCCTGAGGACCCATGAGGACTCTGACTTCATCCTCCTAGGGACACTTATCACCTCTTGCAAATGTGTTCACCCAAAACACATACGTTTTCTGGGGTCCTTGGTTTAGCCAGCCAACAAGGCAGAGCCTAGAATTGCTGACCCCTCATCCCCTCACAAAAGCATAACACCAGTGAATGTCCATGACCATTTGGATGCATATGCAAGGAGGGCTGACTCATTTCTCTTCTTCCCCACGCTCAGGAATGCAATTCAGCAGGCACTTACCAGACATGCATTCCTAACCTGAAAACGTATAGCAGGGAACAGACTAAGCAGCATTTTCAAGAGATACCTGGACAGAAACTTGAGTCATTGGAATTCTTAGCTATAGGGAACCTTATTTCCCTGCAGGCTTTTCATGGGTTGCTGAGATGCTATCGGTCCCTGTTGGACAGGGGATGGGCTGTTTCCCAGCTTTCTTCTCCCCCTGATGGTGTAGTGTGTAGAAATGTGAGATTGCTATGTTTCCTGCAGGACTTGGCCAAGGGCCCCCAGAGAGGAAGAGTTATGGCAGCTTTTGCCAGGAAATGAAGTCTAAGGATGCTGCTATTGGATTTAGAAGCATCTTCAAAGATTGCGGGCATTCCCTGTTCTGCTAGGGAATGGGGACCAGGAGAAGAGAGTTACTGGGTCAATACCTAAGGATGTTATCTGCACATTGCCTGTGGGAAAAGGGACTCATCTCAGCATCATTTCTGGACCCCTCAGCTCTTTGTTTCTTAAGAGAGAAAAACTATGGGTACAAAAACTGGGCAGCAAACATGGAGACACCAAGAAATGGGTGCTGCCAACTGTCCCTGGAACCAGGGAATGAGGACAGAAGTGGTGGGCAGAGACGAGGCCATGGACAAACAGATCACCTCTTTCGGATTTTGGAACACCTTCTATGCAGAAGGATCCCACAGGTTAGAGAGCGTGCGAACGCCGGGATCACTCACCCACTGCTGGAAGGAAGCCACCTCGGGGGTGAAATGCAGCGGCCATTCTGACTCTGCGCCAGCAGCACTAGGCAATTGTGTTTTTAGGAAGGGAAGTGAAGAATAACTTATCCAGCTGAAACTGTGAAGACCTGTGGCTTTAGAGGAGCCCCTGCCCAGATACACACACAGCTGCAGCGGGCATGCAATCCATGCGACAGAGACACTTGCAGGTTTGCAGCGTATGGTTATACACATACCATACACCAAACACAGAGGCGGACATCAGGCAGCTGGCACATGCACCTGTGCATGCACCTCTGCACACGTGCATACACCTGTGCATGCGTTCATGTGCATGTTCAGACCACAGGCACTTACAGAAGCATCTCATGCAAGGTGCACAGGCAATTGCTTGCTCGGCTGTAGAGTTTTATATCGGCTCCTAAGATGCCACTCTGACGAATACTGCAAACTTAAAGCATTCACCTTAAAATACACACATAAAAACGGGATCCTCCCCCATGAAAAAGCCATTTATTCACCTCTGTGGAAATGGTTTCGCCACTTCTGCTTCTGTCGGAACTATAGGCAGTAGGAATGCCCACCCCAGGGGTCCAGTTTATCAAGGGATTTCCAAGCATCCCCTGCTTCTGACTCCTCCACTACCTCGCTTTGGAACAAGTGGTTAAAAAATGGAAACCTCTGTTTGTCGGACCGATGGAGCAACTAGACTTTGTTGAGGTTGCATTGCTCAGGGTGGCTCCAGGCAAGCAGACAGCGGAGAGGTGAGTGTTTCTGTCATGTTGGGGGTTACATTCAGAGGAGTGGGTTTCATCTCCTTATCACGGGTAGACCCATTCCTGATCTGTGTCTGGTAGTAGGAGGCATCTTTGGGTCCCGCACCTCAGTAAGGGGTCAAATGCCAGATTCCCACAACACATGCAGCATTTGCCCGCTGGCCCTCCCTTCCTCCCCTCACCTCACAAAAGGCTGACAAGCCCCGTGGCTCCCACAGCTTCCTGGGAAGTGCTTAGGGCTCCAGGAGATTCACCACAGAGCAAAAGCTGGCCTGCTGGGCACCACAGTCCCTTCATTTCCAGGAAATGCAGAAAAACTAACTCTCCGAGTTTGACTTTAAAAATAAGCCAACAATAATAGCTACCATTTATCGAGTAGTTACCATGAGCTCATCTCTGTAATAAATGTACTTTGCACACACTGTCATAGGAGATACCCACATACCCACCCTCAAGCACAAAATAGATATAATCATGCCTTCCTTGCAGAATACTGTTGGAAATTAAATAAGGTAATAAGTGCAGAGCTAAGTATGAGCTGCAAATAACATCATAATGATGAAACTAATTCTAACAGCTATACCTATTAAGCACACACTGTACACAGTGTGCTAAGTACGTTGTGCATTTTATTCCTACTTAATTATTTACTCTTATTTCCCTTTATGGATGAGGAAACTGAGGCTTAGAAAAGCTGTGCGATTCACACAGCTAAGGGATAGAGCTGGAGTAGAACCAAAGTCCATCCCCCAGGTGAAGCCAGCACGACACAGTACAACCTTACGAGCTCCCAATAAATTGCGGCTCCTGCTATCACACCCTCATCTAATGCCAGCCTCTTCCCTGTGCAGTGGGCTTTGTTGTACCCACCGGGAATGCAAGTGACTTGCCCAGGATCATATACTACTATCAGGTGGAGGAAAAGGGATTCAGCTGGGGTTGCCTGATCAAACTTAGCTTACTTCTGTGCATTCTGGTGGGTACTAAAGGGATGTGGTTCTCAAGAAGTCACACAAGCTGGTCATCTTCGGTAGTGGATGAGAATGCGGTTAGGGGCAATGTCCCTGCCAGGTTTTTGACATTTAGCTCCAGGTGGTGGGTGCTGCTCAGTCGCAGTCCAGCTCCTTGCTCTTTTGACACATGGGCAGTGAGGTAACTGGCTACGTGCAGGTTAAAAGGCAGTTTGGTGGGTGTGGGACTGTCAGCCACGGGCAGCCAATCAGGGGCCTCTCAGAAACACAGTCCTGCTTGGGCAAGATGCACCTCCCTGTGCAGTCATCTGTGTAGTCTCGGGGAATATAGAAATAAAGGGAACCTGGCTAAACCTGCTGAAGGGCGGGTGGCGAGGCTCACACACACACCCCACACTCATGATCTCCTACAACTCTGATAACTCTTCAAGAAAGCTACGGGTGGGGCACGGTGGCTCATGCAGCACTTTAGGAGGCCGAGGTGGGCAGATCACTTGAGGCCAGGAGTTTGAGATCAGCCTGGCCAACATGGCGAAACTCTGTCTCTACTAAAAATTCAAAAATTAGCTGAGTGTGGTGGCGCAGGCCTGTAATCACAGCTACTCAGGAGGCTATGGCAGGAGGGTCACTTGAACCCGGGAGGTGGAAGTTGCAGTGAGCTGAGATTGTGCCACTGCACTCCAGCCTGGGCAACAGCGAGGCTCTGTCTCAAAGACAAAAACCAACAACAAGAAGAAGAAAGCAAGCAATCTATGATTAAAGGCTAGCCAAGAATGAGATCTGAAGCTGAATCATTACCAAGGAAACCTCCATCAGGTGTAAAACCACAGGATCGTGATGACTTACAAAGGCTAGTGATTCACTCCTTTAATTATTTAGAATTATGGATGCCTCAGAACCTTCCCGTATTAACCAGGGCAGAGCACCGGTCCAAGTTCCCCCACTACTTTTGCTGCAGATGACAAGGTTGGGTTGAGTGTTGTCTTGGATGTCCCATCTTCATTTCCCAGTGTAATCTGCTATGATGTCAAGGCCAGGCTTTTGGTCCTTGCCTGACAGTCTGTCTTTTCCTATCAGGCATGGGGGCTCAGATGCACTTGACACTTGGTGCACACGGAAAAGGCCAGGGGCATGGTGTGGAATGGTTCTCCGACCCTGTGACTAAGTACAGGTGCCCTCTGCCTCCCTGCCCTCCCTCTTCCCTACCTTTTATACCCAGGCATGAAGTGTGCCTGATAGAGTTTTAATGAATATATGAGGGAGCATAGTAGCAATCAACTCTGACTGGGCTTTCTTTAGCTGTAAGAAGTGTCTTATTAAAACTTTGCTGACTTTACCAGGATTGCCATGCTTAATAAGAGGCCTCAAAGAATTTGAAAGCAAAAGATGAAGAGAGGAAAAAGCCACAAGCTGTAATCACCGTAATTATACAATCCCACGATGAGCTGAAAGCAGCCCTGGTGAAGCCCAAGAGAGGAGGGAGTGTCATCGGCAATCGGGCGGCTCTTAGGATAGCTGGAAAGAATGTGACATGGGAGCCCTTTCCTTCCCCTGAGCTGGGCTGAGGACAAGGCCCCCAGCAGGGCCCCAGAGGAGGGGAGCTGGGATGGTGGGACAGTTTCTCCTCAGTCCGAGGTCTCTGAGGGTATGCCCTGCTCCTGGCCAGCCTGAGGTGTTTTTTGTTTTTGTCCGAGATGGAGTTTTGCTCTGTTGCCCAAGCTGGAGTGAAGTGGTGTGAGCTCAGCTCACTGCAACCTCCGCCTCCTGGGTTCTAGTGATTCTCCTGCCTCAGCCTCCTGAGTAGCTGGGATTACAGGTACCCACCACCATGCCTGGCTAATTTAATTTTTTTAGTAGAGATGGGGTTTCAGCACGTTGGCCAGGCTGCTCTGGAACTCCTGACCTCAGGTGATCTGCCCACCTCGGCCTCCCAAAGTCCTGGGATTACAGGTGCCCGCCACCACACCTGGCTAATTTTTGTATTTTTAGTAGAGATGGGGTTTCAGCATGTTGACCAGGCTAGTCTCGAACTCGTGACCTCAGGTGATCCACCCGTCTTGGCCTCTCAAAGTGCTTGGATTACAGGCATGAGCCATCACCACCTGGTCAGCTAAGGTGTTTTTGATGTCAACTCATTTACCTGGAGTCTGCAACTGGCATTGGGTAAAAGGCAGTTGACTTCATGATCCTTTTTGTTTCAACAAAATGCCTTTCCAGCTGGGAACTATGACAGGAAGAGCTTTCTTCAACCTTGGGCCAGGACGCCCCATGCACATGGCCACCCTGGCTGTGCTGAGGCTCACCGCACCACGGTTGCCAGTGCCCTGTGCCAGAGGGTGCCTGTGTCCTCCACTCGCTGACCTCCTTTCAGGCATTTGGGAGAGAAAGCCCTGTTGCCCAGAGCTTAGCTGCTGTGGCAGCAAATGACAAAAAAAAGAAAGGCAAGGATGACATGTGAAGGGCAGTGATTCCACTTCCTGACAGTTTCCCTGGCTTTGAGTGTGTCATCATGTGGCTTCTTCTCCCTCAAGGCAGAGTCTAGTCTGAGTCTTTCAGATCCTTCTCTGATCTTAGCAAACTCCCTCCATATAATTCATTCTCCTTTTCCACAACAACTTATTTATAAACCACAGAATGAAATGCAGTAAGATCCATTTAACAGCTATTTGGGGCAGCACAGAATTCCAGTTGCAAAACAAAGATCATGGGGTCTGGTGTAGAAACCTACTCTATACTATCCTTGGCCATTCAGCTTCTAAACGGCAAGTCAGGGGAGCTCGTTGCTATTTGAAGGGATGTAGTCCATCGCTGGAATATTTTGTTATTGTTAGAATATTTTTAGTATCTTTTTACTTCTAGCCATTTGTTCCAGCCTTGCTCTCTGGAGAAATCCAGAAGTGTCCACTCTCAAAGACAAATGCAAAGAGAGCTCATGGT
The DNA here is from genome assembly GCA_036589455.1 of Ateles fusciceps. Taxonomy (NCBI): domain Eukaryota; kingdom Metazoa; phylum Chordata; class Mammalia; order Primates; family Atelidae; genus Ateles; species Ateles fusciceps. The sequence goes on along the minus strand of JAZHEH010000228.1, from coordinate 5,145,909 downwards.
GGCCATCGTGTCTGCTGGGGGCTAGATGTTTTTACTTCCGTCTCTTGTGACATGGCTTTCAGAGTCCCTCTCTCTCTCTAGTTCTTCTCTCTGAATTATCTCTAGATTTTAAGGTTCCCTATAATGTGGGGGCTTAGAACCAAGACTTAATATTGCTTACAGTGACAAAAAGCAATGGAACACTTCCCCTTTCTCTGACCATCCCACTTTTGATATAGAACCTAAAGTTGCCCTTTGGAAAGCAGCTGCATTCTGCTTTTACCTACACTAAGCTTGTAGTCAATGACAACCCAAGACCTTTTTTTTTTTTTTTTTTATTTTTAGGAAAGGCTACAAATGCCATCCTGTAGTTGGGAAATCAAATTTAAAAAAACCCATAACGATGACCTGATAAAATGTTATCTGGCTGTTTTTGACCCATCGTCCCAGCTGCAGGAAATGCTTTCCAAATATAATTCCATTATCTACCAAATGAGCCACACTTTGGAGGTCTGGATCTTGGAATGTGATTGGAAGGTTTGTCTCTTCATCCAGGTCATCAAAAAGGATGTTGGATGGGCCATCGCTGAACCCTGTGGCCCACTACCAGAGACTGCCTTTCCAGCAGACATAGATGGATTCATTCACCCTCTCACCTGCCGTGAAGACGCTGAATGTACTCACTTCACCCACATAATCGCAAATGGGGGGAAGTGGGGGTGAGCAGTGGGGAGGGAGGCAGGAGCGGACATTGCTTTCAACCTTATTGTGCTAACAGGCCACATGTGGTGTTTTTCTGGAGCAGGGCATGTATTTTTTAAGGTTACCCTTCTACAGTAAGCCAGACTGCCATGGGGCATGTGGAGAGAATCTGCCAAATATTACACCAATGAGGCGCATTCCCATTTGTGGCCATGGTGCTGTTGCTCAAGCTGATGTGATTTGGCCGTGATTAGGGAGCATGGAAGAACAACTGCCCTGTGGGCCCTGCCACTGCCGGGGTGACTCCATGCTTCCAACCCTGTCTCACCTTCCCACCCACTGGGAAGCCACTGAGCAAACACCTAAGGGTCTGTCTCCCACCCATCTTTGGGCAAACATGACAAAACTAAAAATCCCACTGTTCTGAGCTCTTCTAAGTGCCCCTCCCTGCCGCCAGCGGTGTCCCATGTAGCCACACAGCTGGAGGGCAACATCTTACAGGCTGTTCCTACCTATGGACAGGTATCCTGCCCTCCTTCCAAAATGTCATGCTTTCCTAACTCAGCTTGAACTAGGGACACTCATTCGCTATTTTAAAAAGGGAAAGCATCCCCTGTGGTTTCCATCAGGAGCTCATTCTAGGGGGACTTCCATGGAGGTCTTGCTTCTTAGCCTTGGAGGTCCTTAGACTTGAAGCGCTCTGACATCTCTTTGAACTTTCCAGTCTGGACCACAGGCAGAGTTGGGTCTCCTCTCCTTGACCTTGACATTGGCAGTCCTGTCCCCTTGCCAGGCTCCTGCCATTGGATGCTCTCTTTCTGGCCCCTTCTGCTGCAGTGCTGCTGCTCCCTGGATGGGACTGAGGCAGGCTCTGCCCTTGGCAGAGGTGGGCATCCTGTCTCCTGTGTGGTTGGCCTTCCCATGGTTTATCCTGCTGGGGGGGTCCTACACTCCCACCTTCTCACCAGGCTGGTGGGAGCCCACACAGTTCCCATGTGACTGCACAGGGATGGCACCGGGGTCTGACTGCACATGTGACAAGCAGCAGGCCAAGACCCCACAACCCCATCGGCTGCTTGTGAAGTGAGAGCGCCTTTCCTGTAAGGGGGTGGAAGGAAGGCACCACCATGGCAAAGGGCTGCAGGTCACCTCCCGAAATAGATCCCTGCCTGGCACACACACACTTTGCCCCCAGCCTGCCTTGCTGGAGACTGGCCGGGTACGCGATTTGGATCTGAATCAGTGACTGTAAACACACAGCTGTGTCCTTCTGCCTCAGAGGATTTGATTTTCACTTGACTGCTTGGCACACTGGGGTCTGGGGAAGGCAGGAGAGGGCTGGCCAAGGAAGGCCAGGAGTGGCTGCCCCCACCGGGCCCCGATCGCCCCACGTGTGCAGAAGCTGAGTCACCACTGGGGTTTTTCTCCCAAGTGGGCCCTCCGTGGGGAGGGCATTTTGGCTGCTTTGGTGGACAGGTTGAACTATCAGCGGGAACAGCTGGGATTTTTTCCCTTCCAAGGGAAATGCCAGGGTCTAGGTCCCAGTGTCTCAAAAATGACAGCCAGCCTGTGGCCCTTTAGGATAAATCAAAGCCTCGAGACTCCTCCCCCATCGACCCCGTGGGGAACCACTTTGCCATTGTGTCTTCTCTGCACCCACCAGCCTTGCTGAGTCTGTTGTTTTACATTTTATAGTTTATTAAAAAAAAATAGACTTATATTTTCATTTTCCAGCTACATAATAACAGTAAATATGCTTTTCCTAATTTCACACAGAGCCAAGATAAAAAGTGAAGTATGGAGGAGCTATAACCTGGTCTCACCATGGACTTCACCACTGATTGTAAACAGGATAACACCATCTCTCATACCCTTACTTCCCATCTCTAAAAGAGGACAGCAACAAGCCGGCCCAGGGTTCCCTAGGGAACCAGAAAGCCTGGTAACAGGTGAGCAGCAGAGTGGCGGAGATTCCCAAATGCTCACATTTCATCCTTTCCCATACCCATAGGGCCCCTAAGCCTCCACAACGCATGCAGTGATGTGGCAGCGCTCACCCTGGCGTCCACCTTTCTACCCAGCTGACCCCCACCTGACACACAGCTGGGCACCCAGACCAGAAGGGCAGGGAATGCAGAACCTATAAGGCTGCAGGGTGTGGGGCACTCATCCTGTTCTCTGTGAGTCCTCCCTGGGCCTTCAGCAACTCACTGTATATGAGTGAACCCCGAGTAGGGAGCCCCAGGGCACTCAGTTCTCCTGCCAGTGCATGTCCAGGGTTTGTAAATACACCCAACTCTATCCACGGTTTATCTCCCCAGACGCACAGGCTGGCAGGCACTTCTGAATCAGGTAACTAATTGGGCAGGGAGGTAGCTCCTCTCCCATTCTGAGGAATAAGCCATATAACTCAGAAATCTCAGGACAGAGGGAAGCACAGACCTGCAGAATACTCCTAGCTGGAAGGGATGAGATGACCCAGTCCGTCCGTCATTCAGTGGAGAAAACCAGGGCTCAGAGAGGGCTAGTGATTTGCTTGAAGTCACACAGCTAGCAAGCTGAGGCTGGAAGCAGGAGCCACTCTGCACGGTGGCTGCTGCGGTATCTCAGAGTCCCAGGACTTGGACTTGCTGCTTGAGAGGGCAGGTTTCCATCTTTCCCCTCCCAAACAAACACTTTGATGGATGTCTCCCGCCAGATCCACCCAGGGCCAGGGTTTTACTGCAGCCGGATCTCGGCGCTCTCAGGTGGGAGAGGCTGGCACTAGTGTTTGTGACCCAGTAGTCCCAAAGGAGTCCAAGGACTGTTCGCAATAAAAACTAACCCCTTGGAAAGATTTTTAGTCAATTGGCCCTTGCCAGAGGTCTGAAAAGATTATTTCAACTTAGGTCAAAGCCCTCTGGGGACTCTGCTGAGTCTAGGTATTTGGCAACTCATTCCACTGAGGTGAGCGGCTGTTCACCCCTGAAACCTTGAGGAGGGGAAAACAATAGGCCTTCCGGGGGCAGGCAGGAGCTGCTCCGCTGACTGCCCTGGTTGTCTGCCTTCCTCTCCCCTGCTGAGAGCTTCAGCCCTCCACTGGTCAGCACCTGTGCCTAAAGCTGGGGGCTTCTTTCTGCAGAGCTGCCTGGGGCTGGGCGGGTGGGTGAGCTGTTGACTTCTTGGCTCTCATTAGCTCTTCCTTGGCTTTTGGCAGGGGAAGGAGAGAGGGGGGAGGGAAGGAGGGGGTGAGGGAGGCTGAGTGGCAGCTGGCTCCCCAAGCTTCCCGCTCCCCATCTGACTTGCCTGCTGCATTCCTTGGCAGGCAGGACAGGAAAGCCTGTCGCAGAGATGCCACCCATCACGTGCCAAGGCTTCTGCAGTTTCCGGCCCTTGCTGCCGCAATTCCAAGGAGCAACTTGGCAAAGCTAAACTTCGATGCTCTCTTAGGAGGTGGATGAACGCCTGGTCCTCCTCTCCCCTCTCCTCCGTGGCCTCCAGTGCTTGCTCTGACACCAGCAACCCCATTTCCCATCTTCGGAGCCCAAGGCTGGAGCTGATGAAGCTCTCAAGAGGGTAGGTGAGGTTTCAACTGAGCACCCGGACAAAGGTACCCAGGGAGGCTGACGCCAGCCTCACTCAGGGCTGCCATTTGCTCCTAACTTCAGTGCCATCACCCTCTGTGGCTTTTTCTGGGGAATTGGACGTGAGGAACAAAGGACTTTCTCCAGCTTCTCTCTGCCCCGCCCCCCAGGTTGGAGTTCTCACCAGATGGCTTCAGCTATTATCTTAAAAAGGGAGCTGCCGCCGTGGCTTGGCTAAGGGCCCCGTTTCCTCCTGCCCCTTCTCCCTTCCATGCATGCTCCTGGTCCTCTGTGTCAGAGCCAGGCTCCCTGTGGTGAGGCCCTTACCCCACTGTGGTAGACTCTGTGGAAGCTGAAGGAACAAGCACACATGAGAGAGAGCAGGGGGCTCGGCGCAGTGGTTCACGCCTGTAATCCCAGCACTTTGGGAGGCCTAGGTGGGCAGATCACTTGAGGTCAGGAGTTTGAGGCCAGCCTGGCAACATGGTGAAACCCCACCTCTACTAAAAATACAAAAATTAGCCGGGCATGGTGGCACATACCTGTAATCCCAGCTACTCTGGAGGCTGAGATAGGAGAATTGCTTGAACCCAGGAGGCAGAGGTTGCAGGGAGCCGATAGTGCGCCACTGTACTCCAGCCTGGGAGAGCAAGATTCTGTCTCAAAAAAAAAAAAAAAAAAAAAAAAAAGAGCAGGAGGAGGGTAAGCCTTTTAGCTCTGGCCACCTTCATGCCCCCATTGTCCTCTGTCAACTGCAAAACCAGAAAGACAGCAGAGTGTGGCAGGCGGTCAGCACCAAGCAACAGGAAACGGTCTGTCTTTAGTGAGAGAAGGGCCCTCCTCTCCTTGGTCAGTAGCCCCTGAGACTTTGAAAAGGAGCTGGAAGGTGAAGCAAAGGCAACCCACAGTGACCAGCCAGATTTCTCCTACTGTGGCTTTCATAGTTTATAGCCACTGTGAGAGGAAGCTTCCCCGTGAGCAGGATTAGGCAGAGACAGGCTCTAAATCGCATGACCTGAGGCCAGGTATGGGGGGCCCTTGAGAAGCTGCTATGTGTTACAGCTCTTTCTGACACTGAGGCTCCTTGGACAAGGGCCATCATGTACAGTGGTGTGGGTTATTCACTGCACAAGGGCAGCTGAGGATCTCTAAGGGCTAAAACCCAGCCTGTGTTTTGCCTGGCCAGCTGGGCATCTGTGGGGTTGGGCCCACCAGAGGGAGTCTTGTTTTCCATTTTGGATGAATGTGCATTGCAGGCTAGGTGCACCCTGCCATGGACTTCAGTCATGTTTGTTTGGCTCAGAACCTGGGCCTTCCTGATCATCAAATGAGCAGGGTGTGTGGTTTCCGTCCACAAAATGACAGGATGCTTGGCACAGGGTCCCCCAGAGATTCGCTTTGTATATCCAAGTCCTGAGTGACCTGGAATGAAGCTTGTATTGGAAAGAGAAGCTCATCCAGCACTTTATTGACTGGGGGAGTGCCAGGCCCCTTCAGCACCCAAACTAACATGGCCCTAAAGGTACCATGAACCATACTAAACATCTTAGGATCTCATGGAAAAGGGGGCATGTGTGTTCTTAACAGATAATCCCTCCATGACATGGCAGAACTTAAGACTTGGAAACAATTTGTTTTTTCCACGTGTTTCTCTTCTACTAAAAAAAGAAAGGACATTGGCATGTTGTCCGGAGAAATTCTGAATTCAGATTCAGTCTTGACAAGCCTCCAGCTGAATGAGCTATCCAATCACCTGGATAGCTCTGTTTTTTTTTTGCCATTCATTAATCCTAAATGGCAGTTGGCCTCATGTCTTTGGTCCATGGGCTGCCCAGCTTCATCCCCCCCATTTCCATTATTAGTCCCATGACGTGGGTCATGTTCTCATGCATTTCTCCCAGCAACACGGGAATGTTACGGACTAGCCCTTCATTTAGTTTTATAGCTTGCAGTAGATAGCAGATGAAACATTCATGTGGATCTTCTCTTAGATAAATCAATACTTTATGCATATGATATTCAAAGAAAGAATGGCTATCAGATTGCAAGGCATATTGGTCAGTTAGTTCTGTTTGATGAGACCACTGGGCTATTGAGATTAAATTCCTGCATTCCAGTCTTAATCCGAGAGCCAACACGTGGGTCATATCCCCAAACTTAGCCACATCTTGTGGGGGTATGGTGTCACCCCAAGAGCACAAGGAGCATGGATGAATGGCAATCCATCTCCACCAGCGGAACCCCAAATTCCAGATGCATCACCTATTGAGTCTCTTGTTCATAAAAGAACAGCAGGGAATTTAGGTCTTTTTTTTTTAAGTTGGGGCCTTTTATCCATACCCTCAGGAGCTTAGGGTACTTTTCTCCTTCAGCTCGCCCTGAAACTATCTATCTCTGTCAGTTCCCCATGTGTCCACTTCGGACACTCAGGGGGTGACTTGGTGCTTTCTTGTTCCAAATGCTTTGCAAACAGACCTTGGAGAACCACTGAGCCAACATCACTTCAGGGATGAAGGGAAATCAATCAATGCTCCTCACAGAGCCGCAGCGAGACCATTCTTGCCTTTCCTGATACTCACTTCTCTTGAAAAGCGGTGCAAAGATGTCTGGACGTCCTGTTCAAGTACCCAGCTTCCTCTCTCACACCCTCGGCCTGTGCAGTCACCCTGAAGAGCTTCCAGGGGGCTGTCAGAGCTCTGCTTTTGTACAGTTTGCAGATGAGAGTCACAGGTACTCTTGGCTTGTCAGCAAAATCCCTAAACATCCTCTACCCACAGAGTAGCCAGGCCTCAAAGAGACAGAGATGGGACCTCACTACCTTCTCTCAGGCCATCATGGGGTGAAGGAAGGCCCAGAGGCCTTGCCTCTGACAGCCCATGGCAGCTTCTTAGTGTGCGGAGCCACCTGGCCATGGCAAACCAGCCCTGAAGACAGGCGAGGCACCTGCAGGCCTTGCATTCTGTACCTTCTGATTTCTCACGAGGTAAGGCCACGGAGAGGGAAGACAGAGGAAGGGAAGGGATGAATACCGATTTTTAATAGTCACCTACTAGTTATTTGATGTTTACATGTAGCAAATTCAAGATAATGTTTAAAGGCATTTAAAATGCATCTAGCTATGACAGGTCAATGACTAGGTTGCTTTCAACCCAGGATCCTTAGACTTTTTATTTTAAAAGGACGAAATACGCATACCAGTCACCCAGTAGTCAGGTTTTACAAGGACTTTCCTCTTCAACAGAGGTGGAACAAGGCAAGTCAGTATCAGTGGGCTGCCACCCTTCAGGAAGGGAATGTGGACAGTTCCCTGGGTGGGACCCCTGCTCCCTGGTTGCTATCTTGGTTCCCTCTGGTTTGATGTTCATGGTACAGGCAGGGCCCTGTGATTAAGCGGGATTGACTATTTCTTGTGTGCTGAGCTCGATGTTCAAATCTTAGGGTGACCAGCATGGAAAGGGGAGATTGGCCTGTGCTGTTCTACAAAGCACGGTCGAGTGTCTCAGCCATGCAGCCCAGGGAAGAGCCACAGACTCCCCACTCCCACCTGTTGCCACGGCCGTCTCTATGTGCCACTGCAGGGAGCTCTACCACTCTCCAGGCGGGGCGGACCATGAAGCTGTAGGAACCTGAAGCCCATCTCGACCCACCCTGTCAGAATCAAGGCCTGAGGAGGCTGCAGGGACCTTGCCCCTGGGAGTACCCTGGACAGCGCAGGAATTCAGCTACTGCCCTCCTCTCCCTGGCCTGCTGTACACATGAGGTTGATGGGGGCTGGAGGGAACTCATGCAGAGGCGACTAACACACAGGCCAGCTAGGCCACAGCGCTGGGACCCATGCAGCACGGCCGCTTTCTGCACACAGCAAAAGCCGCCTACACAGCAACATCAGCTCGCAACCCACACCGGCGTGACTGCCAGGGTTCACAGAGGGAAATCTGGCTTTTTTTTTTTATTTTTGAATGAGCTATGGTTCTGAGCCAATTTATTTCACGGTATAGTTTGATGGCTTCTCCCTGGGCTGCTGCAGAAGATGCACAGCCTGCATGGCTCCACGGTCAGCAGGGTCCTCACAGCCGTGAACAGATGATCAAATGCCCAGGCCTGAGGCTGGGTGATCAAGTGTGCACCTTCTGCAGAGGGAGCCGCTCGCTCTTTTGCATTTTTATCCCTAGAAGAGAAGCTGCAGACACTCGCAAAAGAAAAGGGCTGAGTTGAGGAAGAAAGCACTGGACTCCCTCCCACCCGAAAGGAAACAACAACCAAAGGAAAAAAAAAGAAAATTGGAGGGAAGAAAACCGACTGAACTTACCACACTGCGAGTGAACTTTTCTAGGGAAGTTCTACGACCTTGCTCACTTTCTGGCTTTAGGAAAAAAAAAAAAATAGGTAGGGAGAAAAATACAGAAAAAAAAATCTTCAGCTTACACTTGGTTTCCAAACAGCAGCAGCCGCAGCTAAAGAATAACAAAAACCAAAGCAAAATGGGGTGAAAAATGAGACGAGAGAAGCAGCCAGCGCTGTTGGAAGAGTCAACGGGAGAGACAGAGGACAGAAGCCCACGAGAAACGGTGCTGCCTCCTTGGAGCAGTGAGCAGAGAAGGGGGTTTGCTTCCCCAGGGACCGTGAATTGTGCTGCGGGGCTTGGATCAGAAGCCATCACAACTTTGTACAGGACTGCAGTTGGTGGGTTTGAGCAGCTTGCTTGCTGCTTTCAACCTGCCGTGCCCACAGGCAGGAGTCCTGGTGGTTGTGGCACTGAGGCCCTGGAGCCCTGGGGGCTCCAAGTCCTGACACATAACAGACTAGCTCTGAGGGCAGCGGGGTGTGGGAGGGGAGGGATGTCAGGAAGTGGCCGCCGGGGGAAGTGAAGTCGTCTACTCATCCCTGAGTCTGGGTTAAGACTGTTTTCTCTCTTGAGATTTCCCTGCCCAGAGGCAGCCAGAACATTTGCTAACTTCAGTGACTTCCTAATGACTCTCGTTCTATGTCTTAGAGCAAGGAGGGTCTACTCACGGCCTTTGCCATGGACAAAGGGTCTTGGGTCCCAGAAGACAATATGTCTTCTGACAATGGGGATTGTTCTGAGAAACAGAAAATGTTCTCTCCATATCCAAAAGGTGACCTAACACCTGCCAAGATGTGCGCAGGACAGGCTAGAGGGAGCTCAGAAACCACTGTGGGAAATTCTAGCTAGGGAGCCCAGAACAGGGGCGAGGGGAGGCAAAGCCCTGGAATGTCCTCCCAGGCCTAGCCTCCCTCTACTACAGGAGGAAGAGAGGTGTGGGGTGCTCCTGACCTTCACTGCACATTTCCTACCTGCAGGGGTTCCAGGAGAGTAGAATGACTGCCCAAATACCTGCTAGTGTATCCTGGAGTCCCGTTCCAGGGTCCTGAGCTCGAGGCTGAGAAGTTTGGAGAGTGCGCACACTCACATAGACGCACACATACACCCAGCAAATAAATGAGGGAGCTAAAGAGGCAGCCGGGTGTCTGTGGGTCTGCAGATTGTGCTGAAAGCAGAGGGGACAGGCCACACGCAGCTGCCTGTCTGTGTGGATGAAGTCGGGGGTGTCCTTGGCAGCCAGGCCCCTTGTCAGGTCAGCTGGCTGGCAGAAGACAGATACGAAGTCGCAGAAGGAAAATACAACACAAACACACCACCAGAGAGTTGGGCTGGGCTTGCTTTTGCTCTAGAAACTGAAGGGTTCGTGCTTGACCCCAGCTACCGTACCAAGTCTCTATTCTGGGGATGGCAAGACTCAGCTTTAACCATGTGGCCAGCCTGGGTGGCATGCATTTGGCTCAAGCCCGGCCAGTCCTGGTCCTGCAGCTGCCATTCTCCGTCTATCACTCAGCCTCTGGCTCACAGAGGGCGGCCACTGGTCTGGCTCACTTGAGCTCCTCTGCCTTGCACTGGTCACTGAGCTGACCTGGAAAACCATCACTGGGACAAGTTTCCTAGAATAGCCCTCAGGACTCAGCTCACGTACCCCCTGGTTCTTCAGTGTGACTATCATTGATTTTGAAAATATTAGCAAAGAGGCTGTGCCTTAAGACTCCATCCAGGTCAGTTCTCAGCAGAAAAGTGAGGCCCATTCATACTCCCCCTCTCCGCTGGAGGCTGTGAATCTCACATACCTTTTATGACCTGCATACAGTGAGCCCATCCCTGAAATCAGACGAATACTCTAGGCCTACCTGAAAGTGCCGAGTTACAAATCAGATCCGTGCCTGGAGACTCTCAGGAAGAAAGAGAAGAAAGCAGGTTTTGTCACTGTTCTGGGAAGCAACTCCTTCGTATTGAAATGTTGGTTTCTGCAAAGGTTTCCCGTCTCAAGAACATCCCTGACTTCGGGAGCTGGGAGGATAATTCTAAGGAACTTTTACCAGGCAGGTTGCCTGTTCCTTCCTCACTCCAATGACCTCCTCTGAGAGGTTTTCTTCTTGGAAGGGAGGATCTGCAGGCACCAGGGTCTCAGCATGGTTTGGGGTACATTTTTCCTTTGTGTTGAAACCCACAAGGAGAATGAATGGCCTCTAGCTTCTCCTCTTCTAGGTCTGTAGACAGGCCCAGATTGGTCACATTGCTAGAGCCTTAAAATGTCCCCAAATTGTGATCATGTCAGGTGTCTTGAGCCACAGAAAACAAGGAAAACTTACTTTGACCTTTGCCCATGAGATCTGGGCTGGAGATATCAAAAGTTCCTATAACCTTTCTTTCCTCTAGTTCTTAGAAAAAATGGGCATTAGAGCCATGTCTGGGGGTGTCAGCCTCCTCCAAAGGAGCCTCTCCATTGACATCCTCGAGCGGGAATCGCAGGAGGCCAGGCTCCACACTGTCCGTCACAGTAGCCACACCTAAGGGGGAGGGATGCAGGAAGCCCAGAGAGCTGAGCTGTTGACAACTGGGATGCCCCAGAAGTCCTCTTCCCTTTCTCAGACGATGGCCTCTTCCCAGGGATACGCAAGGGCAGGAGAGCAGGGTGTAAATACTCTCTGGGACTCTGGAGCTGTGTGGTCCCTACCAGATACGCAGACAGGATCCTGGCACATGAGGGTGATGGCACACAGAAGGCTTGCATGGCTGAAAGGCAGCCCGAAGGAGAGCGTGGGATGGGCAACCATGTGCTTAGGGCCTGGGGCTGGGAAGCCAGGAGGGAGGAGAAAGGGATGCATGTGCTCTTAAGTGGCATGGCACAGAAGTCATGGGGTTTGATGCAAATTAAACCACACTTAACCACACATGGGCCTCAGATCAGAGCTGAAAAGCACAGAGGGTGGGCAGGCGTACTGAAACCAGGAGCCCTCTCTCTTGCCCTCCATTCCCTTCCTGAACCCTATTCCCCTGCATGCTGAGGGCCCCTGCACCACAAATCCATGACTCCACGGGCTGCAGGAAACCAAGGCTGAGTTCTAAAGAGGAGGAGGAGAAAGGAGTTGGGTGCAGTTACTTCTTGGTTAAGAGAGAAAACACCATGGGGCAGGTGAGGGAGAGGAAGTGGGTGTCCAGGAGGGAGAAACCCCAGGATGACTTCAGGTACTGGTTCGTGCTCTTGAAACTGACAAGACTTTCTGTCCAGTGAGGGCGCTGCCCCAACCATGGCCTTATCCTCAGCTCTGGGCTGGTCAGGGAGAGAAGTCTGAGGGGAGGGCTCTGGACTTTGCAGTGAGGGGCTCTCTCCAGTGTCCTGAGGGTTTTGCTGGTGTTACTGCCAGCCCCGTGCCCCTGTGCTGAGCCGCTGTGGCCTTGGCATTTTGTCACCCCACATACCCACCCCCGCCATGGGCAGGACATGCAGACAGAGACAATAGGGATGTGGAGGCAGGATGCCCTATCCTGGACTTTGTGGTGGGGTTGGGGTGGTGACCATCCTAATTAACTATTTTCCATTAGAATGGGAGCAGATAGAGAAGGGAAAGAAGAAGAGAGGAAACAAAACCCAAGGGATGACATTCTCATTTCAAACCAGCAGCAAGCAGCAGGCAAGAGTAAACAGTGCTAAGAAGGGCAAGCCTGCCCTTCCCAAAGATACCTTCTTCTTGGCCAGCAGCAAGTCCTGGTAAGCATTTGACCGGAGGAAGCGGGCATAGCTGTCACTTTTCATCAGCTTGTAGATGTGCTCCTGGGGAGGAAGGTGACAAGGAGACACAAGGAAGGGCTGTCAACCAGTGCTAAAGAATATTACAATCCAATTGATCACTCTTTGGGGAAAGAGACGAAGGAACCTAGGTCTGTTTGCATATACCTAGAAAAACTTGCAGCATGTTCCACCCCCGACACCCCCAAACTCAGAAGCACCAAATAAAAGATCCCTGAGGATCATATCCCAAGGGATTTGTAACTGGACTTGGGTGCCATGTTGGGGTGCTTAATGATTAAAACCAGACACGGTAATGCGAAGGAACAAACTGTTCTTACACCCAACAGCTTGGATGAGTCTCAAGGGAATTCCAAGTGAAAAAGCCACGCTCTGGATTATAAACTATATTATTTCATGTATGTAACATTCTTGAAATGACAAATTAGAGAGATAAAGAACAGATTGCTGGTTGCTGGGGTTAGAGAGGAGTAAGGACACGGAGGGAGGGAGGAGTGGTTATAAAAGGCAACAGGAAGTATCTTTGTGGTGACAGAATGGTTCCATATTTTAACCCACGTGATAAAGTTGTATAGAACTAAATGCACACACACATGGGGTACAAGCAAAGTTGAGAGAGATGAATAAAGTCGGGATTGTAGCCACGTCCATATCACGGCTGTGATATTGTACTATAGTTTTGCAAGATGTTGCTGTTGGGGAAAATTGGGTAAACAGCACATTATTTCTTACAACTGCATCAGAATCGATACGTATCTCAAAAAGTTTAACTTAAAAAAAAAAACAGGCAATAGGGATTTCCGCCAAGATGGTCGAATAGGAACAGCTCCGAAGCGCAGTTCCCAGAGAGGGATGCAGAAGGCGAGTGATCTCCGCATTTCCAACTGAGGTACCAGGTTCATCTCATTGGGACTGGTTAGACAGTGGGTGCAGCCCAAGGAGGGTGAGCCGAAGCAGGGTGGGGCATCACCTCACCTGGGAAGCACAAGGGGCTGGAGAACTCCCTCTTCTAGCCAAGGGAAGCCATTAGGGACCTTTCCCGATGCTCTGGCACTCTGGCTCAGATACTGTGCTTTTCCCATGGTCTTCGGTCTTGACAACCCACAAAGCAGGAGATTCCCTCTAGGGCCTACAACACCAGTGCCCCAGGTTTCCAGCACAAAACTGGGTGGCCATTTTAGCTGCAGCAGTTTTTTTGTTTTCTTCTCATATCCCAGTGGCACCTGGAACGTCAGTGAGACAGAACTGCTCATTCCGCTGAAACAGGGGGCTGAAGCCAGGGAGCCTAGAGATCTGGCTTGGCAGGTCCCACCTCCATGAAGACCAGCAAGCTAAGATCCACTGGCTTGAAATTCTTGCAGCCAGCACAGCAGTCTGAGCTTGACCTGGGACATTTGAGCTCAGTAGGGGGAGGGGGTCCACCATTGCTGAGGCTCTGGTAGGTGGTTTTAACCTCGAATATGTAGGCAAAGTCCCTGGGAAGTTTACACAATAACTGGGTGGAGCCCACAGCAGCTCAGCAAGGCCTCTGCAGGCAGACTGTCACTAGACCTCCACCTTGCTGGGCAGGGCATCTCTGAAAAAATGCAGCAGCCCATCAGGGACTTATAAATAAAACCCCCACCTTCCTGGGACAGAGCACCAGGGAAAAGGGGTGGTTGTGGGTTCAACTTCAGCAGACTTAAACATCCCTGCCCGGTAGCTCTGAAGGGAGCAATGGATCTCCCAGCACAGTGCTCAAGCTCCGATAAGGGACAGACTGCCTCCTTAAGTGGCTCCCTGACCCCCATGTATCCTGATGGGGGAGACACCTCATACAGGAGAGCTCTGGCTGACATCTGGCAGGTACCCTTCTGGGAGGAAGCTTCCAGAGGAAGGAACAGGCAGCAATCTTTGCTGTTCTGCAGCCGCCACAGGTGATTCCCAGGCAAGCAGGTTCTGGAGTGGACCTCCAGCAAACTCCAGCAGACCTGCAGCAGAGGGGCCTGCCTGACTGTTAGAAGGAAAACTAACAAAGAGGTTCAACATCAACAGAAACGTCCACTCAGAGACCCTATCCAAAGGTCAGCAACTTCAAAGACCAAAGGTAGATAAATCCATGAAGATGGGAAGAAACCAGTGCCAAAAGGCTGACATCTCCAAAAACCAGAATGCCTCTTCTCCTCCAAGGGATCACAACTCCTCACCAGCAAGGGAACAAAACTGGATGGAGAATGAGTTTGATGAATTGACAGAAGCAGGCTTCAGAAAGTGCATAATAACAAACTTCTCTGAGCTAAAGGAGCATGTTCTAACCCAATACAAGGAAGCTAAGAACCTCGAAAAAAGGTTAGATGAAATGCTAACTAGAATAACCAGCATAGAGAAGAACATAAACGATTTGATGGAGCTGAAAAACACAGCACGAGAACTTCGTGAAGCATACACAAGTTTCAATAGCCAAATCAATCAAGCAGAAGAAAGGATATCGGAGATTGAAGATCAACTCAATGAAATAAAGCAAGAAGGCAAGATTAGAGAAAAAAGAGTGAAAAGAAATGAACAAAGTCTCCAAGAACAATGGGATTATGTGAAAAGACCAAATCTATGTTTGATTGGTATACCTGAAAGTGACAGGAAGAACGAAACCAAGTTGGAAAACACTCTTCAGGATATTATGCAGGAGAACTTCCCCAACCTAGCAAGGCAGGCCAACATTCAAATTCAGGAAATATAGAGAACACTACAAAGATATCCTTTGAGAAGAACAACCCCAAGACACATAGTCGTCAGATTCACCAGGGTGGATATGAAGGAAAAAATGCTAAAGGCATCCAGAAAGAAAAGTCGGGTTACCCACAAAGTGAAGCCCATTAGAGTCACAGCGGATCTGTTGGCAGAAACCCTATAAGCCTGAAGAGAGTGGGGGCCAATATTCAACATCCTTAAAGAAAAGAACTTTCAACTCAGAATTTCATATCCAGCCAAACTAAGCTTCACAAGTGAAGGAGAAATAAAATTCTTTATGGACAAGCAACTGCTGAGAAATTTCATCACCACCAGGCCTGCCTTCTAAGAGCTCCTGAAGGAAGCAGTAAACATGGAAAGGAACAACCAGTACCAGCCACTGCAAAAACATACCAAATTGTAAAGAGCATTGACACTATGAAGAAACTGCATCAACTAACAGGCAAAATAACCAGCTAGCATCAATGTGGTAGGATCAATTCACACATAACAATATTAACTCTAAATGTAAATGGGCTAAATGCCCCAGTCAAATGACACAGACTGGCAAATTAGATAAGGAGTCAAGACCCTTTAGTGTGCTACATTCAGGAGAGACCCATCTCATGTGCTAAGACACACGCAGGCTCAAAATAAAGGGATGGAGGAAGATTTACCAAGCAAATGGAGAGCAAAAAAAAAAGCAGGGGTTGCAATCCTAGTCTCTGATCAAACAGACTTTAAACCAACAAAGATCAAAAGAGACAAAGGCAGTAACATCGTACAGGGAGGGATCCAAGATAGCCAATTAGGTGCAACTCCCAGTGAGAGCATGGAGGGTGAGTGGACACTACATTTCCAGACGGATTTTTATTGCCAACAGACCAGGAAATTCCCGGGTGGAGGAGCCCCACGGGTCACCAGGGCGGCTGTTTTGGCCAGTGCAGCGGGTCTCCGCACAAAACATACGGATCTGGGCGCCATTTTAGCTGGCAATTGGAGTGCCTGGGAGACAGAGTTGCCTGTTCAACTGATAAAAAGGGGACTGAAACAGGGAGCCAGGCCAGGAGATTCTGGACGAAAAAGTGCCATGAATCTCCATCGTGGCTGTTCAGCCAGTGCAGTGGGTCACTGCATGGGAAATCATACAGATCCTGGAGCCTTTTCAACAGGCAACTGTAACACCTGGGAGACAGAGTCGCCCATTCAACTGAAAAAAAGGGGACTGAAACAGGGAGCCAGGCCAGGAGATTCCCGGGCAAAAAAGCACCATGAGCCCCCAGTGTGGCTGTTTCAGCTGGCACAGTGGGTCTCTGCACAAAATCTCACACAAATCCGGGGTGCCTTTTCAACTGACAACTGGAACACCTGGGAGACAGAGTCGCCTGTTCAACTGAAAAAAAGGGGACTGAAACAGGGAGCTAGGCCAGGAGATTCCCCAGCAAAAAAGCACCACAAGTCTCCAGCGGCTGTTTCAGCTGGCGCAGCAGGTCTATGCACAAGAAATTATACAAATCTGGGTGCCATTTCAACTGGTGACTGGGACGCCTGGGAGACAGTCGCCCATTCAACTGAGAAAAGAAAGGGGTCTGAGGCAGGGAGCCAGATGATCAGCTCAGCCGGTTCCACCTCCACAAAAACAGCAATCTGAAACGCTCTGGATTGAGAGTTTCACAGCAAGCACAGCTGAACCTGGGACGGTCCAGCTCTGTGGGGGGAGGGGCGTCCACCATTATCGAGGCAGTCCACCATTACTGAGGCAGTCCGCCATTACCAAGGCAGTCTGCCATTACCGAGGCAATCTGCCATTACTGAGGCAGTTCACCATTACAGAGAGAGTCCGCCATTACAGAAGTAGGCCACCATTGCCGAGGCAGTTCTAACTATACCCCTATAAACAGGACTGCAGGGAAGTTCACACAGCAGCTGGGCAGAGCCCACAGCAGCTTCGCAAAGCCTCTGCAGGTGGACTGTGACTAGGCTGCCTCCTTGCTGGGCAGGGCAGCCCTAAAAAAGGCAGGGGCATGACAGAAACTTATAAATAAAGCCCCACCTTCCTGGGACAGAGCACCTGGGGGAAAAAAAGGTGTTTATGAGTTCTGCTGCAGCACAATAAACGTACCTGCCCAGCAGCTCTGAATGGAACAACGGAGCTCACAGCTCAGCACTTGAGCTCCTATAAAGGACAGACTGTCTCCTCAAGCAGCTCCCCTGACCCCTGTATATCCAAAGAGTCACCTCATAAAGGAGAGCTCAGTCTGACATCTGGTGGATATCCTTGGGACAAAGCAGAAGAAGAAACTGGCAGCAACCCTTACTGTTCTGCAGCTGCTGCAGGTGATCCCCCAGGCAAGCAGGGCCTGGAGTGGACCTCCAGCAGTCCTACAGGAGAGGGGCCTGTTAGAAGGAAAACTAAGAAACAGAAAGAAATAACTTCATCATCAACAAACTGGACATCCGCTCAGAGACCCCATCTGAAAGTCAATAGCTACAAAGACCATAGATAAATTAATCCACAAAGATGGGAAGAAATCAGCACAAAAAGGATGAAAACACCAAAAACCAGAAGACCTCTCCTCCTCCAAGGGATCACAACTTCTCACCAGCAAGGGAACAAGGCTGGATGGAGAATGAGTCTGATGAATTGACAGAAACAGGCTTCAGAAGGTGGGTAATAAGAAACTTCTCTGAGCTAAAGGAACATGTTCTAACCCAATGCAAGGAAACTAAGAACCTTGAAAACAGGTTTGATGAAATGCTAATGAGAATAAACAGCTTAGAGAGGAATATAAATGAATTGATGGAGCTGAAAAACAACACAAGAACTTTGTGAAGCATACACAAGTTTCAATAGCCAAATTGACCAAGCAGAAGAAAGGATATCAGAGGTCGAAGATCAACTCAATGAAATAAAATGAGAAGTAAAGATTAGAGAAAAAAGGGTAAAAAGAAATGAACAAAGTCTCCAAGAAATATGGAACTATGTGAAAAGACCTAATCTACGTTTGATAGGTGTACCTGAATGTGACAGAGAGAATGAATCCAAGCTGGAAAACACTCTTCAGGATATTATACAGGAAAGACTTCCCCAACCTAGCAAGGCAGGCCAATATTCAAGTCCAGAAAATACAGAGAACACCACAAAGATATCCTTCGAGAAGAGCAAGCCCAAGACACATAATCGTCAGATTCACCAGGGTTGAAATGAAGGAAAAAATGCTAAGGGCAGCCAGAGAGAAAGGCTGGGTTACCCACAAAGGGAAGCCCATCAGACTCACAGCAGATCTCTCAGCAGAAACCCTACAAGCCAGAAGAGAGTGGGGGCCAATATTCAACAGCCTTAAAGAAAAGAACTTTCAACCCAGAATTTCATATCCAGCCAAACTAAGCTTCATAAGTGAAGGAGAAATAAAATCCTTTACAAACAAGCAATTATTCAGAGATTTCATCACCACCAGGCCTGCTTTACAAGAGCTCCTGAAAGAAGCACTAAACATGGAAAGGAACAACCAGTACCAGCCACTCCAAAAACATACCAAATGGTAAAGAGCATCAACACAATGAAGAAACTGCATCAACTAACAGGCAAAACAGCCAGCTAGCATCAAAATGGCAGGATCAAATTCACACATAACAATATTAACCCTAAATGTAAATGGGCTAAATGCCCCAATCAAAAGACACAGACTGGCAAATTGGATAAAAAGCCAAAACCCATTGGTGTGCTGTATCCAGGAAACCCATCTCACATGCAAGGATACACAAAGGCTCAAAATAAAGGGATGGAGGAAGATTTACCAAGCAAATGGAGAGCAGAAAAAAGCAGGGATTGCAATCCTAGTCTCTGATAAAATAGACTTTAAACCAACAAAGATCAAAAGAGACAAAGAAGGATATTACGTAATGGTAAAAGGATCAATGCAACAAGAAGAGCTAACGATCCTACATATATACACACCCAATACAGGAGCACCCAGATACATAAAGCAAGTTCTTAATGACTTACAAAGAGACTTAGACTCCCACATAATAATAGTGGGAGACTTTAACACTCCACTGTCAATATTAGACAGAGCAACGAGACCAAAAATTAACAAGGATATCCATGACTTGAACTCAGACCTGGATCAAGCAAACCTAACAGACATTTACAGAACTCTCCACCACAAATCCACAGAATATACATTCTTCTCAGCACCACATCACACCTGCTCTAAAACTGACCACATAATTGGAAGTAAATCACTCCTCAGCAAATGCAAAAGAATGGAAATCATAACAAACAGTCTCTCAGACCACAGTGCAATCAAGTTAGAACTCAGAATTCAGAAACTAACTCAGAACCGCACAACTTCATGGAAACTGAACAACTGGCTCTTGAATGTTGACTGGATAAACAATGAAATGAAGGCAGAAATAAAGATGTTCTTCAAAACCAATGAGAATGAAGACACAACATACCAGAATCTCTTGTACATATTTAAAGCAGTGTCTAGAGGAAAATATATGGCAATAAATGCCCACATAAGAAGCAAGGAAAGGTCTAAAATTGACACCCTATCGTCAAAATTGAAAGAGCCAGAGGAGCAAGATCAAAAAAAACTCAAAACCTAGCAGAAGACAAGAAATAACTAGGATCAGAGCAGAACTGAAGGAGATAGAGACACAAAAAACCCTTGAAAAAATCAATAAATCCAGGAGATGGTTTTTTGAAAAGATCAACAAAATAGACCACTAGCCAGATTAATAAAAAAGAAAAGAATAATCAAATAGATGCAATAAAAAATGATAAAGGGGATATCACCACAGATTCCACAGAAATACAAACCATCATCAGACATTATTACAAACAACTCTAGGCACATAAACTAGTAAATCTGGAAGAAATGGATAAATTCTTAGACACTTGCATCCTCCCAGGCCTAAACCAGGAAGAAGTTGAAACCTTGAATAGAGCAATAACAAGGGCTGAAGTCGAGGCAGCAATCAACAGCCTACCACCCAAAAAAAGCCCAGGTCCAGATAGGTTCACAGCCAAATTCTACCAGACATACAAAGAGGAGCTGGTACCATTCCTTCTGAAACTACTCCAAACAATCCAAAAGAGGGGAATCCTTCCCAAATCATTTTATGAGACCAACATCATCCTGATACCAAAACCCGGCAGAGACTCAGCAAGAAAAGAAAACTTCAGGCCAATATCCATGATGAACATAGATGCAAAAATCTTCAATAAAATACTGGCAAACCAATTGCAACAGCACATCAAAAAGCTTATCCACCATGGTCAAGTAGGCTTCATCCTGGGGATGCAAGGCTGGTTCAACATACGCAAGTCTATAAACATAATTCACCACATAAACAGAATCAAAGACAAAAACCACATGATGATCTCAATAGATGCAGAGAAGGCCCTTGACAACAATTCAACAGCCCTTTATGCTAAAAACTCTCAATAAACTAGGTATTGATGGAACATATCTCAAAATAATAAAAGCTATTTATGACAAACCCACAGCCAATATCATACTGAATAGGCAAAAACTGGAAGCATTCCCTTTGAAATCTGGCACTAGACAAGGATGCCCCTCTCTCACCACTCCTATTCAATATGGTACTGGAAGTTCTAGCTAGAGCAAGCAGGCAAGAAAAAGAAATAAAGGGTATTCAATTAGGAAAGGAGGAAGTCAAATTGTCTCTATTTGCAGATGACATGATTGTATATTTAGAAGATCCCATCGTCTCAGCCCAAAATCTCCTGAAACTGATAAGCAACTTCAGCAAAGTCTCAGGATACAAAATCAATGTGCAAAGATCACAAGCATTCCTATACATCAATAACAGACTTAAAGAGAGCCAAATCAAGAATGAACTGCCATTCACAATTGCTACAAAGAGAATAAAATACCTAGGAATACAGCTAACAAAGGAGGTAAAGGACCTCTTCAAGGAGAACTACAAACCACTGCTCAACGAAATAAGACAGGACACAGATGGAAAACATTCCATGTTCATGGTTAGGAAGAATCAATATCATGAAAATGGCCATACTGCCCAAAGTAATTTACAGATTCAATGCTATCCCCATCAAGCTACCAATGACCTTCTTTGAAGAACTGGAAAAAACCACCTTAAACTTCATATGGAACCAAAAGAGAGTGCGCATAGGCAAGTCAATTCTAAGCAAAAAGAACAAAGCTGGAGGCATCACACTACCTGACTTCAAACTATACTACAAGGCTACAGTAATCAAAACAGCATAGTACTGGTACCAAAACAGAGATATAGACCAATGGAACAGAACAGAGGCCTCGCAGGCAACACCACATATCTACAACCATCTGATCTTTGACAAACCTCACAAAAACAAGAAATGGGGAAAGGATTCCCCTGTTTAATAAATGGTGTTGGGATAACTGGCTAGCCATGTGCAGAAAGCAGAAACTGGACCCCTTCCTGACACCTTACACTAAAATTAACTCCAGATGGATTAAAGACTTAAACATAAGACCTAACACCATAAAAACCCTAGGAGAAAATCTAGGCAAAACCATTCAGGACATAGGCATAGGCAAGGACTTCATGACTAAAACACCAAAAGCATTGGCAACAAAAGCCAAAATAGACAAATGGGACCTAATGCAACTCCACAGCTTCTGCACAGCAAAAGAAACAGTCATTAGAGTGAATCAGCAACCAACAGAATGGGAAAAATTTTTTGCAATCTACCCATCTGACAAAGGGCTGATATCCAGAATCTACAAAGAACTAAAACAGATTTACAAGAAAAAAACAAGCCCATTCAAAAGTGGGGGAGGGATATGAACAGACACTTTACAAAAGACGACATACATGAGGCCAACAATCATATGAAAAAATGCTCATCATCACTGGTCATTAGAGAAATGCAAATCAAAACTATGTTGAGGTACCATCTCACACCAGTTAGAATGGTGATCATTAAAAAATCTGGAGATAACAGATGCTGGAGAGGATGTGGAGAAACAGGAACACTTTTGCACTGTTGGTGGGAGTGTAAATTAGTTCAACCATTGTGGAAGACAGTGTGGTGATTCCTCAAGGACCTAGAAATAGAAATTCCATTTGACCCAGCAATCCAATTACTGGTTACATAGCCAAAGGATTATAAATCATTCTATTATAAGGACACATGGACACGAATGTTCACTGCGGCACTGTTTACAATAGCAAAGACTTGGAACCAACCCAAATGTCCATTGATGATAGACTCGACAGGGAAAATGTGGCACATATACACCATCGAATACTATGCAGCCATAAAAAATGATGAGTTCGTGTCCTTTGCAGGGACATGGATGAATCTGGAAACCATTATTCTCAGCAAACTGACACAAGAACAGAAAATCAAACACCGCATGTTCTTACTCATAGGCGGGTGTTGAATAATGAGAACACATGGACACAGGGAGGGAAGCATCACACATTGGGGTCTGTCGGGGGAAATAGGGGAGGGACAGTGGGGGGGTGGGGGAGTTGGGGAGGGATAACATGGGGAGAAATGCCAGATATAGGTGATGGGGAGGAAGGCAGCAAACCACACTGCCATGTGTATACCTATGCAACAATCTTACATGTTCTTAACATGTACCCCCAAACCTAAAATGCAATTAAAAAAATAAAAATTAAAAAAAAAAAGAGAAAAAGAGCATTACATAATGGTAAAGGGATCAACGCAACAAGAAGAGCTAACTACCCTAAATATATATGCACCCAGTACAGGAGCACCCAGATACATAAAGCAAGTTCTTAATGATGTACAAAGAGACTTAGACTCCCACAAAATAATAGTGGGAGACTTTAAACCCACTGTCAATATTGGACAGATCAATGAGACAGAAAATTAACAAGGATATCCAGGACTTAACCCAGCTCTGTACCAAGTGGACCTAATAGACATCTACAGAACTCTCCACCCCAAGTCCACAGAATATACATTCTTCTCAGCACCACATCGCACTTATTTTAAAATTGACCACATAATTGGAAGTAAAACACTCCTCAGCAAATGCAAAAAGAATGGAAATCATAACAGTCTCTCAGACCACAGTGCAATAAAATTAGAACTCAGGATTGAGAAACTCACTCAAAACCACACAACTACATGGAAACTGAACAACCTGCTCCTGAATGACTACTGGATAAATAATGAAATGAAGGCAGAAATAAAGATGTTCTTCAAAACCAATGAGAACAAAGACACAACATACCAGAATCTCTGGGGCACATTTAAAGCAGTGTCTAGAGGAAAATTTATGGCACTAAATGCCCACAAGAGAATTGAGGAAAGATTTAAAATTGACATCCTAACGTCACAACTAAAAGAACCAGAGGAAGAGCAAGGTCAGACAAATTCAAAACCTAGCAGAAGACAAGAAATAACTAAGATCAGAGCAGAACTGAGGAAGATAAAGACACAAAAAATCCTTTGAAAAATCAATAAATCCAGGAGCTGGTTTTTTGAAAAGATCAACAAAATAGATAGACCACTAACCAGACTAATAAAGAAGAAAAGAGAGAAGACTCAAATAGATGTAATAAAAAATGATAAAGTCAATATCACCACCAATCCCACAAAAATACAAACTACCATCAGAGATTACTACAAACACCTCTATGCCAATAAACCAGTAAATCTAGAAGAAATGAATAAATTCCTGAACACTTACATCCTCCCAAGACTAAACTAGGAAGAAGTCAAATCCCTGAATGGACCAATAACAAGGTCTGAAAATAGAGGCAGCAATTAATAGCCTACCAACCAAAAAAGGTCCAGGACCAGAAGGGTTCACAGCCGAATTCTACCAGAGGTACAAAGAGGAGCTGATACCATTCCTTGTGAAACTATTCCAAACAATATAAAAAGAGGGAATCCTCCATAACTCATTTTATGAGACCAACATCATCCTGATACCAAAAACCTGGCAGAGACACAACTAAGAAAGAAAATTTCAGGCCAATATCCAAGATGAACATTGATGCAAAAATCCTCAATAAAATACTGGCAAGCCGAATCCAACAGCACATCAAAAAGCTTATCCATCATGATCAAGTCAGCTTCATCCCTGGGATGCAAGGCTAGTCTGACATATGCAGATCTATAAACGTAATCCATCACATAAACAGAACCAAAGACAAAAACCACATGATTATCTCAATAGATGCAGAGAAGGCCTTTGACAACAATTCAACAGCCCTTTATGCTAAAAACTCTCAAACTAGGTATTGATGAAACATATCTCAAAATAATAAGAGTTATTTATGACAAACCCACAGTCAATATCATACTGAATAGGCAAATACTGGAAGCATTCCTTTTGAAAACTGGCACAAGACAAAGATGCTCTCTCTCACTACTCTTATTCAACATAGTATTGGAAGTTCTGGCTAGGGCAATCAGGCAAGAAAAAGAAATAAAGTGTATTCCATTAGGAAAAGAGGAAGTCAAATTGTCTCTATTTGCAGACCACATGGTTGTATATTTAGAAGACCCCATCATCTCAGCCCAAAATCTCCTTAAGCTGATAAGCAACTTCAGAAATGTCTCAGGATACAAAATTAATGTGCAAGAATCACAAGCATTCCTATACACCAATAACAGACAAACAGAGAGCCAAATCATGAGTGAACTCCCATTGACAATTGCGACAAAAGAGAATAAAACATGTAGGGATTTTATAACAAGGGATGTGAAGGATTTCTTCAAGGATAACTACAAACTACCTCTCAAGGAAATAAGAGAGGAAACAAACAGATGGAAAAACATTCTATGCTCATGGTTAGGAAGAATCAGTATCATGAAAATGGCCACAGTGCCCAAAGTAATTTATAGTTTCAATGCTATCCCCATCAAGCTACCATTGATTTTCTTCACAGAATTGGAAAAAACCACCTTAAACTTCATACAGAACCAAAAGAGAGCCTGTATAGCCAAGTCAATTCTAAGTAAAAGAACAGACCTGGAGGCATCACGCTACCTGACTTCAAACTATACTGCAAGGCTACAGTAATCAAAACAGCATGGTACTGGTACCAAAACAGAGATATAGAACAATGGAACAGAACAGAGGCCTCAGAAATAATGCCACACATCTACAACCATGTGATCTTTGACAAACCTAACAAAAACAAGCAGTGGGGAAAGGATTCCCTATTTAAAAAATGGTGTTGAGAAAACTGGATAGCCATATGCAGAAAGCTGAAACTGGATCTCTTCCTTACACCTTATACAAAAATTAACTCCAGATGGATTAAAGATTTAAACATAAGACCCAATACCATAAAAACCCTAGAAGAAAACCTAGGCAATACCATACAGTACATAGGCATGGGCAAGGACTTCATGACTAAAACACCAAAAGCAATGGCAACAAAAGACAAAATAGACAAATGGAATCTAATTAAACTTAAGAGCATGTGCACAGCAAAAGAAACTATCATTAGCATGAATCAGCAATCAATAGAATGGGAAAAAATTTTTGCAATCCATCTGACAAAGGGCTAATATATAGAATCTGCAAAGAACTTAAACAAATTTACAAGAAAAAAACTCCATCAAAAAGTAGGCAAAGGATATCAACAGACATTTCTCAAAAGAAGACATTTATGCAGCCAACAAACATATGAAAAAAGCTCCTCATCACTAGTCATTAGAGAAATGCAAATCAAAACCACACTGAGATACTATCTCACACCTGTTAGAATGATGACCATTAAAAAATCAGGAGACAACAGATGCTGCAGAGAACGTGGAGAAATGGGAACACTTTTACACTGTTGGTGGGAGTGTAAATTAGTTCAACCACTGTGGAAGACAATGTGGCAATTCCTCAAGGATCTGGAAATAGAAATACCATTTGACCCAGCAATCCCATTACTGGGTATATACCCAGAGGATTATAAATCATTCTATTGTAAAGACACATGCACACGTATGTTTATTGTGGCACTGTTCACAATAGCAGACTTGGAACCAACCCAAATGCCTATCAATGATAGACTGGATAAAGAAAATGTGGCACATATATGCCATGGAATACCATGCAGCCAATAAAAGGATGAGTTCATGTCCTTTGCAGGGAAATGGATAAAGCTGGAAACCATTATTCTCAGCAAACTGACACAAGAACAGAAAACCAAATACCGCATGTTCTCACTCATAAGTGGGTGTTAACAATGAGAACACATGGACACAGGGAGGGGAACATCACACAATGGGGCTTGTCAGGGTTGGGGTCTGGGGAGGGAGAGCAGCAGGTTGGAGGCTAGGAGAGGGATAGCATTAGAAGAAATATCTAATGTAGATGATGGGGTAATGGATGCAGCAAACCATCATGGCGTGTATATACCTATGTAACAAACCTGCACGTTCTGCACATGTACCCCAGAACTTAAAGTATAACAACAATAAAAAAAAACAGGCAATAATGCAGTTGGATCAGTTTGTGTATTTCAGGGCCACCACCTCGTTCTGGAAGGAGTTCTTGGCAACGACATCACAGGACATGTAACTAACACCTGGGAGGGGCAGGTACTGCAGCAAGGTGCCACCTCTTCTCCTCAGCTCCCAGGGGCATTTATTATACATTCTGGCCTTGGAAAATAATTTCACCCCTGATTTCCAGCCAGTTCCTAGAGTCTTGTGGTCCCTTCCAAACAGATCTGTCCTCACCAAGGGTAGGAAAATCCTGGTCTATTAGAAAGAGGTCTTGTCAGTGGACAAAAGATTATTTATTTATCCATTGAAGTGGAATTCAGCTCAGCTGCACAGGAAAGCTTGGCTGTTCCAAGAGAGAATGTGTTAGGAAGGAGGTTGGCCTTCATTAGGGAGGGCAGGCTCGTTAGTTAGTGGCTGGCCTGGTGGAGGAAGCATCTCCCCCCATGCATGCTCATTGTTCTTCCCATGAAGCCAGACAAGGGCCCTAGTGGTGGGGGAACGGAGAGCTGGTCAGGGAGGAAGAAAGTACTCAGCTGACTCAGGACTGGTCATTAAAGGCCTCTTCCTTGGGTGCTCTTTCCAGGGAAGGCATGGAAGGAGGAGGCAGAGACTTCCCATCAGCTGGGGGACATATTTTAGAGATGCCTGGCCAGAAAAAGCCAGAGCAATGACAAGGATTCATGAAGACTCACTCCTTACCCAGCACAAAAGAAAGGGAGAGCACAATAGCCAAGATATGGAGTCAACCTATGCATCCATCAATGAACAGGTAAATGGGTAAAGCAAATGAGGTATATAGGCATAATGGAATACTATTTGGCCTTAGCAAAGAAGGAAATCCTGTCATTTGTGACAACATGAATAAACCTGGAGGACATGATGTTAAGTGAAATAAGTCAGGTACAGAAAGACAAATATCACATGTCTTCACTTACGTAGGGAGACCCTGGAGATATTGTGGGTTTGGTTCCAGACCATCACAATAAAGCAAGTCATAAGAAATACCTGATTTCCCAGTACACATAAAAGTTATGATTACACTATATGGAGTCATGATGTATGCAATAACATTATGTCTAAAAAACCAAGGTATGTACCTTAATGAAAAAATACTTTATTGTTAAAATGCTAAGGACCACTGAGCCTTTGGCAAGCCATAACCATTTTGCTGGGGGAGGGTCTTGTCTTGATATTGCTGGATGCTGACTGATTAGGGTGGTGACTGCTGAAGGCTGGGCTGACTGTGGCAATTTCTTAAAACAAGATAGTGAAGTTTGTTACATCAATTGACTCTTTTGCAAAAGATTTGTCTGTAGCATGTGATGCTATTTGATAGCATTTTACCCACAGAAGAACTTTCTAAATTGCAGTCCTGTCAAATCCTGCAGTTGCTTTATCAACTAAGTTGATGTAATATTCTAAATTCTTTGTTGTCATCTCAACAATGTTCGCAGCATCTTCATTAGGAGTAGATTCCATCTCAATAAACCACTTTCTTTACTCTTCCATAGGAAGCAACGTTTCATTCATTAAAGTTCGATCATGAGGTTGTAGTAATTCAGTCACACCTTCAGGCTCTATTTCTAATTCTAGTTCTCTTGCTGTTTCCACCATATCTGCAGTTACTTTCTTCACTGGGATCTTGAACTTCTCAAAGTCATCCATGAGGGCTGGAATCAACTTCTTCCTAACTCCCATTAATGTTGATATTCTTACTTCTTTCCATGAAACACAAATGTTCTTAATCCAGAATGGTGAATCATTTCTAGAAGGGCTATGATTTACTTTGCCTAAATGCATCAGAGGAATCACTCTCTGTGACAGCTATAGCTTTATGAAATGTATTTCTTAAATTATAAGACTTGAAAAGTTGAAATTACTTCTTGATCCATAGGCTACAGAATGGATGTTCTGTTAGCAGTCAGGAAAACAACATTAATCTCCCTGTACATCTCCAACAGAGCTCTTGCATGGCTTGGTGCATTGTCAATGAACAGTAATATTTGGAAAGAAATATTTTTTCCCTCAGCAGTAGGTCTCAACAGTGACCTTAAAGTATTCAGTAAACCATGCTGCAAACAGATGTGCTGCCATCCAGACTTTGTTCTTCCATGTATAGGACACAGGCAGAATAGACTTAGCATCATTCTTAAAGGCTCTAGGATTTTCAGAATAATAAATGAGCATTGGCTTCAACTTATAGTCACCAGCTGCATTAGTCCCTAGCAGGAGAGTCAGCTGGTCCTTTGAACCTTTTAAGCCAGGCATTGACTTCTCTTCTCTAGCTATGAAAACCCTAGATTTATCGCCTCCCAAATAAGGCTGTTTAATCTACACTGCAAATCTGTTGTTTAGCGTAGCTACCTTCATCATTGATCTTAGCTAGATCTTCTGGATAACTTGCTGCAGCTTCTATATCAGCACTTGCTGTTTCACTTTGCACTTTTATGTTACGGACTTGGCTTCTTTTTGTAAACCACATGAACCGACCTCTGCTAGCTTCAAACTTTTCTTCTGCAGCTTCCTAACCTCTTTCAGCCTTCATAGAATTGAAGTGAGATAGGTCCTTGCTCTGGATTAGGCTTTGGCTTAAGGAAATGTTGCAGCTGATTTGATCTTCTATTCAGACCACTAAAATTATCTCCACATCAGCAATAAGGTTGTTTTGCTTTCTTATCATTTGTGTGTTCATTGGAGTAGCATGTTTAATCTTCAATAACCTTTTCTTTGCATTCACAACTTGGCTGTTTGGCACAAGAGGCCTTGCTTTCAGCCTGTCTTGGCTTTCAACACGCCTTCCTCACTAAGTGTAATCATTTCTAGTTTTTAATTTAAAGTTAGAGACATCCCTCCTGCTTGAACACTTAGAGACCACTGCAGAGTTATTAATTGGTCCAATTTCAATCTTGTTCATCCCTGCTTCTTTCAATATTGTTGTCACTTCAGGGAATAGAGAGACCCAACGTGAGGGAAAGAGATGGGGGAATGGCTGGTTGGTAGAGCAGTCAGAAAACAAACACACAACATGTATCGATGAAATTCATTGTCTCATACAGGTGCAGCTGGGCACCCCCCAGGGCAATTAAAATAGTAACACTGAAGGTCACCAATCATAGACAACCATAAAAATATAATAATAGTAAAAAAGCTTGATGTTATAAGAATTACCAAATTGTGACACAGACAAAAAAATGAGCACATGCTCTTGGAAAAATGATGCTGATAGACTTGCTTGATGCAGGGTTGCCGCAAACCTTCAATTTATGTTTTTTACAAATTGAATAAACTCACTGGAAGGACTCACATGAAATTAAATAGTGGCTTGGTTCTTTTTTTTTCTTGTGAGACAAAGTCTCACTCTGTCACTCAGGCTGCAGTGCAGTGGTGCGATCTCAGTTCACCGCAACCTCTGCCTCCTGAGTTCAAGTGATTCTCATGCCTCAGCCTCCTGAGTAGCTGGGATTACAGGCACACACCATCGAACCCAGCTAATTTTTATACTTTTAGTAGAGACAAGGTTTTGCCACGTTGGCCAGGCTGGTCTCGAACCCCTGGCCTCAAGTGATTCACTTGCCTTAGCCTTCCAAAGCGCTGGGATTACAGGAATGAGCCACCATGCCTGACCTCAAATAGTGGCCTGGTTCTGAGAGTACTTGGATAGTCCAGACGTATTCTGATTTAACAAACTTAGTGGGAACATACTTCACTAAGTATTTTTCTGAAAATTTCAGACAAAAATCCAGCCCACTCTTGTTTAAGTGCCTTGAGGAACAATATGTGTTTATCTTTTATAGATGCATAGTGTCTAGCACAGGGTCAGATGTTAGTCAAATATACATGTTCACTGAAATGGTCTGTTTGAATTTAATGTTCAGCAAGTTTACTGGCTACATACTTGTTTGGGTTTATGATTGCATCAAACTCCTGCTCTCTGCATAGAAGGAGAGTGAGGATTACACTCAGTTCAGAGTAGCATAAGTATCTTGGCTCATCCATCCATCCCTAATGGTCTTGGAGTCCAGGCTGAGGGGTATCCTTGGTCTTTGCTTTCATTTGTTGTCTCTTTAAATTGTTCTAACTTTTTTTTTTTTTAAATGGAGTTTTTACTCTGTTCCCCAGGCTGGAATGCAGTGGTGTGATCTCAGCTCACTGCAATCTCTGCCTCATGAGTTCAAGCAATCCTCCTGCCTCAGCCTCCAAGTAGCTGGGATTACAAGCATGCGTCACCAAGCCTGGCTAATTTTTATATATTTTTTAGTAGAGACAGTGTTTCACACCCTTTTGGCCAGGCTGGTCTCAAACCCCTGGCCTCAAGTGATTCACCTGCCTCGGACTCCCAAAGTGCTGGGATTACAGGCCTGAGCCACCACACCTGGTCAAACTGTTCTAGCATTTAAAGCTTAGGTACAAATGTTAGACCACAGTAAAAATGACACACTGTCTCCTTTTGTGTCAGGCATCACTTCTTTCTGGCTGACAGAGCCACGTGGCTCCTGAGTCATCTGGAAAGGCCTATCATAGTGCCTGGACCCTCTCCAGACCCTTCTCCAAAGCAATAGTTCCCTGCCTCTTGTTCTGACTTCTCAAAGGAATTGAAATCCCCAATCATTATCTTACAGTACCCCTCTGCTGCCCCATGAGAAGTGAGGAAACCTTTCCTAGCCAGCTCTTCTGGCTCAGCACCAGATTTCCCCTTTGATCCAGCTAGTTCCTATAGACTCATTGTGGGGGAGGAAAAGCCTGGTTCATGAAGAGAAAGAACTTGTCCATCAAAATAGATCAGGATAAAGCAGATGCCTAAACATGGAATCAAAATAATATTCAGCAAATATTTATTAAGCATTTACTAGGTGCCAGGGAACTGTGTCAGACACTGAGAAAACAGCCTGAATAAGACAAATAGATCCCTACTGTCATAAAGCTTAGATCCAGCTAGGCAAGATAGACTTTGCACAAGGATGCATTTAGCCAATTCAGCTAAGGACTGCAGAGATGAAGTACAGGCTCAGGGTATGAATGGGTGTGGCTGGGGATGACCTATCCTGCTACAAGTGGGGAATGGTGGTCTATCAACCAGAAAGATTCTCATCAAGGTGGAAAGATCTGAGCAGACAGACAGAAATGTCTCCTAATTCTGTGGGAATTGCAGGGAGGGAGGGTCTGGTCTTGCAGCTTCACAGTCTGACCAATCAGAGGAGAAAGACAATCAAGGGGCCAGGAGGAAAGGGCAGCAGAGGTCATGTGGGTCAGAGGGGCAACCTGGGCAGCACTCTCATCTTCTCCATGTCATGTGGCCAACTCCAAAGCCAGATACCAAGGTGAGGATGGTGTGGGGGAGAAAGATAGGAGGATGAGGACACAGCCTATTGGAGGATGAGTCCTGGGAGGTGGTCTTACCACGCCAATCCCACTGCTAGCCCTTGACCACCATTATAACCTCAGCCATCCTTCAAGGGATAACTAACCAAAGCAATAGTAGCAGATTCAAGGTGCAGGTGAGAAAAACGGAATCTGAGAACCTCTGTGGATCTCCCATACCCTGTGCAAAGCCCATGGCCTCAGCCTCCCTCCGGCCTGGACCTCTCTTTCCCACAGCCTAGGGACCTGTGACTCTCTCCTGCCCCGCAACTCCTCCCCCCAGCAACGAAAGGCAGCCTTTGATGATCCAGTTATGGAACTGTGTTCTTTCCTCCTTGCCAGCTTTGTCTAGGAAACACAAAGACAGTAAACAGGGGGTGGGTGAACAGAGAGCTGAGATTTTTCTGGGAATGAGAATTAAGATTGGACTCAGGGTCTTTGGCCATTTCCCAAATGCAATGAGTTTATCATTGCCAGGGACAGCAAGAGTACAAAGCTCTTGGCAGTGACCTCTGCTGATTTATGGGGGTGCTGGTCTGTTTCCCCCTATTCTGCAGACAACCAGTCTTAAGGGAAATGTATATCCAGAATCTGCAAAGTGCAAGGGAGTCACTGGCAAAACCAGCCAAGCTAAGCCCCTGCTGAGAGTAAATTCCTAAGGGGCTAGAGAAAAAGCGCACACTCTCTCTCTCTTTTGCTTTGTCTTGCCTTGTCTTACTTTGTCTTGCCTTATCTTCCTCCCTCCCTTCCCACTTCCTTCCTCTCTCCCCCTCCTCTTTCTTTCTTGCTCCCTCTCTCTCTCTCTTTCTACAACAGATGACTGAGTTGACTATGAACAAGCAGAACTACCAGACGTCACTCCCACCTTGGGGTGCAGTGGAGAGGCACCTCCTCCAGGGAGGATGAAGATGGTTCTCTAAACAATGAGAAACCGATGCTCTAGGGCTCTAAGTCACACCAGTGTCTTAGCCAGAATCCTTGGCAGTGGGAGGAATCACACCTCTGGCGTGGTTGACGGCTGTAGTGCAGGGATGTTGCCCCGATGAGCCACTCTACCTTTATTTTCTCTTCTTGGGCCAGGAGAACTCTGCTTGCCTGGGATGCTAAGGCAGGATCAAAACCAACTAGAATCAATAGGGTCCGAGGCACACTGAGAGCTGGAAAGAGCATGCAGTACAAACTGTCTCAAAACCACACCTGCTGGAAATCAATATATTGCTGTGAGAGTCCTCATTTGGAAATCTCCTTTCTTTTTAGACAAAACACAGTGACTCTCTCAAGAAGTGGGGAAGGTAACCAGACAAATGACTAGGGCCCTGGGCCGCAACCACGCAGCCTAACTCCTCAAGAAGACCCTTATGTCCTCCCCTTTGCTGTGGGCCCCTAACACAGCACAGATCTCATTTCCCAGCTTCAGAACATCCTCCTAGAGTGGAGAACCACTCGACTGGAGCACTGCACAGCAGCCAAGAGCTCTTCTTGTGATTTTCAAGTATCCTCTTTTTCTTTTTGCAGGTGTGTGTGCCTCATCTCCGCCCTCCACACCTAAGCTGCCTAGAATCACATCCAGACTCTGGGAGCTGTTGGGTCCCATGTAGTCTCTTGAAGGAAAATAAGGCTGTGTGGGCAGGATATGGTGTTGCCGTGTGGGGTGATGGAGAAGGAACTGGACTGGGAGTCAGAGGCTCGCCTTTCTAGTCCTGTCAGTCACACAATTAAATGTGGACGTAGAAGTGGAAGCACCACAAAAATGATTATACATGTCAAGTGGCAATGATAATTGCATGCTGTGACTGTCCTTGCAAGGGATGATTTGTGGGATGAGAGAGAAGATTCTGGAAAAAGGAAAAGCAAAGAGGATCTGGGAGCAGAGTCTAGCTATATGATTTTAGTCGTTGGTGATGTTTGCTCTGAAGCAGCGCTTAGGTTTAAACAACCCCATTTTACAGATGAGGATACTCAGACTCTAACAGGTCAAGTGGCTTGCCCACAGTAAGTATGGATCCAGGATTTGAACCCAGAGCTATGTGACCCCAGAGCTCATGCTCTTCTCATATTGATGTGCTGCTTTTCATTGACCTTGACTTGGGTCCCAAGGGGAGTCAGCATTGCTTAGCTGAGACAAAGTCCTTTCATGTCGTTTCAGGAATGTTAGGGGCCTCCTCTTGAGTCCCGAACCTAAGTCCTCCTAGAAGGATATGTGGCCACTGCTTATGATTTCTTTTTGTGTACCATTCACTATCACTGCTGTTAGCAATGGTAATGGCCAAGACACTGGAGATGGCCCAGGTGTCTTGACAGGCAGGCCATGCACAACTTGCTATCCATACTTGAAGGAAGCTATAAACATCTTTGGAAACAAGGTCCCAACCTGGTAAAGTGTTGAGGGATGATGGGCTCTTAGGAAGTCATAAGTCTGTATCCTTGAGTCTCACCTTTCAGGAGACTTGAATATGTTTGACCAAAGACTCTGTATCCTTGAGTCTCACCTTTCGGGAGACTTGAATATGTTTAACCATACCAAAGGTCCTCAGACCTCAGGCACGGTTAGCAGAAGCCTAGGGAAAATTGGCTTTTCTTCAGCATGGTTCTTGCAGGACAGCACAGTGGTGAGGACTTGAAGTGGATCACAAGTCAGTATCTGCTTAATAATCACAGAAGAGGCAACAGGAAGACACTGCAGTAATATGGACATCCACGTTAGTGAAAGGTAGGAAGCTGTCGCTCCTCCTGGATGCGTCTTTGGATGAACATCTTGGCATCATGTGGATTTAAAATGGGAAGCCCCGCTTTGGATTTCCTTAGCCTCTTAAATAGAACATGGGAACCCCCTGTTTCCATGTAAGGCATCACTCCAGGCCATAAGAGAATGTGAGAGTAATGATCATTTGCCTTTACTCTGCAAAGCATTTATTAAAACATATTTAATTTAACTGGCCAAAGGGCACAGTATTTTCATGCTGTTCAGTCCCTATTCTTAGGTAACGGTAGCTTCAAAGACAGCTTTGCATATTGTCTTTCACCTACCCAAATATCACAGATATTAATGTGGAAAAGTATTTTCCTTTTCCTCCTCAAGGAGGTCAGGGGGTTTGGTGTAAAGAACCTATGCTCAGAAGTAGCAACCAAGAAATTTTGGAATTGAAATCTTTGAACTACTAGTCTGTGGGGTAATAAACAGAACTGGATCACAAACGACTGATTTATTCTTTGCAAAATGCATCCCTCCCTCTGCTGTTCATCTCCCAAAAATAAAACCACCCACAGGATAAAATGAGCAACTTCCCTAGAGCAAGCAGTGTCACAGACTCCCTTATTAAAATATGTCTGGCATGAGAGTCTACCAGGAAATGCCCTCCAGTAGGGGATTAATACCAGGAAACTTGGTGTGGTCTTGTGATACTGGCACACAATGCCACCACCTCCACCACTGGAGCAAAGATGAACAGCTGGGAAGACTTCTACTTCTGAGTAATCTGGGCAAACATGAAATCATACTCCACTGGACTTTGGCTTTTAAACCAAGCAAATGGTAGAAACCTTGCCTTCCTTACTCAAACATCTACATTTAGGTAATAATGTAAACTTTTTGCTAGAGGCTTCTTGTCTGCTCATGGTGGGTGTAGACTTGACGGTATCTTTCTCAGCTCTTTTATCACCCAGACCTCATTCTGGCCTTGAGCTTGCTCTTTGATCCTCTCATGAGTTCATGATGGCCAAGGAGAGCTTTGGTGAGTCAGATTGAGGGCCGCTTAAGGGAAGGAACCCACCTATGCTTTTGTATATTCACAGTGCCTAGAACATCTGGCACTTAGTGGGTATTCCAAGTTTTGCTGAATTGGCATATTGTAGAAATTTAATGTAACTGGCCTTTCTTGATTACCTACTTGGTGTACTCCCCAAGGTTGTCTGGCAAGGCTCTCCAAAGTTGAAAGCCAAGGGACAAATTGTCCCCTGCTTCTTTGATGATAGGCACAGCTGAGAATGTTATAATTCTGGACTGAATTGTCAGCATTCAGCATTACCTTTGTGCTGTAGAAACTTATAAAGGGTAAAGAAGACCAAATCTCTGCTCCCATGAAAGAACTTTCAAATCCAGAAGGTCTGGAAGGCCCAGACACTCCAGGTACAGGACAGGGTGGGGCACCTCAGCAGGTACTGCAGGTACCAAGAAAGCAGTGGAGCTGGGACAAGAGGAAGGTGAGGTGGGGAACTGCAAGGACCGAAGCCAGTGGGGCCGGGCTGGTTCATCCTATTCCACTATCGGTCCATTTAAAGGACAGATTTCCAATCCAATCCTATCTCAATGAAATGCTTTCTTAGGTCTGGTTTGTTTTGTTTGTAAAGAATGATGTGCTTTTAGACAAGCTCTGCCTGATGGCTAGCCATCTAGGCCTCCTATTCCCTGTGTTATTTTCCTCTGCACAGAACCTCAAGCCCCACAGGTCAAGGTCTCCCAACCTGAATAGGAAAATGGATGCTCATGACATGGATGGATGGGTAGATGGACAAATGAATGAACAGATCCAGGGCCATCATTCTTGGAACGTTCTTGGATACCTGAGACTTTTAAAATGGAAGCCAAGCAGCCACTGTGCTGGCAGCTGATTCCTATCTCTTCTAGACCCTGTGGAGGCTTTGGAAAGAGGCAGACGTCCTACAAGGAAGCTGTAGGTTCTCAATACTTCCTGTGGTTTAATTCTCTCCACCAATAACTACCAGCAGAGCTTTAGACGACATGCCCCAGGATTCAGATCTCTCTCCTGGCTGCAGCCCGTTCTGCCCATCACCATAGGATTCACCCACTTCCAGGTGAAAGCCTTCAATGCTTTGCTACTGTCTTCAGGATGAGAAGCTCAAATTCCTTAGGATGCACTCTAGGACCAGAACATTCTGTTCTTATATCCTTTTCTGATATTTACCCCCCGCCCCATCTAAGGGCAGATACTTTGAGATAATTTCTTTTAGATTCAGCTTGGAATTATGAGACCCCCCCAGACAGTAGTAAAGTCATTAATTTTTGTGAGTTCACAGTTACAAATATGTAGCACTTTTTACTTTTTCAAAGATTTTTCAGGGCTATTAGCTCATCTGATTTCTCTAAAATCCCTAGCAGGCTGTAGAGAAGAAATCACCCCCATTTTACAGACGAGGAAACTAAGGCACAAAAGGTCAAGGCCTTTGCCTGAGACCACAGAGCAAGCAGGTGACAAGGCAGGTCCTTCAAGGCCCCACGGTTAGGAACAGAGAATTCAATCCGGAGCATAAAGAACCGAGTCCTTTAAAAAAAGTAATCGTGGCCCATATTTTTTCTCCCCTCACAAGGCTAAATCTATGAAACTGGAACGACACAGCAAACAGCTGAGAGCTATGGTCACAGCCCACAGACCTTTATGGAAGATTTGGTATTGGCCCAAATTTTCGAAAAAGCTAAATGGATCAGCAAAACACAAGTGCAAATGCTGGGCCCACGCTGACAGGGTGTGTCGTGAAATATTTCCACAGGAAGCAAACACAGGCAATTAACTTGGCTGCAACAATGCATGTGGTCAAATAAGAAAGAAAACCCTTGGAGAGAGGCTGCCCCCACCCCCAGTCCCTGCCTCCAGTGAATCCATAAATCTGGCTGTATTTTCACCCAGGCTACTGAGCACCAATGTTAAAGCATATGACCACCACAGGGGTATACGAGAACCATCATGACCAGCTGAGAAAGCCGCCCAGAGTCCCCTGAGCCCAACGGGCCACCCAAAGGGCTGAGATGTTAACATCCCCCATTTACCAGATGGGCAAACTGAGAAGAGAAAAGTTTGAAGAACTTAAATGTAGAATTCCAGAAGGAACTCCTAGACTCTTGGCCTTTCTCTAGGGACTGGCACATTTCCAGGTCTCAGTGTGACAACCAAGTCCTCAGCACTAACAATCCAGGGACAGAGTGGTCTGAGCAGAATCTCAGTCAGCAAGCGAGGTCATCCTGGCTGGTCATGGTCTGCTAACGATTTTAACCTTCTTTTTATA
The DNA here is from genome assembly GCA_036589455.1 of Ateles fusciceps. NCBI lineage: Eukaryota > Metazoa > Chordata > Mammalia > Primates > Atelidae > Ateles > Ateles fusciceps. Next base: position 5,108,008 of record JAZHEH010000228.1, on the reverse strand, counting down.
TCTGGGAACTTCTGAACTTCACCTCCCTTGCCGGGGCAGGCAGCCAGTGCTGGCCAGGAAGGTAAGGCAGCGTGAGTCTCTCTGCTGACCTCTGCTCTGCAACACTCAATCCTGACATAGAAACATTCAGAATTCAGATTGCTGTGCTGCCATGGCTGGGTCAAAACAAAGTCTCCTCTAACCTACTCTCTGAGATCCATCATGCCCAATCCTCCATTCTGTAGATTTCTGGATTTCTTGAAGCATCTCAATAATTTTCATAACATATTATTTAGTACAGGGCCTGTGATTCAAATGGCTGAGAAAACAAAAAGAAAAGTTGTATTTTGCGAAAAATTATATGAAACTGGATTTCACCGTTCATAAATAAACTCAGCCATAGGTCCTCATTCACGCTGTTTACATCGCTGTGCTGTTGCATCGTAGCTGCTTTTGTGTGGCAGAATTGAATAGTTGTGACATAGACCATAGGACTCACAAAGCCTGCAATGTCTACTATCTGGCTCTTTTTTAGAAAAAGTTTAGTTTTTTAACTGACCCCTGGTTTTAGGTAAAAGGCAGGTTACAGGATCACCCTATTTGCAAAATCCCCTGCTGTGGAATGTTGTGTCTCCCTAAATTTCATATTGTGGAAGCCCTGATGCCCAGTGTGGTGGTATCTGGAGGTGGGTCTTTCGGGAGGTAATTAGGTTAGATGAAGTCATGATAGAGGCGCTTATGATGGGATTAGTGTTCTTATAAGAAGAGGAAGAGAGACCAGAACGCACATCCTGCTATAAGGACACAGCAAGAAGGTGGCCACCTGCAAGCCAGGAAGAGAGCCCTCGCCAGCAACCAAATCTGCTGGCACCTTGATTTCCCACTCTCAAGAACCGTGATAAATAAATTTCTGTAGTTTAAGCCACCCAGTCTGTTCTATTTTGTTACAGCAGCCTGAGCAGACCTTCCACATAGCTACACACAGAAATCAAGGAAGAAAATCGCCCAAAGAGGGGGTTATCTCTGCATGCTAGGATTACATGAAATTATTTAAAAATGTTCACCAAATACATTCAACATAAAAGCATAAAAAATGAATATTAGTGACGTTATAAAAATAAGATGATAGTATTTACTCTGTCTTACTGTGGGGCAGACACTGCTAGCGGTTGACATGCTTCCTTTCACCTGGTCCCCATTCCACCCTATGTATAGGCTCCATTGTATCTCTGTTCTACAGATGAGGAAAGGAAGACTTAGGGAATTTAAGTAACTTGCCCAAGGTCACTCTGCTAGCAAGGAGCACTTTGTATATTTATGATGGAAATGCACTTAAGAAGCGATAGAGAATTGGGCTGAAAATAGGGACTGGCTTAGAAAGATTGTTTTATTCCCATTCATGGAGACTAATCCTAGCAGATAATGAAGAAGATGGAGATGCTTAAGACATCCTCATGTCTAGTCTACCTCACAAGATTGCTGTGGAAATGAGATATAAAGTACTTAGAAGTGCCAGGAAAATGGCAGAGCACTGTACTAATGGAGGTTGGATATTCAGAAACTTGTCAATATCTAACTTCCATTAGACTGACTTCTCCACTTCTTCCATCAAATCTTTCTGAAATTAGAAACAACATAAATGTCCAAGAAGAGAGGACTGGCTGATTAAACTATGGTGCCTCCACACAATGGAACACTGTGCAACAATTGCAGAACCAGGCAATAGTCACATTGTTGCTCTATTTTTAGTGTTGTGGTTTAGAGGCTGTTCTGCGTAGTATAAAGTAAATGAGTAATTATGCTATCATCCACAGTACCCTTGAAAGTCAGGATTCTCAGCATAGAGAAAAGAGGCACAGATGTGAGAAACGAGTGGTTAAATAAAATCCCCCACAGGTCAGAATTTGAATGAAAAGAATCAGTATGAACTCATGATGTATTTTTCTTACGAACAATAACACCTTTCCTAGCTCTGTCAACTGAAAAGGGCAGAAATGATAAACAATCCAGAAACAACGAGCACTCTTAAGTGCCTAGATTTTAGTCTCTGAAAACCATTTCCCACTAAGCAGAATCAGGAATGCTTGGAGAAATGGCTTATTCTGGGTAAGGGCAAAGCCTGGAATATCTTAGCTTCCTTGCTATTTGGATGACATCAAAGACCACTAGGGCTGTGTCAGAAAGAGCCAACTGGCCAGAGATGGTCCAATCCAAGCATCAATAAAAACAATCAGCAGAATGGATGAAAACATAGCACATATGTTTAAACCCATGAGTTTACAAAGACAGTAAAATCAAAACAATAGACCCTAATGTTTACCGTGGGAAGATAATAGTAAACCACTCATTTTGGAAACTGGCAAAGAAGGAATAGAATCAAACATTTATCCTGCTTTTCTCATGTGAACTGTACTGCTAGTTAATCCCACAGTAGTGGAGGGAAGTTTCTCTTTATCAAAGTATTCCAGCTACTAAGTAAAGAAAGAATGATAAACTTAGTACGTCATCATTTTGTAACCTCTAATTAACTAATGGATATAAGCAATAGACATCAATATCTGCAAAAAAGACAAAAAGAGAGGTGGCTAGACATGTGCCTTCTGATAGGAGAGTACCAACAATCCATGAAGTCGTTTTGTGCATAAAAATCAGACCTAAATCTGATTAAATAGCTAAAACAATTAATTTATAGGAAAGAGAGATGATAGAAGAACATATTAAATAGCACCACATGGCTGCAGTCAGAAAAATCCAGAGCTTGGAAATCTTTACGGGACAAAGGATCTAATTCCTTCATCAAATAAATTGCAAGGGGATGTGGGGAGGGGAGGGAGATAAAGGGCATTGTGGCAATGTTAAAACAAAAGGATCCATTTTCCTTAGAGATACGTGTCTCAGTGTTACAGATACAATGATACAATATCTTGGATTTGTTTTAAAGTAACCTGGTGGCAGGTGAAAAAGTAGGTGGGGTTAGAGATAAACAAGATCAGACGTATACTGATTTCTCAGGCTGGATGAGGATCTATAAAGATTTGCTGTTTTGCTCTTTCCACTTTTCCAAGTGGTTAAAAGTTTTCATGATACAAATTAAATCCCTCCTGATGTCATGCTTGAAGCAGTAATACATGCTGGATGTGTCAAGGTTCTGACCAGTATCCCTCTTCTGGTGTTCCATGAATAATGGAGCTTTGAGCTTCAGCTCATCCATGCAGGGAACCCCCACCGAAGTTCCCTGTCACTCTCCTCTCTGGCCAAGTCAGTATGGTGCTTGAAAGCACACGTACATACACATAAGCAAAAACATCTCAGCAAAGAGCTCTCATGACTCAAACATTCTGCTTTGAAGCTGCAAGGGGGATAAAGGAGTCATGATTTCATGACTGGCACAGGCATTTGACGGAGTTCGTGACAGGAGGAGAGAAGAAGTTATGGTGCTGAGGTTAGCAGGTGTTTCTGTCTTGAAGCTCTCAGCAAAGGACGAGGCAAATCCGGATGACAAGGGACACTGTGTTCTCACACCATTATTTGCACTGATGTAGCTACACTGAATTTCCTCAATCAGATAATAATGTCTGCAAGAGGGCAAACTACCCAGATTCTCTACTGGGGACCCCAGAGGTGAGAGAAATCAGTGGGGCCAAGGAGATAACAGGAAAATCTTAAGCCCTATCACTGGGTGTGGGATGGTGAGAGGAAATAGAAATTAGCGGCCAGGAAGTAAGAAACCAATCCGATGCTTATTTTTAGAAATGGCACCTCCCAGCCGTCAAAGTTTAGTCTGCTGTTTAGGGTGGTTTCCGTTTCTTTTTAGCCAGCATCACTAGCATCTGTGAGCATCCTAATTGTGTCCTATAGGGTTGGGGGTCCCTCCTGCGGGCTTGCTTTAACCTAGGGCTCACCTGTTTGGGGCACTTCTCACACTGTTGAAGCTGCCCGTTACCTGTCTGTCTCCCACACTTGCTGGTAACCTCGTTGAGAACGGGGGGGTTTTGCCTGTTCTTTGTGGTATCTTACCACATAGCATGGAGCCTGGAATGTGTTTAAAAAATGTATTTAAAAAATATTCACTGCAGAGTTGGAGACCACTGAGGAAGCAGGGTAAACGGGTAGTTATCAGTGCGGGCTTCAGAGGTAGACAGATGTGAGTTTGACTCATGGCCCTACTAACTCACCACACCCACTTTCCCAGTGCTGTGTTATGGTTTCCAGATTCTACCACCGACTTATTACAGGCTTCAGATTTTGTAAAACACTTTGAGCCTTTCCTGGAATACATAAAGCATACAGCTGCACATTTTTGTTTCTATGTAGTAACGTAACTCATCTAGGAAAACGATCCTGGGATTTTGCTGCACATCTGTCTGGAATGGTTTCCACGGATGAACTTATAAATAACCAAATCTGAAATTTTAACTACCCACAGGGCCTTGGACTTGAGTTACTAGGTCAGGTGATGAAGTGGACAAATGAACACCTTATGACAATCACTTGAGTAGACGAGCAAACCTGGGCATCTTCAAATGTGTATCTCCCTCCATCTTTGACGTTTTGACTGGTTATCTCATAGCTGTGAGAATCCAGGTTGATTGCACTTGGAGCCCCTGGAGCCAGAAACTCTTGCCAGATTTCTTCTACCCTCTTGGCCACATCCTGTAGGGGCTGTTTCTTAAGATCTTGGACAGCCAGCCAGAACCTGAAGTGGGAGCAGAAACACAGTCAGTTCGAGAGGGCTCAGCATTGGGATCTTGCCAGAGATGGCCCCAGAGCTGACGTCCCATGAAATCCATTCTGCTGCATCTCTCCGCCTGCCCTGATGCCACTACACAGGCTGCAAAGACCATGGACATGGCTGAAAATATCAAAGGTGTTCCACTGTTGCGGAGGACAGAAAAGAACAGCATATTAAAAGATCAATGTGCTTCTCGTTATCAGAAAGAGATTTTTCTCCCTTTACAAGAAGGTTTCTCAAGCTCAGCACTATTGCCACTTCAGGCTGGATAAGTCTTGGCTGTGTATAACGTAGAATGTTCAGCAGCAACCTTGGCCTCTACCCACTAGATGCCAATAGCAACCCCCCTTCCCACGTTACGACAGCTAAAACTGTTTCCAAACATTGCCCAATGTCCCTGGGAGATGAACTCATTCCTGGCTGAGAATCCCTGTGCTACATACATGCTGCCACACAGACAGTGTGAGTCCCTTTGTCAAATCTAGTTGGGATCAATTGGTGGCATCAAAATGAAGGAAAGGTCATAGAAAAGCAGGCAGGATCCTGGAATCATAAAGACTATCTGTGTGAGAATGAAGCAGCCATTCATATTAATTCCTGTTATAGTGGAGACACTGAGCCAGTTCAGATCAGTGTTCAGCATGGTGCTTGGTAAACAGCAGGTGCTCCATACACGGGTTTCAAAGTGAAGATGGGCGCATCTGGAACAATGCTGAAGAGGCACACACTGAAGACTTCTGCTCACTTTCCTATTTGCCTCTGTTTAATCCCTCAGTGTCCGCATGGGAGCAGCCCGTGGGAGAACCGTGTGTGAGCTCTTTTCTGCTGAGAGCAGCAGCAGGCAGAGCCAAAGCTTGGACAACAGCTACCGGGTCTGGAGGATGGTTCCCAAGGCAGCCTTGAAGCAGGTCCCGGGTCTGGGTGTCACATCCTTTGCCCTATGAACAGACAGGCCAGCTCCCCTACATCAGTGAGTCAGAGAGAAGGTGCGGTGCTGGTTCCCACAGCTGTGGGAATCATACATAGGTAGTCTAGTCGACAGAAAGAGAGGGACAAGCCAAGCTGAACCACAACATGGTGGAAAGTGCGGACAGTGCATTCGATCTGTCATCAAATTTCATCCAAAGTAAGATGTACTGGGTTTTTTTGTTTTTTTTTTTTAAGGTTAAACAGGTTTTTCTGTTGCTGTTCAGAGAAGTATGTTTGGAGACAAGTGCATGGCCCAAAGGTGCCACTCAGTGGCAGAGTGAGGTAATGCAGCCCCATTTCCACAAGGTAGAGAGAGAGAGAGAGAGAGAGAGGGGAAGAGAGAGAGAGAGAGAGAGAGAGAGAGAGAGAGAGAGAGAGAGAGTGAGTGTGTGTGTGTCTGTGTGTGTATGTGTGTCCGTCCCCATCCCCCAAATGCTGGGCTCCAATTTTTCCCCTGATTTGCCATTTTTGGCCATTTAGGATTCTGACGATCTCCTTAAAGGGACCCCTCAGTGACCCTGCAGAGACAAGTGAAAGGCAGGGGACGCCTTCATGACTCCCACCAGATGAGGAAGCGGGCTCTGACCTCCTCCCGTCTATGCATATCTTGTACCCTTCTGGGTGCCTCTCTCCTCATCTGTAAAATGGGCACCGAGTGGATGGAGGGATATGTGACATGGCTCAGGAAAACTTCCCATCCAGACTTAACTCAGAGCTTTCAGGTGAATGGGAGCTGAGGAGGGGTCAGTGTGGTGGCCAAAGGCTCAACGCTGGCCCAGTGTGACCCCTGGGATTCCAGCCCTCTCTCTGCGGGTGATCTGGGCAGACACTGCTGCCCAGCTCTTGCTGCTGCCATCTGGTGCCCCTGCCCTTCCGCAGCTCTCTGACTGCCCCAAGTTCTGGGCACTCAGGTCCTTCTGGCTTCTGGGTGACAGGAAAGCAGTCATGTTCCTTTATCCAGAGCCCAGAGAGGGCAGGGAAGGAAGGGCTTGAAAGGAGCTTCAGGCGGGCCCTTGATTCTTGAGCTGGGGCATAGGTCTCCTCCATCTCCCAGGCCGGCCCTAGGTTCCTTAGGGCTCTCTGTCCACTCTCTCAGGTCTCAGAAGGAAGTGGCTGAGAGGCTTAAAGGTGAAAATGGCCATATGCTGGCAAGAGTACATACAAGGCTTTCTCTGCCTGGAAGGCCACATCTGACCAGCAGGTGAAAGATGCGGGGGAACCTGGCTCTAAAGGAAGAAGCCAGTGTTGGTGTTTCAGAGGACCAGAAGGAGTCAAGTCTTCAGAGATGAAGTCAGTGAGTGCTCCTCAGCGCCATGCTGGGCAGACGGGAGAACCAGGCTCACATAGGGAGGTGCCTGGGCTGAACCCTGGCTGGAAGCAACCTTCTGGGTCAGCGTCTTCCCATGCCCCCGGGCCCCTGCAACTTCTCACACAAATGGATGACACCTGGGTGATTTCCTGCCCCCTCAATCAATGCCACATGGGAGGCCGCCTTCGGCCATCTCTGTCAGCGCTGAGGAGGAGCTGCTGAGCCCCTCTGGGAACACCCTTCTGAGAACCCCAGAGCTCTGCAGGCTCCCTGCAGTTCCTGAGGGCTCAGGGTCCTTTTTGCAGGATGATTTGGGGGCCACATGAAAATGCACATCACTCAGCTGGATATAGAGATAACCCAGAGCTGATAGAAATACAAATTTCAGAATCAATTTTTTTTTTTTGAGACAGCGTCTTGCTCTGTCACCCACGCTGGAGTGCAGTGGCTCGATCTTGGCTCTCTGCAACCTCTGCCTCCCAGGTTCAAGCGATTCTCCTGCCTCAGCCTCCTGAGTAGCTGGAATTACAGGGGCATGTCACCATACCCAGCTAATTTTTGTATTTTTAATCAAGATGGGGTTTCACCATGTTGGCCAGGCTGGTCTTGAACTCCTGGCCTCAGGTGATCCGCCCCCTCAGCCTCTCAAAGTGCTGGGATGACAGGAGTTAGCCATCACACCAGGCCCCAGAATCAAATTTAATAAACGTTTACATAAAAATAAAAAGGTTTCCTTTGTCACATAAAACCAAGATTTTTTTTTAAGTACAAGGAAAAACAACAGGCGTGCCAGAAGAAGAGGAAGGGGAGGGGAGAGAAAAGGAGGGAAGGAGCAGGGAAGGGGGGAGAAGAGACAGGGGGAGGGTGTGCAGTAACATTCCCTAGACAGCAGTTTTCTCTGCCTGCACACACTGGGGACTCTCCCTGGCCTTCTGTCTGCCTTGGAGCTGACCTGCCTTGTCTCTCTCAGACAACATCAAAAATGCTGTCACAACAGCATCCTGACATCCCATGCGTTTACCGTCACTGGTTTTGAAGAACCTTTGTGTCCATTTGAAATTCAGAACAGGCTTTGGCTCATGTTGGCTGGCCATCTTTGAGCCCCACAGGCCTGAGCCAGGAATTCAGAGCCCAGGCTGCCCAGGCCACCATCCCCGCTGCAGAGGGCCACAGCAGCCCCTCTCTGCACATCTGCTGCCCATGGGAGGCCTGTTGGGGCTTTGGAAGCTTCTGCTCTTAACCTGCAGGTACCGCTCCTCCCTGAGGGCAGCAGCGGGGAGTGAAATGCCAGCAACTGCATCAAATCTACCCGTCTTGCACTAAGCTCCGTGGCTTGCTGCAGAAGGGCCGTTGTGACTGGCAGGCCACAGGGACTGGTATCTGGGAGACCACCTGTCTTGCCCTGACCCTGGTCCATGCCAATTGTCATAGCAGCAGTGAGGAGGCAGCTCCTGTGTAGGCATTTGATCCCTGTTCATGACTTAGAAATGCTGGTGGGGCCAGGCGCAGTGGCCCCAGCACTTTGGGAGGCTGAGGTGGGTAGATCACCAGGTCAGGAGTTCGAGATCAGCCTGACCAACATGGAGAATCCCCGTCTATACTAAAAATGCAACAATTAGCCAGGCGTGGTGGCACACACCTGTAATCCTAGTTACTTAGGACGCTGAGGCAGGAGAATTGCTTGAACCCGGGAGGTGGAGGTTGCAGTGAGTCAAGATCGCACCACTGCACTCCAGCCTGGGTGACAGAACGAGACTCCACCTCAAAAAAAAAAAAAAAAAAAAAAAAGAAATGCTGGTGGGGAAACTGGCATTTGGAGAGAGGCAGCCTGGGCTCAGATACCACTGGAGCAAAGCAGCGGAGAACAGGATGGGAGGGCCACCCTGGGGGAGCCCCCTTTCTCCCTAGAGACTTTCAAGGAATAGGATTTTTTCTCAAGGCTGGCTGTGCAAGACAAACCGTGTAGCCTTTGATCATTCTCCATCCTGCCAGGAAGTCTGGGCAGACCCTCAGTCGCCGCTTTACCTATCTTTTCATAAACTAGAATTTTCATGGGTTTGAAAATACAGCTTTTGGTTTGTTCCTAGAGAAAAAGCAAACTCCAGGAGAGAAGAAAGTGTTTCTGTGCCCTCTGCTGGTCAACCTGAGACGTAGGAACAGGGATTAAACTTGGTTTAGTTCCCTGAGGGGCTGAAATTCCCGGGCACCTACGTTAGTAACCACCCCCAGCATCACTGAAGCTGAGTTCTGCTCACTGGGCAGTGGCTGAAACACTGTAGATGGTTGTGGTGTCGTGGGAGTCATCTCTGTTCCTATTAATCATGGGTTTGGTAAGTGGTGGGTCCCGCTGGGCCTAGCAAACCTTCTGAGGTCTTCCTAGGACTCAGGGCCCCTGCCAGAGACTAGAGCTCTGGAGAGGAACCAGGCACCCCACTGTGTTCCCTTTTAATTGCTTCTCCCTTCAGCCGACACTGTGTGGAACTCGGATCACCAATCTTCAGGTTAGAGGAACAGCTACCCTCTCTCAGGAGATGTTACAGCTCATAAAAAATGTACAGGGGACACTCTTGGCTGTGGATTTTGATTTTTAACTCATTCTCTGCCATGCAGCAGAGGGTGTAAGCCAGGGAGGACAAAAATTTGTGTAGGGGAGATGTGAGGGAGGGCACAAAGATGGATGGCAAAGAGTGACTGTCACTATTCCGGGAAAATGCACAAAGCAGGCGGAAGGATGAGGCCAAGAAACTGAGCAGAGCTCCCTGTCTCAGAGCTGCGAGGCCCCTGCCCTGTGGACAGAGCCATGTGCATTCCCAAGGCATTCAGCAAACAGCTGTCTGTGGCTCCATTCAGGGTAAAGGGAGCCTGCACCTGGCTCAGGGTGGGTCTGAGAAGGAGAAAAAGAGATTGTCCTTGCCACAGAGAGGTCACAGCTTCAGCAAAATGCACTGCTGGCCATACCCCACCCAGTCCATGGAGATGACACCCCACCATCATCTCACAGACCCACTGGGAAGAAACTGATCAAAGGGGACTTCAAATTCTATTATGTCATCATAGAAGTCATTCCTTAAAGGATCCAGGGTGACACTTTGGGGCTCCTCCATTCTGCATTCTGAAGTTCTGATACAAATTCAGCCTCTTGGCTACTTAACTGGCACCCCATGGGTTGTGCAAAATATGATGATCTAAGCATCCCTTTCACTGGAGACACAAGAGGGAGCACAGGAAGACAGAGGAAGTGAACAAGCACTTTGTAATTTACCCAGGTGAGTTCTGGGTCAGGCTTTTCCTGCCATGCTACAATGCCAGTGGCCTGGGTCTCTGACCAACCCTGCAGAGAAGGGACGGCTCCAGCACGGCCAACATGACGGGTTGGCAGGATCCTAAAGTTGTGCCATATTGCACAACACCCAGGGGGCTGCCTTGGCATGGGCCACAGTGGAGGTACATCTGCACGGCTGTGCATGGCTGCCCTGATATTTACGCAGTCAGCTTTGAATCCTCAGGCCCTGTGCCATGTTAGGTGCTACGTTGGCATCTGCAGCTGAAGGAATGGGGAAGAGGCCACCCTGTGATGGGTGACAGAAGAGTCCTACAGTTATGTCATTGACAACTGGGCTTCTCTCCCACCCACCATATAGCCAGTCATGCTGAATATCATAAAAAGGGAATTTGGGCATCCAGAGATGATTTCAGAGGCTCTCGCCTCTCCTTTCCTCCCTGCTATTCTATTTTCCTTACTCCCTTTCCTGTCATGGATCAGGGGTGACCCTCTGAAGTCTGGATTTCTGCATGGTAGGGGGTGTGGCTTAGGCTCTGGCAGACAAACACATGCTCACACGCGTGCGTTCACCCAAGATTAAATGTAGTCCTCCTGGCACGGGGGGGAGGAGCTGGCAGAGGTGCAGGAGGTGATGGCAGGAAGAATCACTGAACACCTGCCAGGGACACACTCCTCGGTGCACTCCAGGCCTTAAGTGTGATGCATAATTTGTGAAACTAGTCTGAACTGCTGTGTGATTCTGGCTATACTCAGGGCTTTCCAGAATAAACGCTCTGAGCAGGCAAGGTGGCAGCTGAGCCAGCAGATGCTCCTGGGACCCTCACAATGACCAAATCCTGGGTCATTCGTCAAGCTCTCTGCAATAGTGCAGGCAGCGCTGCCTGTGGGCTGAGATGTAGTTAGGTAAAGGGGGGACTCTATACCACTCCATCTTGGAGACCCAAGGGGAACAGGTAAGAAGGGGAGATGAGAAAGACTCCCAGAGGTGGCTCATAGGGGCCATGGTGGGGGTGGAAACTGGGACTGAGCTGGCTACACAAAGAGACCACCTGGGTCCATCAAGCTGGCCACAGAGGGCTTTCCTTCCTATGCCCAGGAAGCTAGTCTGGGCACCACTCTGGTGAAGAGAGTGAGAAGTCAAACCTTCTGTTACAAATACTTCATTAGGCATTGAAGCAATGCTCTGAGATGTGTTTGGAATCATGCTTCAGCATAAGGAAAGGTGCTTGTATCATAACCCAAAATAAGATACTCAGCCTTATCTGGTTTACAACAGACACATGGATGCCTAGAATGGTATGCTCCATACGGCTAGTCGGCATCTATGAGTCCTCCCAGGACCTTCCAGCGTGGGAGAGTCGCACGGCCACCCCTTTCCTCATTTGGTCCTCCAGCCTGGAGTATTCTCACTCCTTCTCCTTTGTCTATTGTTATCCTGTATATTCTTTCAAGTCCAGCTTATGATTTAACCACTTCAGCTTTCATTGATCCTTCTCCTTTAAATGCTTTCAAAATGGTTCTTAGAGTTTACACGCATTTATAGACATTCAACGATTTAATCACTTCTTGTGCTTTTTTCCTCAAGGACCTACAAGGTCATTGCAGGCAAAGATCACACATCTTGACTTGCGTCTCTCAGGAGACTCTCACAGGGCTTGATACAGCACAGGTGTGGCATAAATATCACTTGATTGACATATGGGACTGAGATGGTCTCAACTTCAACTAAGTAGATGGATGTTACACATTAACTTTGGAGGGGAAGTCCTTTGCCTGCAGTACACGCTCTGAATTTTTAAAGAAATACAATATTTCAACATTATTAAAACATCTTTAAAGAAAACAGCACTGGAAGATGGGTGTTACTCTGCTATATAAATCAGAACCTGGCACAAAGAAAAAGAGAGAGAGAGATTCCATCTTATCCATTAAGAAATCACCAGTTTGCTAAGATCATTAGGTAAGTCTTAGATAAGTCACATTTTCTTCAGATTTCTGATTCTACATCTAATACGATAAAAGTCTAAATAAACAAGTTCTAAATTTTTCATGACCGAAGAGATCTTCCTTTTAATTTGCCCATTTTTCTTCCTCTCATATTGGACCTGAGGTTTTGAGCATTTTATTTTTTTCTCCTATTAAACAGTAATTATTAATACATTCTCATCAAGTACTAGTTATAGAACAACAGGATCAATCAGATGTTCTCACTGGCATCAGATGATCAGAGTAACCACTATTTGGAGTTGGCAGAAGTTGTTCTGAAAGAAAAAGCATGTTTTTATTAGCTGCTACAGTTACGTAGCTCCTACAGTTACATCTCCGGTTATTGAGTGGTATTTACTTTGCTTGTTGAAATTCTGAGATGAGCCCACTGACTCCTCCCTCTTCTGTTTAGCGTCTCAGATATTCAGGTCCCTAGACTGGGAAGTTTGGAGGAGAGAGCCTCTGAGCTGCCTCTCCACTCTGAAGCTTCCTGGTTCTATGGCTGTACTTAATGAATAATGTCGTCAAATCCGTTTGACTATTTAATTATTATTGAAGACTTACTTCCAATTAGTTGAACAAAGGTCATAGAGACTTGAAGTAAAACATGCTGGTGTTAGTAGGTGCTATTATGGTGGAGTCAGAGTTGCATATTTTAATTTGTTCTTCTCCATTTCAACCTCAGCCAGATTAGCTGGCATTTGAATTTGAACCCTGATAATGTTTTATTGAGAAAAAGAGATGGAGAGACCGATTATGCAAATTTCTTCACACACATTCTGCACACAGCTCAAACTTTGAGGGATTTACCTGAGGTTTTCTGAACTGAATTCGGACTCCAGGAATCGTAGAAACTGGTCTCGTCCCACCTGGTCCTTCAATATCTCATCGAAAGAGAAGCCCCATCTTTTTACCCGCTGTTGGCTGGGCTCTTTGCTTTGGGGTGAAAGAAGAAGGTTTAAAAAAAATCAATAACAGGGGAAAAGCGTGTGTCATATTCTCTTCAGTGACTCAAATCTGTTTTGCAGTCATGCACCAAAGGGAAACATCTCATATTTAAGGGGAAGATTCTATAAAAGCTGCACAAATTCCAAATGCAGACCTTTGTATACCAACAGTAACCAATGATGAACAGTTTCTTTAAGGAGGCATGTTAAGGGATGGTCACCAGCATGCCCTTCAAATAGCTGCTGTCTACCATGCCATTTATTAAGCTCCCTGGGCCATTCCTGTCAATTATGGACCCAACTTTCGACTCCATAATTTTTCATGAGTACTATAACCCAGGATGCTTCATGGACCCAATCTTTCATCAAAACATATTATCCCCCACCTCCCACACCTTCTTCAACCCTCAAGGGAGAAATTAGGGTCCTGCTTAGAGTCAGGGGATGTACAACTGGTTAGAAATGTATTGACACATCCAGAATAAAGCATATTCTCTTGTTAGAAGCAGATTGTTACATGCATTGATTGATTTAACAACCATGTACAGTGCTTACCATGTGCTAGACATTGTCCAAGCATTTTACATCTGTTAACTCACCGAGTCCTCACAACTACTCTGTGAAAAATATATTAGTATTATTCCCATTTTCCAGATAGAGAAAGTGAGGCCTCATGATAGTTTGCCTAAGGACACACTGCTAGGAAGTAATGAAGTCAAGAATCAAATCTAGACAGCAAGGCTCCAGAGGGCATCCAGTTGTTGTATTTTTTTTTTTTTTCTGAGACTGAGTCTCACTCTGTCAGAGTGCAGTGGTGTGATCTTGGCTTACTGTGACCTCTGCCTTCCCAGGTTCAAGTAATTCTCCTGCCTAAGCCTCCTGAGTAGCTATCACTACAGGCGTGTGCCACCACGGCCAGCTAATTTTTTGTATTTTTAGGAGAGATGGAGTTTCACCATGTTGGCCAGGCTGGTCTCGAGCTCCTGACCTCAGGTGATCCCGCAGTGTGATGTGTAGAGATTCACTCAGGGTGGTTGGCAAAATATTAAGGGAAATATTTGGGAAAGTGGTAAGATTATAGTCTCAAACCTTTTGGAAGGCTGAAAGGTTTTTATTAACTTACGGAACAGGCTGAAGGCAGCCAGTCCTTACCTTAGAGCATTAGGTCATAGAGTGAAGATTAGGGATAACAGAAGCATCCCCCAGTTACGTCTGTTTAACCCTACATTCCTTTGTCTCTACTCTACCTACTTGTTTACTCATATAAACTTTGTGCTGGATGGCCCTCTTGGGGAGGTTGAAGGGGGATTACTGGTCAATGGTGTTTACTCTGGTCTCCGGAACCAAACCTTTTGTCATTCGTTAAATCACTCTTTTAACCAGGTTAATTATCCACAAGCGTGTTGACTTAGAACTTCTGTTATTAAATCTATACTGAATAAATGCGAGGGGGAACAGCAAGCAGGGGTTGGTTAGCTACAATTGTCCTCTGAGAGCAGCTGATGACTTCTCTAGCCCACTCAATTCACTGTACTTTGTGTGTGAGTGTATTTATTCATCCATCGCTCAGTCAGGGTCTGCAGGACAGACCTCTGGAAGTGGTGATCAGCATCTCACGTGGTGTCTCTGACATGATCAATGCCACAGTGATGGTATTAGGAGGCAGGATCTTTGGGGGGGTGATTAGGTTATGAGTGGGATTAGTACTCTATGAGAGACCAGAGATCTAGTTCATAGATGGCTGTCTTCTTGCCATTTGTTACATGCCTTTATTGATTTAACAACCATGTATAGTGAAGACATAGCAAGAAGACAGCCATCTATGAACTAGAAAGCATATCCTTGCCAGATATTGAATTTGCCAGCACCCTGATCTTGGACTTGCTTGCTCCAGAACTGTGAGAAATAAATTTCTGTTGTTTATAAGCCACACAGTCTATAGTATTTTTGTTATAGCAGCCCTAACAGACTAAGACAGAAATTGATACTGCAAGTAGGATGCTGCTGTAATCAACAACTAAAAATGTGAAAGTGGCTTACAGGGTAATGAAGAGTTTTGAGATATATGTTAGAAAAAGCCTCAATTGGCCGGGCATGGTGGCTCATGCCTGTAATCCCAACACTTTGGGAGGCTGAAGTGGGTGATTCATTAAGTTAATAGTTCGAGACCAGCCTGGCCAACATGGCAAAGCCCCATATCTACTAAAAATACCAAAATAAAAATTAGCTGGGCATGGTGGTGGGCACCTGTAGTTCCAGCTACTCGGGAGGCTTAAGCAGGAGAATCACTTGAACCTGGGTGGTGGAGGTTGCAGTGAGCAGAGATTATACTACTGCACTCCAGCCTGGGTGACAGAATGAGACTCTGTCTCAAAGAAAAAAAAGAAAAGAAAAGAAAAAGCCTAAAATGCTGTAACCAGGTCTTTGTAGGATATTCTGGTGAGGGCTCAGAAAGAAAAGAGGAGAGCTGTAAAGAAAGCCTCAGTCTTCTTAGATAATACCTAAATAATCCTGAACAGAATGTTGGTAGAAATATAGATGGTAAAAGCCATTCTGATGACTTTTAGACATAAATGAGACTTAAATTACTGGAAACTGGAGAAAAGTTGATCCTCATTATAAAGTGCCAAAGAATTTGGCTGAATTGTGTTTGTGTTCTAGTATTTTGTGAAAGGTAAAACTTGCAAGCAATCAAATTAACTATTTAGCTGAGGAAATTTCTGAGCAATGTGTTGAAAGTGCAGATTGGCTCCTCCTGACTACTTATAGTAAAACGTGACTACAGAATTGCTAAGCAAAAAGAAACCAGAACCTGAAGATTTGGAAAATTCTTAGTCTACCCATATTGCAAAAAAAATAAGACCTAATAGTATGGCCAAGTGACTGATAAGGATATTAGTATGGATGAGTCATCTCAATATAATCCAGGAACTATTCTTCAAGACAATGGAATAATTATTCAAAAGCAATTCAGAGCTCATCAGGGCTTCCACTTGTACCAGAGGCCCAGAGTGCAAGGGCCATGTGGTGGGAGAGCAGAACAGTTTTAAAGGATCAACTCATCTCTTCAGTTTAGGTAGGCCAGGATGCCCCCGCCCAGTGCCTTGGGGATGAGGTCCCCACAGACAGCTGCAATGTGGGCTGTACCCAGCAGAGCCATGGGGGACTGGGCTACCCAGAAGACCTGCAGGCAAGGAACCCCAGCCTGGGAAAGCCACAGGGGCCCCAGGAAAAAGCTGCCGTGGGGCCATCCCATCAAGCTGTGGGGGATAATGCTGCCACCCAAATGGGCCTGGAAGACAGAGCACTGACCCAGGAAAGCCATGGGTGCATGACTCCAGCCCAGGAGACCTGTGGAGGTGGGGTTACTGCCCCAGTGGGTCTCAAAAGACAAAGCATCGAGCCAAAGAGAATTATTCTAGAGACTTATGGTTTAATGCTTTTTGCTGTGTTATATTTTGGACTTACTTGGGACCCATTACCTTTTCTTCTTTCCTATTTCACATTTTTTCTTTTGGAATGAAAATGTCTATCCTATACCTCTCCCACCATTGTGGTTTGGAAGCACATTTCTTTGGCTTCACAGGTTCACAGCTGGAGAGGAATTTGCCTCTGGATAAATGATATTTTTAATCTCATTCATATCTGATTTAGATGATATTTAGATAAACTTTGGACTTCAGAACTGATGCTAGAACAAAGACTTTGGGGACTATTGGGATGGGATGAATGTATTTTGTATGCAAGAGGATATACATTCTGGGGATCTTGGGGTAGAATGTTATGGACTGAATGTGTTCCCCCCTCAAATTTACATGTTGAAATCCTGATCCCCAATGCGATGATGTTGGGAGGTGAAGCCTTTGGGAGGTAACTGGGTCATGTGGAATGGGATTAGTGTCCTTATAAAAAGACACCCCAGAGCTCTCTTGCCTTTCTGCCATGTGAGGATCCAGCAAGAAGCCAGCCATTTATGAACCAGGAAGGAGGCCCTCACCAGACACCCAATCTGTGGCATCTTGACCTTAAACTTCCCAGCCTCCAGAACTGTGGAAAAGAATTTCTATTGTTTTTAAGCCACGCAGTCTATGGCATTTTTGCTTTAGCAGCCTAAACAGACTAAGAAAAGTTATTAGAAAAATTATGAAATAATAAGACAGTTCCTTAAAAAGAAAATAATCCAATGTCCCCATCTCAGAGCCAAGGCTACTTAAGAAACAATCATAATTTTATTTAATACCCCCAAAACAACATGAGGGTCCTGAATATGCCAATGGAGAGTGGTCCAGTTATTTATGCTGTGTAACAAACCATCCTAAAACCCAGGGGCCTGAAAAAGCAACTTATTACTCTCTCACTCTCCTTTGGGTTGACTAGGCTCCACTGGGTGGTTCTCACTTGGGGCTCACATGGTTGTAGGTGCATGGCAGCTGGAGGTGGGGTCATTTGAAGGTCTGACTGGGCTGTGCATCCAGGAGGGCTCATCACCTAGCAGGTGATGCTAGTTGCTGACCAGGAGCTCAGCTGAGGCTGTTGACCAGCGTGTCTGCACATGTCCTCTCCAGTGGCTTTGGCTTCTCATAGCATGGCAGATGGATTCCAAGAATGAATGTCTCAAGAGCAAACATTTAAAATGACCACGGTGGAAGCCACCACAGGGGTTCTGCATTACTCGTTCTCAAACAGTTTGAGAGAGGGGAAAGATGTTCCCTTTTCATCTGGCCTTGGTCTTGTTGTCCTACTTAATGTAAAGAGGGAAGGCACCAATGGGCCATATCTGGAGATCCACTACCATAGGAAAGGAGCTTGACTAACTTCCTGGATTAATAGTTCTGTCAAACTCACTGTGCATGGGCAGCTCAGGGATCATCTCTGCCTCTCAGCAGGTCAGGCTGGCTGGGAGTGAATGCCTATGGCCAAGCTGGACAAGCCAGGTTCCTTGTAGCTCTTTGCTCATGTGCCTGATACCCAGAGAGGGAGAGAGAAATGGAAGTCATGTGGAGAGAGCAAATCACAAACCACATTCTGCTGGCAGCACCAGGTTTCATTAGACCCTAGCATCTGGTTAGTGGCACCACCAGAAACACTTTCCCATACATGTCCCTGGGACACTCTCCTGGTGGTGTTCAGATGACATAAAGAATCATGTCATCTGGCAACTTTTGGCTGACTTTTTCTCCATGAGAAGCCCTGGTGATCACTATTTCCTTTAATTAAACTTTACTTCTCAGAATTTACTCTTTTTTTAAGGGGTCTTGTTCTGTCACCCAGGCAGGAGTGTGGTGGTGCGATCACAGCTCGTTATGTTACATAAACTTGAGGTATGGTTTGCCCATCCTTTAAAACAGTAGCCTTTTTCCCCTCTGCATATCATACTCTTATTCTTCAACCTCCAGATTGAACAGCTTGTCTGAGAAGGAGAAAGGATTAAAGCACAATTTTCTACTATTTACACTATAGCCTATGTCATCTTGTCCATATTCTGTTCAACTACCATTGTATCCTCCATTTGGCTGTCTGTAACCTCCCCATGGCAGACACAGTATATTCTCCACCTTGCAGAACTCAGACATGGTCTGTGACATCCTAGACCCTGGAAATCATAACAAGTCTGCTTGGACCCCTTCACCCAGTCCAGTAAAGTCGAAAGCCCACCAAAGACTGACGTGAATTCCTGAGGGAGTCCTGCTTTCTCAATGTCTCCACTTTCCTGCAAAACTTGACCCACATTCTCCAAACCCCTCCTCACATGAAGTGTTTGGGAGGGTGGGGGCCTTCATTGGAATTTGAAGGTCTTGAGAAGGGGGGTACATATTGTACCTCCTAGCAGCCTACTACTTAAAAATCACATACTAGACATTCCTGCTTTTGAAAAGTCCCTGGTCACCTCAGTGCTAGACATTTCCCTGGCCCTGCACAGAGACCTAGTTTTTGTTGGTCTCTAGCTTCTCTCCCTCCCCCTGCTTTCCCCCTCCCCTTAGTTCTCACCTCTCAGGAACAGAGAATTCATTTGTCTCATTTTCTCAGTGGCACAGCACAACCCCATCCCTTTGTTGTTTGAGTCTCTGCCAACCCCTCTGCCCTGAGGGCCTTACTTTCCACCCCAAGTGGCTTAGCGTCCTTTGCCAAGCAAGGAGGAGTTCTGGTGCCAGATGGTAAGATAGCATGTTTTATTTACCTGGCTACATTTGTATCCCGAGAGCCCTTCTTGTTCAGAACATAGCACATAGTAGGCTTCTATATGTATGTATTGAATTAAACTGAAACTGAGAAAAAGTCACTCAATTATTTGGTCATCTTCAGCCTTCGTTTTGTGGACAGAAACTATCCCTTGGCTGAAGTGTGATGTTGGCACTGATCCCCTACTCTGTTTTTCCTAATATCATTGCCAGCAACTAAGTGAGTAGGAGCAGTTGGGAGAAGAAACAGGGCTTCATTTTCACTTGTATCCAAACACTTGATTCTGCTTGTAAGTAGACAGAACACTGTAGCTGTCTTAGGTTAGGCATGAAGTTCAGAGTCGAAGCTGGAACAATAGGAGTAGAACCAGGGCATGAGTAGTAAGGGGCAGGTAGCAGCTTCTTGGGGAAAAAGTGCTGAACAGGTTGGAATAAACCAACAGGCCAGGTGACCCCGTCTTCCTAAGTGATTACATACTTCTTTGCTGACTTTCAAGAACAAAAGAGGAAGTTTTGTTTTATCATGGTGAATTAGGTTCACACACTTGCCCCTCCTCCTTTCCCAGATACCAATGAAATGATCAAATAAAGAATGACTTCTTCATCCATCCTCCCTCCAGCCCACATGGTGCCCACTGTGTGCCAGATAGGGCTAGGCGCTGAAATAATCCTAAGTCCTATTTAGAAAGGGAGCCAGTGGGAGGATGTGTTATAGAACAGCTGGAGGGTGGGGTGGCCACTCCAGATTGGTGGTCACAGAAAGCCCTTCTGAGGAAGGGACACCAACGCTGAGTGAGACCTGAATGAGAAATGAAGACAGCCATGTGAGGATCTGGGGGACAAGTGGCCGAGGAGGAGGGAATAAGCAAGAGCCCAGAGCTCAGTTAAGTTAAAAAAAAAACTCCAAAGCAAAAAAACTAAACATGGTATGTAGAGGCAAAGAAATTTCCTATCAGCAGATGAGAGCTCTGAGAAATTTCAGAAAGGCACCAAGCAGTTGGACTGAACTTGTGACATAGCTGATTGAGAGCAGTCTACAATTCCAGTGAAGGCATCAGAGAAGGAAATAGCTGAGTGTCCCCAACAGAAGCCTGGGCAGCAGGCCTGGAAGTGGAGGCAGTGGTTGGGCATCAGACAAGGGGCATATGGAAGCAACTCAGGAACATGGGACAGGCTGTACATGTCAGAAAGCATTTGCTAAGTTAGGGAGCTGTTTCCTGGCCAGCTTCTGAGATGGACACTAAGGCCAGAGGATTGTGCTTCTGCCAACTAAAGGGCAGCACAGCATGCAGAGGAAAAACATCTTGGGAACCAGGGAGACTTTAAAGACTTGCAAGCTTTCTCCCCCACCTTTCACTGGCTTCTGCAGATCCTAGTGGGTTCCCCTAAGACCCATCAGTGGAGGGAGAAGAGTGGACTTGTTGGGGAGTATCGTGGTGAAGAAACAGAAAGACATCAGAAACTCTATTAGGGCTTGAGTCACAGAGCAGAGCACTTGGCTGCAGGGACGTCACACTAGGGAGGGTGGGGATCTACCTCCCCAAGACTCCCATTGCCACCTGTTTCACTGTAAGAGAGGACCCAATCTTTTAGTCTGTTCTTGGACCACATACCCAGGACCCAGAGGGGAACCGTGGCAATGGACCTATGCCCATCCATTCATACATTCAGGTGCAGCCCTACACCTGTGTAAACCGCTCAGGGGAAAGCCTGCCAGGGAACTCTGTGAACCACACCAGGAGTTCTTAAACTGTGGTGGCCTCAGAATTGCCTGGGGTGCTTGCTCAAGATGCAGATGGCCACAGCCACCTCAGTATGTGTGTATCTTTAA
The DNA here is from genome assembly GCA_036589455.1 of Ateles fusciceps. Taxonomy (NCBI): domain Eukaryota; kingdom Metazoa; phylum Chordata; class Mammalia; order Primates; family Atelidae; genus Ateles; species Ateles fusciceps. Next base: position 5,086,793 of record JAZHEH010000228.1, on the reverse strand, counting down.
TGAGCACCCCAGGTGATTCTGATGCACAGCATGGCTTAGAACCATTGACCCACACCATCACTGAGAGCACCCTCACCAGCTACTGATAGAGTCCCAGGCCATGGCGGCACCATAGACTTTTGTATCTCCCTGAGTGTAGGGAGATTAAAAACAACAACAACAACAACAACAACAAAAACCAATGTCCAACTGTCCAATTGCCAGAAATTCTGAATTAATTGACTGTGTGTGAGGACCAGGCATTAGTATTTTTTAGAAACTTCCAGGTGGTTCTAATGTATGGCAGGACTGAAAGCCAAGACCTTCATTTATAAAAATGAACAGTCTTCCAAATAGCTGGGCATATGAAAAGAATGATCTCCTTTGAGCGGTGACCAGAGGAATGAAACAATGACCAAAGATGATGATTCTCTAATAAATAACCCTGAATGAAACTAAGTGGCAGAAATAAAGAGGAGATATGAAGATATGGAAAAAATATAAAATATGAACAAAATCTGTATCACATCTCCAGGGGGATTAAGATGATAAACACCAATAGAACAGAGCAGTCTACTAAGAAAAGAACAGGCCAAGAAGTATTAAGAAGTGTTGGAAATGAAAAGTCTGACTGTCAACCACCCTCCCAACACTCAGCGGGAAAAGAAAAACTCATTGAAGTATAAAATCACAGAATGGACACTGCTGAAAATCAAAGCAGTGATTCTGAAGAGCAATTTAGGATATTCTATCCTTTGAATATAGAATAAAAAGACTAAAAGATGGAAATTATAATATGGAAAATATAAGAGATATAGCAACTCCATCCCAGAGGCCCACAGTTCTTAAAAAAGCATTTCCTGAAAAGTGAGGATAGAATGGATAAAAGAACAGCAATAATTTAAAAAGAGAGAGAGAGGAAAAAAAAATCCTGAATTAAATAAAGAGTTAAGTTCTTGACTTAGAACAGAAGAAACTACTTAGGTCTCATCGACATATTAGAAAAATATACATACTATATGCTAGTTATTTTTTAAATGTTCATAGAAATGTAAGTTCAAAAATGTTAGTTTAAAATATATCAAGTTAACACACCTCTGGGAAGAATGGGATTTAAAGGAGGCAAAAGTAACTTCTACTTTTTATTTTACATACTTCAATCTTATTTGTTTAAATTGATGATGTTTTTAATTAAAACGTTTAAAAGTAAATGTAACTAGAATAGAAACTAGAGTTTTTACAAAGTTAACATAAAATTTGATTAGTAAAGTAAAAGTCAGGAAAGAGAAAAAGAAACAAGAACAAAGAATGAGATTCAGAAATATATCAGGAAAAACATAAAATATATAATTCAAGTAAATATGTCTCTTGTATATCCCAATATCCAACACAAAACATATTGCTAGGATCTGTCTAATAACCATGTGAAAACGTTCTCAAGTATATTAACAAAGAAACAAAGGAGTAAAACGAGAATTATTTTAACCTTTTGGATTTGCAAAGATAAAAAGATTGATGATGCTTGGGATGGTAAGAATGTGGGGAAATGGGCGCTTTTAAGCTATGGGAATGAAAAAGATGTGTTACAGTTTTGCTTAAGAGGAATCTGGACATATGAACTAAAATTAAAATATGCATATCATTTCTAGAAATTCTACTCCTGGAAAATTTATACTAAGGAAATAACTGAACTTGTGTACAAAGATGTTGCTGGAATCGTTGTTTATAGTGGCTAAAAAGGAGGCTATAACCTAAATATTTATGACCCAGGGATTGGTAAAATAAATTTTACTTCACCCATGTCAGGGGATACTATGTAGCTATTAAAAAGAGTAAGGTGGATCTATATGTGTTTACACAGAAAGACTGCCATGACATATTGTTAATTTAAAAATTATTGGAATATATTATATTCACATATACATATATATAGACACACAGAACCCAATAGCCAATATACAAAAGGATAGAATATTACATATGCATAAAAATCCAAAGTAATAGACACTAAATCAGATATTCCCAAACTCGCTGAGCTCATGGGACCCTTAGTGTCTCAGTAAGTTTTCCCAGTGCCCCTGGGCCAAAAGAAATACTTAACAGTGTCATTTATTATGGCTAGGACAAATCAACTTAATATGTATTTGTATCCTGACAACTTAGTAGCTGTTTGAATGACACATGAATTGATTTGTTTTTCATTCTTAAATAACTACAGTATGCACCTATGGGGCGCTACATGTTTTCTTAAATTTTGGAATTAGATTGGACCTTACCATCCCTATGTCCTATTCCAAGTTAATTTTTGCACAGTACTTGCTTTTCATCACAGCGACTGCACCAAAAAACCAATTTGCAAAGACACATTTCATCACAAGGGATGTAATGTGCTCTAATGTTGAAACGGAACCATCTTAAGCTAGCAGTTTATGCAGTATCTGGCATGAGTCAACTACCACTGTTTTTCCCTGAAAAATTTGGAATATTCTGTGGTAACTCTCTGAGTTCCCCACAGTGCCCAGGGTGCTCTGGTCTACTTTGGGAACCACAGCATCAGGCTAGAAACAAAGTTTCTTTTTGGAAGATGAAATTGGGTTGAAGGAAGAGAGCGTTTTCTTCTTTATGCACATCTGGGTAATTTGAACTTTTTAGAATGAGCATCTGTGACTTTTATTACTTTTTATAAGATTTTTTTCCATTTCAGGAAAAGAAGCCAGAAAAGGAGCAAAAGACAATGTGAGAGTGACAGAGACATGAAAACGGAAATAAATGCTGGAGGTGTGAAAGCATATCACACTAGCTTTGTCTGTGTGTTTCCTTCTGTAATTCTGAAAGTAGTCCAAGCCCCTCTGGGCTTTGGTTCCTCCCCCTGTTAAGTAAACACACTGGCTTCCCTCACAGGGAAGGAGAAGCTGGCTGGAATCACTGCTGGAAGTCACTCCAAAAGAGCAGAGTGATGAAATCATGGTTCTGGAGCCCCCTGCCTGAGTTCTAGCCCTAACTCTGCCATACTAGCAGAACTTGACCTTGGGCAAGTTCATGAACTCCTCTGTGTCTCAGTTTCTATACCTGCTCAATGGTAAGAATAGTAACGTTTACTTGTCAAGAGACTTCAGTGAGAGACACTTACTGCAGGATGTGGCCAATGCGGAATATGTGCCACCTATTACCATTGTTACTGCTGTCTAATAGGAAAAAAAAATGGGAACAGCAAATTCTTCCCTTCCAGCAATCAGAACTAGGGAATGGTGAGGGATGGTCCCAGTTATCATGATATCCAAAGGGTCAGAGGGGAAGCCACAAAGGATTTGTGGCTTTGCACAAATCAAAGCTATAAGGAGGTAGAATAAGTAGAACTCAGCCAGGAGGCTACTTGAGGAGTTCCTGTTCTAGCAATAAAAAAATTCAAATTAAGATAGAATATAAGGTAATCCCATGATCTCATGGATTTTTATCTACATTCATCCCACTGCCAAACCTTAAAACATTTTTTACCTCATCTCTATGTCCCACAAAGCAACATCGTCGCTGATCCAAGGGTTGGATGGCTCGGCTGGTGTTATCAAAGGGTCATATTCCATGTATTGTTCTGTGTAGGCAATTAAGCTGCAGGAAGGAGGCAGAGCAAAGAATGCCACTGATTTCCTTAAAAAAAAAAACCTCTTTATTCTATTTTACACAAACATTATAGCAGTCTGCACATAATTCTAAATTAAAGGAAAAAAATTTATTTCCGCTCCCACTTCTGACACATCAAACTGTTTTCATTTGTCCTTATTTCCTTCTCATTATGAACATATCATTTTTGCATTGTTGCAGCCATAATATACACGTGCATTTTATATCTCTTTTCCCTACTTGACTCTTTACCTGAACCTTGGTGCATCTCTCCCCTGGTTGTGATAGCCTTACTGATGTTAATGCACTGGTTAAACCTGTTTGTGTGTATTACCCTCCCACAAAGACTGGTTCTCAAGGCATCTGGATCTCACAAAAGACACTACAGCTCCACCAGACTGCCAGCTCAGCATTCCCAATTGAAGGATTTTCTTATTACAAAGATTTTTAAATACCAGCAGACCACAAGGAGTTAACATAAGCATTAAAAAAAAACTTAATTTTTCTAGTTATAATATGATCTAATAGATATGTTGATTTAATAGAATGACATAATTTATTTTAGACTAATTTTTATTTTTATCAAAATGTATGTGAATTGTTAGAATAATAAAATAGTACCAAATGATTACATATACTAAAAAAGCAAAGGAATTATTTTTTCCTCCTATCCCTTCTTAGAGAGGCATCTACTTTCTACATTCTGTATTTTTCTAAAAGTTACCTGTGTATTTCTAAATTATATGCTTTTATATCTATTCTAGACTTTTTTGATTTTAGACAAGAATTTAACTTTCTGTTCACCAGTCCTCAACTCCCACCTTTTTCCTACACAGTCCTCCAAGTAGACTTGTATAACAATTTTTGTTAAATCAATGGTCAGTGTCTACATTATTAAACTAGATAAAAATTGTTTGCTGTTCAGTTGAATATCATACTACTTTTCCAAGTGTTTTAACAAACCTGTAAAACATCTAGCAATCATTTTTTTCACATCTTAAACACATCAAATAATTGAGCAGTTCTGTCCTCTTGTTTCCCAGACATTGTCTCTCCCAAAGTCTTTAATCTTCTTGCTGAAAACTGGATCATTCGCTCTACGGGCTTGATGCAAAATTATCATCTTGGGACTTCTTTCATTTCTGTGTTGAAGTCCATGTTTACTGGATTCCATGTCTATTTCTTGTTTTTACTCCTTGGTTGTGTTGAAGCACATCCTTTAGTAGTTTCCTAATAAAGGATGCATGAGAATCCTTGCAAGTCTAAAAATGCTTTTATCTCCATACCTGACTAATAGTGCTCCATACATAGAACACTAGATGAAAAATGTTCCTTTAGAATTTTGAAGGCATCACTCCATTTTTTTTTGTGGTATGCAGTGTTACTATTAAGCCTGGATCCATTTTGGTTCTTGTTCTTTTGTTCAGTTTCTTTTCTCTCTGTCAACTAATTGTCTCTTTATTGCTAAAGTGTTCTGAAATTTCATGATGGCCCTTGCTGGTTGTTTTTATTCATTATGCTGGGCACAGTGAGCAACAGATAAGAAAATATATATCAGGAATTTTATAGTATTTCATCACTAACTTTATTCCCTTCATTTCCTTTGTTTGCTTGTTCTATATTTTTTCCAGTTCAATATTGAACATCCTAAATTGTTAATCTATTCTCCCTACCATTTTTCATCTCCTTGTCTTTTGTTAAACTCTCTTTCAATTTTCTCTTATTTTTTAATTTTGAGTCATTACTTTCTTAAGTTTCCAGAATATCCTTTTGGTTATGAGTGTCAGTTTCTTGTTTTATGGATGAAATATCTTTTCATATCTCAGATAAAATTAATTCTATACTTTTATTATAAGTTTCTTGTACTTGTTGAATTATTTTGCTTCTTCCAAGTTCCTTTTTTTCTGTCTATTTTGATTATACTCTTTCACGCTGAGGCTTGAGTGTCTGGAAAATCTTTGGGACATCCATTTGTGCTTAAGAGTGAGGTACTGAGACCTGCTTGGAGCCTCAGCGTGCATGTGGATGGGGTTGGTCACTGATGGGCTTCATAGTCACAGGGAAGTTTACCAGTATTTTCGTGGGAGCTCCACATGAGGCATCTAGAGTCTTTCCTTTGGGGATCTATTTTTCTCTAGAGCAGGCATTGGCAAGCTTTTTCTACAGGTCCCAGAGAGTAAATATTTTAGGCTTTGGGGGCCAGATGGTGTCTGTTGCTACTACTCAGCTCTCCTCTCGTGGCATAAAAGCAGCCACAGACAACTTGCAGATAAATGCGTGTGACTGTATTCTCATAAAATTTTATTTGCAAAAACAGCCTGGAGTATGGTTTGGCCCACAGGTTGTACTTTGACAGTCACTTGCCTGTGGGTATATATGTCTGGCTCCTGGAGGCCTGAAAGCATGGTTGGGGGAGGGGCCAAGGGTCTGTTGGGGCTCAAAATATGATACTCCAAAGTATGGCACTTTGGTATGCTGAGTACTTCGAACTAAAGGAGATTGGAAGGGCCTCAGAAGCCAAGGCTTTCACTTTCTCTCATGCCCTGTCTCCCACCCCTTTTTCTCTCCTGACTCAAGTCATAGAAACAAGAATTCTTTTTCCCAAGGTGGGTCATAGAAACTAGAATGCCTTTCCTGCAAAGCAAGCCACAAAACCTAGAAATGTCACTCTCTCCCTTCTCCCTTGAAACCCTCGATCCAAAGAGGCCCTGTTCCATACCCTGTAGGAAGGAATGCTACTCAGAGAGACTAAGAAGAATCTGAACAGACAGGCCTTGCTGGGTTTTCTCCCCTCATGCTGTTACCAGTAGATCACACCCTTTTGTCCAATCACATCTCTATGAGGCTGCCCATTCTTCATGGAACCTAAGCATAAGAAACAGACAGTTTTCTCTGGGTCTTTGAGTCTTCATTTCTGAATGCTTCTGTGTCATGTAAAACTTTGATGAAATATATGCATTTATGCTTTTCTCTTGTTAACCTCTTGTGATAGCAATGTTGGCCATAATCCTTACGGTGGAGTGAGGAAAGGTATCCCACTTCCATCCCTACAGGTCTCACAGTTCAGTGTGTAGAGCTTTCATTAATTCTCTTGTTTTTGGCTGGCCTCTTATGATATCTGATATGCCTGTGTTCTGAGCATACGTGGCTCAATTTCTTTCAAGAATAAACTTACCATCTCCTGCGGTGGTGGTAGGTGGGAAAGATTATTTCCTAGTGGGGCAGGAGATCTAGGGGTGCAAAGTCTCCTCGACAGACTTGAGTATTCCTCTGCTGTTAGCGTCATGCCTCATTCCTGCCTTCCATGGTCCCTGGTGCCTTCAAGAGCCAAGGCCAGGCTTTATTGGGAAAACTGGCTCACTCTGTCACATTATTTCTGCCCCCAGAATGTAGGTTAGAATGTTCTTCACTCTGTTCCTATGCACTTTGTTTTTTCTCTCTTTTTTTTTTTTTTGGTGGAGTTTTGCTCTTGTCATCCAGGCTGGAGTGCAATGGCATGATCTCTGCTCACCGCAACCTCCGCCTTCTGGGTTCAAGTGATTCTCCTACCTCAGCCTCCTGAGCAGCTGGGATTACAGGCATGCACCACCACGCCATGCTAATTTTGTATTTTTAGTAGAAATGGGGTTTCTCCATGTTGATCAGGCTGGTCTTGAACTCCCAACCTCAGGTGATCTGCCTGCACCAGCCTCCTAAAGTGCTGGGATTACAGGTGTGAGCCACTGCACCCGAACCTGCACTTTTTTTTTTTAAATTAAATTTTGAAATATTTCAGGCATACAGAAAGGTATAAAAATTGTAAGAAATGACCCTTGTACTCACTGATCAATTGAAAAAACAAAACATTACAAATAGAGACATGGGGGCTTGTGCTTATGTTCCCTAATTCTATAGACTTTGTATCTTGGACAAATACGTTGAAATTATTAACAAATAGTTAACCTTGTGGGTTAATGCCATTTTTGTTCCTTCAGTGACATGTTGCATTTGAGGAAAGGGAGAAGATGAACATATTTCTACAATAATGTCTTGGTTACATTGAGTGACTTTATTACAATTTACTTAATCATTTCCTTTATATTAGACAGACTTTAAATATTTTTTAGTATACATAGTACTGTTGTAGAATACCACTACAAATGTTCATACAGATGTGTTTTTTGATCTTCTGGGTTATGTATTTAGAATTCACATCCATAAGCGGAACTATTTGACCCAAAGGTGTGAATATTTTTATGGTTATTGATCCACAATAAAACTTTCCTTAAGCATTGCCAGCTCATGTATCAGCAACTTCGCCCACAACAGCAAAGTCAGAGCCACAATTCCTACTATTGAATTGCAAAGGGCAAGCATGGCCAATTAGCTTAATGCTGAACACACAGAGAAATTAGTCAGAGGCTCCATCTCATGCTGCTGGAAATGTGATCCATGAACCAGCAGCACTGGCATAACCTGGGAGCCCGTTAGCAATGCAGGATTTCAGGTCCCAGCCCAGGCCTCCTGAGTCAGATTCTGCATTTTAATAGGATCCCCCAGGTGATTCACATGCACATTCAAGTTTGAGAAGAAACACATCTCATTCCTCAATTTTGCAAAGGGTTCAGGACATGAGATGTTTTATTTATCAAATCAAAATGAAGGAGCCCCTAGTAATTTTAGTTTTGAAGATGGATGTACATTTTCTGATATCTTGGAGCCTCCCCACTGTCCCGGGTGTAGACTGTGACCCAGTTGGGTAGAAGAAGCAGTGGTCATAGTTGAAAGGCATTGGTTTGAGTTCTTGGTTGAGCAACTTAACTGCATCTTTGTCAAGTTCACCATATGTTATATAATGGCCTTGTTGAGTACTCAGGACCATTGTGATAGTGGGAAAGCATCTCAAAAGAATCTTGACAATCCTCCACAAATATAAAACAGACAAGTGAAACTATGTGCACAGTAGAGGCACATCCTCTGTCCTATAGATCTCCTGCCAGGTATGCATCTTCCCAGGGCCAGGCTTCACCAATAAGAGCTGTATTAGTTCGATTTCATATTGCTGATAAAGACATACCCAAGACTGGGCAATTTACAAGAGAAAGAGGTTTAATGGACTTACAGTTCCATGTAGTTGGGGAGGCCTCACAATCATGGTGGAAGGCAAGGAGGAGCAAGTCATGTCTTACATGGATGGCAGCAGGCGAAGAGAGAGCTTGTTCAGGGAAACTCCCATTTTTAAAGCCATCAGATCTCATGTGACTTATTCAGTATCATGAGAACAGCACAGAAAAGCTATGCCCTATGATTCAATTACCCTTCACCAGTTCCCTACCCCAGCACGTGGGAATTCAAGATAAGATTTGGGTGGGGACACAGCCAAACCATATCAAGAGCTGCACAGCATCTCAGGCAGAATGAACATGGGCAAGGGAGCTCTAAGAAAGCACTGTGGCAGGAAGGATCAGGCTGCAAGTTGGTGCTGCAGTAGGTAGCCACTTCTTAGCCACATGGGCTGATTGAATTCTTTATAAAAGAAATGGTATTGCATGTCGAGGAATATGTTAGTTTTCTAGAGCTGCTATAATAAATTACCACAAATGGTTAAAACAACAGAAGTTTATACTCAGTTTTTGAGGCCAGAAGTCTGAAATCAAGGTGTTGGCAGGGCCATCCTCTCTCTGAAGACTCTAGAAGAGACTCTCCTCTCCTCTCCTGTCCTGTCCTGTTTCTGGTGGCTCCAGGCATGCCTTGGCTTGTGGCTGCATAATTTTCATCTCTTTCTTTGTCTTCACATGGTCTCTTCTACTGTGCCTGTGTCATCTACTCTCTTTTTTTGTCTTATAAGGACACTTGCCATTGGATTTGGAGTCTTTCTGGATAATCAATGATGATTTAGATATCTTTAACCGAATTACATCTGCAAAGACTCTTTTCCCAAATGAGGTCACATTCACAGGTTTCACAGGTAAGGACTAGGATCTATCTTTTGGGGGTCCACTATTCAACCCGCTACAGGGAATGTGAGAGAGTAAGCTGGATGTGGTGATAGAAAGAGCACACTGGGCCACCTGTCTCCTTTATTCAGATCAGCACAAACACAAGCCAGCAGCAGAAAACCAAAATCCTGTTCAGGGGGTGATGGGTCATACTGAGGTGCCCCAGAGAATCTGAGTCACAATGACAGATCAGGGGCTTCTCCTGATTATGAAGCATTTGAGCATCTATGGCATTCTCAAAATCTGAGATGAGCATATAGCCCAGGGATTCCTGTTTTTCCTCCCAGGACATATACCTCGGCCATTCCAAACATCTCAGCCTTTGTTAGCGTTGAATCTGAAATAAAAGACATCCACTTGGCAGACCAAGGCAAAAGGTAGGGCCTCTTTTAACTAGTTAATTATGTTATTGGGCAATGTTTTTTAAAGACCAGAAACAGGTTTTTCTGAAGTAGAACATAGGGATTGAAAAATGAAACTTCCTCCCCTCCTCCCTCTCGTTTCCGTATTTCACTGAGACAGGCTGGGGTTTTCATCAGTCTCCTCCTGGAATGTGTTCTAGCAGACCAGCCATGTGGCCACATCTACAGCCTGGGAAGGAGGAGTCCAACCAGCCAAGTCAGGTCCTGTGGACAAGTCCCCATATGGAGCTGAGTGAGTGCTGGGGTGAGGGGACAGCTGGGAAGGCTCAGGAGAGGCTGCAGTGAGAATTCAGCCGGCACCTCGTCCCTCGAGGAGCCTGCGGGGTCTAGCTGCCTATTACTGTATGCACGGCAATGAAGGCAGCTGCCCACTGACCAGCCTAAGGCAGTACAATCTTAAAAGTCCAGAGAGCAACTAAGGAAATGGGAAGTAATATGTGATTACTTAAGCTGTAATGAAATATAGGCACATAGCCAGATCTCTTTAAGAGAAATCTGGGAATATCTTAAGAGAAGTGGGTAGGGGAGAGGTGGTGAGAGCTAATGGTGATGCTGGTTTAGGAGAACGTGGTTGAGAACTCAAAGTGAGATTTTTGTAAATACCCAACATAAGAGCACAAGATATGACTTTGTAACAGGCATTAAGCATGAACTGAATTTTTCCCGTAAGCTTGTGCCACATCGTGCCTTCTCCAAAAAAGGTCTAGGCAAGTGGCATCAGGGCACACTGTAGAGGAACACGTGGAGAAGGAACACAGAAAGTCCTGATGATCTGAACCAGGCAACAAAGCCAAAGTCGTTACGAGCAACTCATCTGTCAGCCAGTGTCAGTGACGAGTGGTATTGGTCAGAAGGGAAATTTATTCTATCAAAAGAGAGAAATCTATTCTTTTAAGTTACATAAACAAAGTCAGAGGCTTTGTAAAGGAAACAGTAAAATTATATGGCCATATGTATTTTGAATGATGTATTTTATTGATAGAAAAAGGAAGTACTGAATCATCAGAATTAGACATATGCACACTGGGGCTATAAGAGGCACTCCTGCTCAGCAGGCCGCTTGGAGATGCTGGTATATTAAAGACATGAGGATGAACAATTTGGTCTTCAGATTCTAAGAGAAGGGGAGAGACTGGGGTTTTATATTTGTTTCTAATGGTTGCTGAAACAGATTATCTCATATTTAGTAGCTGAAAACAATACAAATGTATTGTCTTACAATTCTAAGAGTCAGAGAAGTCTGAAATGGGTCTTACTGAGCTAAAATCAAGGTGTCAGCATGGCAATGTTCTCCTAGGGGAGAATTCATTGGCTTGCCTTTCCAGCTTCTGGAGGCTCCCCACATTCCTTGGCTCATGGCCCCCTTCCATCTGCAAAGCCAGCTATGGTCGTCTCATGCTGCATCACTCTGACACTGACTCTTCTGCCTCTCTCTCCCACATTTCAGGGCACCTGTGAGTGTCCTGGGCCCATCTGGGCAATCCAGGATAATGTCTCTATTTTAAGGTCAACTGATTAGCATACTTAAGTCCATACTGTCACAATCCATGCAAATAAACTCAGTGTTCATAGATCTATGCTCCCTCGTTTGTCCTATTTGCCATCATCACTACGTGGAAAAGACAGGAGACAGCAAAGTGCATCTTGTTGGAGGTTCCCACAGGTCACTTGGGCTTTTAGTATTCTGCTGCCTCAACTTCTCTCCCAGCTTCTTGGGGCAGGGACGGGGGTTGTATGTGATCCTTTCCAGACAGAACAGCAGAGAGGGTTAACTTCACAGCCAGGGTAGCCAAAGACTGAGAGGAGCTGAAAGAACACCCCATGCTGGGCAGACAGGGAAGGTGGCCTCCTCTTTCCCTTATGCTTCTCAATATCATCACACTGTGCAGAAACAGCACGAGAAATGAAAGCAAGGACTCCTGGCCTTTTCCTTGCTTTCCTGTCTCCTTAATCTAGGCTGGAGGTGCCTTATGCCTGGTAGCTAGAGCTTCCAAGGTGGTACACAGGAAAGAAATGAAGGTTGGCCACATAGGGTAAGATCTAAGCTTAATGCAAAGAGATGAAAAGGCTTTTGGGTTTGTGCCTAGGCTGTCCAGTGCCATTTCTTGAGCATGAAAGGAGATCCAAATGGAGACAGAAGTGCTGCCTAGGAATACAGTGAATGAACTTGGTTGTGTTGACCCTTACGCTGGGTCTCTTGAGAATCTGAGTGAAGCAGATAGGAATTCTGGATGGTGAGAAGTACTCCAGAATGGGTGAGCAGGGACAGAAGGCCCCTCTGGGTTTCTGCTCAGTTCTCCTTGTCTCCTGACATGTACACAAGGCTACTTCAGGAGCTGCCATGTATTTATTTATAAGCCCTGCTCCTGGCCATGGTTGATTTGTCCAGGAACAGACAATGATGCAAATGGCATTCATATACTCTTTCCCCAGCTTCAGGAGTAGAAGCTTATATTAGTCCATTCTCACATTGCTATGAAGAAATATCCAAGACTGGGTAATTTATAAAGCAAAGAGATTTAATTGACTCACAGTTCAGCATGGCTGGGGAGGCCTAGGAAACTTACAATCATGGAGGAAGGGGAAGCAAACATGTCCTTCCTCACATGGTGACAGGAAGGAGAATGAGAACTGAATGAAGGTGGAAGCCCCTTATAAAGCCATCAGGTCTCATGAGAACTTACTATCACAAGCATAGCATGGGGAGAACACCCCCAAGATTCAATTACCTCCCACTGGGTCCCTCCCACCACACGTGGTGATTATGGGAACTATAAGATGAGATTTGGGTGGGGACACAGCTAAACCATATCAAAGTTGTATAGTCACAAAGTTCAAGGGCTAGTGGTGTCATATTTCCTAACACATGTCTGTCATGAAAGAGAATAAGGCCAGCATGGAAAATGGGCAGGAGCAGACAGGAAGAACAGGTCTTGGAGGCGCTCAAGGCCCTAGCTCCAGCTCTTCCTGAGCTCAATGGCATTGCTGCCTTTCCCAGGGTTCAGCTCTGCAGCCCCTCCTTGTATTCTGGGAGCCAATGTATGCTCCTGTTTTGCAGAACTAGGTTCAAGCTGGGGTTTTATTGCTTGGAATCAAACCAACATAGTTGAAAAGGGGATGAAGATGATGCAAATGTGAAGGCAAGTTCATCACGGCAGCCCTTTGTAGAATTATCCAGAGAGGTTGTCTCTTTCAGAACATGTGCTTCCTGGTGGTGTACAGATTACAAGATGGACACAGTCTGTTTGTGACACACAAGACAATGAGAAGGCCAGGCAGGCAATGAAGGAGGCAGCAATGGCCAATGCACAGTACCATTTCAGTACAAAGTCAATACCAATCACTGCAGAAGGACTAGAGGTAGGACAGGAAAAGCCAAAAAGGAGAAGAAAACAGAGGCATACAAAGAGCTTTGTAGGATGTCCAGCACATAACAGTGCACAGCAGAAATGGTTCTCCAACTGCTGGGTGTGAGTGGCAGAAAAGCAGAACTGGAATGAGATGGAAAAAAGAAAATAAATATAGGGAATTCAGAAGTCCATTAAGAACAATGTTTCTCATTGAGTAATTTTAGCATTCTTGTTCCTTTATCCCTGACTCCTGATTGATACGTGGTTTTGTTATTTTCAAATGACAAATTCTCACATCACTAGAAGATGCTGATCTGTGAAGCTTTAGCAAATGTGCTACCCACCATTGTCATGGGCTTTGAAGTAGGTCTTGGGTGGAAGTGTGGAACTGGCTGATTTGTTCACATACTCCTGTGCCATGACCCTTTAGTAAGTGGCAAAGATCTACCAGATGGCTGCCAGAGGTACAGTCTGTGGTCAGTCAGCTGTAGACATTATGCAGTACCTATTATGCCTTTAAGTAGCAAACAGCTCTCTGGATCTCCGGGAGTTGTTAGGGCAGAGCTAACAGCAAAGTCACAGCTTCTAATCATAGTAACCAGTCCTGGTAGGAGGACAGTTATTAATGCAAAACGTTCCCAATTTAGATTGCTAATTAGGGTCTACCTTTGATAAACTTGGAGGGGATAGAAATAATGAAAGAGAATTTAGTAAACATATAATCTAAACACTTGAGAAAATATGAAAAAAAATAAAAGTTTTAGATTTTATCCTTTCTCTCTTAAAAAAGACTTATAATTTTGTTACAAATTGTATAGATGTGACCAAAAAAAAAACTATGATGAGTTGGAGGAAGAAGAAATGCTGTCCATCCTGAGTTAAGCAATGCCTAGGGGGAATCCCGAGAGCTAAGGACACATACACAGAGCAGGTGGGGGAAGATGAAGAGATACTGACATGGCTAGGCTCCAGAAAAAAGGGAGAGTGAAGTATGGCCTGCAGCTATGGGAAACTATTATTAAGAAAAACAAACAAACAACAAAAACTGAGGCATGGAATCTAAAGGATTATGGAATATGACCATTAGTCCTACTTTAGAAAGACAATAAAAATGCACTAAATCACTCATGATGAAATCAGGGCCTCTAAATGAGGGAAGACCTGGAAACAGAATGTGAAACGGAGTGAAGGGCAGAGCACGTTGGCACGCCTCGCTTTGCCACCTGCAGTTTCTGAACTGTGATGCACAACAGGGAACCGGGACAGGAAGGATCTGATTAGAAAGGAAAATGAGAAGCAGAGCAGCACTGCGGAGAGGAAAGAATAAACTTTGATTCCTAGCAATTAATTAATTAATCTAGCTTTTTTTCACCTTGAGAAGGTGGAAGTAGAAATATAAAGAAAGAAATCCTTAATTGCAGGTCACCTGGAGAAAACATATTCAACAGAGAAACTTGAGATGAGTGAAGGAGCATGAAGGTGAATTCAGCCCTGCAGGAACAAGAGCTTACACCAGGCCAGGTATGGAGCTCCTTCTTTCCCATAGGCAGCAGACTCCAGATCTTGGTCTGGATTGGTCACCCTGGCTATAATGATACCTCTGGTCTTTTTTTTTATTTCTGTCACCTAAAACAGGCTAGGAAAAAGGAGGAGTAAAGACCCCCATGGTTTCTGGAATCCCATAAAAGCAAAGTTGTAATGACTTCTGTGACCCCCCTGTTTTCCTTCCCTGAAACTATCATTAGACATTAAGTTCACAAACCTCTATCACCCTAGCAGGTTTTAAGAGACCCTTAGGGTGTCCAGTCCCTTGCTGTCTTATCTCATTTCATTAATTACATTTCACGATCACCAAGGGTCAGGAGGTGGAGGAAGAACCAGCATCCAATTTCAGGGAGCAGCGGCAATCTCAGACACGGGCAAGCAAGATGATGCTAAAAAAATCAATTCAGCAGTCGGCTGTGACACACAAATGGCTCCCAGTAATAGCGTGAGGATGAGCCAAGTACAGATGCAGGTATGAAATGAAACGACTTGGTCTCTGTGTGTGGGCAGCGCGTTGGGATAGCTGCAGTGATTGTGGTGTACCTCGCTATGGGTGGGAAGAAGTCTCTGGGGATCGCAGCCGCACGTGGAGACTCTAGACAGTTTGGGAATAAAATGCATGGAGGTTTGCTTCTCAAAGTTGGTTTGTCAAGTGCTATAAGGCTTAGGTGAATTAAAAAGGGGCTCCCTTGGGGGATGCTTGCAAAGAAGAGTAAGATCTCATTTACCTGGCAACTTCAATTGTCCAGAGAGCACAAATGAGTTAAGTGACTGTAAGAACCTATGAGCAGTCTACAGATGAAATAAATGCCACGCCTCGAGGTTCACTGTCTGTTATCTGGGAACAACACACCTCCCAAAAACAACACACCTCACACTTGCTTTAGGATCAAGGCTAAGAAGTTCGGTTATTTGATTTCCTGGTATAGTTCAGTTTCAGGAAAGGAGTCTATTTCTCAACTCTTAAATCTAGTCCAGCTTCATGACTTGCTTTACCCAATACAAGGAAACAGAAGTGACAGAATGCTAGTTCTGAACTGCAAGAGTTTTGTACGCTTCCGTTCTCTCTCTTGGAATCCCACTATCCCCCATGTGGAAAAGGTGAAACTAGCCCTTTGGAGGGTGAGAGACTATGTTAAGGGGCGCTCAGTTGTGCCAGCTGAGGCCATCCTAAACCAGCAGAAGCCAAACACGTGAGAGAACGCAAAAAAGATCAGCAGAGCTGCCTAGACAACCCGCAGTCACACAGGAAACATGGCTAGACCAGTGGAGCCAGGTGGCACACAGACATGTGAGCAATAGTAAAAACCTATTTTTTAAGCCACTGAGCTCTGGGGTGTTCTGTTACTCAGCAACAGCTGATACACCTGGTCTGCTACAGATTGGAAAGGGGTGGTTAGGTAGAGAGGGGGGAAGGGTTAGTAGAGACAAGCAGGCAGACAACTAAAAGACAGAAACAAGAATTCAAAGAACATTATCATCTGGGGCCATTTAGGGAAGGGGAAGCAGTTTGTGGCACCTTATAAGATCCTGACCACTGACAGTTTTAAAGCACAATAGAAGACAACTGACTCTGAGTCATCTAGAAAAAGTAACTGAAATGTAGTGTCCTTTTGTTAGGAAGGCAAGTGCATGAACCATATTTAAGAAAGATTGCCATTAAAAATAGTTAAAATAAAAAGCTTAGGGTGTGAAGTGTTATTTATCTGAGACATTCATGTGTGTGTGCAGGGACAATACATTCTGCAACAGAAATTGGCTAACAGCTCAGAAAGGCTCGTGTGTGGCTTCCAAGGGGAAGAAGGCAGCCTAGGAAATGCAGTCTGGTTACCATGATACTGGCATTTTGGGGACACTTAAGCACTCATGAAGACAAAGCACAGAATATTTGGAACTGGGATGGCCTGAGAAATTCTGTGCTAAAGAGCGAGTCTTTTCTCCCCCAAAGCCCCAGATTAGTGATGGCGTGTGAGGTGGTGGGAGGAGACAGGCAGGGCAATGTTAGCCTGAGGCAGCCTGCAGAGACCTCTGTGTGGAGACTGAGAGGAGACAGAGGGTGTGGGAAAGAACTGCAGTAGCAGATTCCCCTCCTTGGCCTGCCCTTTGTTTGCTCCTCCAAGCACCATATATCCAGTTCATTCCGTGTCATGCACTTGAATTCTGCTCTCTTCCGAAGCCCGACCAAGTGCCATGCTGGAAAATCATCAGCAGCAACATTCACATTCCTAGTGTGCATACTGGACCAAAGGACTGGACCATGCTTTTGTCATGCATGAGCTCATTAACCCTATAACTTAAATGTGACTACTATCTCCTCTCTAGAGAGGTGAAACAGGCACTGAGAGAAGCCGCCACTGGCTTCATCAGTTAGAAAATGGGAAAGAACAGAAAATCAAACACCACATGTTCTCACTCATAGGCAGGTGTTGAACAATGAGAACACATGGACACAGGGAGGGGGAGCATCACACACTGGGGTCTGTTGCGGGGGGCTAGGGGAGGGACAGGGGTGGTGAGAGGTTGGGGAGGGATAACATGGGGAGAAATGCCAGATATAGGTGATGGGAGGATGGAGGCAACAAACCACCTTGCCATGTAAGTACCTATGCAACAACCCTGCATGATCTGCACATGTACCCTAGAACCTAAAGTACAAAAAAAAAAAAAAAAAGGAAATGGCAGGGGCAGGATTCAAACCTTGATGATCAGTTCCAGACCCATCCCCTAAACTGTCTGTTCTGCCCCTTTAATTTGTAAAGTTCCCCTTATTCCCTCCCTGCTGGTCTGGATGCACCCTTTAGTCCAACCCTGACTGCAGTCATCCCAGAGCCCAGCTTCGCTGCTCCCAGCCCTCCTGCCTCTCCTCACTATTGGTCCTCACGGAACTCAGTGAAAAACGATGAAGACCTTTCCTGGGGGATGCGGTTCTGATGAACTGTCGCTTATCACCTGGAGCAGGTCCAGGGAAGCTAGATCGGGATGGGGATGTGGATGTGTGTGCCCACCTGAGAGCGCTCAGCCTGCACCTCTGGCAGCTTCTCACCAGCTGCCAGCACCTCCTCCCTGGCCCCATCCTCACAGACCCACTGACAGGCCAGGCTCCCAGCTGCTTTATCTCTAGCTAACACACATCTCCGCTCCCCTCCTCCTCCCTATCTGGGGGTTTCCTTGCGGCTCTAACGAAAAACCCTAGTGTCACATTGAAAAGTTGCCAGTTATTGCTGCTGGGAATAAAATCCAGCCTCTGCCGGGCAGAGACTCATGAAAGCTTCTAGCTGGGCTCTGAGGAGTAGCCAGTTGGAATAATCCTTCAATATGAGCAGCCTCTCAAGCGTAATTAGGCGATACCAGGTGGGCCCCTCCCTGACAGCAAGGAAACAAACAAATAATAGGACAGGCCAGGCTCCCCACCCCCCACCTTGACTTCCTCTCTATTCCTTGGCCTCTGCACACCTTCCCTGGAGTCTGCCTATCTCGTCTGACTGGTTCAGGCTCTTTCCCTGCATCCCAAGATACAACAAACTGGATGTCCTTACTGATGTGAGCTCTCAGGTCAGCCTGAGTAGCAGGCAATGGCTTCACCAGATTGTGAAAGACCAGGTCAGTCTACTTGAAGATTATCCAAAATGTGGATTTCTTGGCTCTACCCTGGAACCACTGAATCTGAATCCCTCGGGTGGATGGAAATTTCCATTTTTTAACCCCTTCCCTTACCTGGATAATGCTACTTAGAACCACTGGACCTGAGAAACTAGAACCAAGGAAAATGCTCCTATATATATGCTCTTCTAAACTGCAAACCCTAAAGAGCCCTTCCAAGGCCAGACATTAGCACTGCTGGCACACCGACCCACAAAGTACACTAGGACAGTCATTTCTGTCCTTAGTTCACAGAGAAAGAAGCTGGTGGTCCCTCACAGGCTATGGATGACACCAAGAGAGTTGAGGACATGCTGCTGCTTCACTCACAGCCACTCTTCAGGGCAAAGGAACCACAGTGGGGGCCTAAAAAGCATTTTCAGAGGCTGGTACTCTGGCCAGAAGCCACACATAATGAGAGAGGCAGTGTGAGGTGCTTCTGCAGCCTAAACAGCCAGCTGAAACGGTGACTTCAGGGTGATTGGTACCTGAGTGTAAGCTGAGTTCCAGCCATGGCAACTTTCCAGGACTTTTGCATAGAGAAAGCAGGAATATCAGTGATTCTCAATGGGAGTGACTTTCACCCCATCCAGGGGGACATTGGCAATGTCTGGAGACATTTTGGTTGTCACAACTGTGGTGGTGTGGGGACTACTGGCCTCTAATGGGGGAGAGGTCGGGAATGCTGCTAAATATCCTATAACTCATAGGACATTAAGAACACAACAAGGAATTATCTGGCTCAGAATGTCACCAGTGCCACGATCGAGAAACCCTGGAATAGATAAAGACACGAGCCCAAATCGAGGGACGTCCTTAGCCCCTGAAGGTAGGGTGTTCAATCAGACTCTTTGTTTGGGGTTGGAGTTGTTATAGCTTCCATTTGTTGTTATTTATCTAGAAAAAAGATGTGGATCAACACAGGGGGCCAGCAGAGAAAGGCTTACAGGCTTATAGGGGGCTCACACAGCTAGCCCCCTGTAAGAGCTGGGCTTAAAAGACTCAGTTTATCTGGCATCCAATAAATACCAAGATCCTGCTTAAGCTCTTCATTCCTTCAGCAACTGGTCCTTGCTTTAACGGTAGCATAGGGACAAATTAATATTCAGTACTGAGCTGCCCGGTTAGATTTATTCCATATAAAGTCCCCATGTGGTCTCCTGTCTTCACGGAAGACTTAAAAAACAGACCATTTAGTTGATAAAACTGAGTCTCCCATGAGTTAAAGGAGTGGAACCAGCTACTGATGCAGACTGAAGCACACACGTCATGGTGGAGGCCAGGCTGGAGGAGCCAAATATTTTCTTTCCAGTTGATTCGATGCAGTTCAGTGGTTGATGGCATGTGGAGGAAGAACTCTCCCTGGCGATCCAGTCCCCTCCTGGCTATCCCGGCCAGCGCCTCAAAGGACACACATAATTTCTTTTCCCCTATAAAGTGAATCTGGGCATTTTATAGCTGGAAAGGGACCAATTTCCATTTGAATTAATCAAGAGGCTGAAGGCAAAGGTGCATTATGTAGCTTTTAAGGACATTCTTCCTTGATTGACAAGGTCCCGTGGCCACTCCGTGTGTGTAAAGCCTTAGCAACGGAATATTTCTTGACATCACTCAAGGGAGCTATGTTATCTTAGTTATACTCACATGGAGCCTGTGGGTTTTTTTGTACCTCAGTCTAAGGAGTAACTACAGTCTGGCTCTAGGCATTGAACACATTTGTTAACCACAACCCTGTAACATTTCCTCCTTGTTAAATTAGAAGAAAGTCATAACATCATTAAGAGAAAACATACCTTTCAGCCACTTTGGACATTTTCAAACAATGTCTGTCGATCTGTGCATTCAAAAATGTTATCTGGGAAAACACAGAACACGGACGTTAAGACCGAACTAAAATTATGCTTTCCCTTTGCTCCCCAAACCCAAATCCTGCATTTCCACCGAGATCCAAACACCTCCTCTGGCCAGACATCTCTGACTTCTTCAGCTCTGCCTTCCAGACACTCACCTGTGGCTCTGGACATCCCTATCACACAAGATTCATATTCTACCATTTAGCCTGTGTCTCATCTCCTCCTGTACTGTGGTGTGATTTAAGTCTTGCTTTCCAAAACTTAAAGGCAATACATAGTCTACAAAGCTTAGCAACAGCATGGACAGGTGAAATGTGCACTATAGATACCTGTTTTTGAACAATCCCCAGTGACCCTTCCTCTGCCACCTTTCACACGCATGTCACACCTGTGTCCTTGGCATGCTTGACTGGGGTCATCAACTAGCTTTTCTTTCCTTTTTTTTTTTTTTTTTTTTTTTTGAGATGGAGTCTTGTTCTGTTGCCCAGGCTGGAGTGCAGTGGCGTGATCTCAGCCCACTGCAACTTCCACCTCCCAGGTTCAAACAATTCTCCTGTCTCAGCCTCCCGAGTAGCTGGAACTACAGGCACATGCCACCACGCCCGGCTAATTTTTTTGTATTTTTAGTAGAGATGGCGTTTCACCATATTGGTCAGCCTGGTCTCAAACTCCTGACCTCAGGTGAGCCACACCTGCCTCGACCTCCCAAAGTGCTGGGTTACAGGTGTGAGCCACCGCGTCCGGCCAGCTTTTTTCATACATCTGTTACCTATTACCCACCAGATAATAAACTTGTCAAGGGCAAGCACCCAAAAGTTTACTCCTTTGGGTTTTGCTCTCTAGGACCCAGCAAGGCATAATGTAAATAGTAGGCCCTAACATTGCTTAATTATTAGTAAATATCAGAAGGAAGTAATATAATTAGCCATTGTCTGTTGACATGGGCTCCTCATCATGAAAAAAAATAACATTCAACCAAGTAATACTGAAATGGCATTGGGAGTAGGGCTTTATTTATTCTTAAAATTTCCTTTCAAATCACAGCAATAAAGCCAACCATCCTGAGCTGGTTTAGTCTGGAAGTGCATTCCAGTTTTAAGGACTGTGTGACATGAGCCCCCTCCTTCCTCCAGCTCCCGCAGCGGACTGTGGGAAACCCCACTAGCGCAGTTACCCCTCAGGCCCGGGAGGACTCATTTACGCCCTTTTTCTAGTAACTGCTGGAGGAACTGGGTAGAGAATTCTTTCTCTCCAGCTTCCATGGCTCGTTCTCACACTGCACTCAAAGGTTCAAGTCACCCCACAGCTGGGTTCCACTGTGGTTTTCAGGAACTCAAAGCTTGCTCAATCTTCAGAAGTGAACATTTCAAAAGGTTTTTAAACTAGCCACGTCTCTTCCTGGGAGTGCAAGCAGACAATTCTTCACCTGTTTCCGGATATCCTCTTTTGTAGTTTTCCGGACTGGTTGGCTGAGTACGTGCACAGGGCTCTGTGACTGGGACTCTTCGGTCACGCCATACACGGACTAGGAGATGAAGCAAGAATGTAGGATAATCTACCCGCAGAGTCAGAGGGTGGCTTAGGGGTCAGCTAGTTCAAAGACTCATCAAATTTCATGAATCCAACCATGACAATAAGAGATTAGTCTCTGCTTTTATTTCTTCAACAATGAGAACGCTGTCTCTTAAGGCAGCTCATCTCATCTTTGGGGTACCACCGTAACCCAAATCCTGCCTTTTATTGTGCTGAGAATAGCCTCCTTGTATCTCAGTGTTTCTCCGAATACGGTCCATAGACCATCTGCAAAGAATCGCCTGGGTGTGCTTGGAAAAGACACATTGCTCAGTATCCCCCTCACCTCCTGGACTTACTGCCTCGGAGTCTTTGTGGGTGGGTTTGGGAATCTGCACTTTTATCAAATGCCCCAAATGATTCTGAGGTGAAAGGAGGTTGAAGAGCCACCGTGGAAGTGTACGCACAAAAGATCCCCTCGACATTTCTGCTGGTCGGCAGATGACCTCTGGTACAAAACTGGGATGGCAGGGTTTCAGGTTTTCCCTTTCAAGTTAAACAGTTTTCTGGCCTCAGTTTCTCCACATGTCTGTAGCTATAGCTATGTTTAAAGCTGTTCCTGGTATTGTGGACAGACTAAACATAATCTTCGCACTGGGGAAAGGAACAAAACCCTGAAAGGCACACAATGTGTAGCCCAAATCTTGAAAATCAAGAGGGGCTCACATAAAGTGGATGTGCCTCCACAAATTCTGCAATATTAGAATTGGGGGGGGGCTTGAAGATGAAATGAGGACATTTTAGAACTAACATTTTAAAGTCTAATACAGTGGGTATTGTTATCTCAGTGAAGAACAAAATACGTAAGGAGACTGAAGAAGTTTATATGTACATGCACGCCATGTCTTTTGTGTGTGTGTGTGTGTGTGTGTGTGTGTGTGTGTGTGTCTTTTTTTATTTTATTTATTTATTTTTCCCTTTTTTAATTGCATTTTAGGTTTTGGGGTACATGTGAAGAACATGCAAGATTGTTGCACAGATACACACATGGCAGTGTGATTTGCTGCCTTCCTCCCCCATCACCTATATCTGGCATTTCTCCCCCCCCATGCTATCTCTCCCCAACTCCCCATCCCCTGCTGTCCCTCCCCTACTTCCCCCGACAGACCCAGTGTGTGATTCTCCCCTCCCTGTGTCCACGTGTTCTCATTGTTCAACACCCGCCTATGAGTCAGAACATGCAGTGTTTGATTTTCTGTTCTTGTGTCAGTTTGCCGAGAATGATGGTTTTCAGGTTCATCCATGTCCCTACAAAGGACACGAACTCATCGTTTTTGATGGCTGCATAATATTCCATGGTGTATATGTGCCACATTTTCCCTGTCCAGTCTATCATCGATGGGCATGTGGGTTGGTTCCAGGTCTTTGCTATTGTAAACTGTGCTGCAATGAACATTTGTGTGCATGTGTCCTTATAGTAAAACGACTTATAATCCTTTGGATATATACCCAGTAATGGGATTGCTGGGTCAAATGGAATTTCTATTTCTAGGTCCTTGAGGAATCACCACACTGTCTTCCACAATGGTTCAACTAATTTGTGTGTGTCTTTTTTAAAATACATACACGAGAGAGAGCTAATTGGTCATCAGAAGAAACAGGAATGTGTGGGGACACATCGCCACTCTTTGGAAATTAATATTATGGAGTCTGGTCATGCTCTCCTGTAATATTGTCCCTGGTGCTGTGGAGAGGGTGGGACACAGGGATCGTGGGGAGTGTGAGCGTGGCACCCTCAGGTATGCTGTGGCCACTACTCCTTTCAGTAAAGTGAAACACAAGTGACCACTGGGTCATTAACAATTGGGCAAGATGGTGGTTTGAGTTTGGATGATCCAGCTCTACTAAAAAAAATAAAACATAAAAAAGACTTTCATTTGTTTCTAAGTACAAAGCTCGCTTTCACCTGTGAGCTTTGCCACTTCTTGTTCCTTTTGTTTCCTCCCCCTCCCTGCCACCTCCCCAGAGACAACTGCAACTTACCCTTCAGAACAGCTGATCCTCTTTCAGAAGTCCTTGGAAAGCCCGCATCCCTGCCCCCTCCAGCTCTGGCTCAGCTGCCCCCTCCTGGGCTCCTCAACTGTCCCATGCCTCTCCTAACACAGTGTTCATGGCCCTGTTGCCTGTTGGCTTGTTTTACTCCCTACCAGGCCGTGGGCTCCATGAGGACCTGCCACTGTATCCCAGCACAAACACAGCCCCAAGCATGCATTGGCTGCCCAATCAATATTCGTGAAATGGTTATGGTTTCAAAAGACAAAAGGTGGTAGAAAGACAAGTAGCAAATTACTATTTGAATAGTACTAGAACTGGAAGGGCTATTCACATCAAGAATTTTTAACTCAGCTAAGCCAGCGAACCTTTTTAACCTTTTGTGGATTCTTCAAACGTCGACATTTTCGGATATCCATTTCTGTTGTGTTCACGCAGCCTGGCTGAGAAAAAAAAAAATCATATAAATTACTAAGTGAAAATTACACTTCCAATTTAGCCCATGTAATGCCATCAGGACCAATCTTTATCTTTTGCCATTACAGATAAGGAATGATTTTTTTTTTTCCATTTTGCCATAATATGTGTTCCTCTTGGAGTTCTCATACGATATAGAAGAGCTTACCTCATAACCTAAGGATGATACGTAAAGGGTACAGTGAACAGTTTCTAAGTGAAAACTATTCAAGTAGCAAGACTACATCAGCAACAGCCTTTTAAAAAAATTTTTAAAAGACTCCACATTTGAAAAAGACTCCACAATACCAGGATGAGTAGCTATTTATTTATTTTTTGCTTTTAATCAAATTTTAAGAAGAAAAATAGTTTATTCCCTTTTTAGTTCCATTTCATGAGGAAAATGCAAGATTTGTTTTAATAAAGTGAAATTAGAAATACAGTCAAACCTTGTTATTTACAAATTTTGCATTTGTGAATTTGCCTACTTGCTAAATTTCATTTGTAATCCCCTAATCCATAGTTGCCCCTTGAGTAGCCTGATGTGCATGGTTCCCACTGAAATTGAACAAGGTGACATCCTGCCTTTTTGTTTCAGGCCTATCTATTTAGGGCTTTTTCAGTGCCAACTTTTCTGCATTTTTGTGCTTTATGTTGGTGATTTTGCTGTTTAAAATGGCCCCAAGGACAGTGTTGAAGTGCTGTCTGCCATTCCCAAGCAAGAGGGCTCTGATGTGGCTTCGGAGGAAATAAACATGTTAGCTAAGCTTCATGCAGGCATGAGCAATAGCGCTGTTGGCCATGAGTTTAATGTTAATGAATCAATGATATATATGACACAAGGTATCTTTACACAGAAACACATTTAAAAGGTTATGTATTGATCGGCTGATAAAAATGTTGTGGCCACAGGCCCACAGGGACCTAGCTTGGTAGTTCCCACAGGAGTGATGTGCGCTAATTCAGTGTTTGCAAAGACTTTATAGAATGTAACTGCCATGGATAACAAGAATTAACTCTATTTGCCAGAGAATAGTTTAAGCTTTAGAGTTGAATGGCAGTGGAAATGGAAATTGTTGATTTGGGGAATGTAAACATTTGAGGCCCAAAGGTCTTTTGGTGGAATTCTCATAGCTCCTCCATTTGCAATTCCATTTTTTCAGGGATGAATAATTTTTAAAAGGTGGAACTTACAGATATTCCAGAAAATTTACTGAGATTATATAACTGAATGGCAAAACCAATTCCACAAAGCTCAGTCATTTTAAGAATGAGACACCTGGTGGCCAAATACAGTCTTTTCCTTATTGAGATGAAAATGAAAATATTAAGAACAAAAACGTCTAGAGAACTGAGTAGAGCTTTCTCACCACAGGCCTGTGGACATCCCAAAAGGCTCGTTCTTGACTATCCAAAATTTTCCTTTCTGTCTTGTCCTTTTTCCGGTCAATCCTGAAAGAGTAAAGAGAGGAAGGAAATAAGAGGCTCTGTATTCCGTTTTTCCCTCCGACACTTGCCCCAGCATTTGCTCCTGTTTTAGGAGCTAAGTGAACACAAGGCTGTTGGTACCTGCACAGTACCTGCTCTCTGCAGACTGTGAAACAGGGATATATACTTCCCTTCCAAAAACCTCAGAAATTCCACACATGGTAAGAGAACTTGTTTCAGGCTAGATTACAGATTGACATATGTAATGAACATGGTATAATGAACATGGTGGCCTAAAGTGAAGAACAAGAATGCAGCTATTCATCTGAAGTATTAAGATTTGGATTATTAAGAGCTGATTTATCCATTGATATGCCCCTCTCATCAAAAAGGATACAGCATATACAAATTATAAGAAGGAATAGAACCACCATCTTTCCGGTGTTCCATGTTCAAATTTGAAAGTTTGCTTACATTTAGAATCAGTAGAAAGAAATGTCTCTAAAACGCGGCAATTATGTGTTTTATAAGTCACTTACACCATCTGGCTTTCTTAAGGCAGTATAATGGCCCTAGAGTGAGACAAGATCCAGGAGGCAAATATCACTGGCCTTAGCTGGGGGGAGACACAAATTGCAAGAGGGAAATTGCAGGTGACAAAGACAGATTCTTATTGTTCTCATCTGCAGCAAAGATAAGAGGTTTTTTCTGTTTCTTTTTCAAACAAGCATGTATTACTTCATTTTATTTCTTCAAGTAAAAAGCAACTCAGATTAATTGCCATGTAAGTCCTGGTTCTTGGATCTCTTGGGAACACTTTAGTTTTCTGGACTGAAATAAACCCATAATCACCCTGCAAGTTTTGTAATAATTACTGTGCACTTAGATGGCCCACAATCATAATATAATCACAGAGTTAATAAAAAAGTTAATTGAGAAATACCATATATTTATGAAGTAACCATTTCCCCTCTGTTTATAACTTGTGATGCTGTTTGATTCTGGAAGAACAAATTAGTGTTCCTCTTTGCTGTCCAGTGGCTTCTGAGTACACAGGCACAATTCTGCCTCAGCCCTGTAGAATCCCAGTCTCCATCCCACCTACTCTCCCACCTTCACCTCTTCAGGGCCACCCAGTGCCTGGTACCCACCTACCCTGGGGGCTGCTGGGTAGTCAGCAGGTGGCTGGCATCATGGGCAGGAGAAGGGCAGAGACTGCAGGGGGGAGGGTCACAGCAATGGCAGTGTGCAGGCCAGTGGACCAGATGGCCTCAGGTCATTTCCAGCTGTGACCATAGCTGTGATGAGTCTACACTCACACAGCCTGAGACCCAGCTCCAGGCCATGAGCTGCAACACCCCCCCAGGAATGTGAGAGGGTTTCTCTGAAGACCCAGGGGCTGCTCACATGCAAGTGGTACCCAGAGGAAATGTAGTCCCGTTCTCCCAGCTCAGCATCCCTTTCCTGCTCCTGTCCCACTTCTCCTCTTCACCATCTGGCTAACCTAGACACCATCCCTGGGAAGAACAAGGGAGATCCAGGTCCAATCATTCTGTTTCCCAGAATTAAATGGATCTGGTTGACAACCATGGGTTTGTGAGGTGGGGAATATATAGTACCCATTCCTCATGCTTCCTTATAGAGGAAGAAATGTCCACTACATATCCAGGAGAAAAAAATATGGGAAAAACCCTTCCAACTTTTTTCTTCCTTTCATCTCTTAACCTTTGGGGGAGGAAAAATGACTTAACTAATTGGTAGACTTGAAAGAAGAAACTGAGAAAGTTCAGGCTCTCCCTCTCTGGGCCCCCGTCTGGGTCAGCCTGAGCTCAGGACAGCTGCTCTCTGTGTGAAGGAAACTTACAGGGGTCAGCTCTGCCCTGGTGGGTGGAGGTGGAGATGTTGGGGAGAGGAGGCCTATAGATACACACCTCTGTCCAGGAAGGGCAAGTTTAATTTGCACCTGTGGCCACAGATCCAATGTCATGCCCTGTAATGTTGCTTTTTTTTTTTTTTTTTTTTTTTTGAGACAGAGTTTCATTCTTGTGGCCCAGGCTGGAGTGCAATGGCATGATCTCGGCTCAATGCAACCTCTGCCTCCTGGGTTCAAGTGATTCTCCAGCCTCAGCCTCCCAAATAGCTGGGATTAAAGGCATACACTACCATGCCTGGCTAATTTTGTATTTTTAGTAGAGATGGGGTTTCTCCATGTTGGTCAGGCTGGTCTCAAACTCCTGACCTCAGGTGATCTGCCCACCTTGGCCTCCCAAAGTGCTGGGATTACAGGCATAAGCCACCATACCCAGCCTTAATCTTGCTTTTAATTAATATAATGATCTGATATTTTGGACCCCAACTGTCTGACTTCTGTGCCTTATTTTTTTTTATTGGTTCTAAACTCCTCCCCCTATCAGGGAGAAGAAGACGGAGCTACTTGTCCTTCCTAAAATTCAACCTGTTTTCCTATGAAGACAAAATCTCCAGTCCAACTGGCAAAATGGGATTTCAGCCTTTGAGCACAGAAAATACCTGGAAATTTCTTGGGGAAATAGGTACATCTTCTTATAACCAGCATTCTACCTTTGGGAGGATCTCCCTTGTCTGTGGAAACACACACTTCTGAAACTGCTTTAGAATAATATTGGTTATGAAGATGAAACTTATCCATCCTGACCTTAATTACTACTCAGTTGGTCTCATGCCAGATTAGAAATACTAGCGCCATCTGGAAACTTCACTTTGACAATCCCACCTTCACACCATTTCCAAATTCCAGAGTCTTTTCCTCTCTGAAAAGGTCTCTGTTAAGTTCACCTACTTTACTTGTGCTTCTGCTTGCATAAAGATGAATTCCCACTTCCTTGCAAAGGCCCTCTGGAGTCTCGCTAAGTTTTCCTAATGAGAAATGAAAATCAACAAGAAGGCATTAATCATTGTAAATTAGCACATCGATACCTATGCTTATTATAAGTCAGCCATCCATTTGGTTACTTCCAACAAAATAGCAAGACCTGCTTTGAATCCCCTGGACATGCATCCAATCTGACTTTGCACCAGACCCTGCTGTACAGAGCTGAACTATTAATACTCATTTACACACCCATTAAGTCTGAAGTCTCTATGGTTCACCGGATTCCTTTCTTCATATGTGTTTTACAAGAATGCAACTCACGTAGCACTTGTTTCAAAGGTTGCTGAAAATAGGGAAAATTGTTTGTGGCTGTTGGGGAATTAATGACGAGTCTTTGCCACCTGTCGGTATCTCCAGGAGCAAAACCAAGGCTGGATTTCTCAGGACTCGTCTTCCAGCAGGGAACTGGAAAGGTCACAGGAAAGGAGAAACAAGGGGACCTGGCTTTCATACTTTTTCTAATGTCAGGATTCAAAAGTGGCCCAGGCTGGGTGCAGTGCCTCATACCAGTAATCCCAGTACTTTGGGAGGGCGAGGCAGGTGGATCACCTGAGGTCAGGGGTTTGAGACCAGCCTGGACAACAGGATAAAACCCTACCTCTTCCAAAATTATAAAAATTAGCCGGGCGTGGTGGCAGACGCCTGTAATCCCAGCTATTTGGAGGTTGAGGCAGGAAAATCGCTTGAACCCGGGAGGTTGGGAGGCTGCAGTGAGCCAAGATCGTGCCACTGCACTCCAGCCTGGGCAACAAGAATGAAACTCCACCTCAAAAAAAAAAAAAAAAAAAAAAAAAGTGCCCAAAGGGAGTGTCTATGTTTGTGATGTTGATGAAAGAAAAAGCCAAAACAAAAGAAAAGTCACTGAGGGTTGCCATTAGAGAAAAAGAAAAGTATTTTCTCTAAGTCTGTAGAGTCACCTCATGGAACATGAGGATAGATGGTGAGGAGGGGGAGTTTGACAGGCCCCCTAATTATCCCCCTAATTCTGATGAATGCAAGGCTGGAGCCCATATTATGCTACGTATTTTCATAGAGCTCATGCCAACACTAATTGATTACCCTCATTAATGGATTATTAATATAAAAGTAGCTTCAGTTGGAGAGTACCACACATGAGCTCACAGTTACTACCCAGGCTTAGTGCACAAGTACTTCTAAAAAACTGTCTTTTCGACTCTTCCACTGCTCAAAGGAAGCAAAACTGGTAATGTCTAAATGCCAATCAACTGTGACACACTCATAGTACAGAATTCTAGGCAGCCATTAAACACAACGATGTAGATTATAGTCACTGACATGGTAAGGGCCCCGAGATACCTCCAGTAGAATGACGGGGGAAAGAGAAGCAGCTGACACAATAATGTTTATGATATGATTCTCATATGTTTTACAGAGAAAAAAATGTATGCATAGAAGAAACAGGTGGGGGAGAGTCACAGGTTATAGTCTCTCCTTTATTGTTTGAATTTTTGTTTTTGTAAAAATAATATGTAATCAGAAAACTTATAAAAAATTATTGCATTTTGGAAGCAAGATGCTTTTTTGGATTCAAATCATTTTTGTGCAGAACTTCAACCTGAGAGCACATCCCATTGCCACATTCTTTACAAATCCCAGGACAGAACATGAAGGGACAAGAGAAGAGACAAATTAATCAAATAAAGCGTGAGGTGATACTGTCTGACTTCTGTGTGGCACCTTTTCTAACACATAGAAAATATGGGGGAGAGACACACAGGAGGGAAGGGCCCCAGGCTTCTGCAGTCTGGGCCTTTCCTCAAGGTTGCGTTAAGGAAGTAACATCATCATGTCAAAGCAACTTGCACTGGGTGTACAAAGAGTCCAACAGCAGTCTTTCGAAGGAGGGATGATGTGACTGCTGGACGTTGGGGCAGACAGGGGCACGACTGGGCTCCCCAGGATGTCCGGAGCACAGAACAACCAGGCCAAGGTTTGTCTGGAGAGATCAT
Organism: Ateles fusciceps; assembly: GCA_036589455.1. NCBI lineage: Eukaryota > Metazoa > Chordata > Mammalia > Primates > Atelidae > Ateles > Ateles fusciceps. Next base: position 5,056,080 of record JAZHEH010000228.1, on the reverse strand, counting down.
AATGTTCCAACATATGATCATCCGATAATGCATCCGATAATACAAAAAGATTTCTAGAGGTCAGGGGTCATGATGTTCACTTAGAAAACATATTTTTCCCAGGACAGTGCTGGGCACATAGCAAGGGCAGGTGGATAGATGGATGGCCAGGTCCTAAGGCTCTGGACAAACTGCTGAAGTGCTTCCTCCTCTTCTGTCCCCGAGCCCCATTCACAGGTCCATGATGCCAGTGGGATCAAAGAGGTGAAGGGCCGTGCACAGATCCTGCTCTCCAATGGCATGCACATTCTTACTTGGGCTGTAGAGAGGGCAGCAATGGCCCAGTTGGCTTGATAGGCTGGGGAGCATGAACCTAGGAGAGGTAAGGTCTGGCAGAGTAGGATCTCACACTTGTTTTGAAAGACCAAGGCAGTGAAAGCAGAAGCTTTGGAGGTGGGTGGGTCTAAAGATGCTGTTAATGCTGGACTATCCAGAAAGGATTCTCTGCTGCCCTTAATGTTGTCCCCTCCTCCCCACAGCTGCTGGCCCTTCAGTCATTCATGGCTCAGCAGCACATCCTCTGGAAGATATATAGGAAGAGGGAAGTGGAAGGTATATGAAAGTTCAGCCAATTTCTTGCATTCTCTGTGACCCACATAAAGTTCAGTTTGGGGGAAAAATTTTGCAACCAAAAGTTAAAAAAAATAAATAAAATCTATGAGTTTTCAGGTGTTTTGGTTTCTGGGCTCTGTCAAATGGGAATGGATCCAAGCTTGGTGGTGGGGTCTCTAATTTTTGCAAGGAGCCCCGTCTTATGAAGGAAGATGGAAGAGGAAGGTAAGAAAGCTGGGAAGTGATACCTCATGTGACATACATCTTATTTTCTGAAATTGAATTTTACCCTTAGATTCTGCCTCTATTAGCAAGCACAGGAGAGTGGGTATAAAGATGCAATTTAAATTTTTAATTTAAGATATTATTATAAAGTTGACTTTCTTCCTTTTGTACAATTCTGTAAATTTTAACACATGTATAAATTCATACAACCATCACCACAATCAGGATACGGAACAGTCCCATCACCTTCCAAAACTCCCCGACCCCATCCATAACCCTTAGCAATCAGTGACCTGCTTTTTATCACGATAGTTTATTCTTTTCAAGAATGTCCTATAAATGGAATGGCTGGCTTGAGATTGGTTTCTTTCATCCAACATAATGTCTTTGGCACTCATTCAAGTGGCCATGTGTATCAATAGTTCATTCCCTTTTATACAGAGTAGTATTCTATTGTATGGATGTACCACAGTTAGGTGAACCATTCACCTGTTAAAGTCCATTTGGGTTGTTTTCAGCTTTTGGTTATCACAGATAAAGCTTGTATGAACATTAGGTTATAGGTTTTTGTGTGAACATGAGTTCTGATTTCTCTAGGGTGTGTATATAGAAGTGGGACTGCCTGGTTATATGGTAAATGTATGTCTAACTTTATAAGAAACTGCCAAACAATTTTCTAGAGTGGCTGTACCATTTTACATTACCACTAGCAATGCAGGAAAGTTCCAGTTGTTCTACATCCTCACCATCACTTGGTATCATCAGTATTTTTTATTTTGGCCATTCTAATAGGTATGTAATGGTATCTTACCATGGATTTAATCTGCACTTCCTGAATGGCTAATAATGTTGAGCATCTTTTCATGGGCTTGATCATCCTGTGTTATCTTTAGTAAAATATCTGTTAAGTCATTTGCCTATTTTTAAGTTGAGTTGCTTATTTTTTTATTGTTGAGTTTTAAGAGTTATTTATGTAAAAATACAATCTTATTGTGATGGTAAGAGAAGCCGAGAACAAAGGAGGAGAACTAGAAGATACTTCCCTTCCACTGTCTGAAGGGGATGAAAAGGGAACAAAAGAAAAAACAAGACAAGCTTCGACAGAGCTGCAGATGTGATTTTGCTCTTTTCTCATATGTATCCTGGAAAATAATCATACTTACTGCTTCATAATCTGCCAGTTCCAGTCTTGCTTTATTCTGCATTGTCCTCTTACAAAGATAGATGGCTGAGGGAAGAAAAGAAATGACAACATGTACAAAACATGTGATGCTTCACAGTGGAATCATAAACCCATCCGTCCATCTGTCCATCCATTCACCCATTCACCCATCCATCCATTCAACCATCCATCCACCCATGCATCCAACCATCCTTCCATCCACCCATGCATCCAACCGTCCATCCATCCACCCATGCATCCAACCATCCATCCATCCACCCATGCATCCAACCATCCATCTATCCACCTGCCCTTGCTATGTGCCCAGCACTGCCCTTGCTATGTACCCAGCACTGTCCTGGGAAAAATATGTTTTCTAAGTGGACATCATGACCCCTGACCTCTAGAAATCTTTTTGTAGTCATGATCAGATGAGGACTCCTCCATCATCCAATCCTGAAAATTCCTTCTTCCTTCTCACTCTGATTCTCCCTGAACATCCTACACTCGGAGTGATATTTCACAAACATGACCACATTACTCTCGTGCCTAAAAGCTCTGCCTTGAATCCTCAATGGCTTCAGAAGTTAAGGTTGGGCTCGTTATGGTGGCAAATATGGTTTTTCATGATCCACTCACTGGTTATCTCATCAATTTGTTCTCCTCCCTCATGCAGGCATTGTAAGGCCACCAAACTCTTTTCAGCTTCATCCTTTGCATATGTGTCTTTTTTGTGGAAGAGCTTTCTCTCTTCTCTCCTTCCCTCTGTCTATCTGGCAACCTCCTACTAATCTTTGAAGACCCAGGTTGGTGTTTCAGATAGAATCTACACATCCTTGACCACAGAACTAAATTCGATTGCACTGAAATCCTGCGTCTACTGGACTGTCTCCTGCTCTAGGCTGAAGTCTCTTTAAGGGCAGAGGCAGCCTATGTCCTGCTCAGCTTTCATCCCTGTCCCTAGCACCAGAGTCTGTCTTGCCAGGTGCCATAAAAAGGCCATGGAAAGGGAAGAAAATTCAGGTCTGTCAGCCCATGTTAAGGAAAGGTTCTTGGCCCCTAATTTCCTGGGCAATCTTCCTCAAACATGGCCTTCATCATCACTTCTTCTCCCTACCTCTCCTTCTTCAATGTCTTCCTTCTTCTCCAGAGCCAAGTGGAAGAATCCAGGGAAAACAGTAGATGAATGGCATGAATGAGCAACAGAATGATCAAGAAGGAGGGCCACAGAGAACCTCTCATCACTTTGTTGTTGGACAACAAGATCTCTTTCCTAAGAGATCTCTAGTCAACTCCTTGCTGGATCAACCAACTTCCTTTATTTGTTCCGAAAAGTATACTGATAACTGTGATATTTTGGAGCCTGGAAGCTAGCAGCTCACCCTCCAGCATGCCAACACTTCTGCTTCCACCAGGCAAATTGTGTGCTCATAAGAGTCAGTTGTGGATGTTTCCAAATCTGCTTATGTCGGGCACACCTGTTATTTTAATCACAAAAGTTCACTAAATATTGCATGTGTCAATGAAATTAATATGACGAGAGAGAGTTGTTGCTTCTATGAAAACTCAGTTGAATGGTCTGGAGCAATTTAATGAAGGAGAGTCAGCTAAGACAATTGCTGGTGAATTTGATACAAGTGAGATAACTAGAAAAAGTAAGAAAAGTAATAAAAATATAAGAGGGGCCAATATACAGAGAAGGCTACAAAAATGTCTTTACATTCTTGACGCACTTTAAAGATGCCAAAACAGGGTAGTTTATTTCAAAATGTGGTTGATTTAAGAAAGAAACTAAAACTACTCAGCTCATAATCAAAGAGACGACTTTGGTCCTACCTCATAAGGCTGTCTAATGAGTGTTCATTTGTGTATCTTACCTTTATATGAGGTGATTAAGGTATATATATGTCATTTAAAAAATTATTTTCTACTTACTAACTTTTCCAATGAACCAAGCAGCTGTATTGCTCCACTGTGTCTGATCTATCACAAAGTACTTCCTTCAGTCTCTTGGATCCCTGGCAGAATTAGGGGCAACCTCAGGCAGGAAGCCTGACATGTCACCAGCTCCACTGGGCCAGGTCTTCATTACCTTCAAGCAGTGCAGGGCAGTGGAGATGGCAGCTGCTTTAACAATGCTGCCCCAGACAGCATTTTGCACTGGCCAAATGTAAACTCAGAGAAGGCTAACCCAGATTTGACTATGGGTTTTATGCAGGCAGAGTCATTCAAGAAATCTTTGGACGTCCAAGAAATGTCCCAATGTGACAGCGGGGTTGTGAAGTGAGGTATATCATGCACAGAATGCAGAGCTGGGGCCACTCCTGATGGCCATGAGTCACAGGGTCACACGCTACAAGCTCACTTCCCTGGCCTAAAGTCACACAACGGATCTGTTCACCACAATGAGGGAGGTGGGAGGTGGCTGTTCTTGGCATAGAACTCCCTGGGGCTTGTCTGCATCCCATAGTACCTTCACCAGGGCTTGTTCTAACTTCCAGCCAACTCCAGTGACCACTGGTGCCACGGCCAGCCCTACAAGAGGGCATCTGAAGAACTGTCTAAGCTCAGATAATGGTTCCTACTGGATATTTAATTCCTTACTGAAAAATGTGTATTTCCTTGCCCTCACACCTGGCATTGCACCCTTAACCTATGTCTCATCTCTCATGTAGATAAACCCACTGCCATCTCAAGTTCACCATGTGTCACCACTGCAAAAGTAGAACATGTTTAAAAACTGTATAAAGGGAACAGATTACTTTTTTATAAAAAAAAGTAATATTTTTTATTACTTTCTTATTTAAGAAATTAAATTTCTTAAAAAATATTGAACATACAGAATTTCAATGTGCTTAAGAAACTCACCCCTTTCTATACTTTCTGCCTTTACTTGCGACATCACTTTGTACCTCAAACTCCTACACTAGGGAACCTATAACTCACTTATTTCTCTATCTTACTCATACTCTCTGATGACTTTTTAGAACACAGCATTTTAGTATTGGAAGTAACCTTGGCAACCATCAAGTACAGACCCCTCATTTACAGATAGGGAAACTAAAGGCACAGAGAAGTCAAGTGATGGACCTGAGGGCTAGTGATGGAATTGGAATTAGAACTGAGGCCCAGTGCAGAGTTTCCTCTGTGACACTCACTGATCCATTTGCTCATTCATTCACTCATTAAAAAATGTACTGAGTGTCTCCTACGGGCCAAGTACAGTTTTAGGTGCCAGAAAAATCACGATCGTAGCAGCTACTGCTTCCATTGAGCCCAGTGTCAGGGACTACCTGGCTAAGTCACAGCCCTTACTTAATCCTCCACAGCCCACTTACTAAATCCCCATAATAACCCTATAAAGTGGGTTCTGTTATTACCCCCTTCTTATAGATGGATCCATTTTTTCCCAAGTTGGAAAAAAACCTGGGAAAGTTTGTTCATCATTGGGTACCCACAATAGCTCCCCCAAAGTGCTGAATCCATTCTAAACGTCTCTCCTTGACTGCAAAGGCCTATTTATAAACCTGCCCCTCCAAAGCTATTCAGCCTTCTCAATCATTTATCACATAAAACCTTTGAGTACTCAAGCCAGATCCTCACCATACCTTTCTTCCCTGCATCATGCTGCCTCTCCCAGCCTGCAATGCCTAGGGGGAAAGGCTGTGACTTACTTACATCTCCGACATAGAATCTGAGAGTAGGGACCAGTAAATGTTTGTTGATTGGATGAAAGTCTATGGGGTACTTCATCAGTCCAAATCATACTATATTGAATTCTTAGCTTCAGTTTCACATCCTTCCTGGTGACAGGGCCACCTCAGTAGTAATAACATCAACCAGCATCCCAGTGGCAATAATACCAACCCCACCCCAGTAGTGATACCAACCACCACCCCATATTAACTCAGCGAACCTTACATGCATTTCATTTTTTCCTAACAAAACAACACTAGAAGACAAGCGCCATTGTTCCTCTAATTTTAATATGAGGTCTCTGAGGCACAGAGAGGTTAAGTAATTTGCCAAGATCACCCAGCTAGTGCAACTGGTTGATCCTGGGGCTCACTGTGCTGGATTCTCTCTTGGTAAATACATCCTGATTTTCTAACTAAACTGCTTTGGAAATCCTGGGGGAGTGCCAGTTTTTCTTTGTTTTAGAGACAGGTCTTGCTCTGTCACCCAGGCTGGAGTGCAGTGGCACAATCATAGCTCACTGCAGACTTGAACTCCTAGGCTCAAGTGATCCTCCCATCTCAGCCTCCCGAGTCACTGGGATTACAGGCATGCACCACCATGCCTGGCCCCTGGTGAATACTTCTGCATCCTGAACCTTGATTTCTTCCTCTGATTTGCCATAGAGGCACAGGAATTTAAAATTATTTTTCTTTAATGAGAGCCTCAAACAGTTATTTCTAACCCTATTCATGATGCTAATTAAAATTATAAAATGAAGAATACCTGCAGACACACGGAAATGATGCCTTTAGTACCCAGCGTCAGACGGCCTAAGCTTTAGTGAAGTAAATATTTTAATCTTACTTGGGCCCAGGTTTCTGGTCTTACCATCCTCTCCACCCTCTCCACTGCTTGGAAAAATATTGGTTTTCACCTTCACAAGGGCACACGCTACTGCATGGAATCGAGCTATAATTATTCGAATTCCGAGTTGGGCTTTCATGAGCAGTCTTTTCAGCCCCAGAAGCATTTGTTTTATGAGAGGTCAAATGCAGCTCTCGCTTGCAGCCAGAAGCCTTCCTGGATCCACTTATCACATTGGTCATGGGGCAGCAGTGTCAGAGGGCCCACAGCGGTGCCTGTGGATAGCTAAGCAGACAGCCCCAGGGCCCGCCCTTCTGCGTGACTGACGACTGAACTCCCAACTTCACCTACTCTTTATTTTCCTAGTCCAGGGTGACTTCTGTATACCCCCTCCCTGGTCCCTCTCCCTTTTCCCTTAAATTGCAACTATCAAGAACACCAAAAGGTTCTTAGTAAGTTTTGACAAGTCTGTGAGAACAGAAAGGGCCAGGAGGAGGTAGCCCCTTGATCCAGTCCTCCCTGAAGCCCTACCCCGGGCAAGAACAATTAAAAGTCACCATCCCATAGTGTTGCTGTGGGATCCTGGTTCTCCATGGGCCCTAGATGAACATTCTGACCACCCTTGATAAGACTTTTCTTCCCTCTCCTGCTTCCCCCTCCAAGGACTACATCTTTCAGTGAGCTGGGCCTTCCTCTGTTATGTGGAACAGGATGTTTGTTATATAGCAACAATATGAGAAAGGGCTAAGCAGAGAGGACCCTCCTCCCTATGTACCGCAGTTGCCCAGACACCAAGCATTTGTCTTCTGCACACCCAGAAGTGACACACAGTGTAGGCTGTGGCTTCAGTTCTCACCATAGTCAGTGTTTTCAGGTTCCCAGCAGTTTGAAGGCCAGAAGTATGGAGCCTGCAAAGAAGCATGGGTGTCAGGGCTCAGAGGCGTGCCATGCTGCTCTTCCCCTCCCACACCCAGGGAGGAGCCTCCCTGAGGGCAGGCTCTCCCCCATCTCCTTGGTGATACTACCTCACAATGTTCTCCTTCTCGCTAATGCAGCTGAGGTGAGTCAACATTTTAATCTAGGCATTGAGAGGTAAAATCTAAGGCAAGCCAAACAAATGCAAAATTGAGCAGTTTTGTTCACAGGGGAATATATTCTTATCCCGAGACAATAGAAGTCTAACTACAAAAGTCAACCTGGCACAGCGTACTGGGTACCTAAGCCCAAGTTCCTTTTTTCCCTTTAACCTAGTCTGAAGGACTCTTCTCCCAAACCCTTTGGTTCAACCTTGACTCAAGCCCCTATCCTCTACCCTCATTCCCTCTAGGGAAGGATCTGGGAGAAGGAGTGTAAAATGGGTGGGGAGGATGGTTAGGTAGCAAATAGAAACCTCACTCTGGGAAGGTGGCATGAGACAGTAGGAAGATCAAGGTCTGTGTCATCAGGCTCTCTTAGGTTCGTGTGAAGGCTGCCTCCTGCATTTACTAAATGCCACTTTAATTCATTGACCACTTCAGCTTTCTCATCTGTAAAATGGGTGATATTTACCCACTAAAGTGTGCTCTTCAGAATAAATGAGGACATCTATACAAAGTGTCTGCCATGGTCTGAACGTCTGTGTCCTCTTCAAATTCATATGTTGAAATCCTAATCCCCAAGGTGATGGTATTAGGAGGTGGGGCCTTTGAAGCCCTCACAGAGGAGATTAGTGCCCTTATAAACAAGGCCTAATATAAGCCCCAGGTCCTGTCTGCCATGTGGGGGATACAGCTGGAAGGTGCCATCTGTGAACCAGAGATCAGGCTCTCACCAGACACTGAGTCTGCCAGCACCTTGATCTTGGACTTGCCGGCCTCCAGAACCATGAGAAGTACATTTTTGTTGTTTATAAGATACCCAGATGATGGCATTTTGTTGTAGCAGCACGAATGGACGAAGACAGTGCCCAGGGAACGGTAGGTTCTCAATGGCAGCCTTTTACTATTCTTCAAGTGGGTCACCCAATCACCCAGACAAAAGTTCTCTTGGCTTTCCCAGAGCTGAAGAGGAGTGAGGGTTACTCCCTCAAATATCCCTTCGGTTTTCTTTGTAGTTCTAATCTGAGATCAAATGATGTTGAGAAGAAATGATTCTTGAGGAGGAGGAGCCAGCAGGCTTACCTGGAAACGATAAAAGGTGCCATCGTCCTTCATGGTGAGAACGTGGTCTGAGATTGGGAAGATGTAGCCCTGGGCAGCGATAAGGCTTCCCAAGTGTATTGCTTCAACTGTAAGAACAGAGCACAGGGAGAGAAGGAATTAGGAAGCAGATTATTCAGCTGAAAATTAAGCTGGGGGATCAGAAGTCAACTGTCATTACCCCCAGATGACTGTGTTGCTGATACAATTGCCCTTGCTCAGTGTGGCAGTGAGGAGGGGGCGTGCCAATGGCTGGAAAGGGCCACTATATGTCTGGGACTTGTCTGAATCCCACCTCTGAGAGTCTGACATTGCTTAACCCTTCCCCACTTTGACCTTCAGAAGAAAGTCTGGCTTCAGGGTCAAGGGCATAAGTTTTGGCATAGATGAACCTGTATTTAACTAAGTGAGATATTTCACATAAAGTGATTAGCAGTGTCCGGTACAGGTCAAATACTCCGTAAGTGCTGGCAGCTCTGATTCATAGATTTAGTTTCATCATCCCAGCAGTAAGAATGCAGCCTCACTGCCCACAGAGACATAGGAGTCCCACTGCATTCCCCAATATGACAGTCACATCAGGGATGAGAAGGGTGTTACCCTTCTCTTATGGACAAGAGGAAAACCTCACTTCCTTGGAAAGTTAGAGGAAGGACACTGAAGTAGGCAGTGACAGAGGGAGGCTGACCTGGTAAAAATACTTATATTTTTGCCACAATCAACCTGTTCCTTTATTCCTTTAGCACCAGCCATAAATAGATGCATATAGAAAGCTGAGAATATAGGCCTGGCAAGATGGCTCACGCCTGTAATCCCAGTACTCTGGGAGGCCAAGACGGACGGATTACTTGAGCTCAGGAGTCTGAGACCAGCCTGAGCAACATAGTGAAACCCTGTCTCGATTTTAAAAAAAGTTAAGAATTTAGATTTATCCTGAGGAGAGCTAAGAAAAAATAACAAACCTCAATGCTTCTACCACACACAATAATCTTTCACAAATCCAAAAGTACTGTTACAGGTTAAAACTAATTTTTGGACATGGAAATTGCTGCCATGCTCAGGGAGTCTCTAGCAATTATTAATTTCACGAGCTCTGAATTTTTAAGAGTAATTTGTTCTGGCTTTACTTGTAAACTTTTCAAGAAGTTGAAAACAATGCAACGTTTTGCTTATTAAGAACCCATTCTCCTTTGAAAGAAACATACATGTAACTGGTGGAATTAGAATGAAGTTTTAGTTTACTTACTTAGTGATGACCAATTTGCTTTTTTTTAAGAGGTAGGCCTCACTCTGTCACCCAGGCTGGAGTGCAGTGGTGCGATCATAGCCAACTGCAGCCTTTAAATCCTGGGGTCAGGTGATACTCCTGCCCCTGCCTCCCAAGTAGCTGGAACCACAGGCACATGCCACCACACCTGTCTCATTTTTTCATTTTTAAAATTTTTGTAGAGATAGGGTCTCGCCATCTTGCTCAGGCTGGTCTTGAACTCCTGGGCTCAAGCAATCCTCCCAGCTCAGCCTCCCAAAGTGGAAGTGGTGTGATTATAGGCATGAACTACCATGTCCGGCCAGTTTGCTTTTTAAAGTCTATATGCTTCAAGAATCATGAGTCCAGCTAGAAGTTTCATCATCAGCAGCTGCTCCTTCCCCAGGGAAGAAAGAACAAAATCCAGTAGGAAGGTGACTTTCATGCCACCAGTCTTGGAGCTGAGACTCTAACTTCATTCTCTGAGCAAAAACGTTTTTGCTTCGACGTTGGCCAATGGGGCCAGGTGTGGTGGCTCACACCTGTCATCCCAGCACTGTGGGAGGCCAAAGCATAAGAATCATTTGAGGTCAGGAGTTCAAGACCAGCCTGGACAACACAGTGAGATCCCTACCTCTACAAAAAAATAAAACAAAAATTTAACTGGGTGTGGTGGTACACGCCTATAGTCCCAGCTATTCAGGAGGCTGAGGTGGAATATAGTTTGGGTCACGGAGGTCAAGGCTGCAGTGAGCATGATGGCACCACTGCACTCTAGCCTGGGTGACAGAGTAAGACCCTGTCTCAAAAGCTAAAAAATAACAGAAAACTGGCTGACGGGGAAAAAGCAAGGAGAGAGGGGCAGACACTGGATCTGCCCATTTCCCAAGGCCTTGGTTTGCTTCATCTCCCCCACTTCTATTCCCAGCTGGCAAATTGTTCTTAGCTCCTCCTCAGCCACTTTGCAGAAGCCCAGACAGGCCCCAATACCACAGTGTCTTCCCAAGGGCATCACAGTGTAATGGATCTTCATAGAAATAACTCTCATCATTCAGGACCCTTCACAGAAGCTTCTCATGCCAGGGCCTGAGGATTCCTGAAGCTCATTTTCACATACTGCTAGCCAATTTAGGGTTCTCATAACAGTAATAATAAAATACATGTCAGAACTGTAATAATTATTTGGCGGGGGGAGGGTAAAGAAGCCAGCGCTCTTGGAAGAGAAAAGGCGGCCATGAGGAAACATGTTCCTTAGTTTAGGATTATAATCACAGGAAACATTGACATTAAATAAATGCAACTAAACAGGTAGACACTGATCCAGTCCAGACTTTCCAAGTGGACACTCAGAAGCCCAGGCTGCATCAGAGATAACATACGAGGATTGCTTGGGGTTCTATCCCTTACAAAGGGTTGGCATTTGTAGTTTTCTCCCTGTGAATCAAGAACTTGACTAGGATTCAGAATTCTCACAAGTTATGAGAGTAGCCACTAATCAAGTGGGTAAAAAGACTCAGGTCACTTCTATGAATGATGTGCTTTCTGGCACTCAGAGTTCTAACAACTACATAAAATTAAACTGCATAGAAATTGTATCATTTTGCAGTCAACAGGTTAGAAATGCTTGGTTAAAATACAGGAATGCCAAGCTGACACACTGATTCCAGCGAGGAATCACAGCTGAAGGTCACAGACCCAGAATGGGTACTTGAAAACCATCTTCCAAAAGCATTGTGGTGCGGGGCCATTTAATTTGGGGCAAATAAGTCTAATCATGCCAATGTCCATTAAGAACATCAGAGTGAATGAGTGGATCTTTATAAATGTGACCTTCAGGCATCAAGAATACTCAGTTAATCAAGGCGAAGGAGTATGTAATACATTCAGAAAAGCATTAACTAACAGCACATGGGAATAAGCTTTACTTACCTTGAATTTTTATTTTTCTGGAACATCTCCCACCCCATTCCCTAATTACGCTGTGAAAATAAATTTCACTGCTTATTTTCTGGTGGGAGGACAGATGTGGAAATTGTTTTATTGGCCAGGGTTTTGTTGTTGTTTTCCTGGTAAGGCCTTCCTAATTGAAATGCGCAATTAAAGTTGAAAAAAAAATCATTCCTTCACTTCTTGCAGAAGCAGAAAACAGAGGGAGTCTTAGCAAATAATTAAACATCTTAATTGTGGATCAGGCAATCTAATTTGAAGAGCTGGCTCTGGAAGGCTGTTCAGTGGCAGTGCCACAACTTATCTTTAATTGCTGCCGCTAACGAGAATTCAACTCATTTCACACGTTATTGTATTGGGCTCTTTGGCATTCTAAATAGTTGCTCATTTCCTCAAAGCATGATTTAAATTTAAAGATAAATATTCAGTGGAGAAAATAAATTAATTTTATTTGTAAATACTGTGATTCCACATCTTGGAATTCACATTTACGAGCCCAGTTCTCGGGAGGGTAGGAGGATCTAGTTTGGAACTTGGTTATGGGATGTTTACTGATACCAGGGGGAGATGACGGCAGGGTCAAAGGTCAAGTACCTGGGTCCTCAATGGAAAGGTTCTTCATAAGCCACTGCACAATGTCAGTACCTGCAATGATAAAGCAATTTCGGCTGAAGACCTCACGAGTGTCTAACGCTGTGGCAGAAGAAACATGTTTAGCTAAGAGAATCCTAATTCCAACTAGTACACACTGTAGAGCGGGATAATGTGGACGCTTTCTGTCCTAACCAACCCTTTCCATTTTTCAGGACACTTCCATAGTTATAATTCCATTCTTGTCCAAAAAACACTCACTTCTGATGATGCAGGAGGAGCTTACATTCACATTTCTAGAAAGTGTCTATAGAGGACTTCCCAGAGACAGGCTAGGTAAAACTTTATCGTGCCTGGCCCCCCAGACCATTTCTTGAAGAAGGAGGCCTCTTCAGCTCCCTGCTGTCACTAACAAGGGCTCACCAACACAGGTGACCTCATAGGCTCTTGCAAAACTCTCATCTCTTCTGGCATAGGCCTATCCTGAAGGCATGTGTCCCTGAATGCATGTGTCCCTGTGTTTGTGGCAGAAATGTCTATGTATTCACCAAAATCTCTTTCCTCACTGTGCCACAGCTAGATTACATTCCCAGACTCCCCTGCACTTAGGCATGGACTGAGTTCTGCCAATAGAATGTGGGTAGAAATGACCTATGCCACTTCCAGACCTGGAAAAAAAAACTCTTACGTGGTTCTCCATAGCTCTGCCTCTTTCAATCACATTCCCTGGCTGGATATGGGGGACTCCAAAGATCTGGGGGAATGCAGAGCCACAATAGGGAGGGAGCTATGGTTCCAGCCATGGACCTTAAGCCCATGTGAGGCTCTGACTTGACGGAGGAATACACTTTGTTGTGTGAAGCCCCTGAAATTTGGGGCTTCGCTGTTTTGGTATCTAGTATTACCTTAACAAATGTAAATCTTAAAAGTTTGAAGGCATTTTTAAGTTGAACTTGTATTATTTGGAGGAAATTGACACATGGGCACATGTACACGCACACATACACACACACACACTCTCTCTCTCTCTCTCTGTGTCTCTCTAAGAATGTGAATGGAGTATTTTTGATCCAAAGTTTAACTCACAGATGCCATTCGTCAGCATCTACTACTCCAATCCCAGCCAATACATGAGTCCCATCCACAACACCCTGGAGAAGAGGTGCTGTAACCTGTGTTTAGAATCCCTAGAACCTGGGAAGTCACAAATTCCCCACTACCCAGCCTGACCCAGTTAAATCAGCCTTGATTTATCTGACCAGAAACCTGCCCTTCTCTGACTTCCTCGCTTTGGCCTGTTTTGCTCTTTGATGATAGAAAACCAAACCCCATCCTAACCACTCTCTGTGACAACCCTTCAGCTATTCGGACAGCCCTAGGGGTGCCAGTGACATCCGTCCTCCAAATGCAACGAGCCTGGGTCCCTCAGCTGCTACCTTGCAGGGCATGGCCTGGAGGTCCTCACCATATGTTCCCAATCCTCTGAATATGCTCCCTTTGTCTGCCTCTCTTTGAAAATGTGACCTGCAAACAATGTTCTGAGAGCAGCACTGTGTACATGGGAGTAGAGGAGTCCAGTTTTCTGGAAGGTTCTGAATTTCTGGTCAATCCACATTTGCTATCCAAAGATCTCACTTTAAACCAGTGCAGACTATTGAAGGTGTAGCATTGTCACTTCTGAATTGTTTGGTGGAAAACAGCCTGCAAGGGGAGATGTTTCTAGGTATCAGAGTCCTACCCTGGGTCTGAGGCTTTGGTACGAGGGAGGGGATGGGCCAAGAACTCTCCTGGGCTGGATTCCTGGCTGAAGGCCTGGGAATCCAACAGAGGGGCTTCGTGAGGATTGCCTTTTCCCAGAAAGCAGATTTCTTGGATACATGACTGGTGGCCAGAAGTGGGTCTGGTGCAGGACAGAGACCCTGGACATTTTGTTTCCCTCTGGCTCCATGGCAGGTGATGTAACCCTGAACAGTGGAACTGCCAGGGCCATCCTCATTCTCCTGTGTGCTCTCTTTCTGCTGACACAGCCTTGCAATTTTGCAACGTCCCCGCACCAGCCTCAAAGGCAGGATTTCTAGGCTTCTCCTCGCTCTTGCTGCTCACAGATGGCATCTGTGAGTTCAACTTCACATGAAAAATACTCCATTCACATTCTTAGAGAGACCAAGAGAGAGAGAGAAAGAGAGAAGGGGGGGAGGTGTGTGTGTGTGTGCATGTACATGTGCCCGTGTGTCCATTTCCTCCAAATTATACAAGTTCAACATTTGTCCCAGGAAATGAAGAACAAAGCAGAAATCAAAAAAGAACTGTAGTCCCAAGCTGGGGTTGGGGAGAGACTCTAAACTGTTTTTTTCCTCAAAAGAAAAATAGTCTGGCCGGGCACAGAGGCTCACGCCTGAAATCCCAGCACTTTGGGAAGCCAAGGTGGGCGGATCATGAGGTCAGGAGATCAAGACCATCCTGGCCAACATGGTGAAACCCTGTCTCTACTAAAATATAAAAAATTAGTCGTGCGTGGTGGCGGGCGCCTGTAGTTTCAGCTACTCGGGAGGCTGAGGCAGGGGAATCACTTGAACCTGGGAGGTAGAGGTTGCAGTGAGCCAAGATGGCGCCACTGCACTCCAGTCTGGAGACAGAGTGAGACTCCCTCTCAAAAAACAAAAAAAAAGAAAGAAAAATAGTTCTTTTTTTGTGGGTTGCCTAGAAACTGCGAGGTTTCCTGCATTAGCTGAGCTCTCCCCCCAGGCCTGCGGATTATCTTTCTGCTGAGCTTGCCGAACCATTATTTATCACCTGCCAAGATTGATTACTCACCCTGGGACAATGACAGCCCTTCCTTTCCCCTGTTAATTACTGTCATCATTAATATCCATGTCACTAATTAGTATTCATTCGAATTGAAACTCCTTCCTTGCTATCATATCCGCTCCCCCCACCACCGCAACCCCCGGCTCAGCATCATTGTCTGGGTTTCTGCCCGCTTTGGCATCCTGTGCTCAGTCTTTGGCCTAATTGTTCTCCCTGGCCCACAAGGCCCTGGTTTGCATTTACAGAACTGAAGGATCGCATTTAAGCACTTTTGTTTCTAAAGAAGGGAAAGTCACAAAAACCCATGTCCTTTTTCCCTAGCCCCATGGAGACCATAGAGCGGAGTTTCTTTTCCCTGGTTCAGCCACCGTGACAGCTGCTATTTCAGCTGGGGCCCACGCAAGGGCTGAGCTGCTGTCCCTGGCTGCCTGGGACACTGCATTCCATCTGTAGTGCCATCCACTCCGCCACCATCCCTTCCATGCTACGGCACTGCCTGGTAGACTTCATTTCAGCTAAAACAACAACACCTAGAGAGGGAGACTGGCTCACTCTCATGGGCATTGGGTATTCAGGCTTCCATGGACCAACCCAGGAGCGGCCACGCCTCCAGCCTGTGGCAGGAAGTAAACCACTGTGTGTTCAGCCCCAGGAACAAGAAAGGGAAATGTGTCTTAATATCGCATCCTTTAAAACATTTACAGTTATTACGCTTAGCATCTGACAAGAGTAGTCCAAACATCCAAACCACCAGCAGGAGAAAGCATTTCCATTCTTTTTTTTTCACTTTCCTTTCTTGCTTCTTTCCTTCCTTCCCACAAACCCACGATCATTCTTTCCTTCCTGTTCTAAAGAGAATTTGTAGCGGATTCCTTTTCTGTTTTATCTAAAATTAATTGTTACCTTGTTATCACGCTTGGTTTCTGGATCTTATCTTAGTCAAGCTGCTTTGCCAAGGACTTAAAGTCAATATAACAACATCACAAATGCTATGTTAAAACAACGTAACAAACACAGGACGGACACCCTTTAATCCCACAGATCCTAAAACACTGTCTGAAAGCTTTCTTTCTGAGGCTGATTTATCAATATATATTCCAGGGATACCCATGTGAAATACACCAGAAGGCATCCAAAACACCTCTCCGTTGCATGCACGTTTTATTAGTGTATTTAAGGATAGATTTATGATATGTAGTTATGGGTTATGTTTCTGTATGTGTTACATGTATTTCAGTTATGTCTTTTATATCTAAAATCATGTTTATTAGATGACTGGGAACAACCCAAAAGGCCTCTAATAGGGGATTGAATACATTATGGCTCATTCATGCAATAAATATTTATTAAGCATCTACATTGGAAAAGCATCTTGAGAACAGGGTGTACTGTAAAATATTTACGTTCTATTAATTATATATGTCTCTCTAAATATGGAGATGAAAAATTCTGGATGTATATTCAAATTGCTAACTTTAGGTTATTTTGGGGAAAGAGGAGGCATCAAATAATGGAAAATTTCTATTCTTTAGATTTCTGTGTTATTTGAAGTTCATAGAACATTCGTATAATACATTCACACTAGAAAAACACTTTTTTATTTTAAAGGGCAGAGAGAGAAGAAAGAGTTGGCCTCTGAGGCCAAAGTGGAGAGGGTATGGGTAACTTCGGACGGCCTCTGGCTATCCTCAAGCCCTGGGCACTTCTTGCTCTCTGGGGAAGGGCCAGGAGACTCAAGCTGTCTTTTTCCTGAGGGGGTAAACAGTGGGAAGCTCAACAGTGTGCCTCCAATTGGCCACTCTCTGGCCATCTGCCACTCTGGGAATAGCCATTTATAGACTCTGACAGGGCTGTCCACCCAGAGCCCTGGCCTAAGGGTGACAACCTGCACCTCCCCCGCTGTGTTTGTTATTTACTTGGTTAGAGTAAGACGCAGTCATCTTTTCCTGGTGAATTCCCATGCTGAATCAACTCTATTGAGTAAGCTGATGAGGGGTTTCTGTTTCTGGTTTCAGGCAGACATAAAATTCAGGGCGTTGTCTTCAGGTGTTTTAAGCTCCTCTAAAACTGTAGCATTTGACCCGGATACCTTCCTCCCATGAATGTGTCAGAACCCCAGGAGATTCTAGTATGAAACACTCCCCCAACTCTTCCCAAAACATTCTATGAATCTGAGCCCAGATCACATGACGCAAAGTGGATGAAAAGACTGGTTCCCATCACCTGCAAATTTCCAGTTACTTGAAACCTGGTGGATTATACAGGACATCATAGTACTGATATATGAAGCAATTCATACAGTAATTATCCATCTTGACTGCTGGCGAAAGACACTTTCTTTTGAGTAAAATGTTTCTGGAGCCCTATGAATGATCGGATGGTTCCTGCCATGAGTGAACTCACCATACTTCCCAGTCAAGGTTATCACTCAATCCACTGGATTTTCACATTCCTACCAGGCCTCTGCTGCACCTCTGGGTGGGGAGGGCAGCTTCATGCCACCTGATCACATAGATGTCATGTGCAGGTCAAAGCTTATGAAGAGGGAGTGACATTTCCTGAGTGCCCATGGTGTACCAGGCCAGAGCTGGGCACTTGACCCTGTTATCACATGCCATCTTGACAATAATTGTGTCCAATACAATAATTATTGTATCCATTTTAAAGATTAGGCCCAGAGAGGCTCAAGGCCACACACTAGTGCCTATTTAGAGCCAAGGTTGGAATCCATGCGATTTCATGCCAAATGTTATTTCCACGATACCATTCTGTGTTTCTTAACTCTGAATAACTTTTCAAGTAGTATAAATAAAAACAATTAGAAAACTGATATTCTGTATTCAGTTTTTTTTCCTGAAACAGAGGCATTAATTTAGTGATAATAATAATTGGTACTATTATTAGCTATTGAACTAATAATTTATTGAGCACTTTTTATGCTCCAGGCTTTGGAATAAACCTACTCTACTAATCCTATGTGGTAAATAGCCTATTATTATCTCCATTTTGCAAATGAATGGAAGGATATTCTAAGTAGGGCAATCTCTACAATCTCAGACCTTTCTTTTATGCCTTAGTTGAAAAAAAAATGCAACCATCAGCTAGCAGAGAAAGCTTAACTCCAAGGAAATGTTAAACTGGGCTTGGGAGGGTGAGCACAGTGAGTAGCTGGCAGTAGGCAGAAGGGAACACAGCTGGGAGAAATGGAGTGATGACAAGTTCGATGTCATTTTCAAGTAGTATTGTTTGGTCAACGGGCTTGAGTTTTTCCAAGGAAAAGCATGGGAAATTTCACACTCACCTGCTTACAAGCATATGAAACAATAAGGTGCAGCGTTTATAAAGTCAGACACACTTGAGAGCAACTCATGGTACATCACTTACAAACTGTGGGAACCTGGGAAGGTCCCTTACTTACCACCTGCTCTGATTTCCATTTCTTCGTATGTCAACTAGGGGGAAGTACTAGTTGACATATGAAGTCACCATGCCTAGTTTATGGTTTTGCTGAAATGGCCTAGTTGTTAGCAAGTCATCTGCTGGCCCTGTGCCTTTATTTCCTCGTATGAAAAGAGGACAGTACACTTTGGGAGGCTGAGGCGGGTGGATTACCTGAGGTCAGGAGTTTGAGACCAGCCTGGCCAACATGATGAAACCCTGTCTCTACTAAAAATACAAAAATTAGCCTGGTGTGGTGGCCGGCACCTGTAATCTCAGCTACTTGGGAGGCTGAGGCAGGAGAATTGCTTGAACTCTGGAGGTGGAGGTTGCAGTGAGTCGAGATCACACCACTACACTCCAGCCTGAGAAACAAGAGTGAAAGTCTCAAAAAAAAAAAAAAAAGAAAAAAGAAAAAGAAAGAAAGAAAAGAGGACAGTAATAATGGGACCCAATACCTTGGCTGTGAGGAGTAATGAGCCTGTGCAGAGTGCCTGGCAACATCATAAGCACTGCTATTAAAACACATTGGCTACTCACAGAGTCCATGTTTCAGGGGCCTCACACCAGCCAAGTGTCTAACCCAGTCATCTCCATGGCTGGAGATACAGCAGCAACTTGGAATCTTTGTGTATTTACCAGCTTTTACATTTTAGGTTTTAGAGAATCTCAAAATGTCTTCTGGTACTTTTAGGATGGATCTTCCGATAGCTTGTTGGACAAAGGGGAAAGGAGGAGGGCGTTGTGGCCGGCCAACTCTAGGACCCTGGTGAGACCTCACCGAGAGACTGGGACCCCTGACTGGCAGCTTTTCTGACCCTGATCCAGGATGCGCATTTTCCGGAAGTGAGGGCAAAAAGCAAAACAGGTGCCCTCATCCCACTGTAATTCAGTTGAAGGTAAGGGAGTCAATATCTTTCTGGTTTGGGGTGCTCTGGTTGCTGCCCATCCCGACACCCTCTTCTTCCCCCACCTCGCCTGCCTTGGGACAAGCTTTCCCTTCCCAGAATGCACCAATCTCCGTTGCACAGCAGGGCCTTTGCATCTTCTCCTCCCTGGGCCCGTAATGCCTTCCCTTTCTCCTCCCACCTCTTCCTCTAGCTCAGGGGTCCTCATCCCCCACGACAGGTAATGGTCCCTGGCCTATTAGGAACCAGGCCTCATAGCAGAAGTTGAGCGGCAGGTGAGCAAGTGAAGCTTCATCTGTATTTACAGCCACGCCCCATTGCTCCTATTACTGCCTGAGCTCCGCCTCCCGTCAGAGCAGCAGCGGCATTAGGTTCTCATAGGCGTGTGAACCCTATTGAGAACTGTGCATGTGAGGTAGGTTGCATGCTCCTTATGAGAAGCTAATGCCTGATGATCTGTCACTGTCTCCCATCAGCCCCAGATGGGAGCACCTAGTTTCAGGAAAACAAGTTCAGGGCTCCCACTAATTCTACATTATGGTGACTTGTAGAATTATTTCCTTATATGTTACAATGTAATAATAATAGCAAGAAAGTATACAATAAACGTAATGCACTTGAATCATCCCAAAACCATCCCCCCTGCACCCCGTCCGTGGAAAAATTGTCTTCCATGAATCTGGTCCCTGGTGCCAAAAAGGCTGGGGACCACAGCTCTAGCTGACTCTGACTGATCCCTCAGCCCTAACTCCCTCAGGAAAGGTTTCATTGCCCTCCAGACTAGGTCAAGGTCCTTTGGCTTTCAACCTCAAGAGAAGGATGTTCTTTCTCTTTGGAGCATTTATCTCAGTTTGGAATTAGCCACAATGTAATTATTTGATCAATGTCTGTTTCCTCTTCTATATTAGTTTGCTACGACTTCCATAAAAAGTTTCACAAACTGGGTGGCTTAGACAACAGAAATTTATTGTCTATGGTTCTGGAGGCCAGACCTGTAAGATCCAGGTGTCAGCAAGGTTGTTTCTGAGGGCTAGGAGGGAGGATCTGTCCCAGGCCTCTCCTGATCCTCCCACTTCAGCCTCCCAAGTGGCTGGCACCACAGGCATGTACCCCATGCTGGCTAATTTTTAAATTTTTTGGAGAGACAGGGTCTCCTTACATTACTGAGGCTGGTCTCTAACTTCTGGACTCAAGCAATCCTCCTGCCTCGGCCTCTCAAAGTGCTGGGATTACAAGCGTGAATCACCACGCCTGGCTCAAATTTCCCATTTTAATAAGAATACCAGTCATACTGGATTAAGGCCCACCCTAATTACCTCACCTTAACTAATTACACGTGCAATGAGTCAATTTCCAAATAATGTCACATTGTGGAGTTGTGGTGTTTAGAACTTCAATATATGAATTTTTGAGAGGACATAATTCGACCCATGAGACCCACTAAACTGTAGCTCCGAAGGGGCAGGGACCCTGTTAGTTCTGTCCCTGGCATGGAGCAAACATCTGGTGCAGAGTTGGGGTTTAATGAATGCTTATTCACTGATAGTCGTGTTCAAATATACATCATAACACGTAAACACCCACACATGTGTATTCATTATGTTTTAAATTTTTCCTCAGTTTTTTTGTGGCCCTTGAAAACATCATCACAGACCAGTACTAGACATCATATAGGCAGTTTACGAACACTGCTTTAGAGGAAAGGTTCAGGGCCTTTCATCCATTGATACGGATTTAAAAAAATCACATCTTTTCTCCTGTAATCCCAGCACTTTGGGAGGCCAAGACAGGTGGATCAACTGACATCAGGAGTTTGAGACCAGCCTGGCCAACATGATGAAACCCCGTCTCTACTAAAAATACAAAAATTAGCTGGGCATGGTGGTGGGTGCCTGTAGTCCCAGCTACTCAGGTAACTGAGGCAGGAGAATTGCTTGAACCTGGGAGGCAGAGGTTGTAGTGAGCCACGATTGTGCCACTACATTCCAGCCTAGGCGACAGAGTGAGACTCCATCTCAAATAAATAAATAAATAAAAATAAATCTCAAGAAATTACTACTTAAACAAATATTAGGCAGCAATTCAAAGCTTTCTCCTTCTCCTTATGAAACACTGGCTGTCACTGGGAAGAGGACGGCAGGCAGAAGGGCAGAAGGAAAGGTAACGTCTTCAGCTCTCTAGCTCTGGGCTGAGAGACACTCACAGGCCCCCTCCCACCTCTTCGGCCTGTCCTCGCTGCTCGACTGGCTTCCAGACTGCAGGGTGAGCCCGCTTTTGACTGGCTTTTGTCCAGTGGGTGATTTTCCTTTCTTTTTTTTTTTTTTTTTTTTTAATTTTTGAGATGAAGTCTCGCTCTGTTGCCCGGGCTGGAGCTCAATGGCGTGATCTCGGCTCACTGCAACCTCTGCCTCCTGTGTTCAAGATATTCTCTTGTCTCAGGCTCCCAAGTAGCTGGGATTACAGGCTCCTGCCACCACTCCCAGCTAATTTTTTTTTTTTTTTTTTGTATTTTTAGTAGAGACGGGGTTTCACTATGTTGACCAGGCTGGTATCAAACTCCTGACCTTGTGATCCACCCGCCTCAACCTCCCAAAGTGCTGGGATTACAGGCATGAGCCACCGCGCCTGGCCTGATTTTCTCTTCTTAACAGGTAGGGCTTTCAGTCATTCTGATATTGTCTTGAACAGGGAGACATTACATCCAGACACAACAAATATGATTTTGGGCCCAGTGATGCCTCAAGCATCCTGCCATAAGCAGTCCTAAATCAGGGGTCACCAGGGCCACCTCCATGGTATCTTCTCCCAGGTTGGCCTCCATGGGTATATGACAACTGCACCCCGTGGTGACCCGCAGAAGGAAAGTGAAGGTCCTAACTGTAGCTGGGATGGAGAAGAAGGAACCTCAGGGTTCTGATATTTTGCCTCAAGAACTGGAAATTGATCTGGGAGTAGATCCCATGCTGAGGGAGAAGCTGAAAGACTGAGAACAGATGGGCTCATCTATTAGAATGAAACAGAGACGCTTGAAAGAGCCAAGGCAGAACAATTCCTGAACTGTTCAGGACTAGAAAACCTGCCGCAAAGGCCTGGGGGAAGGGGCAGGAGAGACAATCAGCTGCGGGGAAGCCCTTGGCCGCTGTTCTCCCCCAAGCCCCACCCCCACCTCCCTCCCACTCAGACTATGCACTTCCCCATTCTCTGATATTTAAAGTTTCCCTGTGCATTATGAAAAATAACAGGGGCCAGGAGACCCAGCGAGGTTATTACCAACTCATAAATCAGCCAGGAGGCTCCGAGGGCTGTGGTGAAGTGTCTGAGATGGGTTCCCCTGGTTTGTGATCTCACCCAAGCCCCCAGGATCGACTCATAACCTCATAACCTTCCTGTGTCCGAATCCCAAGTCTTATATCTAATTGTCAGCAGCCGAGTACATGATTTGCAAGAGGATGCGGGCAGCAGCAGACGTGGGGGTGGAGGAGAGATTAGTTTTGTCAATCAAAAGCGTCCAGGGCAAGGGGAGAGCGCGCGGGATTTAGCTCAGCAATCAGCTTATTAAATGGAGGCTGGGTATGGACTACGTTGATTAGGCCTCAGCGCAGGGAGACGGAGGATCGTTGCCACTGTGGACGTCGCTTCTGTTCCCCCGAGGGTGGCTGCCACTGATGACTGCCTTCCATTCAATCCAAAGGCAGAAATGAAAATCGAATAAGCAGAGCTGAGCTTTGGGAGAGAAGTGATCTAATGTCAGGAGCCCAATAGCACCCACCAGACAGCATTATGGATATTTCGAGGACAGCTGAGCATTACAGATGTTTCGAGGACAGCTGAGCTGGAAGGGACCCCATGGCTGGCAGGCTTGGGGGCTTTATTACCTTCCAGTGGTGTCTAATGGTCACTTCATTTGTGCATGTTCGAATCTGCAAAGTAGTTTATGAATATTTTATATTGGAAATAACCTAGGGGGCTAAGGCTTCCTTGAGGAGAGCAGGAGAGGCAAGGGGGAATCTTTCAGATGCCAGGGCTGCACGCTGCAGTTACTCACCAGGAATGTGATCAGCCTAACCACAGTGTTGGAGCAGTAACGCTGCTAGCACTTCCACAGCATGCTCTGAGATTGAAAGTTTGCAAAGCGCACCGAAATCTGCCACCACCTTGGAACAGGAGAGGTCTGCACAGCAGGGTGTGTGAGTAAACCAGGTTTTGAGCGTGGTCTGGGGCACACAAGTTCTTGAGCAAAGATCTTATTGGTGTAGTGCTCTGAACCTCAGTTTACTCACCTGCAAAATGGAGCCAGTCCTAGATCTACCTCAGACTTGCTACATAAAGACATTTGGCACAGTCTCTGGCACTTACCCTCCCTCCTTCTCTATCACGTGTCCCTTCCATCTGTCAAAACTGGAAGCTGTCTTGGAGCTGAGCTCCTGGTAGAGATTCCTAATTCATAATCTAGCCTTTCCGACCCTTCTCCCCCAGGCCTTTGCTGTGGGTTTTCTAGTCCTAGACAGTTCAGAAATTGTTCTGCCTTGGCTCTTTCAAGTTTCTCTGTTTCATTCAAATAGATGAGCCCATCCTTTCTCAGTCTGGGGGCTTCTCCCTCAGCATAGGATCTACTCCCTGATCAATTTCCAGTTCTTGAGGCAAAATATCAGAAGAAGCCTAAGGTTTCTCCTCCTCCATCCCAGCTACAGCTAAGTCCTTTGCTTTCCTTCTCCCATAGAAGTGGCCAGGAGGTGTGTGGCTTGGCTATGAATCCAGGCTGCCCTCCCGCCAGCCCTGTGACATTGGGTATGAATCCCGCGCCTCCCACCACTCTGTGACATTGTATGATCAGGCTGCCCTCCCGCCAGCTCTGTGACCTTGGGTATGAATCCCCGGCTGTCCTCCCACCAGCCCAGTGACCTTGGGTATGAATCCCAGCTGTCCTCCCGCCAGCTCTGTGACTTTGGAATTAGGCTCTGCCCTTTCCATCCTTTGGTTTCTGTAGGCTATGATAGAAGCACAGTATGAGAGAGTGAACGTGAGGATGATATCTGTAAGATGCCCCATCCTATGTCCTGTGGCACAGCCAGTGGTCAGTAAGTGTTGAGTATAACATTGTTGTCATTGCCATTATTACCGACTTGAACATTTTATTCATTTACCTGCAATGATGAATGAGACAGGGCTCTGTCCTTAAACAAACTGATGTACCAGAATGTCACAAGGGCTATGACTGAAGGATTTGTGGGACACTATGGGGGCACAGACACGGGAGTAATTCTGGCTGACCCAGTGTCAGGAAAAGGCTCACATAGGACACACTTGGGATCAATGGGAAACAGTGAAGAGATTGACTGAGCAGTGAGTACTGGATACAGACTCAAGGAGGACTCACACACAACAGCCTGCAGCTCACCATGTTAACGGGACTCTGTGACAGCTAACATTTACATCCAGGTCAAGGTGGGTTCAACAGCAAGTCCCTATGAAATGGAAAAGAGTCCTAGAAGGGCAAAGTCACCAACATGCTCTGGCATTACCTATATGCAAAGCACTGTGCCAGACACCAGAGATTCAAGCGTCAAGCAGGAAGAGAGCCAAGCTTAGGAACTCGGGGGAAATCATCTCAGCATTGATAATGACTGATCTGTTTCTCAGCATCAGGATGCAAATGTTTCCCTCCATCCCAGTTCTCAACCTCATGGTTGGGGCTCATGGCATTCCAGCATCGCTGTGAGTGAACCTTTCCTGCAGGTTGCCTTGTGTAGCTGGTGCACTGCTGGGTCAGTCTACGTGGCCAGGAGCTGGGCCTCTGGGCAATGCCAGTTGGCAGCCCCTACCCCTCCACTGCTGGGGGCTTCCTATCCAGAAGGGCTTGGTGTGCAGAACAATGGCACACCATCATTATTCCCCACTGCTTTGGGCAGTGCAACAGACACCCAACTCATTCCTCTCTAGGGCCCTCTGCTCTGATGCCATCGCAGGACATCCTTGAGTGCTGGGCAGCCTGAGAGCAGGGGAAGTAGTTTTGACCACAAAATAGGACTGGCAGCAGCAGTGACAGGAGCAGGTCAAAAGCTTGTGTGTCCTGGCCCTGCTGAAGGCTGGTGAGGGCCCTGGGTGTGGGAGGCCAGCAGGATGGTGCTCAGTGCCCTGGCCAGCCGCAAGAGGCCAGCGCTCTGCCCAGGAGGGGGAGCTGGCAGTGACCAAGCTACACTGCCCAGGAATGCATTTCCTGCCCTACTTTTTCCTCCTAAGATCCCTGATTCCATTTTTTCCTTTGGACATTTAGAAAGGGGGTCAAGGCCTGGCTTTGGAGGACTGTGAGAAAATTGAAGCCAGCCATGTGAGACTGAGGGGAGATTTTAGAGACTGCAATTCAGACCTTCACACCTGCCTTTTCTGGTTCCTGCAGGGAGAGGAAGGGGCACTGAGGGGGAGCCAGGTCAGGTCCCTGAGGCCTGCAGGGGCCTGCCTTCCTCTTCTGTACTCCTTCAGCTTCTCATTCCAGACCTCCTTCACCTCTCGAATAGATAAGGTGCCCTCTCATGCCTATCCCTCAGTATCAGCACACAGTGATTGCCTATCTCTTATTAACACAGATGCTGCAGCTGCACACACTCAATCATACACACCTGCACACATGCGGAGATGCAACAGACACCCAGCTCACCTGCAGGCAACACTCACGCAATCATACACACCTGCACACATGCGGAGATGCAACAGCCAGCTCACATGCAGGCAACACTCACGCAATCATACACACCTGCACACATGCGGAGATGCAACAGACTCCCAGCTCACCTGCAGGCAACACTCATGCAATCATACACACCTGAACACATGTGGAGATGCAACAGCCAGCTCACCTGCAGGCAACACTCATGCAATCATACACACCTGAACACATGTGGAGATGCAACAGACTCCCAGCTCACCTGCAGGCAACACTCACGCAATCATACACACCTGAACACATGCGGAGATGCAACAGCCAGCTCACATGCAGGCAACACTCACGCAATCATACACACCTGCACACATGTGGAGATGCAACAGACTCCCAGCTCACCTGCAGGCAACACTCATGCAATCATACACACCTGAACACATGTGGAGATGCAACAGCCAGCTCACCTGCAGGCAACACTCATGCAATCATACACACCTGAACACATGTGGAGATGCAATAGACTCCCAGCTCACCTGCAGGCAACACTCACGCAATCATACACACCTGCACACATGCGGAGATGCAACAGCCAGCTCACCTGCAGGCAACACTCACGCAATCATACACACCTGAACACATGTGGAGATGCAACAGACTCCCAGCTCACCTGCAGGCAACACTCACGCAATCATACACACCTGCACACATGCGGAGATGCAACAGACTCCCAGCTCACCTGCAGGCAACACTCACGCAATCATACACACCTGAACACATGTGGAGATGCAACAGCCAGCTCACCTGCAGGCAACACTCACGCAATCATACACACCTGCACACATGCGGAGATGCAACAGACTCCCAGCTCACCTGCAGGCAACACTCACGCAATCATACACACCTGAACACATGTGGAGATGCAACAGCCAGCTCACCTGCAGGCAACACTCACGCAATCATACACACCTGCACACATGCGGAGATGCAACAGACTCCCAGCTCACCTGCAGGCAACACTCATGCTAACTCATCCACCTGCACAGATGCACAGACGCAACAGACATACAACTCAGGCATGCATGCAAGGCGCACACACATTCACACCCACTTATACACACCTGTGCACGCACACAGATGCAACACACACAACATTCCCATATGCCTGCAACTCACATGCACACATCTAATTGCTTCTGTAATATGTTCCCGCCCCTAAAACCCTGAAAAATGACAAAAGCAGCTCAGGTTAAGCACAAAGTTTTAGGAAATTACTCTACGTTACCTGCCAGAAATCTAAGTAATAAGAAGCGTAGGTCAAATTTCAACATCACTCATGTGCTTAGCTCCTCTGAGTCCATTTGCTAGAAATAATCTGAACTGCCTGCCTGCAGTAGTTGGAGAGAAGCAAAGAGGGTTTGAACACAGCCCAGGGGAGGGAGAAATAAATCCCCTGAGCAAACTGCATTCATTTTTAAGATGTCAAATACATTTTCTCTTTCAAGCTCCTAGGCAATTTTGGTCCTCTACGGTTAAGGAATGGTCTTGCAGCTGAGGGGCAGAAGGCTGGGATATCAGGTAGGAAAAGAAAGGCAAGAAAGCAAAGTGCAAGTGCTGTACCCGCAAACAGGTATACTTGTAGAAAGCAGCATCACGTGGAGGCCAGCAGGGCCCTGAAATGCCACAGCTGGGGAGAGTGTCAGGAAGGTGCTTTAGACAATGGTTTGGGAGGGTTAGTGATGGTGGAGCAGCCTGCAGCTAGAGCAACAGCTAGAGGAAGTTTCCAACCTTAGGTCAAACAGGGTGGCAAGCAGAAACAGTTACAGGAACCCACAGGATGTGGTCCTTCTAGGAGAAGGTGGACAGAGAGGAGCCACAGCCTTCAGCAGAACTCAGCTACTTTCTCATGCAATTTTCGTCTGCTAGTGAATAAGTAATGTGGCCTCCCTCTCCTGCCCTCTGATCGCCTGCTGGTGTCACCCATCAGTTGAAGCCATTGTACCCAGAGGGCAAGGGAGCTTCCTGAGGCAGCCTGGAGTGACAGCCTGTGAGGCACAGAGGCAGGTAAGAAGGGTGGAGAGGGGCTCTGGAGGGACAAGTGGAGAACATTCAGCTCAGATGCGGAGGAGAGGAAGTATTTATTGTATAGGCTCAGCAACAGCGTGGTAGAGGCGAGCTTTATTACTTGGCATACTTTGCTTCTGCAGAGCAGGGTTTTGCCCTGAGGTCCTGGTTAATGCAATGTACCTGACACTTTGCATCTATAAGGAGATCTAGGGCTCATAAAGGCCTCATATCCATCACCTCCCACTTCGCCCTCACAATACACCTGAGTCTCTTCACCAATGTGCCCATTTTACAGCTGAAAAAACCGAGGTTTGGGTCACCTCATGGTTTCTCACTTTGTTTATGCATTTGCTAAAGCATTTATTGAGCTCCTACTGTGCCAGATTATCGTTCTTTGTGCCGAGGTGGGGAATGAGACAGACGGGTGTGGTCCCTACCGTCTCCAGGCTTACTCTCTAATGGAGGAGTCAATGCACAAGAAACTGCATAAGACCAAGGAAAACCAGGGCAATAATAAAGCTAAAATGGGAGATGGGAGAGAGGGTCACTGGGGACTACTGGGATTGGAGGGGGGAGTGCAATGAACTTCATTCATTGAAAATAAAGAGCTCAGGTACAAGAAGGAGATGGCCGTGTGACTCTTTGGAGGAAGAGCTCCCATCAGAAGAACAGCCAAGGTCAAATCTCCAAGGCAGGAAATAAACTTGACCCACCCAGAGGGCAGGAGGCAGGCTCGTGTGCCTGGAGGCTGGCCACACAGGACATGATGGAGAGGAGGCCAGGAAGGCAGGGCAGTACCAAGTTTTAAAAGCAACAGGAAGTCTCTGAAGGGCTTCAAGTGGGAAGGGGTCCAGTTTATGTTTTTAAAAGATCACATTGGCTGTGAGTGCAGTATAGATTGTCAAGGGACAGCAGTAGAAGCAAGGAGACCAGTTTGGAGCTGTGTCCACTGGGTTAGCAAACGGAAGGCTGGTTGGGCACAGGTGCTATGGTGAAATCAAGAGAGGCAAATGGGTCTGGAGGTGGTCCTGTCTGATGGATGGGGCTTGCTTGTGGGTAAAGAGGAGTCCCAAGTGACTCCAGGTTTCTAGCTTAACTAGTTGGGTGCACAGTGGAGCTTACATCAACTAAGATGAAAAAACAGGGTGGGGGAGGAAAGCTGGGCTTGTGTGCTAGCCTTGTTCCTCCTGAGGTCTGTGGGAGCCATCCAAGTGGGGATATCGAGTGGCTGGTGGACCTGTGAATCTGGATTTGGGGGGCTGGAGATAGCATTTGAGAGTCACTCCTGTGTAGGAATGCACTTTAAGAAGTGAGGCTGGATAAGGTCACTCAGGGAGAAAATGCAGAGAGAGAAGGAGAGCTTGGAGCCAAGGTCTTGGCTTGTGAGCAGGTGGCAACAGGGACCTGGCCTGTCTGTTCTCAATCTGAAATGCCTCCTGTCACCTGAGTTTCACTCTTCTGTGACTTAACTTGTGATCACGGCAGTCCATTCCCCTCTCTCGGGAGAAAGCAAGAAAAACGAGCTCCAACAGCTGAACCCTCCACCAGGCCCTCCTGGAAGCTGGCTGTGACCTCCACCCGCCCCTTTTCCTGCTCCTGTCTTGATTCACAAAAAAATCGACGCTGACCACCATGGATGGCAGCTGATGGCTCTGCTCCGTGACCAAGTCAGATAGACAGCTGAAAAAGTCTGTGTTCTCTTTCTGATAACAAGTTTAAGCTTGTTTTCTGACTTGCCTATCACTAAATCACAGCAGACTCCCTGAAGTGTCTTGTGCTACTTAGAAGTTGTGGATGCTGCTTCCAAGTGGACACAGTCACACAGCCAGACAAGTGCCTTCAAGCCCCAGATTCCAGTGTGCTGGAAGACTGTGGGGTCGAATGTCATCAGGGCCACGTGCCTTTCTAATGAGCAGTCTTCCTCTCACATGGATCAAATACAGACCAACAGAAATGGAATTCTGTTCAGAGAACATGCTAAGAATGTTCCCAAATGGGAAAACCCTGTAACTGGGAAAAGGATGGCATAAATGTAAAACTCATCATGGGTTTATTCCTTTCAGCCCTGTTTTCTCATTCCTACTCCTGCCCCTAAGTGCTGGTTACTTGCAGAATGGATTACATTTGAAGCAGTGAATAATTTTAAAAACTGCTAAACTAATAAAGGGAATAAAATAGGACCCAGATAATCAATGAGCAGAGAGCTGAATCAGGAAACCCTAGCAAAGGATAGCTGCTGTTAGTGGTTACAGAATCTAGCCTGGGATTCTTTTTTTTTTTTTTTTTTTTTGAGACGGAGTCTCACTCTGTTGTGCAGTGGTACAATCTCTCAGCTCACTGCAACCTCCACCTGCTGGGTTCAAGTGATTCTCCTGTCTTAGCCTCCCAAGTAGCTGGGATTACAGGCTGCCGCTACCACGCCTGGCTAATTTTTTGTGTGTTTTTAGTAGAGATGGGGTTTTGCCATGTTGGCCAGACTAATCTCAAACTCCTGATCTCAGGTGATCTCCCGGTCTCGGCCTCCCAAAGTGCTGGGATTACAGGCATGAACCACCGCACCCAGCCATGATTCTTGACGATAATAAAACGAAACAAAACACAGGCGCTTCTTGAACCACAAAGACATTTCTTGGTCTGTCTCACCATGAATGCAATGGGGGTTCTTAAAGGAGAGGGACCCTCATCTCCTCAACTCTGCACTCTGACTTACCGTAGAGGCCACACCATAGATTTCCAATAAACATCTGCTGAACACACTAAGGAGTGTTGCAAAATCAATGACCTGCATCTTGGTGTCACTAAGAACTACGCTGCTTTTCCTTACAGACATTGGCTATGATGTGTTTGGTTACTTTTTAGGTCCTCGACTCTTGATATTAAGAGTAAGACAGGTCAGTGGAAAGTTACCTTGCTATTTGCTATTTCAGGTTGTTAAATACATTTATGTTCAAGAAGAGGAAATAACCACATAGCCCTATTTTGAGCCACTCAGGACTAGAAATTGACAGGTCAGTAGCTCATCTCTGCCCACCTGATTCTTCAGGGAGTATAATGTGGACCATGATCAAAGCTCTGGAAGAATGTTAACGGCCCAGATTAATATTGAGGTTGTATGGCTTAGCCCATAGGCACAGCTAGAGGCTGACAACTGATCAATAAATGATAAACACACTGCCTGTTTTTGGAACACATTTTCTGAGCAATGGTCACATCCATGCTGACTACCTGTCTGTTCCTTAGGCAGGGTAGTAGGCTGAGAGAACCAGCCTTACAGTTTATTGAGAAGAGAGCTATGCATAGTTTTAAGGGACTGAGATTAGGTCCAGCTGTATGTTCCAGAAAAACAAAAACCAGTAAGATAACAGTAGCTTAAGCATGATAGAGTGTATTTGGTAAAAGAAGTCTGGAGGTGGCTCCATGGCGTCGTCAGGAATTTATATCTTAATATTTCTCTTCTACCATCCTAGTGCTTGGCTTCCATCCCCCATAGCCACCTCATGGTTCACAATGGCTGCTAAAGAATCAGCCATCACATCCCAGCTTTAGAAAGGAGAGAAGGAAAGGCAGAAGGGCCAAAGAACGTCCTTCTCAGCTGAGACACCTTCCTTTCAACACATGTCTCAAAATCCCATACTCTACTTACACATTATGATAGAATAATGGCCCCCCTTGAAGATGTCCATTCCTGATCCCCAGAACTCTGAATATGACACCTTACATGGCAAAAGGGACTTTGCGGATGTGATTAAGGACCTCAAGATAGAGAGATTATCCATGTGGGTTCTATCTCATCACAAGGGTCCTTATGAAAGAGAAGTAGAAGGATCAGAGAGAGGAGACGTGATGATGTAATAACACAGCAGAGGAGAGGGTGGAGAGAGGGAGGGAGGGACGGGGGAGGAGAGAGAGAGAGAATATGAGAACAAGAGAATATGAGAACGAGAGCACAAACATGCCAGAGAGCTCCTGGCTTTGATGACAGAGAAAAGGGCCACGAGACAAGAAATGCAGGTGACCTCAAGAAGCTGGAAAAAGCAAGGAAATGGATCCTTCACCTGTAACTCCCAGGAGGAACACTGCTCTGTTGCCAATACCTGGATTTTAGCCTCTAAGATCCATTTCAGACTTCTGGCTTTCATAACTACAAGATAAGTGAGTGTCTGTGTCTGTGTCTGTGTCTGTGTGTCTGTGTGTCTTATGTGTGTGTTTTGAGATGGAGTCTCACTCTGTTGCACAGGCTGGAGTCCAGTGGCACAATCTCAGCTCACTGCAACCTCTGCCTTCCAGGTTCAAGAAATCTCTGCCTCAGCCTCCGGAGTAGCTGAGATTACAGGTGCCCGCCACCACATCCAGCTAATTTTTTTTGTATTTTTAGTAGAGATGGGGTTTCACCATCTTGGCCAGGTTGATCTTGAACTACTGACCTCGTGATCCACCCGCCTCAGCCTCCCAAAGTGCTGGGATTACAGGCATGAGCTACTGTGCCCGGCAAATGTGTGTTGTTTTAAGCCACAAAGTTTGTAGTAATTTGCAGCAGCGTAAACTCCTACACACATCTTTGGTCAGATCTTCGTCACCTGCCCACGCCTATCAGGGAAGCTGGTTGCAGTGGTTCATTCTGGGCAACAAGGTGCTCAGCCCAAAACGGGGCTTTATGACTAAGGAGGGAAGGAGAAATGGATGCTGGGGCTGGTAACAGCAGATTGCTTTGCAGGGCTATTACATGAACCGGAGGGTCCCTATGCTTAGGACATCAGAAATGTATTCTTCTCAAAACAGAACTGGCCACATCTTGAATCCATCTTGAGGAAATATACCTAAGAAGTCAGCACAAAAAACTACAAGTACTGTGGCAACTGATTCAGAAAGGATTCCAATTATGTTTAGGGCAGAACGTTTCCTGGCATGCCTATGTTAGCTGCAAGTTATTGATCACAAATGCGGTGGCCTGCAGGATTGGTGAGCCCGGCTGTGAAGTTTAGAGGCTAACACAGGGCTTTGAGTTTGAAAGAAAGAACTCACTCAGCTATCAGTCAGACTTCTGGTCTCTAACATTTTTCCTGTTAAAGTCAAGCCATGACCAAAGTCACACAGAACCTAGGTTCTCTTTTGTCCTAGTTAAATGTGAGGACTGACACAGACATTACAGATAGATCACCAGAAAGAAGCTGTTGGTAGGAAAGCACTTGGTTTACATCACAGAGGCTCAACAGATATTTTCTGAACAGAGGAAGAGAATGAGTACGTAAATAAACATATGAATTTAATGGATTTCAGCAGTTTTACTATTTATTCAACATGAGGGCCTTCTATATTCTAGGACTATGTTGACTGCTGGATACAAAGCCAAGTGAGATGTGGTCCCTACACTCCAGGGGCTTGACACCAGGGGGAAGACAGACAAGGAAACCAACCACTGTGCCTCAGTGCATTGAATGCTACCGAAGATATATTTTTGGGAAGACAAGGCCCTACGTCAGACCTGGGTGCCACGAACACTTGGCTGCAGGAGGTAGGGCCTGAGATACATTAAATACATTTTTTTAAATTAGAAATTAAAAATGTTTAGAGACAGGGTCTCGCTCTGTCACCCAGGCTGGAGCGCAGTGGTGAGAGCAGAGCTTAATGTAGCCTCCGATTCCTGGGGTCAAGCAATCCTCTTGCCTCAGCCTTTGGAGTAGTTGAGACGATAGGTGCACGTCACCACCTCTGGCTAATTTTTAAATTTTTTTTGTGGAGACGAGAGCTTTCTATCTTGCCCAGGCTGATCTCAAACTCCTGAGCTCAACGGATCCTCCTGCCTCAGTTTCCCAATGTTTTGGGATTACAGACGTCAGCCACTGTGCCCAGGCTTGAGCTGAATCTTGCTGGGCACGTTGGAATTTGCTAGGTAAGGTAAGGCGGCATTGCAGGATGAGAGAGTGCATTCTCAAAGCCACAGACTCACGGAGGACAACATCAGCAAACATTTACACAGGGCTTACTATTTGCTAGGCACTGTTTTCAGCAGTTTACGCATATTTGCCCATTTGCATGCACAGCACCCTGACGGGTGGTCATTATCCCCCTTTTCGGATACAGACAGTGAGGCAGAGAGAGGTTAGGTGACTTGCCCAAGGTCACATGGTCTGTAGTAAGTGGCAAAGAGCTGGGATTCAAACCCAGAGTTTGGCTCCGGACTCAGTACTTAGGGTCAGTCATCTTGCACACTCTGGAGGTGGCTGGGGAGTTGAGTCGTGAGTGGAAGGCTTAGGAGGCAAGAGAAGCTAGAACCTGAAAGCTACAGAAGACCACTGACAGGTTCTAAGCAGGGGAGCTTCCTCGACATCCTACTCACGATGCTCTCTTTCCTAAAACGACTTTTTTAGTTAGGCTTTTCTTGACTTTCTGGACTATTCTTTTTTTTTTCCTTAATGTAATTTTTATTTTCGTTTTAAGTTCTGGGGTACCTGTGCAGGACGTGCAGGTTTGTAACATAGGTGAATATGTGCCATGGTGGTCTGCTGCACCTAACAACCTATCACCTAGGTAGTAAGCCCAGCATGCATTAGCTATTTTTCCTAATGCTCTCCACACCCCAGCGGGCCCCAGTGTGTGTTGTTCCTCTCCCTGTGTCTGGACCATTCTTACCAAACTAAGAAACAGGGTGGCCAGTCTCCCAGCTGCCTAGGAGAGGGAAGTTATTTCTAGTTTCAACCTGTGATTTGTTTTCAGGCAATTTCTGGGGACAGGTGATCAGAAAACCATTAGGTGGAGTATGGGAAGTTCTTTGCACCACACGAAACCACCAATCATATCTCACCCTGTCTCAACCTTCTAAACACCTCTTGCCAGTCAAGTTACGTGTGGTCGTTTGGATGGTTCAGAGCTAAGGAAATGAATAAGAAATAATCACGTATGCCCTACGAGTTCCACTGCCCAGATGGAGCTACACCAGGGACTGATAACTGATTCTTCATCATCCTTACTCTCCGCATTGGAATGGTGTGTGACACTCCCTTTCCGCAGTGTCTGCTGGCTGCCATTAGACTGTATTTGGTTGTGATTGCAGAATTTGGCTAAATCTTTCCTTCTGCTTCAACAGGCTACTCCTAAAGCATGGTCCTGGGGTCACAGAATTTTGTTAAAATAAACACCAACCGAAAGGGTAGCCTGTGGCTTATTTCCCAGTTTACGGCTCCCACTCATCCATGCTTTCTGGAAGCAGAGATGCTTTAGCTGGAGTGAGAGGAAGACCCTTCTTCTGTTCTACTGCCTGAAGAAGGTGGAGTGGACAGGGGCAAGGACTAACTGGGCTCCTCAGGAATGCATTATGAGGTTACTGTACTAAGAAAGATACAGTACCTTCCGATTAAGGACTAAAACTTATAAATAGATCTGGTTAAGCAAACGTTCTGGGTCTCTCTTCCATGATCCTTCCTGTTGCTATTTTACCTTCTCCACTGTCTCTTCTCTTGTGCATGCAGCTGCCCAATACTTGGGACATGTCTTTACTCCTGGAAGGTGAGATGCCAAGGCAGAGGCTGTCTCCCTTTCTCTTTAAATGACATCCTTCACTTTCTTGGATCATGTAGAATTGTTAGCTACCAGAACAAAGCCTGCCATTGATGAGGACTAGAAAACTGACTTGGTACAAGGCACGTGGGCCATGCTCATCAACATGGCCCAGGGCTGGTTCTGAGGAGGAAATTACTCTTGCCAGAGGACAAAGGACTCCTGTACCTTATATCCCTGGCTCCTGAGTCAGTGTCTTACAGGGACACATCTGATCAGCAGAGCCTGGATCACATTCAATATCCTGGTTGCACCAGAGATGAGCAAGGTAATATCTATTATTTCTCTATCGTTGGGGCTGGTCTTTGCCCCTAACAACATTCATTAGTTTGGGGTTTCCTAATCCAAAGCAACATACTCACATTTGGACGCAGAAGACAAGTGACCAATAGCCCCTAAATTCCCCTCCTTGCTGACCCTGTCTCAACCTTCTAAACACTTTCTCATTCAAAATGAGAAAATCCCAAATGCCAAGACCAGGGAAGTCTTAAGGGAAAAAAGGCAAAAGATATACTGGACTATCACTGGCATAAGAGGGGAAAAGATAGTCCAAACTGAATGGTCATTGGGAAATCCAGTGGGCATTTGCCCAGAGAGCTCTCCCTGCACTTACCTCTTGTGGACCTGGTGATGGGTGCAGGGACCTTGGAAAGCAGGAGGATGAGATTCTAAGAGCTAACATCTGGTTAGGAGAAAGACAAGCACAAAGCACTCTACAGCACCTTGCAGCATACATGCCCGAGGCGGGCATATCACTTTAAGCCAAGAGATGAGACCAGCCTGGGCAACATGGTGAAACACTCACCGTGTCTACTAAAAAACACACAAAAAATTAGCTAAGTCTGGTGGTGCATGTCAGTAATCCCAGCTACTTGGGAGGCTGAGGCATGAGAATCACTTGAATATAGGAGGTGGAGGTTGCAGTGAGCCAAGATCGCGCCAATGCATTCCAGCCTAGACAACAGAATGAGACTCTGTCTCAAAAAGAAAAAAAAAGAGCGAAAACAACTGGGTGCTTATTAAGATAGCAGATTTCAGGGCCCTATCCCATCAAGTACAGGGTGAGCCTTGAAATCTGCACATTTTTCACAATTCTGCAGGGTGATTTTAGAGCAGGTGGTCTACAGTCCATACTGAAGACTTCTGCTGCTACACAGAGCAGGCGTCTGGTCCAGTAAAGCATCCTCATACCCAGCTTCCTTGTTGTTTCCAACTGTACTGCAAGATCCTAGTACATACGGACTTTTTCCCTCTGCTTCCTTTCTATAGCCTAGTAGCACTGTATAGAGTAGGGGCTTAATACATGTTTGCTGCATGCACGATGCAACACTTGCATACCCATTATTCATGCTGTCTCTGGGGCTCCTGAACTTCACCCCTCCAGTTGGATGGAAATGGATAGCCAGCAGGGGGAAGGAAAAGACCCAGGAGAGGTCTGATTGAAGCACAGCAGAACAAAAGAATGTTTTCTAGATTAAATAGTATTTTCTGGGCCCCGCAGACCACAGACACCAGCTGTTGTGGATTTTAAAGCCATGGTTGCAACCCTCAAGAAGCATGCCCATGGCTGATCAGCATTTGGGAGGCAAGATAAAACAAGATGCCAAAAATCACAAAGAAAGTGCCTGCATAGGATTTGCCTACTCACACCCTGGTGAGGAAACACATCACCACCACCACACAGAAAAAAACCCAGAACCAAAACCCAAAAGCCTGCAGGTGCCAGACACATGCTGGGACTCTAGGAGAGAAGGGCTCTGTAACTCAGAAAAGGTGGCAATTTTGCTGAGTACAATTAAAGGCATCTTAGCTGGAGACCTTGGCTGGGTGCACATCCCAAGCTGCTGTGAAGCCAACAAAGGTGAACGTGTGTATGCTTATTTCCTGTCTTTCCCCCGCCCCTGTCTGCAGAAGAGAATTCTGACCTGACCTCTGCAGTTTCTTCCCACCCTCAAAGGAGTGTCCTTGATCAGCTATCACGTTTTTGGGCTTTTGTGAATATGAATTGGGGAGAAACTGGAAGGGGAGTAAAGGAAAAGGCAAATTTAAATAATGACTGGAGAGTTTTCATGTTTTGTTTAGTTTCCAGTGGAGAGGTTAGAGATCATACAGGCTAGCTATTGTGTGTCAGTGAAGTGGATGGGAGAATTGGAAAGCTATTTTAAAGAATGTCTATCTGCATATATAGATCCCCTTCCTGAAGTCTGAGAGCTATATGTACTTTGCATTTTCTCCAGATTGCATGCAGCTTGTTGCATTAGTCCATTTTGATACTGCTATAAAGAACTGCCTGAGACTGGGTGATATATAAAGGAAAGAGATTTAATTGACTCACAGTTCAGCATGGCTGGGGAGGTCTCAGGAAACTTACAGTCATGGCAGAAGGCGAAAGAGAAACAAGGCACCTCTTCGCAAGGCAGCAGAAAGGAGAGGTGCTGAGCAATGTGGGGGAAGAGCCCTTTGCAAAACGATCAGATCTCATGAGAACTCACTATCACGAGAACAGCATGGAGGAAACCGCTTCCATGATTCAGTTATGTCCACCTGGTCTCTCCTTTGACACATGGGGATTATGAGGATTATAAATCAAGATGAGATGTGGGTGGGACACAAAGCCTAACCATATCAGCTGTCTTCTAACACTGCTGTAAGCCTTCCTATTTATGCAGCCCATCTATGACAAGGCTTTCCTAGGCCACTTCCATCCTATGGCACCTGTGCACATCTGGAGGCCACATGAGCATGTTACAGTATCTTCTCTAAAAATGCAGACTTCAGTTCTGATGAATTATATAAGATGTTTCTTCTCAAATTCCCATCCCCGCTATGCCCAGTCTCCCTTTTTCAGGGCCGGTTTCATTCTGTTGTCCTCAACCTGTCCTGTACTCTCCTTCACAGACTTTTCCAAATCCCTCAGCTAGCAAAAATCCTGGCCTTCATAAACCAGATAACAATCTCAGTAGAAGACTAGAATGAATTAACTGATCACTGACTCCTTGTTTTTCAAGAATATACCTGGGGCCCTCAACATCCACTCACCCTGCCACATATGAAGTTAAGAATGCCTAATTTAAACCTAACCATGCAGGATGGAACTGATTCCCAAAGTGTGGTCCTAGCAGTAACAGTATCACCTGGGATAAAAAGAATGCACATTTCTTTTTTTTTTTTCCCTGAGACAGAGTCTTGCTCTGTTGTAAAGGCTAGAGTGTAGTGGCGTGATCTTGGCTCACTGAAACCTCTGCCTCCTGGGTTCAAGCAATTCTTGTGCCTCAGGCTCCCAAGTAGCTGGGACTACAGGTCCCAGGTGTGTGCCACTACACCTGCGTAAGTTTTTGTATTTTAATAAAGATAGAGGTTCACCATGTTGCCCAGGCAGGTCTTGAACTCCTAAACTCAGGCAATCCACCTGCCTCGGCCTCCCAAAGTGCTGGGATTATAGGTGAAAATCAACATTCTCAGGCTTGCTCAGTCCTGCAGAATCACACCTTCCAGAGGAGGGGTCTAGTCACTTGTGTTTGAACAAGACCTTGTCTAGTTGACAACTACTGACTTAGGAGAAAGTTTGGAAAGGGTAGGTTCCTTTTTACCAACAGTATCACTATCTATATTTCTACAGGATTGAAAGTGCTACAGGTTGTGCCCACTGGGTTTTCTATTCCTAAGTCAGAGACAAGACCTGCTTCCTATCTGTTGCAGCAAGGCTGCTCTTCAATAGTTACATGGAGTTGAACCAGTGGCTACAGGAGCCATCACAAGTGGATAATGAAGTTATTTGACCAATGATGAAGGGAACTCTGCACTGAATGCCTGTACACCCCAGTAACAGATCAATCCAGAGAGGGCTCAGCCTCCTCTTTGCCACCCATTGCTTCAAACATTCAGAGAGAGCCTCGGAGATGATAAATGCTACAAGGGCTCTCTCAGAAACATCATCACTCCTGGGCAAGCTGAATCTCCCACAGAGAAATCCTCACATCTGTCCATTCATCCATCTGTCTGTTCATCCACTGCCATCTTCCATCTACCCACCCACTCATCTATCCATCCATCCTTTGATCCAACTAACACACAAATATGTATTAGGTTACCTGTAACTTTGCCATTAGAAATGTTGAGACCAACTAATTCCCCCTCATCCTTGCTGAGTAATACCCAAGTGCCTCTGAAGTCCTGTTATTTCTCTGTCTCATCTCTATATTGCTTTGAGCTTCCTCTTTCTTTAATCAGTCCCTTTCCCACTCTCCACACACACATCTGGAACATCTGTCTCTGGCTCCATTGGTGAGATAAGTCCCCATCTAGCCTTTGCTTAAGCACAGAAAGATCCCTTTACCACTTGGTATTCACTGACTTCCATGTGAAAAAGACCATGTGGTCTTTTCCAACACGCTTTGTTCTTTTCACCTTCTCCCACCTCTGCCACCTAAATTGTGGTTGGTAGGGAAAATGAGCATCTTTCTTGCCTTTTGATGTCCTTCATGGCATTCCTCCTTTCTCTCATGTAAAAATTCTTGATTATTTGGGCTTGTATATTCCACTAGGTTCCTCTCTACTCCTCCAAACAATTTTCAAACAGAAAGAGTAAAATGGTTTGAATCTGAAGGACACTGGAGTAGAAGACATGGAACTGAGAAGCTAACATATCAAACGGGTCCCCTTCATGGATAATAGTGTCACCAAGGATAATGGCAGGTTTGGGGTGGAGAATAAGGTTGTGATCCAGGTGCCAAAGTCTGCCATGAATGAGGAGGAGTTAACAAAAATAGAGATGACAGGAAAGACTCCCCCATCCTTGCCACCTAATTTGGGGTTAGGAGAGAAATGAGTGTAACAAACTACCCCCAAAAGAATAATCACTTATTTTACACAGAAATCTGCAATTTGGGTGGAGGTTGGTGGGCTCACCTCACTTTGTGCAATACAACATCAGTTAGGGTAGGCTACTTAGGAGCAGGAGGATCTACAATACTCCCATTTATCCAAGATTCCTAGTGGATACCTGCAACAGTGGATAGTACTGAATCCTATATATACTATGTTTTTTTCTATACATATCTATTATAAAGTTTTATTTATAAATTAGGCATAAAAGATTAACAACAGCAATAGAACAATCATAGCAATATAATAAAAGCTATATAAATGTAGTCTCTCTCTCAACATACCTTATTGTACTATACTCACATATTTTTGGGCCATGGTTTAGCATCGGTAACTAAAACCTTGGAAAGTAAAACCTTGAACCTACAGTATTTTCAAGATGACTCACATAGCTGGCAAATTAGGCTGATGGCCAGGAGCTGAGCCAGGGATGTGAGCTGGGCACTTCAGTTCCTTTCCATGTGGTCCCTTCCACAGAGCTGCTTGGGCTTCCTCACAGCATGGCAGCTGGATTCTAAGCACAAACATCCCAAGAGAGCATGGCAGAAGTGCATCGAATGTTTATGATTTAGCCTTGGCAGTTGCATAGTGTTGCTTCTGTTCCACCTTTTGGGATGGAGAGGTGAACAGTTTTACAACAGTATGAGGGACACAAGATATTATTCCAGACACCTTTGGAAATACAATCTGTTACACAAGATTGG
Organism: Ateles fusciceps; assembly: GCA_036589455.1. Lineage (NCBI taxonomy): Eukaryota > Metazoa > Chordata > Mammalia > Primates > Atelidae > Ateles > Ateles fusciceps. The sequence goes on along the minus strand of JAZHEH010000228.1, from coordinate 5,014,581 downwards.
CCCTCAAAGTCTTGTTAACCCATGACACCCATATGGAAAAGGAGTTTAAGAGAGACTTCACCATTATCATAAACCTTTAAGAGCATAATGGGACAAACTGTTAATGAAGTTAAGAATTTATTATACCAAACTGAAGTGGACAGATCAGGGATTTAGACTAAAAGTGTTTAAATCCTAACTTTACCACTTACTGTGTACAACCTTGGGAATGTCACTTTACCTCTCTGAGCCTCAGCTTCTCCTCTATAAAATGGGAATAATAAATGTATTTTGCTTACTTGACAGAAATAATTGAATGGGGTAAAGCCAAGGTAAGTGCTCTCAATACCATAAAATAGCTCTACACCTTTGCAGGCCAACAACAGTCTAATGGTCATTTAGATTTTTGTTTTGAAGCAAGAGATGGTAGAGGAAGAAGCACTTAGCTATGGGTGTGGCACCCTGGACTTTATGGCCAGTTCTACTATTTATTAACTATGTGATATTGAATAAGTCATTTAACTTTTCTGAGTCTCAGTGTTGTCATGTAGGAATAATGCCACCTGCTCTCCTTAACTCTGAGAATTACTGTAAGGGCTTAATATAGGTTAACTCAGAGGCTCATGAAAAGAATTTAGTAATATAGGTCAGATCACTTGGTAAATTTAACATAAAGGTACATTTGCAACAAAAAACATAAATGTTATGATTACATAATCATCTAAGCAGCCATGAGTTTTATTTTAGAAAACTTTTTTGTTAAAAGAGTTTAACTAAAACTTTAGAACATATAGCTAAGCAAAAAGAAGAAAATAAAAGTCAAACATAATTTTCCCAGAGAGTCTCTTTCTTTTTTCCCCACCCTCTTCATTTTTCACATATTATAGTATCATATCATATCACTTCCTTTAGCTGAAGTGGTTTTCCATTTTTTTTTTTTGCAATGATAAGCCACACAGCAATAAGAAGGTGCAACTTTTCATGCCTCCTGTGATTTCCTTAAGATAAATCTCTAGAAGGGAACTTTATGGATCATTTTCAAGGTTTCGAAACATACCATACAACCAGCCTTCAAAACCAAATTATCATCCCTTTGGAAGTACATATATGTGTTAGACTGGATTTGCATTCTTGTTTATTTTTGCCAGTCTGATTGGGAAAAAATGATATCCCGTTTAGAAAAATAACTGTTTTTATAAATGAGATTCAAATGTTTCTAATACATTTATTGGCCATTTGTACTTCTTCTATTTGGGTACTCATATCTGTATATTGATTAATAGGAATTCATTAAGTATTAAGGATATAACTGAATTATCTGAAATTCATGTTATAAGATTTTCCCCTTCTGGTCTGGCATGATGGCTCACACTTATACTCCCAGCGCTTTGGGAGGCCAAGGTGGGCAGATCACTTGAGGTCAGGAGTTTGAGACCAGCCTGGGCAACATGGTGAAAGCCCGCCTCTACCAAAATGACAAAAATTAGCTGGGTGTGGTGATGCATGCCTGTAGTCCCAGCTACTTGGGAGGCTGAGGCATGAGAATTGCTTGAACCTGGAAGGTGGAGATTGCAGTGAGCCAAGATCTCACCACTGCACTCCAGCCTGGTTGACAGAGTGAGACTCTGTCTCAAAACAAACAAACAACAGATCTCCCCCTTCCAATCTGCCGTTTATATTTCAGTTGCCTTTTGAGGCAGAGTTTTAAAATATTTTATGTTCAAATCCATCAATTCTTTCTTTTATGGTTTCTGCCTTTGGTATCATGCTTGCAATACTGTCGAGATTTTTTAAGGGATGTGCTTTCATTAGTTGTTGTTGAATTCATTTATTCATTAGTTCAGCAAACACTTACTGAATGTTTCCTGAATGCCAGGCACCGTTTTCAACACTGGAGCGTCCTCTGAAGCATGGAGCCAAACTCAGGATGAAAGCAACCATCACTGAAGGGTTTGTAAACTGAAATACGCAGAAACCTCAAACACATTCCACTCTATTGAAAGGCCAACTGCACAGGGAAAGTTTTGGTTCTGGGCAGGGATTACAGCATTGCCTGCCCCCCCTCCCCCCCCCCACCCCCACCCCGCCGAACTCAGATTCCTGGATCTGATGGCATTTTACAATGAATAAAATCCATATAAACAAGATGATGTTCAGAAAATACTAATGCAAATATCCATGAATGCAAAGGATTAAAATCACACTAAAAAGTATTAATAGCATTTTCCCCATATCAGCCTAGGAGGAATAATCAGCAATGATATAATTTTTCATTTCATTAGGAAGTTAATACAGATATGATTTACCCTCTGGAATCTTTTTTACAATGTCTCTGAAACAAAGACTCCCAGCAAGGGAAGAATTATACCTCCTTCAAGAGTTTCACCAAGAAAGGCCTGAAAGCAACAGAACGGCATCTCAGGATTACCCACTCTGGCCTGGACACGCATCAGTTCCACAAGAGCTGCAATGCTCTTAGTTTGCTGACCCCTGAACTGAACGAGCCTCTATTTATCTGTTACACTTTACTTCTCTTTGAGTCCTGCATTTTTCTTTGTAAGTGAAACATTTCAAATTTCCAGAAAACTTACCCCCAAACTAAGTGCCATGCAAAAATTGCAGACAACTCAAGCCCACAGCACTTGACACATTCTAGCAAAGACTGGAACAGGGCAGAATACTTGGCCTGCCCTTGTGACTACAGGAGACGGGACATGGGCTTCTAGGCAGGGCTCCAGGCCCTACCAGGAATAGACCCAAGCAGGGTGGCAACCCAAGGAGACTGTCCCAGCTCCATTTATGGGTACCATCTCATGCCTGCCATGCCACCTGGATGGCTTCATCCTCTGAGGAAATGCCGCCATGAGACTGGAAGTTACTTGTGCAGAGGGATGGGTTCGCTTTTGCTTATCACAACCCCAGCCAGCACTGAATGAATGAGGGGATGAGAATGAAACTTTCAACCAGTCTATAATTCCTAGTGTCAGGGGCAGGGATCCTTACTTATGATTTGTATGTAGTAAATAATTTTGGAATGAAAATTATTTTTTGACTTTTAGGCTTGGGGGGTACATGTGCAGGTTATATGGGTAAATTGCATGTTGCTCAGGTTTGATAGACAAAAGATCTCATCACTCAAGTAGTGAGCAGAGGACCCGCTAGGTAGTTTTTCGTCCCTTGCCCCCCTCCCACCCTATCCCCTCAGTGGTCTTCAGTGTCTATTATTCCCAACTTTGTGTCCATGAGTACCCAGTGTTTATCTACCACCTATAAGTGAGAATATGCAGTATTGAGTTTTTTGCTCCTGCTTTAATTCACTTAGGATAATGACCTCCAGCTCCATTCATGTAGCTGCAAATAACATGATTTTGTTCTTTTCATGGCTGTGTAGTATTCCGTGCTGTATGTGTACCACATTTTCTTTACCCAGTCCATTGTTGAATCAATGGGTTGTTAACAGTTATTTCCATCTCATCTTGTATCTTATAATTAGAGACTGGACATCAGCTTTTGAGAGGAAAAAGCAGCCCAGGGCCATCAGTGTGAGCCTGAGGGCCAGGTAAACATTACATGGGGTGGGGGGACATATGGGTGGAAAAACAGAGTCTCTATAAATAGGACATATTTCTGTCTATTTCACGACTTGGTCTGTGGGTACGTCTGACACTTGTGGTCCCTAAAAAGAATCTTTTCCATCTCATATTCCTCGCTATATTCAACACGCTGCCAAGGAATGGCCTTCTTCACAAATCTTTTTCAAAACCACCTTCCATGTGGCTCAACTCTCTGACTCATCTGCCACGTGGCCATCTACCCGGCCCTCCTTTTCTTCATAGTCTTTTTCTTCCTTTGTGGGTTAAAACAATGGAAATTTATTCTCTCCCAGTTCTAAAAGCCAGAAGTTGGTTCTTCTTAGAGGCAAGTCCACTGCACGCCCTCTCTGGGATGCTGCTGGGCATCCTTGATGCTCCCTGACCTGCAGGTGGGGCCTGGATCTCTGCCTCCATTCTCACCTGGCCTTCCTCTTTCAGTCCTCTTCCTGGGCCTCATAAGTGAGTCCATTTGTGTTTGACCTTCTCTGCCCACAGATTGGCAAATCCCCCACATCTGTCACCCGTGTTCTTGGCCCTTTGATGCTGCTCATAATGGCATCACCCATTCTCATGGGGACACACACAAGCTGTGGGCACCCAGTCCCCAATCCTGGACAAGGACGAGGGGTGAGGCTGCTCTCCTGAGTACACAGGGCTCTCCCAGTCTCCTGGGCTGGCCCACTGAACTGGACCTGAGCTTTCCTGGAAAATGAAGAAGGGGGCCAGGCATGGTGGCTCACGGCTGTAATCCTAGCACTTTGGGAAGCCGAGGTGGGCAGATCATGAGGTGAGGCGTTTGAGACCAGCCTGGCCAATATGGTGAAACCTCGTCTCTACTAAAAATATAAATTAGCTGGGAATGGTGGTGCACGCCTGTAGTTCCAGCTACTCGGGAGGCTGAGGCAGAAGAATCTCTTTGAATCCAGGAGGCAGAGGTTGCAATGAGCTGAGATCATGCCACTGCACTCCAGCCTCGGTGACAGATTAAGACTCCGTCTCAAAAACAAACACACACACCCCAAAAAGCAAGACTTTTCTCTCGCTCACTTGACTCCACAGCTCGTTAGGACTGCTTATTTCTCTAGATTTGTTTTCTCCAAGATTGCAGACACTAACAAGAAGTTACTGAGCTATCTCACTCCTTTATTATAACTTACAATATACTAGATACTTTATGTTATTATATGTTGATCAATATTATAGCATAACTCAGATGTGAAGCTCATGTTGCAGTTCTAAGGATATACGAATTGTATTTTTACATCCTATTTGTATTAGTCCAACTTCATACTGCCAATAAAGACATACCTAAGACTGGGCAATTTACAAAAGAAAGAGGTTTAAAGGGCTCACAGTTCCACATGGCTGGGGAGGCCTCACAATCACAGTGGAAGACAAGGAGGTGCAAGCCATGTCTTATGTGGATGGCAGCAGGCAAAGAGAGAGCTTGTGCAGGGAAACTCCCCCGTATAATACCGTCAGATCTCCTGAGGCTTATTCAGTATCATGAGAACAGTACAGGAAAGACCTGCCCCCATGATTCAGTTACCACCCACCAGGCCCCTCCCACAACATGTGGGAATTCAAGATGAGATTTGGGTGGGAACACAGACAATCCATATCATCATTTAATCCATGGAATGATTCTGTGAGGTCTGCAGGGAGCGTGATCCCTGCTTCTCAGAAGAGGAAACGGGAGCCCAGTCTTTCTTGCAGCCCACAGCAAGTGATGTAGCACAGTGGCCTTCAAGGGAGGAGGCGTGGGGAGCTGTACACAGGGTGCAGGTGATTAGGGGTGCAACTGCCCAGAAACAATGTAAGCATCATAAAATACATCCATGATGAATACTTTCTCCCCTTGGTGCTCCACTGATGCTGGGATAGAAGCCAGCCGTGGGGTTTCTAGGCCAGTGCTGTTTCCCCCTCTCCCATGGCCCCTCAAGGTCAAGGCGGAGGTGATTTTAGATGTGGAGGGGCACATCCCACATATTCAATTCACAGTCAGGAGGAACGAAATCCTCTTTTCTTAAAGGGATGTGTTAGGTCAGCCTGCGGTGGGGGAGGCAGTCCCCAAAGCATCATGTTAGAGCTGCAAATTCCAAACTCTGGTGATAATCCTCCTCTGTCCTGGGTGTAAGACATTCCAATACAGTTTCTGGTTTAGTTTAGAATATAAATGATTACATTTCCCATAGGTTTGATGACCAGGAAAATCCTACCCCACCCTCCCTCTGCTCCCTGCCCTCCAGCCCAAGGGGGCGCAACTCATCACCACGTGGCTCATCACGCCATCCTGCCAGACCACTGCTCTGGCTGCAGTCCCTTCCCTTCCCCTCACCCCACGTTTCTGATGAAAATTATTCCAATCTATCCATGCTGCTCACTGTCCTCTTCCTGACTTCACAGGGGAAAAGAGATCCTCTCAAAGTTTTAAGACAGCTTCTGCAGTACAAAAATAATAATAATAATAATCTAACTGCGTCCATCTTTTGACCTAGAAACAGTCTGTTGGCCGAAGGCAGAAGTGATCTGGGCATGAACAGGTGTCCTTGCTTGAGGCCGGCATTCCTTTCTGCCTTACTTTCACTCACTCAATGGTTGCAGTGCACACTATCACCACGTAGGGGCACTGTTGCTCTGGAAAACCACACTGCTTCTACAGGCAGTTGTCTTCAGTTAAGAAAAACTGCCAGGTTACAGGAGTGTGCTATTGATTTTTTCTTTCTTTTAAATTAATAATCATTGGCCTTCTGAATGCTACTTAATTTCTTAGTTGCAGAGTTACAGAGCTGAGCCTGTGAGATGTCGTTTATGGCATTTTCCAGAGGCGAATAATGAAGGCCCAGGGACAGCTTGGTTACAGCAAAATTACTGATGAAGGTTTTTCGTGACTTTAACAGTGTTCCCGGACCTTCAGGTAATATGAATTAAATCATTAACAGGCTAATTGCAGAGATCCAAAAGATAAAAAGGAAAAAAAAATGAATGTACAGGAAAGAAAAGTTTTAGGTTTATTGAAGGGTAGGGGTGGGGGCAGAGTTAGCGGAAGGGAGCAGGAATCACCCTATCCCAGACCTCACAGATTATGTAGTGATGGTGACTGGTTACTAAAAAGTGCCATTAAACCAGTAGTTCCAGAATTTAGGGGACTGTGGATCAGAGGTCTAGCTTCCTCAAAGCATCTGCAGCAAATCCTGATGCCCAAATCTCCAGCTTCTCCCACTGTAAAGCGGGTGCTTATTCTTGCCTGCAGACAGTTAGCATTTGGCTAATATTCACTTCAAACATGTAATTTTGGAGACCCTCAAATAGAGCAGGATATAAAAATGTAACACCCTCCTGGCATTGTGAGATCCTTGTTATCTGCACGTTTGTGCCGGGAGAGCAGTGCAAAGAAAACTGGGGGCAAACCCGGGGTTTGAGACTTACTTCTGCCATGAACTTGGTACACTGAGTGAATCATATCCAAATTCTTTCTTCTTTCATCTGTCAATTGAAGCTTATAGCTAAGCTTCCTTCTGAGTCCATTCTGATTCTAACAAACACCTCCCCCTCCCTGTGTTCAGCCCACTCGGTGCCAACCTTCCTGGCCTTCCAGTCCATTTCTCTGTCTCACACCCTTGTGGGGGCAGTCTGGACCATTTCGTTCTACTTCTCTCCACCTACAATGTCCTTCTTCCCATTCCACTGCATTTCTATGTGTGTTTTTAACTCCCAGGGCAAAAGCCACCCACTCCGAGAAGCATTCCCTGATGCCACAGGGGCAGAGTCTCCCCCTCTTTTATGATTTTCTGTACTTTACCTATACTTCTCTTTAGCACCTGCCCTTTTCTCTTTTGGGTTATGATGATTTAAGGAGCCTTTCTACACCAGCCAGGTCTCCAGGGGCATGATTGACATGGATTTATCCATCCCCACAGGGTCTAGCTCAGTGGCCAGCACACAGCAGGAACCAAGGAATTGGCTGCTTGAGTTAACAACCACATGTGCACAGACACATTGTATTTCGTGCAGAGCATCTGGGCTGGACTTAAGCACTGATGTTCAGCCAACAGGATTTGGTCCCCAGTATACTCACACTGTCTCTCTCCTATGATTTAGGCAGGCTTCCGCAGTGGCCAGCGCTCTTGGACTCTGAGTCAGACTGCCTGAGTTCATAGCCTGGCTCTGCCACTTATCAGCTATGAGAGTTTGGACAAGTTAATGAACTTCTCTGTGCTTCCATTGCTCACCTATGCAGTGAAGATAATGACAGTATTCTCTTTACACAGATGCCATGCAAATAAAATGAGCTAACACTTGTAATACACTTGAAAGGGTACCCAGTGCAAAGCAAGCTCTCAATAAAGGCTACTAGCTTTAAATAATATTTTTACTACTATTAATCAAAATATAACAACCCTGGGACTTCTAGCCAGTTAGCTGTATCTTTCTCTAATGGTAAGAACAAAATATCCATTTGTGTTTATCCTGGTGCTCATTCATGTCTCTAGTTAGTTTTACTGGCATCCACTGTAGAAGGCTGGGAAACTCATCCAAGACACCTGCTCTCTGGGTGGGCTCCAGCTTTGGGTCTTCACAGCGAATCTCAAAAACCTTGAGTGCATGGAAAACAGATGAACTCACTATCATTTCAGCCTGCCACCAGCCGTTTGCTAAACTGCACAATTTGATCTGGCGTGTGTGCTCCTGGCCCCTCTCAGACCTGCCCAGGCGCCAGCCTTGCCCTTATCTATATGGTGCTATGGCTGTAATTCAGCTGACCACTTATGACACACATCCTCTCAGCAGATTTGTCCTTTTATCTGCTGAGATTCAAGGACAGAAGAAAGCAAAGGAAATGAAGAGAGGTGAGAATAAACAACAGGAGAATAAATCCGTTTCAAGGCACCTTCCGTGCAAGGATTTTCGAGACATTCTCTCTCCAGGTTGGAGTTGAGCAGTGAACGTGCCTCTCTATCCATCATTGGGCTAGCTCAGCCTGTATCTGGCTGCAGCATTATTTCAGAGAAACTCCTTTTTCTCTCTTTCCGATCCTATTCTAATTTCCTTCTACCTCCTCTTAATCCTATTTCCTGGTAAAGAAGTTTGTTTTGAAGGGAGACACTGGCAGTAAAGACGGTGTCCGTCTGCCTCATGGTCTTTTCCCAAACTATCAGGATCCAGTAAAATGGGCTGTGGCTTTTGGCATGCATGTCCAGGTGGGGACAGGGGGATGGAGGACAGGTGGGAGAATGATGAAAACAGGGACAGCCTAAGTTGTCTTTCTGCCTCCAAGTGTTCAGATCGCCCCCAACCTGTGCTATAAGTCACTGCCACATTAAGCTTCAAGTACCACCAGAGCTCTCTTGATCAAAAACTTGGGTGTAAAAGGATGTGAAATCATGTGGTCAGTGGCTCCTTGTTACGGATATGGAACCTGGGGCCCAGAGGGCCCAAGAGGAATAACAGCCAGCACCTATGCAGTTCTGATTATGGCAAGCACTTCATCTAAATGTTGGCACAGATGAACTCATTTCAGCCCCAGAACAACTCGTAAGGTATGTACTGCTCTTTTATGTACACTTTGTAGGTGAGGACACAGAAGTGCAGGCTTGCTAAGTAATGAGTCCAGGGTCATCTGGCTAATGAGTGGCAGAACTGGGAGTGAAACCCGGAGCTGGCGGCAGAGCCATGGGGTTCCCCCAGTCATGACGCCTCCTAGGAGTGATCTGTCAACAGAGAGTGCCAGAGGGTCTACAGGTCTCATGTCTCCAAATCCAGTTCCCTATTATCTGGGGGGAGAAAATAAGAAGGCCCGAATTCTTTAGCCTGGCTTTTTACACCTTCCCAGCATAACGCCAAACCACCTTTCCAGCTCAGCTGGCACCTTCTCCCAAATGCACTTAATTAATTCTCCTGGATGGCTGGCACAGTGAAGGAGTGAATAAGAAATGAAGGACTGAACTCTCCTAGGTTGACATGGCGGGGGGCGGGAGTCATCTCCCTATGTGCAGTCATTCAGTAGACTGAGAATATTTGACAATGACCTCATCAACATTTCAATCCATCTTTCCCATTCTTTCTGAGCCTAACGCTTTTCACACAACTCAGCTGGCAGGGAACACTGCAGAAACCAGAATGCTGGCGGCACAATTTCATGTTTTCCCTCCATGCAGGTGGCATGCTCAGGGAGTGACGCTGCTAAATCCGTGAAGGGTTAAGTACCACCGCCCCGCCCTGTGGTGGCAGCAGTAACAGTAGCAGCCGTGACGCGGTGCTAACATCTGCTAAGGCAGATTCTGTGCCAGGTGTTGTCCCACCTGTTTGGTTTGGTTTGAGATGGAGTCTCACTTGCTTGCCCAAGCTGGAGTAAAGTGGCACGATCTCAGCTCACTGCAACCTCCATCTCCCAGGCTCAAGTGATTCTCACGCCTCAGCCTCCCGAGTAGCTAGGACTATAGGCATGTGTCACTATGCCCGGCTAATTTTGCATATTTTAGTAGAGATGGGGTTTCACCATGTTGCCCAGGGTGGTCTCAAACTCCTGAGCTCAGGTGATCTGTCCACCTTGGCCTCCCAAGGTGCTGGGATTACAGGCAGGAGCAACCACACCCATCCCATCCCATGTGTTTTATACGCACCTATCAACCTGTGTAATCCTCACGCCATGGTTATAGTGGTATATGCACTATTATTAGACTCATGTTGTTGAGACATTGAGAGATTAAGAAACTGACCCAGAGTCACATAACTGGCATCAGAGGTGGTATCTGAACCCAGGCAGTCTGTTGTCAATGCTCATACTCTTAACCACACTCTTTAGAGAGCTCCAAGAGAGGTTCTTGTTCCTGCCCGAGTTTGACTTCAGGGGATCATTTCCTTGTTTGCAATGGGCAGCTACTGGCACAGGTCATGTTAGCACTAGAGCCTAAGGTCAGGTGTCCACTGCTGCTTCCTGAGAAGAGTTGTGGAGTTCAACCCAAAGACCCGAAACTCTAAGCAGATGACTTAAGCTTAATTTTGTTTTTTATGGTGGGGAGGAGTCACTTTATAGTTTTCATTTTAGGTTAATATAATTAACTGAGAGCACTGTGAAATTGAAGTTCAGTCAACCTACAAATCGATACTTCATACATGTTAGGCTTAATGTAAAATACTGGCATTTTTGCAAAACGTTTATCATTCAGAGCTCAGAACAGAGGACAAGGAGAAAATGAGACCCATCTTTTCATCTTTTGCTGGGGCTCGGGGTCCATGAGATATAGGAATATTCAGATCAATGTTTCTCAAAACTGTGTAATGCATACAGAGGTCTGTTAAAGAAGAAATTCTCACAGTGCCCTGGTATTGATTTACATTCTTTTAATTTCAATGCCAGAAATGCAAAACTAGGAATACATTTTTTTTTTTGAGACAAGTCCCGCTCTGTCACCCAGGCTGGAGTATAGTGGCACAATCTTGGCTCACTGCAGCCTCTGCCTCCTAGGTTCAAGTGGTTGTCCTGCCTCAGCCTCCTGAGTAGCTGGGATTACAGGTCCACACTACTACACGTGGTTAATTTTTGTATTTTTAGTAGAGAAGGGGTTTCACCATGTTGGTCAGGCTGATCTCAAACTCCTGACCTTGTGATCTGCCTGCCTTGGCCTCCCAAAGCGCTGGGATTACATGAGCCACCGCGCCCAGCCTAGGAAAATAAACTTTTTATGCTTTTAGTTCTCATACAAGTGTACAACCAAATGAATGCACATAAGCACAGAGACAGAGATGAGTAAAATTCAAATTAAGAAGCAGTAATTCTCGTCATGGACGTTGCTTTGGTAACACTAGTCACCAATGTTGTGCATGTCAGGTCAAACCATAGGCAGCTGCCACTTCTGTAGATCAGAAATAAAAGTAATTTTAAAAAATTTTAATTGGGAGGTCATTAGGCTGAAGCAATTCTAGAATTTTATGTTCCTATGTAAGCAAACCAAAGTCCAATGTAAACAGTAAAATGAAATTACAGAAGTTACCAATCAGAAATCTCCAACAAACCTCTAACTAGGGACTTTCTACTCTAACAAATCACATATGTCTTCTTGGTTTTACTTCCCTTTTCAGCCTATTAGAGCTCCCTACCCATGCTGCTGGGTAGAGCTCCCAGACCTCTTCCAGTTCTGAGCACTCCCCAATTCACGAATCCTTTAATCCGCACATAAACTCTATTAAATGTATTGTGTCCAAAGCTTTTCCTTTTAACAGTGGAAAAAGACTAAGTTACATGTTCCTTTTTTGTTGACTTGAATCTTTTGACTCTGAACAAGAGGGACCCCTCGCTGGAGTCTCTGTTTTTATTATGATTTTAAAATAACATGCTAGTTTTTACAGAAGTAATCCAAGTGTGCTCCTACATACATGGTTTAAAAAGTTTGTTTCATTAAAATAAGAGTCATTTTGTATTTTACGCTCTACTTTCTGCCACAGAATTATTCCAAGTTGTTGTGAACTGAGATGGAACCGAAAGAAGCCATCTTCCAGCCAGGTGCCCCAGGTGTGCGTGCTGCAGGGCAGCCACCCTGTGATGACTCAATTCTCCCAATCGCTTTTATCCTTCCACATTGCTCTAAAACTGGTTCGTTAAGCCTGCCATGACTTTACTTAGCAGAAATGTACCAATTAGCTAATAAGCTCTCTTCTGCTCTTTATCATTAAACTGTGACACTTAACATAGCATGTGCCTCTTATGTACCACGCCATTTCCATGATGTCAAATTGATTTAATATCTACTCTAAGAAACTATAAACTCTTGGTCTATAAGCATGTCATTCAACTGTGAACTGTCACGGCAAAGGAGTTTTGCTTTTGTACCTGATGATGGAGTCCCACACAGTACAAAATGAGGACAAGACAGATTTTATCAACCCAATCCCAGCCAGATATGCCTTGCAAACATTTAAAGTCAAGTCATGTTATTTTAGGTGATTGTCTTGGTTACCAACAGGACTGAGAACAAAGGCACTGAAATCTCATGACAGTACTTAGTTATAAGGTGGTCATCTAGGGTATATATACATATTATTATCATAAACATTGAAAAGATTATCATAAAAAAGTTTTTAAGTCATCATAAAAAACACACAATTTGAAAAATCAGTAGAATCTGCAAGTCATCTGAGAACCACCAGGGGTCTGTGGATCTTAGTATAAATAGACTTGAGTTGATCTAAAACTGCTGAATGCAAGTCAGTCTTCAGAAGATATGGCTTTGCCAACTATGCTGTCACAACAGAAAAGGACTCTTTATCATTTCCTTTAAATAGTAAGTGTTATAAGTGGATTAACAAGCATGAGTCAGTTTGTTAAAACTTGATTCAAATGCAACTTTTTTGGAGCATATCCTTCATACAAAGCAAGAGCCAATTACTATAGTTCTCTCCAGTGGAGCAGAGGGGAAGTCTGCCTGTAATCAGAAAGCAAAGCGAGCCTGGAGGTTTCCTAACTGGCTTTCCTGTTGCCGATATATGACTCCTTCTAAGAGTCTGGTTTACCTCCCTATTTAACACAGACTGCAACAAATGTTACAATAAGAGAAAAGCGCACTTAAGAAAGCAACAGTAGTAAGGGTGCTCTCCATCTGCTGAGCCATGAGATGATCCAGCTATCATCGCAATGAGCTATTTCCCTTGCACTTCAACTACTGGGGGGAGGATTTTAATGTCATTGCACAACAAAGGACCTGTCATCTGTGTTTCACACAAGGTCAGGTTCTAAAACAAAGTAACATTTCCTGACAAAGGGGGCTTTAGAAGCCTCTCCCAGTTCACTGTCTGGAATAACACAGACCTTGCGGGAATCACGCAGCAGTTAAAAAATACAGCACTCACAATAAGGTTTGACCAAATATCTGAGCACCTAGTGGCAACTGCAGATCTGGGGGCTTCTCAGCCTCCATAATCACATGAGCCAATTCTTTACATAACTCTCTTTATACACACACACAGACATGCAGCATTCGCCAGAAAGACATTAGGAAGAGCAACACAACAGGGCAACCAGAGGGAAGCAGATCTTTCCATTGACAGCCACCAGTAAAGACGCCATACTACAAGACAGTTCTCCAAACAACAAGCGTATAAGCAAAGACTAAGACATAGCTATGGGAGTCATGAAGCAAAACAAAGTGGGCAGCTCAGCATAGGCAGCGTGGGGCAAGGCTGCATGGACACACAGAGAGGACTCAGATCCTCCCAGAACTATCATCGTTTCACCACGTGAGGTGGAGGTGGTCATCAGTTTTTAAGCCAGGAACACCTGGGGTCTTGGTATTAGAACCTACAATACAATAGAACATGATACATTACAAATCTATATAATTATGAATAGTATGTAACAACATCAATGTAACTAAAGCAAACTGTTACAGTTTTCATTACCCAATATGGCTTTGGCTGTTCTCATTGGTTATTTTCATGAAGTCTGAGTTAATGTTACATGGTGGTGTCTGGACGATGTGGACCAAGCTGACTATTGAGATCACGGCTGGATATCCATACAGCGGCCACAAGCAAAGTTGCAGCCTTACTGAATACAGCCTCAGGGAGGCTGACTTCCCTCTCAGTCCAAAGGTGTCTGTTGGTACCTGTAACCACCTTTGTGTGGTGGCTGGTTTGGGAGTTTTGTCCCCAAAACACTCAGATGAACACACCCATATTGCTCCACATCTATTACAAGGCAATGACAGATATTGCCAAACACAAAGAAAACACAAAATTGCACTGGGTTCTACAAAGGGAGCTTTTCCCATCTTTGGGAGAAATCTGGTAGCCAGTGGCAGAAACTAACCCCTACCTCCTGACCCCCAGCCTCTACTCCCTTCATAAACAATCAGTGAGCTGTGGGAGCCTCTTCAACTCTTCGAAGCTTCTGTCCCTGGTCACCAGCTCCTACACACGACTGCCTTTGCCTCAGTTTCACAGAAGTGCTCAGACATATGCAGCAAACTGCTTATCTGATGTTTTGCTAAATAGCAGTTTCCTTTTTTTTTTTGAGACAGTCTCACTCTGTCACCCAGGCTGGAGTGCAGTGGCACGATCTCGGCTCACTGCAACCTCTGCCTCCCAGGTTCAAGTGATTCTCCTGCCTCAGCCTCCTGAGTAGCTGGAATTATAGGCAGAGCCACCACACCCAGCTAACTTTTGTATTTTTAGTACAGACGGGGTTTCACCATGTTGGCCAGGATGGTCTCGATCTCCTGACCTTGTGATCTGTCTGCCTTGGCCTCCCAAAGTGCTGGGATTACAGGCGTGAGCCACTGCACCTGGCCGTAATTTCCTCTTTTGTGGCTAAGAGACTTTCCTCCAGGTGACTGGATAATTTTCTCTAAACATCCTCCTTCCCCCACCCTCTCCCACTTACTGTCTACAGTAACATTAACATCTGGACATAGACAGCCCCAGCAATCCTGGAGTAAACACTGGAAATGGGAGGGTGATCTTCTATAACGACCACGGCAGCTCTGAGAAACCAATATGGCATTCCAATCTTTAAAAGAAGGTACAAGGGGGTGAAACTGAAAGCTGATTACATTTCTGGAAATAGAAAATTCAATGCTGTCATCAAAAGAAGTCCCTGCCAGGGATTCTTCCAGCAGAGGGGCAGGCAAGGAGACCTAGTACTAATGTGGAGGTTTGTACTTCCTCAAACGCTGGTTGTTGGGAGCTTCAACGTACTTACCTGTGATGACACAAGGCCATATGGGTTAGAGGCAGACATCATTTATCCATAAACATGTACTTGTATACATACACATGTAAAGATTATATATGTCATCATGTCTAAGCACTCAACAGTGAACCTGGGTAGATGGAACTGCTTTACAGAGAAGAATGTTAAGACATGTGTGACTACTTAAGGTGACACTGTCACTGGTGGAGCCACACTCTGAACCCACTTCAGAAAGCAAGTCATTTATTCTTCGCTTTGCTGTGTTGATGTCCTTTCAGAAATTTAAGTAGTTAAAGAAATGTAGGGGGTAATTAGTACTATTTAGTGGCCAGTTTGCTTCCCTGCTAAGAGTAGACTGTCTAGTCCATGGTTAGGGGAAAGACGGAAATACTGCTGTGAGGTTCTCTCCTCTCTCTTCTCCGTGCCACCTTCCAGGCTCCCTCACAAGTTACAGGATCACAAAGGAGTGGATTTGGAAGGCAATGAAGACCTTGCAGGGATACATTCCTGCCTCCTTGCCGGTGCCACCCAGCTCTCCCCTTTACATTCTTCCTATAGTTACCCAATCTCAGGAAGCTGCTGATTCTGTTTTGAAACCTCTCTGATTGTCAAGTACTGTTTTTCCCTTATGCTGATCTTAAAAATCTGTTTCCCCCGCAACCTTGTCTCATTCGACTCTGCCCTCCTCAACTTCTTGTGAATCCCTTTAAGTTCTTCTCTTCTCCAGGGTCCCCCCCTTCCTCTCACTGCTCTTCATCCTGACAGATCCTCCTGGCTCATCACTCTGCTGGGCACTCCCCAGGGAGAAACTGAGATTTGTCATTGTTCTCTTACAGTGGGTGCCTCGACATAAGCCAGCACTTCTGAGGTGCTCTTGCTACGTTGGGATGTGGGAGGACCTCCACTTCTCTTGATTCCGACACTCAAATGCCACCTGTGGCAGTAACCCTGATGGCAGCCCTGCCACTCTTTCGGCCTTCATTCTGGCCAATGCTTAGACAAACTAGCAATGCCTAACATCTCCTTTAATTTGGCTCATCAGCTGAAATCTTTTGAGATTTGGCCTCGTTGTTGTGCTTGCCCTATGGGGCCACACAGAGTCCTGAAGCATGCAGGGCTGCTGGCAGGGGCCTGCATCCCGGGGAAAGCTCACCCAGCACCATGGTTGGGAGCACAGGAGCGGGCATCAGGGGTTTCCCCTGGGGGAAAGGGTGGTTCTCAGTGCTGGAACGAGGCAGATGGGGCATCAGGATCTGGCTCCATCCAGAACACATCAGACGAACTTCAGTAAACACCTTCCCTCAAGCTTCAGGAAATATTCTCCCAATCATCCTGAATTTCCAGCTCTCCCAAGTCTTCACAGACTGAGGCATCTTAAGGGAGCTTCTCGGATCCACAGAACTGACTTTTCTTTCTCACTTTGAATCAGTCATAACCATGACTTTGACCCTTACCTCCTGTCTTCATTCAAGACCTTCACAGAAACTTGAATAGAAGTGGGTCAAAGAGAAGGGTCCTGTGCCCTTTTCTCCTTACGCCATGCAAGCATCACTAATGAACACTAGTGCATGACTGTCTAACCCAGGTCAGTACAATCTTTCTGTACGGCCAACATTTCTTCAGCATATTCATTACCAACCAAACTTTGAGAGGCTCCATCAAATAGCTTCCCAAAATCAAGAAACCTGAGATCCTTCGCATTCCTTTTTTTAGTAACTTTATTATAGGTTCGATAATATGCTACATTGACCCTTTCTGGAAATTAAACATAATTTTCTTTCAGCACTCTCAGGTAAGATTCATTTAGGCTTGCAGACAGGCTTAAAGGAGTTAAGCACTGGCTCATTGTTATGACCATTTTGGGCTTGTTTCTTTTGCTTTCAGTGTTGTTTATTCTTCACGTTATTTTTAACTGAATGTAATCATTGTACATCTTAATAGGGTAGGGAGTGGTATTTCAATAGATAACAACGTGTAATGATAAATCATGGTAATTACCATATCCATCACGTCGAACAGTTTTCATTTGTGTTGGGAATATTCAAAATCTTCTATTGTAGCTATTTGAAAATATACAAAAACTACTGTTAACTGTAGTCACTCGACAGTGCTATAGAACACTAGAACATGCTCCTCCAATCTGGCTATAATTTTGTATCCTTCAGCTGACCTCTCCATCTCCTCTCCTCCTACCCTTCTACCCTTCTCCACTTTTAATAACTACAACTGTACTCTCTACTGCTAGGAGAGCAACATTTTTTCAGCTTATGTATGTGAATGAGATCATATGGTATTTGTCTTTCTGTGCCTGGGTTATTTCACTTAACATAATGTCCTCCCGGCTCATCCATGTTGCCATGAATGACAACATTTCATTTTTAAATGACTGAATAGTATTTCATTGTGTAAATATACCACATTTTCTTTATCTATTCATCTGCTGATGGAAACTTAGGTTGATTCCATAGGTTCCATGTCTTAGCTATTGTGAATGGTGCTGTGATGAACATGGGGTGCAGGTATCCCTCTGATACCTACAGGTTCCCTTTTCTTTCAATAAATGCATAATAATGGGGACTGGGCATGGTAGCTCACACCTGTAATCCCAGCACTTTGGGAGGCCAAGGTGGGCAGACCACTTGAGATCAGGAGTTCAAGATCAGCCTGGCTAACATGGCGAAACCCCGTCTCAACTAAAAACACAAAAATTAGCTGGAAATGGTGGATGCGCCTGTAATCCCAGCTACTGGGGAAGCTGACGCAGGAGAATCGCTAGAACCCAGGAGGTGGAGGTTGCAGTGAGCCAAGATCACGCTATTGCATTCCAGTCTGGGCAACAGAACGAGACTGTCTCAAACAAAACACAAAACAAAACAGAAACCTCGTAGTGGGATTGCTGGATTGTATGGTAGTTCTATTTCTAGCTTTTGGAGGGACCTCCATACTATGCTCCATAGTGGCTGTACTAATTTACCTTCCTACCAACAGTGTATAAGTGTTTTTTTGCATCTCTGTGAGCATGCTATTGTCTTTTTGATTATAGCCATTCTAACTGGGGTGATATAATATCTCACTATGGTTTTTATCTGCATTTCCCGGATGACTGGTGATGCTGAACATTTTTTTCACATACCTGTTGGCCATTTGTATGTCTTCTTTTGAGAAATGTCTGTTCAGATCATTTGCCCAGATTTTAATCACAATGCTGTTTATCATTTTCTTTCCAGTTAGACCACTGTCTTTGATAAGAAAGATAAATGTGAAGTAGCTTTTACTTCATCTGCTTTCCTCACACCAACTACCATAGCGCTCAACCTCTTGAAGCAGGAAGTACTTCTGTGCCTCCTTGCCCTTACTGCTGGATATCTTCTATTTGCTTCTCCAGAAATGCTCCCTTTCTGTACCCTGCTCTGAGTCCTGAGAGGGATCTTGGATGGACTGGATCAGTGGGTTTCTGTTTGCCTTCCGGTTTCTGGTTGGGTTCAGCCAAGGGGAGGCAGCACCAGGAGGTGGTGGAGCAGACAGTGGGTCAGCTCCCTTCCTGCCCAATCCCATGGGTTCGCTGGGCTCCGCCATTGAGAGCCAGTGCTTCCGCTACGGGTCCCTTCCCTCACAGACCACTCCCATCAGGGTCCAACGTGCTCAACCTCTTGTCGCTTTCCCTATATCCTACTCACACCTTTTTAAAATCTTCTTTTTATTAAAATATCCTCAAATATCTTCAGTGAGCCATCTGTTTCCTCTGAGATGACATCATCTTTCTTGTCACTCCAAATCAAATGGTCTTTTTGCTGTGGTGGCAGCTGACCTCAGGATGTTTTGCAAGACTCCAGTCTTTCCTGAGTGTTAGCCTATCTGAACGTTATTCCTTCAGCTTTGGATGCTTTATGTTTCCTTCTACTTATCTTCCTTGCTTTATTTCATTCATCTTTTAAAAATTTCAGCTCTTCAGAAAGAGCTACCTGGTTTTCTGATTTAATGGCACACGTTTTCCTATTTTTTTCTCAGTAGAAACATTTGGAAATCCCAAACTTGCTAGAGAAACTCAAGTTTGAAAGGGACCTGGGGGTCACATGAGGGTTACTCAGTCTAGCTGTTCTCATTCTGTACCCTCTCCCTCAGGCAGCACCACACATATATAAAATCATGTTTGACTTTTGGCTCTGTATTTCCAATAACAGAGTGGTTGTGATCCCCCTCCCAAATGATGGAGTGTGTCACAACAGTGAGGCTTGCGAACCACTCACCCAGCTAACTGACAAAATTCTCCTCTCTGCTTTGAAGCCTTTCAGGAAAATAAGCCAGGCCTGGAAAAGCTTAAAGAGGCTCAGTCAAAATTATTCTATAAGAATTGATCCAACATGAAGCATGCAAAAAAAAATTTAGTTAACATATTTACCCACCCCTACTCTAGGAAACACATTATGGCTTGATTCTACATCAGGGATTTGTGCTCATAAAAGTATTTTAAGGAGTTAGACTTGGAGTAAAGATAAGCTAGAAAAGACTGATCATAAGATTTATCTAACTTAGCAATGCTTAAGAAAAATGAAGAATTATAGCATCGAAATAGTGAAACCAGTCAAAATTCTTATCAGCAGCCACCAACCAAGGAAAGGGGCATAACCTAATGTCACACACTTCCAAAACCGGCAGCCAAGGAAATGCTGCAGAGAAGCAGTGGAGAAAGGCTTGGCCTGGCCCTGCCACCTGCCCCCTCCTCACTCCTTATGCTAGGGAACCTTTCCCTGTGAATCTGGAAAAGATGGAGCTTCTCCTTCTAACCCGGGAAACCTGGAGAAATCTGCTGTGGAGGATCAGAGATAAGAAGGTAGGTGGAGGATGGGCTGACTGTCAGTGACGGAAGTGAATTTATAGTATCATCCCATTTTCATAAAAGTGAGTCTGGCTATCTCTCTAGTCTGCCAGACTTCTACTTATGTATATGCATAGAAAGAATTCAAATATAGAAACAATACTGAACAATTATGAGGCTTATGGCTGGTGAACAGAAGCAGCGCAATGTCAAAAGAGTGATTTATTTTTTCTTTCTATTAAAATGCAAGTCCCATGATGTGTAAGAATCTTGTCTGTTCCATCGATAACTTATAGCTCTAGGCCCAGCACCCTGAAGGTGCCTTGCACAAAGTATTCTCTAAATAAACACTGGCTGGGTGAATGAATGAGAACAAACTATAAAAATTGGGAGGCGGGTGACAGAGAAATGAAGGAAGCATTCAAATTATCTTTCATTGCTGGAAGTTGACTGATACTCTATAAAAGTAAACCGTTAATTAATAAAAAATATTATGACCCCAATGGCTTTTATAATCTCTTCTGATAAGGCATCTGTAAAAAGTCAATATGTTAGATAGTAAAAAAATTTGTACGAGGGGGCAGAATTCCTCCTGTGTTACTTTAGTTTCATTTACTTCTGTATATAAGCACAGCGGATCTGAATATGTATTCTTTAAATTAAAAAATGGCATTAGAGTATGATTCCATTTTTATAGTGTGTCTATCTCTCTAGCCAGCCAGCTTCTCTCTCCTAAGTATGTATCCATATATATGTATAAATACACACACATATATATCCCTAATCTTCGAAAGAGTATGAAATGATGTCCATGTAATGCTCAACATCATTATTTTTGGAAGGTGAGATTTAGAAAATGATTTTATTTTCTTTTTACTTTTCTGCAACTCTTGAATTCTTTAAAATGAGCACTCATGGTCTTCACAGAAACATACTGCCATTTTTCTTTAAATTTATTTGAATAAAGTAAGGTGATAATGAAAGTAGATGCTGGTATATCATGTTACTGCCACAGACTAAAATGTCTAATAATTTGATTTTGCTTCTTTTAAAATAGATGATTAATGATAGCTCTGAGCTAAGACTGTAGGTTGAATAAGAGGTTGCTTATTTGCCGGGTGCAGTGGCTCATGCCTATAATCTCAGCACTTTGGGAGGCCGAGGTGGGCGGATCATGAGGTCAAGAGACCAAGACCATCTTGGCCAACATGGTGAAACCCCGTCTCTACTAAAAATACAAAAATTAGCTGGATGTGGTGGTGCACGCCTGTAGTCCCAACTACTCGGGAGGCTGAGGCAGGAGAATCACTTGAACCCAGGTGGCAGAGGTTGCAGTGAACCAAGATGGTGCCACTGCACTCCAGCTTGGCAACAGCATTAGACTCTGTCTCAAAAAAAGAAAAAAGAAACTTTGCTTATTTCCAAAGGTTTTCTTAACTCAGTTCACACACACTCCCTCTCTCCCTCTTTCTAAAGCATACTGTCACAGAGGCTCCCGGCTCAAGTCTATCTTGGACTGATAATGTCAGCATATGCTGGAAGACAACTCCATTTTGAAGACACCTAATTATTGGCTATTAAAGCTTTCCCGTAATTTATAGGATCATTCCAAAATGCATTCCACTTCAGTACATCCCTAGACTTGTCTATTTTCCTTCTCTGTCTCACACAATGGGCAAGGTAAATTGAAAGAATCAGACTTCCAGCAGGTGTTAAGGCTGTAGGTCACACATGAGTGTGAGTGAATGACCAAGCACCAGTCTCACTCCCTGCGCACTATTCTACAGATAGAGTGCATTTCAAAATCACCCCATTCTCAGCACACGGTAGGAAACGCAGGTTTAATGCATGTTTCGTACTCTTCTCAGCAGCAGATATGGCAGGGCATAGAGTGAAAGGTGATGAGTTTAAGAGTCGGGGAGCCGGCGCAGTTTGAATCGCGGTGTGACGGAGGAGTGGGTGGTGGGATCTCGCCGTGGGTCTGATTAGCTCTTTCTCTGCCTTGCTTGCTTGAGCTTCAGCAGAATTCGAAATGGCTGGCGGTAAGGCTGGGAAGGACTCCGGAAAGGCCAAGACAAAGGCGGTTTCCCGCTCGCAGAGAGCCGGCTTGCAGTTCCCAGTGGGCCGTATTCATCGACACCTGAAATCTAGGACGACCAGTCATGGACGTGTGGGCGCGACTGCCGCTGTGTACAGCGCAGCCATCCTGGAGTACCTCACCGCAGAGGTACTGGAACTGGCAGGAAATGCATCAAAAGACTTAAAGGTAAAGCATATTACTCCTCGTCACTTGCAACTTGCTATTCGTGGAGATGAAGAGTTGGATTCTCTCATCAAGGCTACAATTGCTGGTGGTGGTGTCATTCCACATATCCACAAATCTCTGATTGGGAAGAAAGGACAACAGAAGACTGTCTAAAGGATGCCTGGATTCCTTGTTATCTCAGGACTCTAAATACTCTAACAGCTGTCCAGTGTTGGTGATTCCAGTGGACTGTATCTCTGTGAAAAACACAATTTTGCCTTTTTGTAATTCTATTTGAGCAAGTTGGAAGTTTAATTAGCTTTCCAACTAACCAAATTTCTGCATTCGAGTCTTAACCATATTTAAGTGTTACTGTGGCTTCAAAGAAGCTATTGATTCTGAAGTAGTGGGTTTTGATTGAGTTGACTGTTTTTAAAAAACTGTTTGGATTTTAATTGTGATGCAGAAGTTATAGTAACAAACATTTGGTTTTGTACAGACATTATTTCCACTCTGGTGGATAAGCTCAATAAAGGTCATATCCCAAACTAAAAAAAAAGAGTCGGGAGCCTTGGGGTCAATTCTTTGTATTCATTACTGATCAACACACCTCACTTCTCTATGACTTAGTTTCATTATCTGAAAAAAGGATTAGACTAGATCCTTGGTTCTAGACTCGGGTTGCACCTTAGAATCGCCAGGGGAGCTTTACTAACTGGTGATGCCTTGGGAGCACCCGAAAATTTCTGGGGAGCTTGGACATCAGAAAGGCTGTAAAACTTTGCACGTGATTCCAATGGTAGAGTCCAAGGACCATCGATCTTCTTGATCACCAAAATCCCTTTATTCGAAACTCCACCTCACATCACAGAATATTTCACTGCTGGCTCAGTCCCGGCTCTCCAACACTCTGAGAAAAGTGGGACAAAAATGTGTCAGATCTTCATATGTAGGGGTGGCTTGGAAATCCTCAGGTACGACTAGGCAGAAAAACATCCCCTTCTATTTAAGCAGATAAGCCACAGATGAAATGACATCAGACCCTTTGTTTCATTAACATGCCACGTAGGGTTCAGAATTATCTTCAGAAGCCTGTCGCTTCTTATTTGATTTGGCCATTAAGAGAGTCTCTTTACCTGCACTTTCTCTAATTGCAATGGTGAAGGTTTGCACTGCTGCCAAATGGCCTTATAATGTTATTAGCTGCTGCTTCTCAACCTCTGCCTGCTGGCAGCTCATTTGGAAATTCCAGAGTTTTTCCCGCTACAACCAGTGGGGGTGGAGAGGCTGCATCGCCAGAAAGTGTACACTTGACCCTGGAGAGAAGGGTGGGATTGGCAGGAAGGAGCGTGGAAGGCTTTGCAACCCTTCTCCACATTGCAGCCTGAGTGGCTTGCAGAGTGTTAGCTTGGAGAGGCTCCCCACCCAGATCTCCTTTCCTGAATGTTTCTGGTTCCAGTGGGCCGCAGAGATGTTTCCATGTGAGACTCACAGGAGGAAGGGAAGCGGCAGCCATTCTGTAGCTCACACCTGTTTTATCTGTGGTTCATGTTGCTGGGTGGGACAGCAGCCAAGTCACAAGTGCTCTACCTTCCCTGAATTCTCCTTCAGCTTCTGTGACTCTTGGGCCAGGCATGTGTGTATCTCTGTGACGATGGGACGTGGCACATCCCGCAGGACAACTACAGCACCCAGGGAGGCAGCAATGACTGACATGAGTTCCGGTGGGTCTTCACGGATTCTGTGTGTGCGTGTGGGTCCCAGCCCATCCCTACTCTTCCGACTTCATATCCATCTTCCTCTGCTGACCACCTGCCTCTTGAACCTCAAGCTCCAACATCTCTTGGTCAGATGTAAAGACAACAGCCTTACAGAGACTGCTTAACTAGCAAACATAATTGCATAAGGTCAAATCCTTGTGACAAATATATACATACATACATGTGTATATTGTATGTATACACACACACATATTTATAATGGCATTCACATATATGAATATACGCACACATACACATAATGCTATATCCTAGCGGTTCTGCTTTTCTGATTGAGCCCTATTAGTGGCCTTTCCAAAATTCATATCTGAATTTTGTCATCCCCATTTAAAACCTTCAATGGTTTCCCGCAGTTCCCCAAACCAAAGTCCTGTCCACCCCTCCAGTCTCACACCACACTATGTTCCTCTGCCTCCTTGCTTGCCCCAGCCGCCACGATCATCTTTTAATCCCTGCTCTTGCCATCGTCTCTTCCACACTAGCATTTTGCAGACACTGTTCCCTCTGCCTGGATCTTTCTTTCCAGCCACCATCAGCTGCTTAACACCAATTCAGCCTTCATGTCTCAGCTCTTAGGTCAGCTGAGAAAGTGTCCTCTGGTGATCTCTTCCGTGACTGTGTGCCTCTCCTCTGAATGCAAGCACAGGCTTGACAGTTAACTTCCTTGTGTCATTTCTTGCCTAACGTTTCTTTCCTCTATTGGACTGGAAGCTCCAGGAGGGCAGGGAGGGCTGGCTATTCTTTTTTTTTTTTTTTTTTTTTTGAGACAGAGTCTTGCTCTGTCACCCAGGCTGGAGTGCAATAGTGCCATCTCGGCTCACTACAACCTCCACGTGCCGGGTTCAAGCGACTCTCCTGCCTCATCCTCCCAAGTGGCTGGTACTACAGGCACATGCCACCATGCCTGGCTAATTTTTTGTATTTTTAGTAGAGATGGAGTTTCACCATGCTGGCCAGGCTGGTCTTGAACTCCTGACCTCGTGATCCGCCCACTCTGGCCTCTCAAAGTGCTGGGATTACAGGCATGAGCCACTGCACCCAGTGGGCTGGCTATTCTTACTCTTCATTGGGTCTTTCCTACCTCTAGAACCTTCCTTAGTAGACAGTTCATTTTCTTCTTGGCACAGGAAAAGTGAGTTGAGTGAGTGAAGAAATAAAAGTTGTAGCCTGGCCAACATGGCAAAACCCCATCTCTAAAAGAAATACAAAAATTAGCCTGGACATGGTGGCACATGCCTATATTCCCAGCCATGGGAGAGGCTAAGGCACGAGAACCACTTGATCCTGGGAGACAGAGATTGCAGTGAGCCAAGATCGCACCACTGTGCTACAGTCTGGGTGA
This sequence comes from Ateles fusciceps, assembly GCA_036589455.1. Taxonomy (NCBI): domain Eukaryota; kingdom Metazoa; phylum Chordata; class Mammalia; order Primates; family Atelidae; genus Ateles; species Ateles fusciceps. Next base: position 4,989,142 of record JAZHEH010000228.1, on the reverse strand, counting down.
TAGAGACCCTGTCTCAAAAAATAAAAACATAAAAATAAATACAAGATGTTAAATGGTGAAGGAGATGGAGAAAGAGTGGCAGAAATGGCCCAGGGGGTGAGATGTAAAGGAATTTAAGGCTTGGAGCCCAGCCAGGCCTGGGGATCTATCCGGATCCACCACTATGGGGAAAGCCCACCCCGATGGCACACAGGCACCTAGCCTTTCTCCAGTGAGAGTGAGAAACTACTCACTCACATACAATGATGGATGCTTGTTGTGAACTAAACAGCAATCACAACATGGTGTTTAATTTTTTTCTTGAAGTTTGAATTTCTTTAATGTAGAAGTTGAATTTGGAAATGTAGCATTCTCTTCAGAATAAATTAGTGAGTGTCTGCAGAAGAGAAAAACAATGAAAACATTCATGCATTATGGTTTAGTTTTCACCTTTCTTTCCAAGGACAATTTATATAAGAAAAGCTGTTTGTCTTGATTTCGGTTATTTATTCATGTGCTTGCGTTTGCCTAAGTATATTTGAGTTTCACAGTCTCTGCTTCCAGCCCAGGACAGCACCCTCATAAGCCCTGGACACGACCCTGGAGCATAAAGTCTGAGTGGAAGGTTCTAGCTTGGGGCTTATCTGTGGCTCCAAAAGAAAGACGCCAGCAACCGATGAGAGGTCACTACATCTCAGCCCTAGAATAAAAGCCAGGAAACATGGCTTTAGCTTCTGATTTCACCACTATTTAGCCATGAGTCCTTGCAGGGCTCACCTAACCAACCTCTCTGAGCCTCCATTTCTTTGCTTATAAAATGACTGTTGGACCAGAAGCTTACAAACAATCATTAAACGCAGGAATACTATGATTCTAAGGTTTACCTTTTCTGGCAGCAATCGTGGTAAGTGGTTTTTTCCCCCTCTGAACATTTTACCTCTGAACATTTCCACATAAATATTTTAATCTGAGGATTAAAATTTACTGTTTGTGTGTGTGAGAAAGTATCCCATAACTTTCATTTCACATGAGAATTAAAATTTTTCATAACTGTCTCAATGTCCTCTTTCTTCTCCGCATCAAACCTTTTTGTCCCATCTATAATGAGGACTTTTCCAGACACTTCACTGGCTGATGTGAAAAGCTTTGCTTTCCACTAAGAACTATGGCTCCCGGCTGGGCATGGTGGCCCATGCCTGTAATCCCAACAGTTTGGAAGGCCAAGATGGGTGGATCACCTAAGGTCAGGAGTTTGAGACCAGCCTGGCAAGCATGGCGAAACCCCATCTCTACTAAAAACACAAAAATTAGCTGGGCATGGTGGCATGTGCCTGTAATCCCAGCTACTGGGGTGGCTGAGACAGGAGAATCGCTTGAACCCAGTAGGCGGAGGCTGCAGTGAGCCAAGATCACGCCACTGCACTCCAGCCTGGGTGACAGAGACTCTGTCTCAAAAAAAAAAAAAAAAAAAAAAAAAACAAACAAAAAAACAAACTATGGCTATTTACACTTTTCTTTTTATTTGGTATTCATTTGTTTTAAAGACTCATTTTTTTTTAAGAATTTTTCCCACTTTCCTATGCACTGTTCCCACCATCTGCTTTGAGTCTTGAATGCTAACAAGTTGAACTTTTGCTGTTAATTTAAGAATATACAATTGTATCAGAATAATTTATGAAAACTAATTCAATAGACTCATTAGTTAACATAATTCCAAGATTTTTAACCACATGGGACAGACTTCAACTTTATTAATTTACACAAAGCATTCAAACTCGAAAATAAGCTATCCACAAACAGCTTTTTATTGTGAATTCCCCTCCTCATTCTTGAAAAACAGTTTGTGTCTAAATGACTAGAAAACAAATAGCCAATCACAATTACTGGGGGATCTTAGGACGGGAACAATGAAACCGCTTAGGATGCTACCACTCATGACGATTAGTTTCCAAATAATCCTTTTACTGTTTGTCAGGCCCTGGCGATTGGGTAACAGAACACGGGAAGCAGAACCTCACTCTCTGATATGGGTGGGGCCTTTGTAAAGTTTCCCTGGTGTCACTGGTAATAATATATTCTGATAAATCAGCTCAGATAATTGCTTTCCACACTTTTCACCCAGTGTGTGTCCTTGCCTTCACCCCAGGGAGCCAGGTGAGGAGTGACCACACAGAACCAACAGACCAAGACTCAGTCCTGGCATTCGACTCTCAGAAGGTCATCTATTATCTTAGGGCATCCTGGGCAAAGCAGGTTCCCGAGGAGTAGATGCTAAGAAGGAAATAAAGCTGGGGCGGGGTGGGGCAGACTCCCCTGGGGTTGGTATGGGGCCACACAGTTCATAGAACATTCAGGACAGAGACAATTAGCACTGCTCTACTTCTCAAGGGAAATGCAGGAAGTCAGCAGTCATACACCTCCCTGTGCCCCAGCCCCACAATCTGTATTCCCAGTATGATGCAGGAGCAGAAATACGGGTCTAGCCCACGGGCCCGAGACAACCCAGGAGAATTTCTCTCTCACACCTAAGAGAGGTAAAGGGAGTGCTTTATGCGCTTTCAAAACCAAAACACCAATGAGGCAAATACCACAGTAACAAAACTACTACTAACGCTAACAATGGGAATCTCTTACAGTGTGTTTTACTACAGGGCAGACACAATTTTAAAGGTTTTTACACACTGATTCATTTAATCCTCCCAACATCCACATGAAGTAGACACTATTATTGATAGCTTTAATTTATAGATGAGGTAATCAAAGCACAAAGAAGTGAAGTGGTGAAGGTACACAGCCTGTAATGGGTAGAACTGGGATTCAAACCCAGAGAGTGTAACTCCAGAGTCAAACTTAAGAGGCCTTAGGGTCAGGACAGAGGATGCGGCAATGCCACGTGGGAGTGGCCAGCAGGAATGAGGCTAAGGGAGGCCATCCTGGAGAAATGACCACGTACCCTGACAAGGTCCAGAAGAGCTGCATGCCTTCCCTGGCTGAGACCACAGACACCTCCAGCCCCATGAACTGAGGTGCAACGCTGAGAAAAGGGGGACTCAAAACAGAAGTTCAGGCACAGGAGAATAAAATAACTCCTGCACAGCTGTGTGTGATGACTGTATTAGCTATTGCACTGATGCGTAAGGTCATAGATGCAGGTTACAAGCAATAAGTTATGGGGGACCAATAAGTAGCACAGTCCGTTGATCTCATCAGCACATATTTGGGTCACAGATGACCTTTGCCTTGTTTGAAAGATACACACACATATGTGTGTGTATATATGTATGTGTGTGTGTGTTTTCCCATGTATATATATATATTTTTAAACAGAGTCTTGTTCTGTTGCCCAGGCTGGAGTGCAACGTGATCTTGGCTCACTGCAACTTCCACCTCCTGAGGTCAAGAGATTCTCCTGTCTCAGCCTCCCAAGTAGCTGAGACTATAGGCACACACCACCACAGTTGGCTAATTTTTTGTGTTTCGGTAGAGACGGGGTTTCACTGTGTTGCCCAGGCTGGTCTCAAACTCCTGAGCTCCGGCAATCTGCCAGCCTCAGCCTCTCAAAGTGTTAGGATGACAGGTGTGAGCCACTGCACCTGGCCCCCCCAAATATTATTTACTAGTTTGCCATCAGACGTGACTTTGTAAGTATTTTCAGATGGGAGAAAGTAAGATAAAATGATGAGGAATGGACTCTAGGCCAGTGCCAGGACTAGACACAGAAGGCAGGCGACCCTTGCTGCCCAAGACATTGGGTTTCTCCCTTCAATCCACATCCTGCCCATGCCCAAGAAAGCCCCAGGGGCAACTCTGTGATGAGGGGGAAATGCTCATCCAGGAGCATGACATTTTTAGGGTTTATCCAGCCCCCCAGCAAGCACATGTTCTCTTTTAGAACATTCAAGCAGACCTTGGTGGCAAAATGACAGGTCAACATGTGACATTAGCTTTCTTCCACTCTCATTCATGACGAAAAGTGACCCAGATTGAAACTAGATTTGGACCATATTTACAAATTAAAGAGCAGTTCAGAAAATGTTTCGCCTTTCCCACTTGCCCCACAGCAACCTTTTGTCTGGCATCATGTTGAAGGTCAAAGCCAGGGCTCAACACAGGAGAAAGAAGATGGGAGATAGTGTCCCCCCTGGGGCCTTCAGAGCCAGACACGCTGACCATGTCCTGGTTCTGTTGCCAGCCAGCCTTGTGTCCCTGGGCAGGGCAGTCTCACCCTCGCAGTCATCAAAAGGCCCCCACATACGTGGGCTTCACATCATTGTTTGGAGTTTCAAAGAAGAAAACGGGCATTCAGAACCGATTAACCAGTCCCATCCCCCCACTATACGTTTAAGGAATATGCCCAGTTGACTGAAATTTCTTTTTCAAGAATTCTTTCACAAGAAACACCGAGGAGACTTGGCTAGCGACAATCCCTCCACATGTACACACTGTCTGATAACACTATTTTACAGTACCCGTCTTCAAAACCTTTTCTTCCTTGTGCGATCCCCTAGGAGAAATTGGAAAAATGACACCCCCTCTTAACATATTTTTAGCATAACGTCTAAACATTTTAAAGTACATTGAGATAACTGTAAAGGATGTAATTTCAGGTGTAATGTATATTACACCCAAGCTTTGAATATGTTTTTGACAAAATCTTTGAGATTCAAATCATTCTGTTCATGGAAAACGATTACCCTATAAACTACATGGCAAGCAAGGTGTGTTCTCAAGCACACCAAGTTAAGGAAACATGATATACAGAAACTAAAGATACCATTAAAAATATGCAAGCTACGTCTCCCCCTCAAGTTAAAAGTTCACTGGTTATGTCTCCTCCTGCTCTTGATTCTTAGCCAACTGGATTTCCCACTGACACCAGGGAGCTGACCAGAAAAGAGGATCACAGAATACACCTGTGGATTTGACACCCCAGAACACAGCATTTTTTACATCCTCTCTTTCCTGACAACAGCCAATAACTGATCTATGATGAAACTGAAATGTCTGCAAACAGTCCAGTTTAGGCAACCACTAAATTATACCAGTAAGTAACATAATGTGTCATTTTCCAAAATTTCTTTTTTCCACTTTTAAAACCAAGATAGGAAAAAGTACACATTTCATTTTAAAAGATATTGCTAACATTCAATCGTTACTCTCATGTGTGAACCGAAATGTGTATTCACCAAACAAAAAGGGTATGTCTTACACTTGTTACTTTCACTTTAAAAAAATTCAAATACAATTGCAATATGCAAATATAAACTCCAAGTGGTCATATAGTGTGACAAAACTGAAATAACTTACATTCTGTTTTTTCATCTTTTCCATTACCGTGCTCCAGTGTTTATTTTAATGAGAACATGTGGACACAGAGAGGGGAGCAGCACACACTGGGATCCTTTCGGGGGAGGGTAGGGAAGGGATAGTGGGAGGAAGGGTGGGGAGGGATTAAATGGGGAGAAATGTCAGGTATAGGTGATGGGGGGATGGAGGCAGCAAACCACCTTGCCACGAATTTACCTATGCAATAATCTTGCATGATCTGTACATGTACCCCAGAATCTAAAGTACAATTTAAACAAAAGGTACCATACAGGTCTGAGACATGCCGTGTGCCTAGTTTCACACTTTCAGGCACTTATTATACTCTCAAAATGTGTGTGTGTCACTGAGTGTGCTGGCAGTCCTGTGCAACTTCTGATTCTCTGAGTTAACTTCCATGTAGAATATGATAAGTAATTAAAATATGCTAATTTGACTTTTACATATATATATTATTATAATGCAAAAGTAATCATAGCAATTTAGAACTCTTAGACCAACAAAATAATTTCTAAGGGAGGAATATTTTAATGCTAACATTGCTTAGAACTGCATAGTGTAACATACAGCAGATCACATTTTTATGATTACGTTGAAATTCCTTTCATTTGCTGTGGATGGCTCCCACAGCCCTGCCCTTTGTTCACCACTAGAGGATAAATGTCTGTTCTTGGGAAAGAGTAAAACAGAAGGAATTAAGTGAGAGATATTAGTACTGAAGATGAAGTTGTCTGCTCTTTTCCTTCACAATCCTACTTAAGAACTGGACCAGTGATCCATAAGGGAAGGTATCAGCTCCATGCAGAAATACTGTGTGTTTATGGCTGTTAATAAGCTGAATAGGTGATAATTGGATAATAACTAGAGCACAGCCAGATGGATCACACTGCAGGTTTACAGAAGCTTGGCAGTGTGGGTGAGACACACAACACTCAAAATAATACAGTCTGTTTGAAAATACATAAGACTGAACAGTGTTCAATCGTCTCTTGTCTACCAAAAGCCCAGTTAGACTAATGAGTCAGCGCAATCCAAAAAAGCACAGTGAAGTCAAATTCACCTTCTACAAGTGAATGTGTTCATTTAGTCCCACCTCGTGATACACCTTTATTTTACATTCCTTTAAAATCAATCTTTCTCCCCTCACCATCCACACACATACTAGTGTATATATATACAATTATTTTTCATGGCTGTAAATATAGTATATATATTTATACAACTGTAAACTCCCCAAAATTTTTTCATTGTGAAATACATCATAAACGTATATGTAAAAGCATAAAGGTATACTCTAAAATAATAAACGTACCCACAATCCAGTAAAAAGAAGAAAACATTATGAATACCCTTTGAGATTGATACTAAGTACCTCCACACCTAACCCACAAGTTAGCCCTTCTCTTCAAGTTAGTATTTTTACCATTTAACCAAATATGCATGAATCACTAAATGATATAATGATCACTTTAGCCCAATTTTAAACTTTATATAAGTGGGATCATGAGATATCCTGTGCTTATTTTTCATGAATATTGTTTTTAAATTGTATCCTTGTTAAAGCCTGTAACTGATTCATTTATATAATTCTACCATATGACTGTACCGTACTTTCTCTTTCAATTCTAGAGCCAAATGCCATGCCTGGATTATTCCAGAATTTTGCTAATATGAACAATGCTGCTAGATGAGTGTCCTCGATCACTTGCACAATTGCTTCTCTAGTCTATAATATATTCCTTGTAGCGGAGATGCCAAGTCATAAATATGCAAGAGTTCAACTTCAATAGGCATCACCACAACGTTGTCCAATGTGGTTTGCGAATGCACTTCCTCCAGCATTAGCTTAGGATTCCCTTTGTTCCACACATTTGTGCATACTTGGCATGGTGTTTTTGATTTTTTCCAGTTTGGTGAATTAAAATGATATCTCACTGTAGTTTTAATTAATTTGCATTTTCATGATTATTAATGACATTGAACAACTGTTATATACTTATTGGTCACGTGTATTTCCTCTTCTATGAAATGTCTGTTCACGGTTTTGCCCATTTTGCTATGGCATTATTTGTCGTTTTCTAATTTTTAGAAGTCTGTATATTCATGATTCTAATGCTTTGTTGGTGGGTGCTGCAAATATCTTTTTCCTATTGGTGACTTCTTTTTACTTTAATAGTATCTTTTGATGAGCAGAAGTTTTAAATTTTATTAATGCAGGTGAACTAAATTTTAATATTTTACATGACTTTAATTAATTTCAACTTAAAAAGCCATGCAGAAGAATGGTTTCTTAATGGCTTTTTAAGAAGCCATTCTTCTGCATGTGGATATCCATTTCTTCCTACTACCATTTATTTTAAGACACTGTTTTTTGCCCCAATGAGTGTTCTTATCAGTCTAGAACTATTAAGTATTTTTACCATTTTTCCAAACAATAGAGGACCTTTGCGCCCTTTATCAATTTGCATGCTCTTATTTTCCAGTAGTTAGAAGTCATTTGGGTTTTTATTAACTCCCCATAGTGGACATGATTGCTTTTGCTTTATGCAGTCCATGATTGTTTAGATTAAGCCACACTTACCACATTGCTTACTTATCATTCCTTTCGACATCTCAAACTTTCTTCCGAGATAATTTTCCTTCTTCCTAAAATATATTTTGTAAACAGTTTTTTTTTTTTTTTGGTAAAGATAGGGTAGTGACATATTCATTTTTTTGTATGATAATTTTGCTCTTGTTGAAAGATAGTTTCATTACATGTAGAATTCTAATTGTTATTTTATCTGAGCACATGGAAGGTTTTCTTCTACTGCCTTATAGCTTCCATTTTTACATAGAAGTTATCTGTCAGTCATTTTTTGACAAGCAGTCTTTTATTTCTAGTTGTTTTGAAACTTGACGTAAAAATTGTACATATTTATGGGGTACATAGTGACGTTTTGATACACATAATGTATAGTGATCAGATCGGAGTAATTAGCATAGTCTGTCATCTCAAACATTTATCATTTTTTGTGTTGAAAACATTGAATATTCTCCTTCTAGCTATTTGAAACTATGTATTACTATTAGAGTTATTCCATCTACAGTGCTATAGAACACTAGAGCTTATTCCTATCTGTAATTTTGTATCCTTTAGCAACTCTCTCCCCCCTCTCTACACTTCTCAACCTCTAGTATCCTCTGTTCTATTTTCTACTTCTATGAGATCAATATTTTTTTGCTTCCACATATGAGTGACATGTGATATCTGCCTTATTTTGCTTAGCATAATGTCCTCCAGTTCCATCCATGTTGCCACAAATGACAGGATTTTATTCTTTTCCTTAGCCTAATAGTATTCCATAACATATATCTATGTATTAATAACACATTTTCTTTGTTCATTCATCTGTTATTGAACACCTAGGTTGATTCCATATCTTGGCTATTGTGAATAGTGCTGCAACAAGCATGAGGGTGCAGATATCTCTTTGATACATTGATTTCCTTCCCTTTGGATAAATGCCCAGTAGTGGGATTGCTGGATGCTATAATAGTTCTTTGTTTAGTTTTTTGAGGAAACTCCATACTGTTCTCCTTAGTGGCTGTACTAGTCTACATCCCCAACAACAGTGCATAAGTTCCCTTTTCTCTGCATTCTGGTCAGCATTTGTTATATTTGTCTTTTTGATAATAGCCATCCTGACTGGGGTGAAATGATACCTCACTATGGTTTTGATTTGCATTTCCCTGATGATTTCACTATGTTGAACACTTGTTTCATGTATTTTTTGGTCAGTTGTATGTCTTCTTTTGAGAAATGTCTGTTCAGATCATTTCTCCACTGTAAAACTGGATTTTTTTAATTTTAATTTTTATTTTTTTTTGCTGTTGAGATATTTGAGTTCCTTGGATATTCTGGCTATTAATCTCCTGTCAGATGGAAAATTTGAATATATTTTCTCCCATCCTGTAGCCTGTTTTTTCATTCTCGATTGTTTCCTTTACAATACAGAAACTTTTTAGTTTGGAATAATCCCATTTGTTTATTTTTGCTTTTGTAGTCTGTGCTATTGGGGTCTTATTCATAAAATCTTTTCCCAGACCAATGTCTTGAAGCATTTCTTCTTGTTTTCTTCTACTAGTTTTATGTTTTCAGATTTTATTTACATTTAGGTATTTGATCCATTTTGAGTTGGCTTTTATATAGGATGAGAGATGAGTCTAGTTTCATTCCTCTATATATGGATATCTTTTCCAGATTATTTATTTAAGACACTGTTTTGTTTTGCTTTGCCTTAGTGAGTGTTCTTCTCATCTTTGTCAAAAATCACTGGCTATAGATATGTGGATTAATTTCTGGGTTCTCTATTCTACTCTGTTGGTCTCTGTGTCTATTCTTATGCAAGTGCCATGCTGTTTTGGTTACTACAGCTTTGTAGTATATTTTGAAGTCTAGTAGTGTGATACCTTCAGCTATGTTCTTTTTGCTGATGCTTGCTTTGGCTATTCAGGGTCTTTTGTGGTTCTATATACATTTTTATAATTTTTTCTATTTCTGTAAAGAATATCATTATTATTTTGGTAGAGATTGCACTGGATCTATAGTTTTCTTTGGGTAGTATGGTCATTTTAACAATGCTAATTCTTCTTATCCATGAGCATGAGATGTCCTTTCATTTGTATCTTCTTCAACTTCTTTTTTTTTTTTTTTTTTTATTGCATTTTAGGTTTGGGGGTACATGTGAAGAACATGGAAGATTGTTGCATAGGTACACACATGGCAGTGTGATTTGCTGCCTTCCTCCCCATCACCTATATCTGGCATTTCTCCCCATGCTATCCCTCCCCCAACTCCCCACCCCCCCACTATCCCTCCCCTTTTCCCCCCCCGACAGACCCCAGTGTGTGATGCTCCCCTCCCTGTGTCCATGTGTTCCCATTGTTCAACACCCGCCTATGAGTGAGAACATGCGGTGTTTGATTTTCTGTGTCAGTTTGCTGAGAATGATGGTTTCCAGGTTCATCCATGTCCCTACAAAGGACACGAACTCATAGTTTTTGATGGCTGCACAATATTCCACGGTGTATATGTGCCATCAGTGTTTTGTAGTTTTCCTTACAAAGGTCTATTGCCTTTTTTATTTGTTTTTCATCAGTTCATTGTTTAAGTACAGAACCACCACTGATTTTTGTATGTTGATTTGGTAACCTGCAACTTTCCTGAATTCATTTATCAGTTCTAAGAGTTTTTTGACAGAACCTTTAGGTTTTTCTATATACAAGTTCATGTGTCTGCAAACAGAGACAATTTGATTTCCTGCTTTTCAATTTGGATGTCCTTTATTTATTTCTTTTGCCAGTTGCTCTGGCTAGGGCTTCCATTACTATGTTGAATAAGAATGGTGAGAGTGGGCATCCTTGCCTTTTCCAGTTTTTAGTGAAAAAGCTTTCAGGATTTCTCCATTCAGTATGATGTTAGCTGTGGGTTTGTCATATGTGGCCTTTATTATGTTGAGATATTTTTCTTCTACACCTTCTTAATTGAGAGTTTTTATCATGAAGGAATGTTGTCTTTCCTGGCCTACATAGTTTCTGATGAGAAATCTGCTATCAATCTGATGGAGATTACCTTATATGTGACTTGAAGCTTTTTTTTTTTCTGTCTGACTTTCGACACTTTGACTAAAATGTGCCTCAGAGAGGACTTGTTCTGGTTATATCTATTTGGGGTTCTTTTAGCTTCCTGGATCTTTCTCCTAAGATTTGGGAAGTTTTCACCTATTATTTCATTAAATACGTTTTCTGCACCTTTTCTCTTTTTCTGGAATGTCCATAATGCAAATATTTGTTTAATTATATCCCATAAATCCTTCATTTTAATTCGTTTTTATTATTTAATTTCATCTCTTTTTTTTTTTTTTTTGCCTGTATTATTTCAAAATACCTGTCTTCAAGTTCAGAAATTCTTTCTTCTGCTTGGTCTAGTCTGGTATTGAAGTTCTCCATTTTATTTTTTATTTCATTCATTGAGTTCTTCAGCTGTAGAATTTGTTTGGTTCTTTTTAAATGATATTTATCTCTGCTGAATTTCTCACTCAGATAATGAATTACTATTTTCATGATTTCACTGAATTGTCTATATTTTCTTATATTTCACTGAATTTCCTTAGGATTATTATTTTGAATTCTTTTTCTGTCATTTCATATATTTCCTTATGATTGGGGTCTATTACTAGAGAATTATTGTGTTCCTTTAGAGGTCTCATGTTTCCTTGCTTTCTCATGTTTGATGTGTCCCTACACTGATTTCTACACATCTGATGAAACAGTCACCTCTTCCAATTTAATGGAGTAGGTTTAATAGGAAAAGACTTATTCATTTTTTTATGGGTCTTGGGGTGTGGGTTCAATGCAGCACATTGGCTTTGGTTCTTGGTAGACACTGTAGTATAGTACCCAGTAGTTTCTTAAGCTGTAAGCCATGCTAGTGACACTTATGAATGCCTCAGTGGCCTAAGCTTAGACAGTTTGTAGTGGTAGTGGTGCAGCTTTCCCAGGGATGGGCTTGCTGATGTTTCTCAGATTAGGGGCATATGCCTGCACACAGTGGGTCAGCCTACTTGGGGTCTGGCTCACTGGTGTTGGGACCATAGGACTGTTACTGTGTCTAGGGGCACATGGTTTCTCAGCTGGCCTAGGGGCATGCTTGCCAGGGGCAGCCTGTAGGGCTCTTTCTCAGGCCCAGGACATGGGTTCACAGCTGCTCAGCCAGCCTAGGAAGATATCTTCCAGGGGTGACCCATGGTGCTGTTTCTCAGGCCTGGAACACAGGCACAAGTCTGGCACAAAATTGACCAACTCTGGTAGTCAGTATAACTTAGTTAAACTTTCGTTTATTGCTAAAGGTTTGTCACTGCTTGGCTCTCTCTAGTCATTTTAAAGATTCTTTTTGTGTTTAGTGTCCTGCAATTTGACATCAGTGCAGCTTGTTTTCATTTTATCTTGCTTGGAATTTTTTTGGCTTTTGGAACCCGAGGACTGATGCTTTTAGTCAGCTCTGAAAAACTGTCAACTATTAGATCTTTAAATTTGGAAGGAAATAGCAAAGACAATGGGGGAAGAATTGCTCTTCCCATTTTCTCTGTTATTTAATTATCAAAATTTGATTAGTTGTTATAATTTATCACTTTTTTCCTAGTCTTTTAATCTCTCTTTCATATTATTTATGTTTCTGCCTTTCCATGATACAATCTGAGTGCTTTTATCTGCCTCATCTTCTAGTTTATCAACAGTTTAGCTGTGTCAAATCTGTTGTTTAATGTTTCTATTACGTTTCTAATTTCAACTGTATTTTTCATTTGCAGAGATTCCATTTGGCTACTTATCAAAGCCTCTAGTCCTTTTTGAGAATCCTTCATCCTCTTTTCTTCAACATACTTCTAGTACTCATTTCTTTAAAAACATTGTGTTAACCATATGAAACTGCAGATAGTTACCAGCTTTGCCCTATAAAAATGGCAATTTCATATAATAGTTACTCTATAATCTGAATATAATCACAATGTATGCTATCTTTATGTGTTGGATTATGCCAGTTTTCCTTTTTGCTGACTTATCCTCATGTTGTTTTGTTTTCTTATGTTTCTAGTGACTTTTGTTTTTATCTGGAAATTTTTGTGGTCCGTATTTAATGTGTGTTTCTCCAGAGAGAAGATGTGTTTGCTTCTTCCTGGTAGCTGGGGGCAGTACGGAAATAGGGAAAGTTCAAGTTGTTTGCTTGAATTTTTGGGCCACATGGGGTTTAATGAGACACACCAGCAAGAGTAGACTTAGAATTTGGAACTAGGAATTTTCTAGGGAGACCTTTTCTCCTTTCTTTCACTCTCTTAATAGCCAAAGACAAAACAATTATTTCCATCATCTCCTTCTCTAAAGCCTTTTCCCCTCTCCTCATCTAATAATGGTATTGCTCTTCAGGAGTCTCTGAACTGACTGCCACTCTACTCAATTTTTTATCTGATACCCATATACATGGGCTTCTAAAATTCATGCCCTAGGCTACCCAGGATGGACAGATGTCCTCTGAGAAAAGATGAATCTAAAACTAGTTTACTTTTCTGAATTCCCACTTTCATTTAAAGGCCTCTAAAAATTTCCCTTACTTTACCAGTTCAGTATTCTGCACCAGTGGGTATTGTTCTGGCTACATGGCCAGAACAATATTTGGTTGTATGACCAGAACAAACAGAAGTCCTAGTCTCTTTATCACTAGGTATTATATCCAGTTTCTTGAACAACATGCACTCAACGAGGTACCAATGGGAAATAATTTTACTTTTCCCTTATGACGTCTTGGGCAGACCCTTTAGCTTTCTAGTCACTTGAAATTTAGTCCAGTTTAAAATTTAAATCCCATTTTATCTTTTATTTTTTTCCCTTCTACCAGCTCTGTCTAGAGATACCTGGACAGGAACAGGGTGTGACCTATTCCCTCCTTTCCTCTGTCTCTCTGTCTTCCTCTCCAGTCTCCATGATGACGCTCCCTTGAGCCTCCAAGGGTCACAGGGATCCTGGGGGTGGGGAGGTGAGTGCTCCATATATTTCTCCTTAAGCATCACGCTATAATATGGACCCTATTTGCCTTTTGGTGTGGGCTGCCCTATGCAGCCTCTTAGCCTCAAGAAGCAGACACCAGTCTCATTTCACATACATCCACAAACACTAACAGGGACCTGGCAAATGGCCCATTAACTTTTCTGTATTTTCCTCTCTGGCAGCAGAAGCAAGGATGAGCTATGGGTTCAACAGCTCAGCAAGAATCCAATCAGGGAGAAGGGTTAACACCCTGCTTCTTGTGGGACCCCTAATCATCACCAGTGATTCCCCTGGAGCCCCTCCTTACTTGGCTTAGTGGGAGGAAAAATTTAGATCTAGAAAGTATTTTTCAGAAAACCTATAAACTGTGACTCTATTACAAAGTGTCCTCTTGACTCCCGACCCACCCTCCACCCAGCCTAGAAGTTTACTTTTATACCTGGATAAACATGGGAGATTTTAGACAATATTGATAGTCAACAAATGTCATCAAAGATAAGCTCAACAAATGTTTGTTATTAATTCTCATGAAAAATAATATTCTAGGGGCATATTATCTGATGAATATATAGGATAGATCACTGTAGAAAATCCTGAGCCAATGATATTGTTCTTGGATCTAGAAAATGATGTCGTAGAACTTGAGTTAAGTGTTAGAATTCAAGTTTTATTAAAAAATGACTTCAAATTTCCTGTGGCTGCAAATGATGGTAGAATTAGACTTTATTTGTACAAAACATGCCTTATTAAAGTCAATGTGTTAAAGGAGAACAAAGCCTATATAAATGACACAACAATACCTTCTAAATTTAGCTTTTAAAATTTTGTATATATAATATGTGGCATAATTATTTTAACATGCCAGTAACAACGTTTCGTGTTTAAAGCTTTTATCTGGTATCACTGTCTTCAGTAGAACAGAGGAACAAAATCAATTGCACAAGAAGCGAAGCTGAAAACAAATGTTCTCCAAGCTCACAACGTGCACAGACTTTCTGTCAGAAGCATGACTTGGTTAGGATCTTCCCACCAGCTACCCCATGCAGCCATTTAGTGTATAGAATTCAGTGCTGCAACGATGATACAATAAAATTCAGTCATTGTTGCTACAGAGCATGAGGTCCACTGCAGTTTCCCAATTCCTTCTCTAAAAAAGAGTCAGTGATCCCGGGTCAGCTACACCAAATCTGGATTCCATTCTCTTTTCAAATTTTATCTTAACTGAAACAGTATTTTTTAATAGAAATGTTTAAAAAGAAATTTTAGAGTACAGTTAGGGGTTTCTATGGTGCATTTTGACTTTTAATAAATGGTCTGTCTTTTCCTTCCTTCATTCCACTTAGCATTTCTTCTTCCAGGAGAAAAAAAAAAAATCAAACAAGAAAAAATGTTGAAAAGATGAATTAATGTGACATTTAGAGTACGATTTTAATGATACAAAGGCCAGAAACATCAGAGATATGCCTTTGCTTTCACAGTTATAAGTTGACAGGATTTCAAGAAGGTTGTTACTAAAATGAATCTCATAAGGAGAAAATTCATACATTTAAATAAAACATGCTGCAGTGAAGTTATATTTGTTAACACAACCTCAGCATAATCAATATTTAATTAAGCATTGTCATTTTCAGAGTTGGCCCTACAAAAGCCACACCCTTCTTTCCATCAGTATTCGCTGTGCTACAAAAGTTTTTGGAAATCCTCTTTGAAAATAAACATGAAATAGCTTTTAAGGACAACAAGAAAACTGACTTCATTTACCCAGAGTCACACCTTATTTAAATCAAAATTGGCATTCCCCTGTTTAATTACCAACTTTATTCACCAAACTGACTTCAATTACCTTTTGTAAAATGAAAGGAAAAAGAAAAAGGAAAGCTATTTTTATCGTGAAATGTTATACAAACAGAAAAGTGCTAAGAAGAAATACTCTGGGAACAGTTTACATTATTATTTTTTAATCATGTTACCATGATTATGTTAAAAAAATTTTTTTCAACACTCTGGCAGTCTCTTGCGGGTACTGTCCCAATCACAATATACTCCCTGCCCTTTAGAGGTAAACAGTAATCACTGTCCATCACAAATTTGTTTAATATAGTTGCTGCCTTGGCATCCATTTTTAGGCCTAACACAAGTTAACCCAGATGCACTTCATCACCTTTGGCCTAGTTGAAACTTCCCTTTCCTGTGTGGTGAAGATACAGCCTCCTGGTTCCTCATCTCCCTGACCCAAATCTGTCACAGCCCATAGCTGCTGACCATGGTAAAACGTAATGGTTAACACCAGAGTCAGGTAAATAAGCTGTCACCATTGCATGTGTTTTCTTTAAACTAGCAAATCCACAACCCTCATGGCAAAGGGGATAACATCCACGGGTCTTAATGAAGGCATCATCTGACAGGCGCTCTCTTGGATTGCCAAATGTCCCCAGGGCAAAAACAGCACCCAAAGCCACCATCATAACTATGGATGTTTATGTTAGCACGAATCTTGGCCCTGTAATTCCTAATTCTCATGTTAACTCTCCAGTGACATAAAGTGAATTTTTTACCAGATTTTATAATTCTTCTCATTCAGACAATTGGTCTGAGTAGGCTAGTTTACTATTCTTCAAAGCAGAATCTCCAATTTTGATTATATGTATATAGGGTTATGAATTCATGGCTTTGCTTCTGTTGAGGATATTTAAACAAGTTCTAAAAGTTCTAAAAGCTCTTACTGGAGTAAAAAAATCTGAAAAAAAATCAAAGTAATGGAAGTATTATTGCAATAAATATACCACTTCTCAAAGTGAGTATCTGAAGAGATTATTTTATATATGTATCAATTCTGGCATGCTAATTATAATTGATTTAATTCCATTACAAATGTGGAAATAATATGATTAGTTATGATATCTGAAAGCTATTTTAAACGACATTAGACCTGGGCAAATAAGATTTATAACATAATTAAACAATTTAAGCTGAATGATTATTAAATAATTTTACTACATAAGTTCATGTTAGTATAATTTGCTTTCAAAATTAATTTTATAATATTTTTTCACTAAAACTTTGGAATAAAACTGTAAACTTTTGCTTATTTCTTTTTTCAGTAAATAAATCTAAATTTTTCTTAAAAACCATTGTGTCATTTGCTTTACAGTATAATGTGTTTAGGGTAATTTTGGCACTGTGTTAGTTTTCTACGGCTGCTGTAACAAATCCCCACAAACTTTGTGGCTTAAAACAAGAGAAATTTATTATGTCACAGTTCTGGAGGCCAGAAGTCCACAATTGATTTCACTGGGCCACAATCAAGGTGTTGGTAGGGCCATACTTCCTCTGGAGGCGCTAGGGAAGCTTCTGGTGGCTGCTGGCATTCTTGGCTTCTGGCCACATCACTCTAATCTCTGCCTCTGAGGCCATATGGCCTTCTGTTCTGTCTATACCAAATTTTCCTCAGACTCTCATTTATAAGGATATATGTCATTGCATTTAGGGCCTACCCAGGTGATCCAGGACAAGCTTGTCCAACCCGTGACCCATGGGCCACATGTAGCTCAGGATGGCTTTGAATGCAGCCTAACACAAATACGTAAACTTCCTTAAATCACTGTGAGACTGTGTGAGTGTGGGGACGGTGGGGGTGGTGGTGACTTTTTTTTTTCTAGCTCATCAGCTATTGTTAGTGTTAGTGCATTTTATGTGTGGCCCAAGACAATTCTTCTGTGAATGTGGCCCAGGGAAGCCAAAAGATTAGATACCCCAATCTAGAATAATCCACCCATATTGAGATCTTTAATGTAACCACACCTGCAAAGACCCTTTATCAACATAATGTTTACAGATGCAAAGAACTAGGAGCTGATGTTTTTGGGGGCCACTATCCAGCCCACTACATGCAGCCAACAAATTATCTCTATTTTGAGACACTTTTAAAGTTCTTCCTTCCAATGAGACAGAAGCAGAAGAGCAACAAAGACTAAGAATGCTGATTAACTTTGGGCAATTATCAAGGAATTACTAATTTGGGTAATCCATTTCTCTATTTGTAAGAAAAAGATAGAATTGGGATGAATGAACTGAAGCAAGAGGCAGGCAGGGAAGTTCCTTATAAAAAAAGAAGTTTCTAAAGGTCAAAGTTGTCCAAAGATGGAATGAGAGCTGATGCCATCCATCACTGCAGGCTATTAAAACAGAGGTTGGTTCTTGTGCTTTGGTTTTCTAATCTGGAAGTACCACAGTGCAATAGTCTGGATGTCTCCTCCAAAACTCATCTTGAAATTTAATTACCACTGTAATGGTATTAAGAGATGGGATCATTAATGAGTGATTAGATCATGAGGGTTCCACCCTCATGAATGAATTAATGCAGTTATCCTGGGAGTGGGTTAGTTATCCAAGGAGTAGGTTCCTGATAAAAGGCTGAGTTCACACCCCCTGTCCCCAGTTCATACATATGCTTCCACCTTCGGCTTTCTGCCTTCCACCATGGGATATCCCTCATTAGATGCTGGCACCATGCTCTTGGACTTCCCAGACCCTAGAACTCTAAGAAATAAGTTTCTCTACTCTTTCCCCAATCGGTGACATTCTGTTACAGCAACAGAAAACAGACTGAGACACACATCTTAAGACTAAACTGGTGGCCTGGATTAACTCAGAGGTAGATTCAGTTAGAACATCTTGACAAAAAGTGAAAAGCATTAACTTCAGACAGGACTTTGTACATATCCTGTGAAGAATCACAGAAGATCAGAACCAGAACAGACAACAAATATCAATTAATCCAAACCTACCAATTAACAGGTGAGAAAACTGAGGCCCAAAGAAGTTGGTGACCAGGTCAAGGTCACACAATGACCAGCTCAGGTCACATAGGCTGTTTGGAGCCCTAGACTGCAAACTGTATTGCCAAGAAACCATAAGAAAAATACTTTTAAATGTTTAGGTCAATATAAAGCTATGAAAAATAAATTTGTCCATAATGAAAAGGCAGAAATGTATTCACGAAAAGAATATGTTGAGATAAGTAAAATAAAAATGCATGTATGTACCTCAGATATTTTCTGAAAATTATTTATACATGAAAATTCCATAAGGAAGAGCTAGGTGGGCATACATTTAATCAAATCCATTCCTCTACTCTTTGTGAGACAGAGGTAGAATTGGAACTAATACAGTGAAGGAACAGGGAGGCTTGTAGATTCATTATGAAAAAGAAGTATCTCAAGTGAAAGTTGTCCAAAGATGGAATGAGAGATGATGACATCACCTCTCTGCAGATTGTTAAAACGGAGGCTGGAGAGCACTCTGTAGGGGGGGGTCTTCTTACTCATTCCCAAATTCATACAGGCTGTAGGAGATAAATCTGAGAAGTTGCTGAAAATAGAGGTTCCTGAGTCCAGACCCATGGGGATGTCCTGGGAATCTATTTTTAACAAGTTATGCAAGTGATTCTCATGTTCAGGGAGAACACATCAAACACCTTTAAGAAACTGTTGCAATCCAAGAGTCTATAATTTCGTGCATGAGGTCATGGAAACAGTTTGCAATGACAGTGAGGAATCCAGATTCCAGTCTTGTTTCTGTCCCTAACAAGCTGTGATTTTTGAGCACATTACATCATGTCTCTGGGACTCAATTTTCCTGACTGCCAGAATAAGTGAGACTAGATGTATCTTATGGCTCTTACACACTAGAAATTTGTGTTTCTGAGGGTGGTCTGGGAGAAATCAATCTCTAAAGTCCCTGGAAAATTCTTCATGACATTAAGGTGATGGAGAATTATGCTGGAACAACTATCTATGACAGCTGGGCAAGGCTGCACAATCTGGCTGCTTTCCTGGGGCTGGTAGGCATTCTGCCCAGGATATGTCTATCATCTGCAGGGCAGGTGGGGCATGGATAGAGCTGGCATGCTGAAGTTGGAAACTCTGAAGCCTCACCATCTTGGCTCCACTGATCAACTTTGTTACCTACTTACTATTCAAAGAGAGTCTGAGAAGGCTGGTCTGTGGTCCTGAAAAGGGATTGGTAGGGTGACTCTGAAGTACTCTTTCTATGGGCACCTTGCTCAGAAATCTTAAGTCTCTTGAAGATAAGATGGTTTGCATGTAACTTTCCCTGCAAAAGCCAATGAGCCTTGGATTTTGATCTAATGTTGGGCTCTCCTTTATTCCATATTTCCTTTTCTCTCCAATTCTCTACCTATTTTTGCTTAGGGAACATTTATTTGCTAAACCTTACCCCTTATAGCTCTTAATTTTTCACTTTCTAAGAGAGGGATTGTATTCTAACAGGCTATCTCTTGTGTTTGACCTTCTCCCAAACATATCCATCCCCTATCTCAGTGCATTTACTCCCAGGGCCAGCCTTCCCAATCCCAACATTTCTAAACCGCAGGTGAACCAACGGGCTTCCCTTCTCCCTCTTCATCCCAGCAACCTATGAATTCACCTATGCATTTGTCCTGATCTGAGCAGGGAACATAATTTCCTTTACATATTGGCAAGGAAATTTCAAACTCAAAATCATAGAAGATGTGGGGTGGGTTAGCATATTATCTCAAGGTTTGATAGTAGATAGACTAATACATGGCTTATAGATGAAGATGTGAAAACTGTAGTTCCCAGTCATGGCCCTGGAGTCCCCTGTCACTCAGGCTCTGATGACTCCCAAATCCATACATATCTCTTATATAAAATGTTCTCCAGGACTTTGGTTCCTCACTTCCAAGCTTCTCCTAAACAGTGCTACCCAAAAACGCCTTCAAAACCTCAAGCTTAGCATAATCAAGACTGATCTTGTGTCTTCTCTCCCAAACCCATAACTTCCTCAAGTCCTTATATCGGGTATAGGAACCTCCTTTACCCAACGCAGCTTAGATCAATACAGGTTATCTTTATTTTTATTCAATTTATTTATTTAAATTTATTAAAATTTTTTATTAGAACATAAAGATGTAACCAATGAAGCAGATCAGACATTTGAAAGCCAGAAAGACAAAGAACAGAAACAAGATGAGAAAAGGTTTTGCTTTCAGCACAGATGATCCAAACAGGTGCTTTCAGTACAGACTCTGCATGGGTCCTGCAGGAATTCACCAGACAAATTTAATTTGTGAGATGGAAGGTCAAGAAATGCCTACCACCGCTTGTGTCACTCTTCCAACTGGTAGACATCCACACCTTAGGAAGACTGCAAACACATCACAAAGGCTGCTTTATAGGGACTCATGTGGACGAAATAACATTCCTTCAACTCTGATCATTTTTTTTCTTCTTTTTGAGACGGAGTTTCACTCTTGTCTCCCAGGCTAGAGTGCAGTGGCACGATCTTGGCTCACTGCAACCTCCACCTCCCAGGTTCAAGTGATTCTCCTGCCTCAGCCTCCCAAGTATCTGGGATTATAGGCACCCGCCACCACGCCCAGCTAATCTTTGTATTTTTGGTAGAGATGGAATTTCACCATGTTGGCCAGGCTGGTCTTGAACTCCTGACTTCTGATCTTTTTTGTGTCACTTGGTACAACAGTTCCCTTCAATGTCACCTGTGAATTCTGGAAAATTTTATATTTAATTCTGGAAAACTATACCTCTCCCCTTATCTCTATCCTCACTACCCATAAATTCTTTTTCCAAAATTCATATTTCCCAGGTCTACAATTTTTCTTTTATTTCAATTTTGACTTTTTTGGCAAGTACATTCTTTTTCTAGAATGTTCTCTTTATGCTCTAAAACTTTCCATTTAGAGTTTCTTGTCCAGACTCATTTGATCCATTATAAAGGTGCACATCTGCACATTGCCATGTGTTTGTTGATTTAGTTGGTGTAGGTCACTAACAGTTGCTTCCCTTATTGCCTTTGGAATTATCTGGACACTTTGGTGAGATTTTCAACTCAGTGTAGTAACTAGAAGCATAGAGACGGGCCTTCCAGCAAGATACTACTTTTTATCAACATTATTCTCTGACTTTCACTATGCTGCTGAGAAAGTGGTGACAAGCAGCTTCCCAGAGCTTCTGAGAGTGATGGAGTCTTAGATGCACTGGGAGATGCTCACGAGTTCCTGATCAGTATCACCTTTGGAAAGAAGCTTTCACCAGCAGACTGTCATCATCATGCTGTTTGTCTCCATCTTCTTTGCCTTCTTCCATTGGATTCACTTGCTGTTTATTCAGCAAAATCACATGTAGATATGGACAGTGTGTTATGTAGCAGTTCAAGAAATAAAGACACTGTTGATTAACCAGTCTTATAATGTCCATTATTCTTTAATCTTTACTTTCAATTTTTATTAAATAACTGGGGTCCCAATACAGAAGAGAAAAAGTTATCCCCCAGTTGTTGCTGTTGAAAGGGAAGCTCCAATGTTGGAGTGTCTGCTGGTTTTTGATGAGAAACTGGCTATTTCTCAACTGGCTAGAAAGTCTGATGGAGGCTGCTGAACTGGTGTAAAGGCTGCAGTGTGGGCTAATTACTGTCCCATGTAGATACAGCCTCTCTGGCCACAGTAACAGGGTGGTCATGTATTAATGCATTTCCACTTTAAGTTTGGTACCAATGGGTCTCAGTGACCTGGATTTTTTCTCTATGTAGCTTTCCACTCTAATACCAGCAACTAGAGATAAGCAGGAGATTTGTCTTCTGTCCTGGGGCTTCACTGGTCTTAGGAACCACCTCAACACCACTCTGAGCTGTGCTGGCCTGGTGCAGGACCTGGTATTGCTAAACAGTAGACACTGAACTAGTGACTGCTCTGTGCAGTAGTTAAGTGAGAGTGTTGGCAAAATGCATTCTAACTAGATAGAAAAGTCTTCTGATGCTACCAGTTTCTGAGCTCATTGAGAACTCCATCTTATAAATGAGTTGTGTTTTTTAGCTTTCTCCACTGACAAGTGATGGTTAGGTTGTTTCAGGGCTATTGTCAGTTACCACTCATCCATTTGTTTTTCAGATTCTTGAGTTTTGTTGCTATTGTCTCCTGTGTTGGGAGACTATTCTCCACGAGTCTTTCACACATTTATACATCTTGAGAATGAGGCATGGACAGCCCTTTGTATTGGACTATCTTTTCAAAGATTTTTAAGGATATTTATTTCCCATGGTAGATTACTATAACAGTGGCTTCCAACTTTTAAATTAGGCTTTTAAAATAAAAATCTTTTACTATAACTTTTGTGGGGTTTCAGAAGACAAAAAGTTAAATAATGTATTGAATCCATGATATTAAGCGGTATCCATTTTGGATGAGTTACATTGTGCTCTATTTCAAGTCAGCAGGTTCTGTCAATCACACTTTCCTCTGATCTCTTGAACCCTACTGCTACCGTCCTTACATGGGTGGCCCGGAGGGGACAGATACTGCTATTTACTAGCTGTGTGACCTTGGAAAAGTTACTCAAGCTCTTGAATTAGCAGTTTCCTCCATTACATAGTGGAGAAAATAACAGTTTCTATCCCATGGTTTTTGTTGTTGTGGTGGTTTTCAGACAGAGTCTCACTCTGTCGCCTGGGCTGGAGTGCAGTGGCGTGATCTCAGCTCACTGCAACCTCTGCCTCCTGGGTCCAAGTGATTCTCCTGCTTCAGCCTCCTGAGTAGCTGGGATTACAGGCATCCGCCACTACGCCGAGCTAGTTTTTTGTATTTTTAGTAGAGACAAGGTTTCACCATGTTGGCCAGGCTGGTCTCGTACTCCTAACCTCATGATGTTTGTTGTTTTGAGACAGAGTCACACTCTCCATGGAGTGTGTGTGGTGCAATTTCAGCTCACTGCAACCTTTGCCTCCTATCTCACAGGGTTTTGATAAGGATTTCATGATGCATGGCTGTACAGCCATGGTTTCAGTTGATGCTGTGGTTGTCGTTAGTATGGCCTTCCTTATCTCCCACATACATTCCCTCATCAAGATTCCATAACTAGTCTCCACACTCCTCATTTCTTCCTGCTTAATCTTCCATACACTTCATGGATGTGATTTCCCTCGTATTTAAAACTTCCGATGGCAGCCCATCTGAACAGGGTGGATGGATTACCTTTGAGATAAAAGTAGCCCTAACTTTGAGACAAAGTCTACAAGTCAGCGTTCCTTTATAATCTGTTATTAGGAGTAAGTGTTGTATCCTTTTCATTCCTGTGGCTGTTCTGCCAACATGCTCCTCTTAAACACATACACACATAAATGTGTTCTAAACTCCAACCATACAAATAAGCATATCTTTACTGAAACCTGGCATGTATTTCATGTATTTGGGTCTATGAAAATTCTATTTTCTCTACATGGAATGATTTTCTCTGGGTTTCTACTTATGTTTAAGTCTGAGTCTAAATTACCGTCTATGGTAGATTATTATGGTAATGCCCACCAATGAATCATGTCTCCCAATGTCAACATGATGCTGACATCCTACACCAGGAGGTGGAGTTGGTTTCTCCATTCTCTTCAACCCAGACTTTGCCTTGTGATTTGCCTTGAAGAACAAGATGTAGTAGACTTGACATAGTATGAGTTCTGGAGCCTAGGCCTTAAGAGGTCTTGCAGTTTCATCCTCTCCTGCTTGGAACCCTAAGACGATGAGGTTGTAAAGAAGCCCAGTCTAACCTATTGGAGGATACAAGGTGACATGGAGAAGAACTGAGGCCCCAGTTAAGAGTAAGCATCAAAGCCAAACAAATGAATGAGGCCACTGTAGACCCTCCAGCCTCAAACGAGCCATCAGATGACTATGGCCTCATTGCTGAGACCAGCAGAACAGCCCAGATTGCCAAATCGTGGAATCATAATCATAAGAAACAAAAATTCATTGTAGTTGTAAGCAATTATAGTATGTGGTAGTTTGTTATGCAGCAATAGATATAACTAATGTACTTTATCAGAGAAATATTCTAGACATACCCAAGAAAAATTCATGATTCTCTCACCTGAGCTCAAATGGCATTTTGTCCATTCTTCTATTATGGCACATAGCTCATATAATCATTGGTCTACCTGTGTCTGTTTCTCTCACTAGATTGATAGCTTTTTAAGATCAGGGGCCATCTCTTTGTTCATCTTTATATCGTCTGTGACTACTCTAAAGCCTGGCACATAGAAACAGCAGGTATTTATTACTCAAGTCATAAACTCACCATCTCCTACTGAAACCCTTTCACTTGCCCTCTTGGACACATGGTGAATCATATGGAAAATCAGTTAATATTCCTTTCATCTTCTCGTTCTTCCCCAGTGGCCCAGCTTCCCTATAGCCCTCTTAGGTGGTGGCTATTTCTCTCTCCCCACACGTTATATACCATGGGGCTTACAGGTAGATAAGTGACTATCATGCTTCTAATGGCTACTTTCAGATTACTTTCATCCCCTCCCTCTTCTCTAAAAGACGCTGATCTTTGACTCCCTGAACATCTGATTAAACTACCTGTACCTCTTATTGTGAGAGTCATCTACTGATCCCTGGTCCTTTGCTTCTCATTCCATAAAGATTTTAACTCACAACCACCTTCTCTAACATTCCCCCAGTAGTGATTTCAATATTCACACAGTTCAGTCTTCCAGTATCATAGCCTCTCAGTTCCGTAGCCTTCTCTCCTCCAATAATCTTACCCTATATTCCATTTCAATCCTTTGTTCCTATGGTTATACCTTAGATTTTTGTCCCTGCCAATAATCACAATATTTCCAGAACTTCAATTTCAAACATGCCACCATCCAATCACCACTTCCTATACTTTTAGCTCTCTTACTCTTGCTTCTAAAAGGTCCAAAACTCCTTTGTCACTTGACTTAAAATTTGTCGTAATTACTACTCCTCATGGTTCCTCACCTATCTCACGTTCTCATTTTCATCCTTACTCAACTAAATGTAATGGCCAATCATTTTAGTTACTCTGCCTCTATCTTGACCTATTATACCCTCAAACTTGCTCTAACATCAATTAAGTTCACTTTCTACCTGAGGCATGCCCAAATCCACAGAGGCAAATGTGGATGGGGAAATAATTATCTGTCTTTAAATTCAAAAATATTAATCATTCTAAGAAGGTTTGTACATTTGTGCAAAAGTACATTCTCACACTGCTATAAAGAACTACTGCCAGAGACTAGGTAATTTATTTTAAAAGGAGGTTTGATTGACTCACAGTTCCACATGGCTGGGGGAGACCTCAGGAAACTTACAATCATGGCAAAAAGGGAAGCAGGCATGTCTTACATGGCAGCAGGCAAGTCTTACATGGCAGCAGGCAAGAGAGAGTATGTGAAGGAGGAAGTGTCAAACACTTATAGAAACCATCAGATCTCGTGAGAACTTACTCACTATCATGAGAACAGCAAGGAGGAAACTACCCCCATGATCCAATCACCTCC
Organism: Ateles fusciceps; assembly: GCA_036589455.1. Classification (NCBI taxonomy): domain Eukaryota; kingdom Metazoa; phylum Chordata; class Mammalia; order Primates; family Atelidae; genus Ateles; species Ateles fusciceps. Next base: position 4,962,904 of record JAZHEH010000228.1, on the reverse strand, counting down.
CACCAGGTCTCTCCCTCAACATGTGGGATTATAAGGATTACAATCTGAGATAAGATCTGGGTGGGGACACAGAGCCAAACCATATCAGTCACAATCAAAGTTCCATTTCCCTAGTCCAGTCAATCTCTCCTCTCCCAGTTGACAATTTTATAACTTAGGATCTCTCCTCAAATTTGCAAAATCTCTACCACTTTTGCTTTCCATATTACTAGGAACACAGAGACAATGAGAAGTTCTATAAGCTCCCAACACCTCTCATCACATCTGCCCACTTATTTGTATCCATGTGCATCTATTATGCCTCCTTTCTTCTTTCTATAAATAAATTGCATGTGTTTCTAGCTGAAGCAACTCACCTATATGCATATTAGATTCAATCCTCTCTTATCTATTCATTGATATCACTCTTTGAAGTTTTTCCAATCTCTTGCATCATCTACCCCTCTCTACGGAGTCATTTCTAGAATACAAACATACTATCTTTTTATTAAATTAAAAATCTACCTGTTCTGACCTAATGAACCCCTCTAGAGCTGACCTCATTTTACAAAGGAAACTCCTTCCAAGATTAACTATCTTGCCATCTCAAATCACTCTCCTTGTACTCAGACTTTAACACATTCCAATAAGGATTTTGCTCCCAATGTTTCACAGAATATGCACTTACCAAGGTCAGCAATGAATTCAGTGTTGCTAAATTCAGTGATCAATTCTCAGCCCTTAGCTTATCAGTATAGCTATAGTAGGTCACTCCACTCTTCCTTAAAATACTTTCTAGAAAAGTTGGCTTCCAAGAAATTATATCCTCTTGATTTTTCCTCCTTGTCTCCAGCTACTTGTTCTCAATTTATTTTGCTGTTTTCTCCTTCTCTCCCTCACATCTATAGATTGGAGTTCCCTACATTTTAGGACTTGGACTGTGTGTTCAATCTATATGCACTCCCTTGTGACTTCATTATTCCCATGCTCTAAATACTGTTTACATGCTGATGGCTTACGAACCCAGCTCAAACACTCCCTTAAAATCCAAATCCACATACTCAAATACCTACTTGTCATCTTCAACTGAATGTCTAATAGGTCACTAAAATTGATCTGTCTAAATTTTATCTTTTGATTTCTTACCCTTCATCTAACAACTGCCCCCCACTCCTACCCCTGGTGCCCCATCATAGTCTTCCCCATTGAAATTAATAGCAACTTCATTTTTCCAGTTACTCATGCCAAAAAGTGTGGATCATGGCTAATTCCTTTTTTTCCTCTCACTTCTGTATCTGATCAATACCCTAATACTGTTTATTCTACCGTATTAGTCTGTTCTCATGCTGATAATAAGGACATACCCAAGATTGGGAAAGCGGTTTAATTGACTGACAGTTTAGTGTGGCTGGGACGACCTCAGGAAACTTACAATCATGGCAGAAGGGAAAGCAAACACATCCTTCTTCACATGGCAGCAGCAAGGAGAAGTGCAGAGTGAGGAGGGGGGAAAGGCCCTTTATAAAACTATCAGATTTCATGAGAACTCACTGACTATCATGAGAACAGCATGGAGGTAACCAACCCATGATTCAATTACCTCCCACTGGGTCCCTCCCAAGACACGTGGGGACTATGGGAACTAAAATTCAAGATGAGATTTGGGTAGGGACACAGCCAAACCATATCATTCCACCACTAGCCCCTCCAAAATCTCATGTCCTCACATTTCAAAATGCAATCATGCTTTCCCAACAGTCCCCCAAAGTTTTAACTCATTCCAGCATTAACCCAAAAGTCCAAGTCCCAAATCTTATCTGAGACAAGGCAAGTCCCTTCTGCCTATGAGCATGTAAAATCAAAAGCAATTTATTTACTTCCTACATACAATGTGGGTACAGGCATTGAGTAAATACACTCTTCCAAATGGGAAAAATTGACCAAAACAAAGGGGCTACAGGCCCCATGCAAGTCTGAAATCCAACAGGTCACTAATTAAATCTTAAAGTTCTGAAATAATCTCCTTTGACTTCATGTCTCACATCCAGGTTACGCTGATGCAAGAGGTGGGCTTCCACTATCTTGGGTAGCTCTGCCCCTGTAGCTTTGCAGGCTATAACCTCCTCCTGGCTGCTTTCATAGCTGGCATTGAGTGTCTGCAGCTTTTCCAGTTGCACAGTGCGAGCTGTTGGTGGACCTACCATTCTTGGATCTGGAGGACAGTGGGCTTCTATTTACAGCTCCACTAGGCAGTGCCCTGGTGGGGACTCTGTGTGGGGGGCTCCAACTCCACATTTCCCTTCTGCACTGCCCTAGCAGAGGTTTTCCATGAGGGCTCCACCCCTGCAGTACACCTCTGCCTGGACATCCAGATGTTTGTATACATCCTCTGAAATCTAGGTGGAGGTTCCCAAATCTCAATTCTTGTCTGCTGTGCACCCACATGACAAACACCATGTGGAAGCTGCCAAGGCTGGAGGCTTGCACCCTTTGAAACCATGGCCTGAGAAGTACCTTGGTCCCTTTTAGCTATGGCTGAAGCAGCTGAGACACAGGGCACTAAGTCCCTAGGCTGCACACAGTAGTGGGGCCCTAAACCCGGTCCAGAAAACCACCTTTTCCTCTTAGACCTCTGGGCCTGTGATGGGAGGGGCTGCCTTGAGGTCTGTGACATGCCCTAGAAACATTTCCCCACTGTCTTGGCAATTAACATTTGGCTCCTCCTTACTTATGCAAATTTCTGCAGCCAGCTTGAATTTCTCCTTAGAAAATGGATTTTTCTTTCCTACTGGTTCATCAGTCTGCAAATTTTCCAAACTTTTATTCTCTCTTGTGTCCACAGGTGTCAAGCATCACCTCTTGAACACTTTCCACTTAGACATTCTTTGCCAGATACCCTAAATCATCTCTCTCAGACTGAAAGTTCCACAAATCTCTAGGGCAGGGGGAAAATGCTACCAGACTCTTTGCTACAGCATAATGAGAGTTAACTTTGATCCAGTTCCTAACAAATTCCTCATCTCATCTCCATCTGAGACCATCTCAGCCTGGACTTCATTGTCCATATAATTATCAGTACTTTGGTCAAAGCCATTCAACAAGTCTCTAGGAAGTTCCAAACTTTCATACATCTTCCTGTCTTCTGAGCCCCCCAAGTCTCTGGGAAGTTCCAAACTTTCCCACAATTTCTTGTCTTTTTCTGAGCCCTTCAAACTATTCCAACCTCTACCTGTCACCCAGTCCAAAGACACTTCCACATTCTTTTTCTTGAGACAGGGTCTCACAGACTGGAGTGAAGTGGTGCAATCTCAGCTCACCACAACTTCTTCTGCCCAGGCTCAAGTGACTCTCCTGCCTCAGCCTCCCAAGTAGCTGAGATTACAGGTGTGTGCCACTACCACCTGGCTAATTTTTGTATTTTTAGTAGAGATGGAGTTTCACTATATTAGCCAGGGTGGTCTTGGACTCCGGAACTCAAATGATCCAACTGCCATGGCCTCCCAAAGTGCTGGGATTACAGGCATGAGCCACCATGCCTGGCTGCTCCCACATTTTCAAGTATCTTTACATCCATGCCCCACTATCTGGTACAAATTTACTGTATTAGTCCATTCTCATGTTGCTAATAAAGACATACCCAAGACTGGGTAATTTATAAAGGACAGAGATTTAACTGACTTATAGTCCAGCATGGCTGGGGAAGCCTCCGGAAACTTAAAATCTATGGCAGAGGGGGAATCAAATATATCCTTCTTCACATGAAAGCAGCAAGGAGAAGTGCAGAGCAAAGATGGGGGAAAGCCCCTTATGAAACCATCAGATCTCCTTTGAACTCACTCACTATCATGAGAATAGCATACAGATAACCATCCCTTCCATGATATGTGGGAATTATGGAGACTATTATATAATTCAAGATGAGATTTGGGTGAGGACACAGCCAAACCATATCATCTACTTTCAGACTTGAGTACGAATCTGACTACTTCACACATCTCCAGTGCTAATAGCTTAATGTATTAGGCCATTTTCACACTGTTATGAAGAATACTTTAAGATGGGCTAATTTATAAAGGAAAGAGGATTTATTGACTCAGTTTCAGATGGCTGGGAGGCCTCAGGAAACTTACAATCCTGGCAGAAGGTAGAGAGGAAACAAGGCATGTCTTACATGACAGCAGGAGAGAGAGCAAGGGAAAATGCCACACTTTTAAACCATCAGATCTTGTGTGAACTCACTCGCTATCATGAGAACAGCATGGGGGAACCAGTCCCATGATCTAATCACCTACTACCAGGTCCCTCCCTTGACATATGGAGATTATAATTTAAGATGAGATTTGGGCGGGGACACAGAGCCAAACCATATCACCTAGTCTGAGTCACCATTTTAATAATAGCCTCCTATCTGGCACCAAAAACCCTCAATCTCCCAGGGAATTCTGAATAAAATACAGTGATCTCATTGAAAGGTAAGTCAGAGCATGTCAGGCCATGTGCAAAATCCTGCAGTGGTAAGAGGCTAAGTGATCTAGCTCACCATTCTCATGTGGCTTCATCCCTGCTCTCCTTATTTTCCTGACTCTATTTTAGCCCTCCTGGTTCCTCCTCACAGATCCTCAATGCTCCAGGAAGTCTCCCACCTTGGGCACTGAGCTCTGGCTGTCTGGAATGCTATTTCCCTCAATATCCATATGATTCAATCCCTCATCTCCTTTCCATCTTTACTCAAATGTCATCTTCTCAATGAGCTCTTCCTTGAATACCTATTCCAAAATTGCGACATTCAAAACTTCCCCATCATTTTTTGTATTTTATTTTTTTCTCCTTGGCCTTTATCACTACCTAAAATTCTGCAAGTTTTCCTTACTTATTTCCTCCTCTACTAGAATATAAATTCCATGAGGGCAGAACTTTTTATCTGTTTCATTTACTTCTGAATCTCAAGTCCTTAATAATGCTTAGAGAATAGTTAACACTCAACAAATATTTAAATGAATAAATAAAAAATGAACAACCAAGCATATTGTAAAAAGAACCAGAGGAAATTTTAGAAATAAAAAATAATTGAAATAACATACCTAAAACATGGATTAAAGGGATAATTAGTTTTCAAAGAAAGGCAAGATATCAACAAAAGGGAGACATTTCATGGCTCATTTATGAGGCTAGTATAAATTTGATACCCAAACCAGCAGCAACGGTAAGAAAAACAACAGACCAGTGTGGCCCGTGAAATAGATACAAAAATCTTAAACAACGTTATTGAACAAAATCTAGCAATGTGACAAATAATATAGTAAAATTACATATATAATATATATTATATATGTATAATATATATAGTAAAATTCCATTTACATAAATTTTTTAATTAGAATACACTAACAATACAAGTATCCTTCATTACCCAAATCGATTTGGGATCTATTTTGGATTGAATGTGTCTCCTCCAAATTTATATGTTGAAATATAATCCCCAATGGCATGAGGAGGTCTTTGGGGGGTTTATGAAGGAGCACCCCTCACGAATGGAATTATTACCTTATACAGAGAGGCCAGAGGGCTATCTAGCTCTTTCCACAAAATGAGGATACAGCAAAAGTCAGCAGTCTACAACCTGGAATGGGCTCTTACTAGAACTCATGACGGCAACCTGATCTTGGACTTCTGGCCTCCAGAACTGTGAGACATAAATTTCTGTTCTTTATAAGCCCCCCAGTGTAAGGTGCTTTGTTCTAGCAGCCTGAGCTGAGTAACACAGAACCTTAGTTCAAACAGTAACAGTCTCAATAATGAGTTGGGATACTTATGAGTACTTGAATTGGGTCTATTTATTTTTTAAGTTAATATACAGTAATACTGACTCTGAGTGTGTGTGTGTGTGTGTGTGTGTGTGTGTGTGTGTGTGTGATGTGTGCATCCTGTTCTATGAATTTTTGTTGTTGTTATTGAGACAGAGTCTTGCTCTATAGACTAGGCTGGAGTGTAGTGGTACAATTTCGGCTCACTGCAACCTCTGCCTCTCCCAGGTTCAAGTGATTCTCCTGCCTCAGCCTCCCAAGTAGGTGGGACTACAGACAGACATCACCACAGCCAACTAATTTTTGTATTTTTTAGTAAAGATGGGGTTTTGCCATGTTGGCTGGGGTGGTCTCAATCTCCTGATCTCAGGTGACCACCCCACTCAGCCTCCTAAAGTGCTGAGATTATAGGCGTGAGCCATCATGCCCAGCCTGTTTCATGACATGAATTTTGGCCTGTAGAGAGAGTCATGTTACCAACACCACAATCAGTACACAGAAATGTTCTATCATCTTATAAAACTCCCTCCTGCTGTTTTTTGTAATCACGCTTGCCCTGCAACTGCCAGTCTATGGAAATCACTGATCTATTCTCTATCACTATAGTTTTGTGATGTATAGAATGTTGTATACATGAAAGCACATAGCATGTAACCTTTGAGACTGGCTTCTGTCACTCAGAAAAATGACCTAGAGATTAATCCAAGTTGCTGCTGGTATCAACAGTTCCCTGGTCTTTATTGCTGAGTAGAGAGACCACAGTTTGTTTATCCATTTACCCCATTCATTGAAGGACATTTGGGTTGTTGTCAGTCTTTGGAGATTATGAATAAAATTGTTATATTCTTCAGTATACTTCAAAAAAAAGTTGCTATAAACACTTACAAACAAGTTTTTGGGTAAACACAAGTTTTCATTTCTCTTGGATGAATACTCAAGAGTGGGACTGCTGGCTCATATGGTAAGCATATGTTTAACTTTGTAAGAAACTGCCAAACTATTTCCCAAAGTAGCTGCACAATTTTGCATTCCTACTAGCAATATGTGAGAGTTCCAGTTGCTTCACATCCTCACCAGCACTTGCTACTATCAATATTTTTATTTTTAGCCATTCTGAAAGGTATATAGTGAAAACTAAGTCCTTTTTGTTCCTGAATTTCGGAAAGCATATAGGCAGATTAAGAGATTTATCTCAAATGTTATCTTAATTTATTTGGTTACTTGTTTGGATAGCAAAAGATACATGCCTAGGTAGTAAAACTATGAAGAAAACAACGAATTGATTAGTATATGAGCAGATAGTGTTTAGGGAAGTGGATGCAATACAGTAGATACCCAACGGGGCTCTAAGATATTGATAATATGTTCTTTATAAGGCAGGATGGTAGATACATATGATGTGTTTTATTATTCTTGAACTGCCCATGTGTTTATTTCACAATACAAAATTTTAAAAGAAAGATGAACACACAAGACACAATACAAGGAATGAAAAATATTTTAAAACCTCTCAGGATTTCAAATACGGTGAGTTAAAAAACTGAAAATAAAAGCATTTTGTAGAATTTGAACATAACACTTTCTTTTTTTTTTAGGTATAAGATTTAATTTGATCATTTTTTGGTCCAGTTAGCTTGGATTCATCACATGCTTTTACTCCTGCACAATTAGTCAACATAATTATTCAGTACCTCATTTATAAACTGCACTGTGTCATTGCTGTGGCTAGTGCTAACGAAATGTAAAGTATGTCCTTCGTTCTCAAGGATCTTATAAAGTACCTGGGCAAACAAAACTAATAACCTGAAGTACATCATATCATACCACTGTTAAAATCTTTCAGTGAGTCTCTATTGTAATTAGCATTCTGTGTTCAATAAGGCTTCTTTCATTCCCCACCCCATCCCCTTAGCATGTTTTTTTTTTTTTTGAGAGACGCAGTCTTGCTCTGTCACACACTTTCTTAAAAGCCTGTTTAAACTTAATTTCTTTAATATTTTGGTGCTTGTGTATATCCCACAGGCAAAGTTGCTAATGGGCCACTTTATTAATGGGCTTATTTATTTCCAGAGGCCTCAATCTACACGCACTTGAAGGGCTGGTCATGGTAAAGTCATTCTTAATGATAGGCAACAAGTAGCTTCTTCCTAGAACTAAGAGCAGGATGGAACCTGAGTCAAGAAACATTCAGACATCCCATCAGGCCACAATCTAGACTTATAACTCTTTGGTAGTTCTGATTGTTACCAGCCCCGGAAGGAGGATGTTACCTGTGACCACACTGGGGATTTTGGAGAGAAAGCTCTTGACTGTTCTGATGGGCACACCCCCTGTCTTGTCATCTTGCATCTTTGTAATGATGTCTTCAATCTGAAAGAGGTTCAAAAAAGAAGTGTTATTTTCTCCCATAATGTAATCGTAAGAGGTACCTTTTTAAACAGCTCAAATGTGTAAACTTGGACGTCAACAACATATCAGAAAAAGCTCCCATCTAATCCCTCAATAAATACAGTATCAATATTTGCTATCTACCACATGCTGGGTATAGGGAGGTCTGAAGTATATATACAGGGCCTAAGTCATGTCCTGGAACAAGTTCTCAGTTCAACAAGGTATGGAGGAAGAAATACATTAGGATTCTTGATGGGCTCCAACATACAATTTAATATGTATGTGATCACAGTCTCCTTCTTTCCCAAATTGGGTTTATAGATAGATTGAAACATATGAAATTTCTACATTCAACCCCCATGCTTTCCACAAAGGTAATTTCTTATGGTTCAATCTAATATGTTGACATAGATTAACATGCTGCTATTGTGAATTGCAGACAGGGCTACCTTTGGGATCAAAGAAGAATACACCTAGAGTCACATGAGAGAAAAACAAGACATGGAAAGCTCTGATCCAAAGAAGCTGGAAAACAGGTCTCAGTCATCACGAGTGGTGATGTGTGGATAGCTATCTGACCCGTACTAAGTTGGTCAAGGACAGGATCTTCTCCTTTTGGTAAGACCAGGCTATCAGGAGAAAAGATCATAGTGGGCTGTGACATCTTACTGGGGAAAACAAACAGAGAATGAGGATGGACTGATGAAGGTGTAGGTGCCTTAACTGGGAAACCAATTTTTAGCTAATAATTTATAAGCCAGACTCATTTCCTGATCAGAAATATTCAGAATAGGGTACAGGAAAAATTCTGTATTAAGGACAGATCTTTTTGTTTGGGGAAGGGAGAGCAACTGAAGGGGAGAAAATAATGTTTAGAATTATCAGGTCTGATTTTCCTAATCAAGAGAAATATCTTCGAAATACCAGGATGGAGTCTCTGAATGAGTCCTTAATAGAGGCTCATAAGGTTAGAAATGAGACTTACAACTCACTTATTCTAACATACCACTATTGCAACTTGATGTTAAGTGATTTACTCGAAGACATATGACTAATAACTTGTTAGACACAAAGTTAGGGCATGGCATGACATCATTACCACCACAAACAGCCAAAATATGTTAAAAATGTATTATGTGCAAGGTACTATTCTAAGTATTATACACGCATTATTCTGTTTAGTCCTCATGATTACTTTGTGACATAGATTCTACTATTATCTCCGCTTTTCATATAAAGAAACAAAGACTTAGTGAGGTGCATCAATCAGGGTATGATGGATTAAGTTATGGTAGCAAACGACCCCCCAAATGGCAATGGCTTAGCACAAAGGTTATTTCTGTCTCATGCTACATGTCTAGTGCAGGTCAGTAGGGGAAGTCTGCTCATTGGAGTTACGTCACCTTGCATGTTGCTGGTCACTGTGCCAGGAGAGAGAATTCTGGAGAGTTTCTCACTGGGTATTAAACAGTATAATCTACAAGTTACATAAAGCATGTTTGCTCACAATCCTTTGGCCAGAACTGGTCACATAGCACCACCCAACCACAAAGGAGCCAGGGACTCAATCCTCTGGGTGCCAGAAGGAAAGGGGAACTGAAGATCTGTGACGAACATGAGTGAGAACTTCAGAGGTTTAACAGTCTTTGCAACCTTGGCAGGGTCACACGGCTACCCAGGTGTGCAGCCAAGTTTGAATCTAGCCATAGATCCCAGAATGGCATCTAACCCCTGAGCCATTCTGCCTACCAGTAAGATTCCCAGAAAATCAGCCAAGTATGGAAACCATTCTCACTGGATTCTTCTGGGTTTCTCTAAGAAGTACCGAAAATGAAAAAGAATCCTTAGCTCCCAGCCCTTCAGAGGGTAGATGAGTGTCATGCTAGAAAAAAGTCATTCTCTGAAGACCTGAATTCTGCTAAATGAAAACTGAAGAGGGGGTTTTGTCCTAATTCATGTTAATAATCTTAGTTACTGCTGGCCTTCTGTCTCCTAAACTCAACCCAACAATTGAGAGCAGTTTGAGTATTATTTGATAGCCAAGGAGAGCTATTCCTAGAAAAATGGTCACAGTTTCAATGTAATTTATGCATTTGATCTAGCATATTATTTGAAACCAGAAGTATCAGTTACATTGATGGTTTCTATGAAAATGGCCAGGAAATCACTGAGAATTGGAAGGAATCCAATAATTTGATTCAGGTAGACCCCTGAGTGGACCTTAGATGGTAATGATTTACACCTCTGCTGCTGTTGGCTGGATTTGAAGGACTGGCTCTGCGACTTCTTTTTTCCTCCACTCAGTTTACTTATCTCACCACACAACCGAATCTTAGAAGGCTCATTTACTAAAGAGGTCCTATCTCCTTATGTTGACCCCACAACGTACTAAGAGGTACATCATTCATCGGGGGTTACAGCTAGATCAAAAGGACAATCCCCTCAACTAACAGGCAGGAGACTGCACTCCAGGAATAGCCTGCAACATCACAGGTGTGGAAGGAATGATTGTCCCCCGATTTCTGACTCTGCCATGGTATTAATAGATACCTGAATACTTGCCCTGGCCTCATGGTGAGCAGAGTCTACCTCTTGTCTTTTGGGTTTGGCCATATGATTTGCCTAGCTACTGGGGTATTATTGAACATGATACGAACAGAGACTTGCCATGTACTGCATGGCTGCAGTTACTCTCTTCTCTTGCCCTCTTACCATGAGAAAAACATGCCTCGGATGGTTGTTATTCCAAGGAAGATGAGAGACATCTGGAGCAAATGGTACCAAACCCATCGCTAGATCAGCCAAACTCAGCTGGCCTGTAGACTCATGAGCAAGAAATCAATGCTTATTTTTGTAGATCACTAAGTTTTAAGCAGTTTGCTCTACAGCAAAATTATGATACAACAAGGCTCTGAAAAAAATGCATTTATCAGAAATTTCTGAAGCCACAACACATACTTGACAATCAGAGTCAGTGAATCTTAGAATTGGGGTATCTCTGAATCACCCTTTCTAAGAATGCAGATATTCAATTTATTACCACCCATCTATTTAACAGCTCTTAGGGACTACATATACTTTTTAGGCAGTCCATTCCTTTGTTGTGTCAGACAAAGTTTTGGTATTGTTGTATTTGATTCTTGAGCACAGTCCACTACAATATTGGCTAATAATATTCTCTGAAACTCCTTGTCATGGTTTCTGGAGAATTCCCAAGAGTACAGATCCAATGAAAATTACAAGTGGGCTCTCAGGAACTGATAAAAATAATTACACATCTTTTTTGAACATCTATTTTATGATCAATACTTCCCTAGGTATTTTAAGTATTTAATTGATTCTCCAGTCATAAAAGTTATTTAATAAAGACATTGAAATTGAGGCTCAGAAAGGTTAAGCAATTTATCCAAGGTCAAACAGCTAGTAAGTGGCAAAACCAGGATTCCTACTCACATCTTCCTGACTCTGACATACAGCCCAGTTTATCCAACCTAAAGTTCATCTCCTATTTCTCAGACATTTAGAAAAACTTGTTTACAGTCCTTCGCTGAGTAGTGCGACTATTAGGTTCCTCAATTGGGGCAGCTCCTGGAAGGTAATGTTCAGAGGCATGAACCCAGTGAGTGGCCCAGAGACTGGCTGATCCTAGGAACCTTACTTCTCCCAGCGCCATATGCCAAGGTTAGTGCTTTGTTTGCTGTGGATCCCAGGGGTGAGTTACAGCGGAGTCTGGAGTTGGTCCCTTACACTATACCACCCATTAAGTCTTGAGCTGAACCTGGCATCCAGAGAAAGCTTTTAGGCTCAGTGCCACCTGGTACACTCCAAATTCTTAACCTTTCTGCCTCTAGTATTTTCAAGCCATTTCTTCCTTGCTGGACGATGAGTATAATTTATTTTACCTTACAAAAGGGGCAACTCTTTGTCTTTGGCCTTAGTAGTCGATTAAAAATACAGAACAGAGGCATATATACATAGCCTCTCATCTCCCTCCTTAGATTCAAAGCCTTTTTTAGGCAGAGAATATAGTTGGGTTTTCATTTTCATTTTCTTAGTTAACATGAGTTGAGTATCCACTCTGGGCCAGGTGCTGCTGTAAGAGCTTTACCTTATAAACTCACTGAATTCTCACAGGAGGTAGATTATTGTATCTCCATTTTATAGACAAGGGAACAAAGATTCATCTTTGTGTCTTCAACCAAAGCCTGCCAACAACCTTTTCAGACACAAGGCACTTAATACCATTTGCATCGAAGGGAAAGTTTAGCACAGGCCTAAAAGGGCAGAGGAGGATGTAGAGAAATTGATCCGGATAATCAGATTCTCAACCATCTCATGATCTATTTCTTCCCAATGCATGCTGCCATCTTGCTGTGCAGCACTCTCTCCCTTCGTCTCACGGGCTTGGTTAGATTTATCTTCCACTGGTAGATCATGGCTTCTGGGTCAGGGATGGGGTGATGGGAAGGTATAGAGACTTACGTTTTCCTGACTGTTCAGTTCCTTCTAATGTCTGACCCCTTTTGCTCCTAAAGAAGAGCAAAATCAATTCCCTGACATCCTTTAATATGAAGTTCTGTGTCCTTAGGAAGGCTGTTTGGACTTAAGGGTCACTGTGCCAATCAATAAGCAGGTGGCCCTTATCTGACAGCCAAATGATGCAGAGAAAGCACTTGGCCAGCTTAGCTGGTTCTGCCTGGATGGGCCACGCCATGGAAACATCCTTCTTCAAGGAGCTCAAAGCTCAGCACTGACAGGCAGGTAAAACATTCTTCCAAACAGCAGGGCACTGGAAACCATTATGCCATAGAATGGGTTTTCTTTTAAATGAGAAATACATAAAGGTAGATACAATTCACTGAAATAGCCCCAAGAGTGTGTGAAAGGAGTGAGGAGAAGCAATCCTCTCTTTACAAACTGAAACCACAGAGGGGCAGTAGGAAGAACGTGGGGAAGAACCCAGGAGACTGGCTGGCCTCAGCTTCTCCCACGTGCTGTGTTGACCTGGGACAAGTTGCTTCACCTCTCTGGACTTCACTTTTCTAATCCCTACAGTAATAGGCCTGGTTGCTAAAACTGAGGTTTCTCATTCTCGAACTGGAGAGACTTCTCTGACTTGACAATATAAAACTCTATCTGCAAGGGAAGGGCAGGACGAGAAGCCAGGTCTCTGGGCTCTTCTTCTCCACGCTGTCTGTCTTACCAGGTGGATTCACACGGAACATGTCCCTGTGCTAAGAGGTGCAAGGTGGGGGAAGTACATTGGGCAGGACTGGGGGAGTTTCTGATGTTTCCAGAAACTGCACTGAGCAGATGGCATCAGAAGCCAGACAGAGCTCTGCCCCAGAGAGGCGCTCACACTGCTCCTTCTCCATCAGCCCATGCCCCTTGTCTCTGCTTGTACCCGTGACACTCCTAATGGAAATGACAAAGGGCAATATTAGTTTTGTTTCTATAATGATCCAATGAGTTAATGTATTTAGCGCCTTCCATTTTTCCCCCAGTGGAGATTTTAAAAACTTAAAGTATAGCAAACTATATTATGATTTTAAACAAAAAATCCATCACAACTTCGACAAAGAAGCAGAGAGTATGCCTCAAGCACGAAGGTTCTTTTTACTGAAGCATTTCATCTTGACTTTGCGATCAGTTGCCTGTTTCTAGCTACTAATGACTGTCACTTCGGAGTCTGCCTTTCACTAAAGACCCCTTCTGTTTTGGTGTCAGCAAATGAGTGAAAATGATTCCTCGGACACCATCTTATCAGCCCAGAGGCAGAAATCTGAGCTAATGATAATCATATTTCTTAATCCAAAATGTGCACGCTTCATTGTGCAGGCTCTGCCCCATATGTGTTCCAAAAGATCACACCATTTCTCTTTTTTATTTTTAAAGACACAGTGTGTTGCTGTTTCCGACTTTTGCATGTATTTGGGTTATATACTGGCTTAGCGGACATTCACTGAGCAACTCCCAAGTGCCAGGCACTGTGTTCATTTCTACAGTTATGCAAATAGTAGAAGACAGAATCTGTTCTCCTTCCTCATGGACTAAAACATTTCAGAGTGACTTGGGGATCTAGGCTTACAGTTAAGGCTGTGTTGGAGGCTGAAGAGCTAAGCATGGGTTCCAAGGAGGCCGGAAGTGAAACACTAAGGAATGCCACCGTAGGCCCATGGGAGAAAACCATCACGGCTCCCTTCCTCTTTCCCCTGCCTCTTTTATCATCCCATTCAAAGGCTGCAATTTCAGTGGCACAAGAGGAATTTGGGGATTCCACCTGCTAACTGTGACAATGATCAAAATGCCTATCAATTTGTTTTCGGCTAAGCCTGTGTTTGGATTGTTGTATCTGTTTAGAACGCTTTTAATGGAAAGTAACAACCACAATAAATCCAACCTCCAAGGATGGGGGCTGATATTTTCCACATAACACGCAGTTCGTATGTGTGTGGTGCTGAATGGCTGCAGAGGCTCGAATCTACCAACACCACCATCTCGGTCGTTCCCTTGTGGTTGCCTGACAGCTGCCCAGCTCTAGTCATACTTCTCTGCAAAAGGTGGGAAGGAGGGGAGGGGGGGACAGCAGCACTCATTCCTTTTATCATGGAAAGCACATTCCTTCCCAGAAGACCTCAACGGATCGCTGCTCAAGTCTCAGGCCAGAGCGGGCTCACATGACTACACTGAGCTGCACAGGAGGTGGGGGAAGAATGTATTTAACTTTTCCAGCCTCTATATCACATGGAAGTGGGGGAAAGAAAAGAATGGAAATGGGGTTAACCATGTAACGCTGTCTGCCACGAGACCCCGTGTTAAAGAACACTTGTATAGGATGGTTGGGCAGGCCCTGAAGCCTCTCTGATCTGTTTCCCACACTGCAGCCTGTATGATACTCTTAGGAGGGAAAATCTGAGGGGGAGGGGATAGCATTAGGAGAAATAACTAATGTAGACGACGGGGTGAGGGACGCAGCAAACCACCATGGCACATGTATAACTATGAAACAAACCTGCACGTTCTGCATATGTACACCAGAACTTAAAGTATAATAAAAAAAGGGAAAATCTGATCATTTAGCTCCCCTACTTAAAATCTGTCCATGGTGTCCCAGTGCTTATCCTGTTATAAGCTCTTATTAAACCCTCTATCTTTTCTCCACATCAACAATCGCTCTAATTTACATTCACATCTCCCATTAGAGTGTTTATATCTCCCGTTAGAGTACCTAATAATAGGTACTCAGTAAATATTTCTTGAATGACTATTATCAATGAATGAATGAACAAATGAATGACATGAGTGCTATATTCTTAAAGAACTTTATCTTAGATTCCAGCATTCAGTGAGACTCAATATATTAAAAGGGTCTTCGGGGTGGTGATGTCTGCAATTTACAGTAAATTTAGTTATCTACACTTAAGATCATTTTGCTTTGGGAATGGCTTCCATAAACAAAACTCTCAAGATTTCATGAACCTTAGCAACAAAGTTCAAGGAAAAGCTCCAAAGGCATCCATGTACCAGTTGAGTGGGGGGCCAGTTCCCCAACATACTGTGCGTGACATTACCCAGGGGCAGTAGTACCAGGGCAGATGGATGAGGCAGCATTATTTGTTTTGTCCCCTGGAGGCTTGCTTTTACAGTTTTAATACTGCCATATGGAGTGCTTCATAAATTACTTTTATGGAAAACATTTCATTTTCTTTCATTTAATTGGAGAGAAAAGCAGACAAGAATGACCTTCTAAGTCTGAGATCAAATGGCTTGTTGATACCTTAGGGAAAATGTCTTTCCCCTGAGCTTGGCTAGAATAGCCAAGCCTTAGAAGGCATCATCTTTCTTGTTAAAGAATCTGTTGTTTGCTTTGCAATATGAGTGGAGCAAGTCCTTTGGTCAGGCCCTGGACTGAGGAATCTCTGACTGCAGACGGCCGGCAACAATGTAGATGGAGACAATAGATATTGGCTGATGAAACATTCTAGCAACTGCAGAAGACCTAAAATCCCTTCATTCTAATCTCCTCAAATTACCTGAATTTGAGTGTGTCATCTGCTTCTTGTTGGGAACCATCCCTCCTTTAAAGAAAAACATGCTGATATTTGAGAAGGGTAAATTGTTCAAGGCCAAATGAGACTGTTGGATAAATGAGATTATTGGCATGAACCAGAGCTGGCTGCCTGGATCACCACACCAGCTGGCCAGGGCAGCTGCCAGGGAGGCCTCAGCTCACCTAAGGCTTTAGCTGAGTGGAAGATGATGCAGAAAACGGGGCCATGCCATAAGCATTAAAGTTTAATACACACTATAGAAGGCAGAAAAATGTTCCCCCAAAAGATATCCATGTCCTAATCCCTGGAATCTATGAATATGTGACCTCATATGGCAAAAGGGACTTTGTAGATGTGATTAAGTTTAAGGACCTTAAGATGGGAGATGACCCTGGTTATCCAGGGTAGGCTCAGTAAATCACATGAGTCCTTGAAAGCAGAAGAACTTTCTCAGCTGTAGTTGGTTAGAGACAGATGTGATGATGGAAAAGAGGTCAGATAGACGAGACTTTGCTGATTTTGAAGATGGAGGAAGGGGCCACAAGCCAAGGAATGCAGGTAGCTCCTGGAAGTTGGAAAAGGCAAGAGAACAGATTCTTCCTTAGAGCCTCCAGAAAGAAACACAGTCCTGCTAGCACCTTGATTTTAGCCCAGTGAGATCTTTTCAGGTTTCTGACCTTCCAAATTATAAGATAATAAATTCATGTTGTTCTAAACCATTAAGCATATGGTAATTTGTTATAGCAGCAACAGAAAATGAATACACACAGTGATTCCCATCCATTAGCAAATCTTTGGCTAATCAGTATTCCACATTGTTTCCAAAACAGATTAGTATGTATTTTCTCCTTTTGGGCAGGCAGTGGGTAGATTTCCCCAAACTCTGTAGCTCTCTCTTCCCTTCTGAACAGCTTAATGGCCAAACCAATCATCACCCAGGACCTGTGGCAGCCCACTTGGGGAAGATGTCAGGGATGATGACAGGGAAGATACCTGTCTACGAATACTAAGTCATTGCCTCCATGGCATTTTCGGTGCTGCATTTTTTTGGTTTATCTGGGATCAATTAGATGGGTGGCTTAGAGATTATTTCTGGGAGCTTTTTTTTTTTTGAGATTGAGCCTCTGTTGCCCAGGCTGGAGTTCAGTGGCATGACCTCAGCTAACTGCAACCTCCACCTCCTGAGTACAAGTGATTCTCCCACCTCAGCAGCCCAAGTAGCTGGGATTACAGGCGTCTACCACCATGCGTATTTTTTTTTTTTTTTTTTTTTTTAGAGACAGAGTCTTGCTTTGTCACCCAGGCTAGAGTGCAGTGGTCTGACCTTGGCTCACTGCAACTGCCCAGGTTTAAGCAATTCTCCCGCCTCAGCCTCCCGAGTAGCTGGGATTACAGGCGTGGGCCACCATGCCCAACTAAGTTTTATATTTTTGGTAGAGATGAGGTTTTGCCATGTTGGCCAGGCTGGTCTCAAACTCCTGACCTCAAGTGATCTGCCACCTCAGCCTCCCAAAGTTCTGGGATTACAAGTGTGAGCCACCAAACCTGGCCTCTGGGAGCTCTTAATTGGGTCACAGTAGCCTATTTAAGCATCGCAAGCATAAAAAAACAAAGATCCTTTTTAATTTCTCATCTCACATTTTACCCAGCCACATTTTGTAACCCAGCTCACCAAGGAGAATTGTATATGGAATACCATGTGGCACCCTAGCCCAAATAATTCAGCCAGCACTGTGAAAGGCTGCACATTTGAACATAAGGCCTTTAATATTAAGGTTCTACAAAAATATTCAAGTTCTAACATACATATCACCTTTCCCTTACTGCCACAGAGAGGTCAATAACCTTGTTTCCAAAGAAAAACATGTCCATCTAGTGTCCTGGACTATTACTACAATTTCTTCCGCCTGGAAAAGAGCAAGGGACATAAGATCTTGTCCTCCTTCTGACCCCAAGGACACCCGGACTCTAGGATCACTCATCATTTCTGGTTTACTTCCTGTCCAACCCTTCCTCAAACCAAACAAGTGAACTAGCAACTAGAGTGAATTTGAGGGCTTGGAATAATTGATGTAAATTATCTCTTCAGTGAAAACCTGCTATGGCTTCCTATGGCTACAAAATAAATGCCAGGTTCCCTACTATGGAATTCAAGGTCCTCCATCATTTGGCATCAACCACCTTTCCAGCACCACCACTTCTCCCAGCCCATTTTGCTTCTGGACATACATATCTGCAAACCCCTCCTACATCTGCCCTTGCTGGTCATGCTCTTCATCCACCCACAGCACACATGTCCAGATCCTTGTCCTTCTTCTAGGCCCTGCTCAAAAGCTACTTCCCCTAGGAAACTCCTCCTTGGTATTCCAATACCAGCATCCGTGTGTATTAAACATGTTATTATGGTTTGGCCCTGTGTCCCCACCCAAATCTCATGTCAAATTTTAATCCCCAGTGTTGGAGGAGGGGTCTGGTGGGGAGGCGAGTGAATCATGAAGGCCGACCTCCCCCTTTGCTGTTCTTTTGAAAGTGAGTGAGTTCTCATGAGATTTGGTGTT
The DNA here is from genome assembly GCA_036589455.1 of Ateles fusciceps. NCBI lineage: Eukaryota > Metazoa > Chordata > Mammalia > Primates > Atelidae > Ateles > Ateles fusciceps. Next base: position 4,944,121 of record JAZHEH010000228.1, on the reverse strand, counting down.
TACAAGTGCATAGCATTTCTCCCTTTGCACTCTTTTCTTCCTTCTGCAGACATGTAAGACATGACTTCTTCCTCTTCGCCTTCCATTATGACTGTAAGTTTCCTGAGGCCTCCCAAGCCATGCTTCCAGTACAGCCTGTGGAACTGTGAGTCAATTAAACCTCTTTCCTTTATAAATTACCCATTCTCAGGTTCGTCATAGTAGTGCAAGAACGAACTAATACCCATGTCTATACTTTTTATTCCCTTTTCCCATTGCAAGGCTGAGAGGCAAGAACCTGAATCAAGTGTTTCTCCCTCTGCTCCAATCACAAGAGCCACACACCGCTACTTTGGACCAATTTCATTTTCTTTTTCTCTTGAGATCGACTCTCACTCTGTCACCTAGGCTGGAGTGCAGTGGCGTGATCTTGGCTCACAGCAACCTCTGCCTCCTGGGTTCTTGCAATTCTCCTGCCTCGGCCTCCCGAGTAGCTGGGACTACAGGCATACACTGCCACGCCTGGCTAATTTTTTGTATTTTAGTAGAGACGGGGTTTTACTGTATTGCCCAGGCTGGTCTTGAACTCCTGAGCTCAGGCAATCCGCCAGCCTCAGCCTCCCAAAGTGCTGGGATTATAGGCGTGAGCCACTGTGCCCGGCCACTAATTTTGTTTTCTCTGTTACCAAAGTTCTGCTTCTTTCCCTCTGGAACATAACTTTCTGGAGGAAAGAGACAGTTCTCACCTCTGAAGCACCCCCTGGTTCTTTACATCTGGACTGCATGAGATGGAAGTAGAGGATAGAAAAGTTCATACTCATTCCCTAAAAAAAAAAAAATTTAGGGCAATGAGAGAGACTTTCACAGTCTCCCAGAATTCTGGAAAGAAGTGCATTTCCAGATGGAACAAGAAGAGCGAGAACAAAGTTTCCTCAGAGCTGCAAAAACTGGAAAGCCTTGGAAGGCTTAAAGAGTCTACATCCGAGGCTGTCATCCCCAGGCCCTCCCCTCTCCCTTCACTTTGTCTGCATGTCAAAGTGCTGCCCCTAGATGGCCCACCTCGTTCTCTGGAGCTCTTCCCAGCCTGCCTGAACCCTAGGGCCCTTGTTTGCCTTGCACAATGACCACTGCCGTTCCTCCTGAGGGCTGCTCCTGCTGCCCCTCCTGAGCAGAGCCGGCTGTGATCCTATGCATTGGGGTCTTCCTCTGGTCCCTTGGAACCTGCCCTAAGGAGCCTCCTTCTTTTTACAATTTCTTTATATGGCAGTCTCCCTGCTCCAGATAGTGCCATTCTCTTCTGGGCATTTTCTTTTTTCACTATGTCATTCTTCATGTTTGATGTCCCAAACTGCTCCATTGAGCACGTGACAGCCACCCCTTGGGGAAGGATACTTAGACAAATTATAGGGTAGAGAATCTCCCTGCAATTTACAAGCACAATCAGGTAGAAATGAGTATCAAGGTCAGTCCTGAAGGAGAAGCAGAGGAGAATAATCACTTAATCCAAACATAAATTATATTTGAGCACTCACTACATCCTAGGTGCTGGGAAACTGGACAGGCAGGGCCATTCCTTTGGTACCTACTTATAGCAGAGAGGCCCCTTGAGGATTTTAAATGACTTTACAAAAGGAGAACAGTCCCCAAGGAGGCCGTGTGGAAGGAGATGCAACCACAAGGCTGATTTCAAGAAATTCCTGCCTGGTCCCAGCAGCACCTGAGCTCTAGAATCCCACAAGGGGTCCCAGGACAACTCCCTTCCCTGTGCTGCCTGAGGCCCAGCAGGAAAGACCCCCTTTTGGTTTCATGTCTCATGCCTTTCCTGCTGATTTTGAATGCTGCATCCGAACACACCAGCTCAGTCTCGGCTGCTTTCAGGAGTGCCTTTCCAAGTGACACCAGAGTGCTGTTCTGGCTCTGTAACTGACTGCCCAGAGACCACCATCTCATCTGGGGACTTCGGGTCCTTTTCCTCATGGTATTCCTATATAAAATGCCCTCTGCATTGCCCAACTCCTCACTCTTTTACACAGAAGGAAGCATGACCAGGTCCCCACTGGTCTTTCTGAATGGGCTGGTTTCTTTACTGCCCAGCTCTTCAATCCAGCCACCAAAGGATTCAATGGAATGGGCTAAGGAGCAATGGCATTTTAGTTCTTTTGTACTGCTATAGCAAAATATCTTTGCCTGGGTAACTTATAAATAATAGAAATTTATTAGTCACAGTTTTGGAGGCTGGGAAGTGCAAGACCAAGCCAAACATATTTGGTGTCTGGTGAGGGCTTGTTCTGCTTCATATATGGCACTTTCCATGTGTCCTGATGTGCTGGAAGAGCCAAACAGGCTTCCTCAAGCCCTTTAATAAGGGCTTTAATCCCATTCATGGAGGTAGAACACTGATGACCTAATCACCTCCCACAGGCCCCACCCCCTAATAGTATCACCTTGAGGGCTGGCTTTCAACATATGAATTTCAGTAGGACACAACATTCAGATCATAGCAAATGTATATTTTATTCTCTATGCTTTACAGTGGTAATTACTGAAATATCTCTAATATCCATGAACTTTTTATCAATTTTAAAAGATAATAGTTTATTTCTCAAATTTTTTTTTTTTAAAGCTATGCCTATGTCTCAAATTTAAGTGAGCCTGCAGGCAAAAGCTCTCAGTGCAGTGTCCGCCACATAGTTACTCACTCCTCAATAGTGTTCATTTCCCTTTCCTTCACAATTGATTTTAATTTCCTTTTCTATCTGAAGCAAATTAATAACCACAGAAGCTTCTATGGCTCCCTTCAGAAGCATATGATTGGACCTTCTTTTGTGCCACTCCCTGACAAAGCCCCAGAAGACAGCAGCTGGGATTGGAGAACCATGCTTTCCAAGCAGGTATCACCAAAGTCACTTCTAACATAATGAGCCCCACTTTGAATAGGTTTCCAACTATGTAGAAAATGATTATTTCATTAGCCAACTCTGCACTAATTCTGTGCTTCTGATATGGTTTGGCTGTGTCTCTACCCAAGTCTCATCTTGAATTATAGCTTCCTTAATTCCCACGTGTTATGGGAAGGGCCTAGTGGGAGATGACTGAATCATGGGGGTGGTTCCCCCATACTGTTCTCATGGTAGTGACTAAGTCTCACAAGATCTGATGGTTTTATAAGGGGTTCCCCTTTTGCTTGGCTCTCATTCTCTCTTGCCTGCTGCCATGTAAGATGTGCCTTTGGCCTTCTGCCGTGACCGTGAGGCTTCCCCAGCAATGTGGGACTATAAGTCCATTAAGCCTCTTTTTCTTTATAAATTACCCAGTCTTGGGTATGTCTTTATCAGCATTATGAAAACTGACTATTACACCTTCTCAGAGCAGCCTTATCTTTATCCACCTTATGTCCCAACTTCGATTACATGGCAGGACAAGCAGCAGGACTTTCCTGCCTACAGGTAACACCTTGTCAAGGGGCGGCCCACATCGGCCTGGAGAAAGAACAAGTTATGCAGGCTCAGGCAAAGGTGTTTTTAAACTTCCAAGTTATTTGCTTCCTGTTCCTGAAATCATGGACTGCAAGAGCAACTTATTTTCATCCCCAAGAAAATGAGATTTGATAAAGCATGTATCTATCTGATTTAATTCTGATTTTAATCTAAGAAGGAACCCCGGCTGACTCTGGCAAGCATTTGATGGACTGTAGGCTGCACACGGATGTTCAGTGGGGATAAATACCAGTATCTGAAAATAAGCCCCTCGTGCCCCTTGGGAGAGCAAGAGGGTCATGTGCCAATTACTTCTGTTAATCACACAGATTAAAAGGTTTTTGTAGCTTGTCTCCCTGTAGCTCTTCTGCAACAGGAGGGTGAGCAAGTGCGAGGCGGAGCCTGCAGCATAGTCAGGCAGGGCCTAGGAAAATGCCTGGGCCCAGCTCCATTTAGCAGGGAGACAGCCTGGGGCTGTGCTGCTTACCTCTCACCGAGCTGGCCAGGTCACCTCTCCGCTCGTGTTCCGATGGGGGATGTTGCTGTCTACCCTACCTAGTCATCAGGAGGAATGAGAGAGGGCAAGGCTGTAAGTAGAGAGACACCCAGCACCGCCGCTCTAAACAACAGGGTTCTTCTCTTCTCCTTCCTCTACTTGTGGGTTAAGGAATTGCAGGGAACCAGGAGGTGGAGAGGAGGGATGCAGAGCTGAGAAGCCACTGCATTCAAAACACGGGCCATAATAATGTGAAAAGTTTACCACTGACCTAAGGAGAAAGGCTTTTACAGGGGAGGGAGTGTCAGACAGGTGGTGGGGATTAGAGGTTAAAATGGGTGATGTGGGTGGAGATCAGTTCCAGAGCTGAGCCACAGCAGAAGCACTGTGTCTCACGTGCAACTTTCCTAATGGGGGCTGTACCTGCTTCGGGAAGCTTTGCCTGAGGGGCGCTATGCTACAACAACTCTTTGGGAATCCCCTTGTTATGGACTGAATTGTGCCCCACCCCCAAATCTATACATTGAAGTCCCAATTTCCAGGACCTCAGAATGTGATTGCATTTGGAACGGGGCCTTTACAGAGGTAACTGAGTTAAAATGAGGTTGTCAGTGTCGACTCTAATCCAAAATGACTGATATCCTCACAAAGTGGGGGGAATTTGGACACAGACAGACATGCACAGAGGGAAGATGCTGTGAGGAGACACAGGGCAGAGTCAGCTACAGGCCAGGGAGAGAGGCCAGGAGCAGCCCCGGGAGGGAATCAACCAACCCTGCCTTCATCATAGACTTCTGGTCTCCAGACCCGTACATAATAAATGTCTGTTACTTAGCACACCCAGTTGGTGAAATTTAATTATGGCAGCCCTGGCAAGCTAATATACTCCTGAAATGACTTTGCAGATCATACAAATTTTTTTTCTAACTCTTTCTGCGTCACATGCAATGAAAACTATTTCCTCTTATCTTTTTTTTCTGTCCTCTTTCTTCACCTTCCCCACTGCCTCTCCTTACACACACACACACACTCTCTCTCTCTCTCTCTCTCTCTCTCTCTCTCTCTTTCTGGAGATGATACCTAATTATTTCCAAATTAGACAGCTTTCCATGAGCCAATCTGACTAATTTGACTTCTTGCATATTGTCTAATCCCCGGTAAGCCACACCAGCACAGTACTTCAAAGCTCGGCTTTCTGAAAGCCAATACTCTGACTAATGTTAGGGGATAGGAATGAATGCCAGATTCATCGACCAGATTTAAAACCAGGAGGGTCAAGAAGACAGTTTTTCCTAGAATCGGGAGTGAGAAATGTCATCAGTAGAGGTGGTCTTTCATATGTTTTAAGACGATATAAAGTAAGGAATAAATGTAAATCCTTATACTTATGGTATAGACACATAGTTAGAACAGCACACAGTTTGAGAGGTAAGTGATTTAGTAGCCCAAATAGAAGCTATTTTGCAATCGAGTCAACTGAAAAATTAGAATGTAATATGGCAGCAAAAAAAAAAAAAGGTTAATTTGATCTCAGGATGCATTAACAGAAACATAGTGATCTGAGGGAGAGGTGTAGTTCCTTCATCTGCTTTGAGTTCACGCTGAGGAATACCAAGTTCCCTTCTACTGCTAGACTTAGGAAGACACATCCACAAGCTGTGGTGATTATCAAAGCCAGTGACCTAGATCCTGTGAAAGCATTTTAGCCGCAGGGAGGGGTTGACAGGACAGTCATTAGATCTTCTCCCCAAATATCTTATCAATTTAAACCAAGCTTGTCCAACCTGTGGCCTACAGGTCACATGTGGCCCAACACCAATTTGTCAACATTCTTAAAACATCAAGCTCATCAGCTGTCATTAATATCAGTATATATTTTTTTTTTTCTGATTTAATCTATGTATTTTAGCATACTTTTTTTTTTATTATACTTTAAGTTCTGGGTACATGTGCAGATATTACAGGATTGTTACATAGGTATACACATGCCATGGTGGTTTGCTGCCTCCATCCCCCCCATCACTTACATTAGATATTTCTCCTGATGTTATCCCTCCCCAATCCCTCCCCGACACCCTGCTCTCCCCTCCCCTAGCTCCCCACCTGCTAACAGACCCCATTGTGTGCTGTTCCACTCCCTATGTCCATGTGTTCTCATTGTTCAACATCCACTTAGGAGTAAGAACATGTGGTGTTTGGTTTTTGTTCTTGTGTTGGTTTGCTGAGAATGATGGTTTCCAGATTCTCCATGTCCCTGCAAAGGACATGAACTCATCCTTTTTATGGCTGTATGATATTCCATGGTGTATATGTGCCACATTTTCTTCATCCAATCTATCCTTGATGGGCATTTGAGTTGGTTCCAGTCTTTGCTATATTTTATGTGTGGCCCAAGACAATTCTTCTTCTTCCAGTGTGACCCAGGGAATACAGGATTGGACACCCCTAATTTAAACAAAACTATAAACGGTGTTAAAAAAAAAAAAAAAAGCATGCTTGTTCTGCAAATGCAGCTCCAAGCAAAGACTGTAGCCCTTGACCCTTTCTACATAGAGACTCAGGCTCTGCGATGCTGTAGAAGCACCTGTTGAGCCTTGGCCCTGGGCGTCGCATTTTTACCTTAAAATGTAAGTCAGTCTGGAAGGGGAACTTGGTAGTCTGTTAATCTAGTCCTCCCTAGGGTGAATTAGTCCCTCAGAGGAACTAACTCTCTTCAGGGAACCGAGAAAACAGGAGCACCCTGAACAAACAGGGATGGGGCAGTCAGTAGGGGAGGAGGAAGGAAGGGTGGTCTGCAACATAAACTCTAAGGAGGGAAAGCCTAGGTGAGGGGCCGTATTGGTCTGTTCTCACGCTGCTAATTAAGACATACCTGAAACTGGATAATTTACAAAAGGAAGAGGTTTAATTGACTCACAGTTCTACATGGCTGGGGAGGCCTCACAATCATGGCGGAAGGCAAATGAGCAGCAAAGTCACATGGCAGCAGGCAAGACAGAGCTTGTGCAAAAGAACTTCCCTTTAGAAAACCATCAGATCTCCCAAGATGTATTCACTATCATAAGAAGAGCACAGGAAAGATGCACCCCCTCATGATAACATTACCTCCCATCCAATCCCTCCCATGACACATGGGAATTATGGGAGCTACAATTCAAGAGGAGATTTGGGTGTGGACACAGCCTAACCATATCAGAGGCTGCAGGTAGAAAGGGTGTGGGTGGCAGGTAGAAGTGTGTGGACAGCAGTTGGGTGGAAGGGCATCTCTAGAGCCAGGGAAAGCCTAAGGCAGCCAGATCCTATGGGGAGATGCTGGAGGGTGGGGAGACTCCTAATGGGGGTGTGGGGGAGCGTCTCGTCTGGAAAGCCTTCCCAGCGGCTTCTCTGCAAGCGGTTCTGACCCTTGCTAGCTTTGGGGACATCACTTTCCTCTGAGGTCTCAGTCCCCTCATGAATGAACTGGATGAGTTCCATCACGGAACACATTCCTGCCAAAAAATGTTTCAGATGAACATCCTTCATCTCCCTGAATTCTGAATGCCTCTGTGGGTGCAATTTGGATTTCTGGGTGTTTTCAAGTCAATTCAGCCAAGCACCTTTTCCTTCTGCCATCAAAGTGATTGATGGTTTCATGGGGGAGGGGTGAAGAAGTGAGGGGGAGAGGAGGGAGCAGAGCCCTGTGGCTTGTCCACCCTATAGCCTTAACCTCTCCACCACCTGCCCTGCCAGCTTCCCCAGGTTTCTGTAGGCTTCAAATGAGACACATAGGAAGGCTCTTTCAGGAGCTGGGAGGGGTTGTGCTTGGCCCAGCTCCCAGGCTGACTTACCCTCCAGAGAAGTGGGGTTTGGCATGAGCCTTGGCGTTGGGGCCCTGGCTTTGCAGCACTGGGCCTTACAGAGAAGGACAGCTCATTAAACGCAGGGGTGAGCACACACAAAACCCTTTTTGTCCCCCACGGGGCCTCTTTCTGGACAGCAATTACATGCTGGCTTCAGACGTTCTCCTGGGGCATTGAAGACTCGGGTGTTGGAGGTGGAGGTTTAAGGGGAGGTTGTGGATGAGATCAAGAAAGGCCTGCACTACCTGCATTTGTGGTAACACATGTGCAGTGAAGAGAGAGACAGACAACTTCGATTTGATAACTTCTGACAGATTAAAAGCCTTTGCCTACAGGTAGGTCATTTGGGGATGCAGAGATTTAATGGGAATGGAAATCTGGTGTGTGTATGTGTGTACTTTGTTACCTTGCAGTGCTGAAAATAAATCTCAGCGGGTGGGTGTCTAGATTGTGCTAGCTCCTCTGGAAGGGAGGGGATGGGGGGGTTTTGGGGAGTATGACAACAAAGGTGCTGGCCTCCCCAAGGTCATGGGCATGACGAGGAGGGCCCTCTCCTGTTTTCTCTAGCACAGTGTAGATGCTATAGTGGGGCCCAGACCGAAGCATTTCAGCTTGACCCCCAAACACGAGCTGAAGACAAGACAGTATACAGATTCTGTGACACAGTAAGTGGCTGGGAGGAACGTGATTCCAACTGTGGAAAGTGCCAACCGAGTAAATACAGCAGTGGGAGGTACATCGAGAGGACAGAAGGAGGTACATCGAGAGGGCCAGAGAGCTGTCTGCAGTTCTGAGCATTCGCAGAAGCAGGCCTGACAAGGATACCCATCGGATGGGGGAGGCCACAGCCTCCTCCCAGTGACATGCCCATGCAGTTCCCCCACTTCCCTCGTCTCTCCCTGGGCTGGCTGCCCTGCCCAGTGACTCAGGTAGGAGCTGATTGCCTTCTCAACTGTCTGTTCAGGGTCTGAAAAGCTCAAGGACAAAGCCTAAACAAAACACCTTTACTTGACTTGATTTCACGATATTTACATTTTCCCCTGGAAGTGATCACTTGCTGTGAGTAGTAGTTCAATTACTGTGTATCCGCTAAGCATATCACATTTCCCAAGGAAGGACAGATGAGGTAGGAACGGGAACCTGCCCTGAGACCCACAGTGGGGTGGAGCCGCATAGATCAAGAGGCAGCGCGGCCCCCGGTGGTGAGATTATGGGTGTGAAATGCCCACTGCTGTGTTCTTCATACCATGAGGGGAGGGCTTTAAACTGCAAAGTGCCACACAAATTCAGCCCTGCCCCTAACCAACTATATAATAATGAGGGAGTCCCTTCACCTCTGTGCCTTCGTTTGCTTCTGTCAAAGGAGAGGATTCCAATGGCTTCTAAAATCCTCTCCAGCTCTTGCAATCTCTCTGACTTCTTCCTCCAAATATATGCAGGTCCCATCTCCCTGGGAGACATATGGGATCCTGTTTTCCCCAAGGAAGGCTTTCCCCAGATGCCCCTATCTCTTGCCACAGCCTCCGCCCTCTCCTTGGCAGGAGAGAAAAAGCTCACCTGAAAAGTGAGATGACACAAGGAGAAGCGGAGAAATTGGCCCTGGCTTCTTCCTGTAAGGAGCTGGGTGCCTACAGAAGGTGTAACTCCTTTCTGTTCCTGCCCCAGGGTACAGGGACCCAAGATCCTGCCTCCTGGGGTGAGGCAGGAGTGAGGCAGATGGTTTCTAGCACTGGACGTGAAAGTATGGCTGTTGTCGGGACATCCAGTGTCACTGTCCCCCATTTTCTGAGAGGTCTGTCGGTAACAAAGGTGATGTTTTGATCTCCATCCACTTCACTCCTCTCCCTTTTTCTCTCATGGGTTCCAAATTCAGATGGGAACTGGGTGTGTTATTAAATGGACTCTCTAAAACCCCAACAATAATCCTGGCATTCACAGCATGCAGGCAAACCTACCGCCTGGACTGGAAGATTGCCAACTCTCTCTTTCTTGGCAAAGCTTTCAGGACTCTGCAAAACTCCTCTCTAGTTTGTGAGCCATCTGGAGCAGGGAGGAACTTAGTTCAAGTTGTTCTCAAGGAGACCTGGTTCTGGCAGCAGCCCACCGTGTCTGTCAGATGGTTTCCCCAGCCAAGTGGAAGCTCTGGGGCCACAGGCTGTACCTCCAAAGGAACTTGGGCTCAACGGTGTCTAGTCAGACGCTGAGCCAAGAGTCCCTTCGGTTAAATAATTCACAGGCCACCTCTGGGTGTGTAAATACAGCCCTATCTAATGCTGGCTGACAGGTGATTTTATGCATCATTTAACTCTTTGCAGGGCTGAGGAATGCAACAGAGATTAGATAATTGGAATAATTTCACATTGTAAACAGCTTTTTTCTCTGAGGGACAAAATATCGCAAACATGAATTGTAAAAGAATAATGCATCTGGATAGCTCACGGAGAAAAACAAAAGCAGTTGTTTGTTATGGTAATGATTTTTCACTCCTTCCCTTCCTCTCCTCCACTCAGGGTGAGTGGCCTTAAAGAAAGGTGCCCAAGGCCAGTAGGAGGTACCACCTGAGCTCTGTGCTGAAGAAAGTGCCTGGAGGCAGTCAAGAGAAAAGAGGGGGAGAGAGTGAATGAGTGGAATGGGGGGGAGAGAAAGAATGATGATGACTGAAGGGCAGTACCCACGGGTTGTGGAACTGTGATCCCAAAGGGACCCTGGAGCCCCAGGTGAGGCAGCTCTTGGCCGACACCGAGTGGAGATGCATCTGAGGCTTTCTGAGCTACGCTCCTGGGGCAATTTTCTCCACAGAATACTGAACCACATTCAACCCTCTAATAAAAACTTCACTGGGCATTCCCATATTGTAAAGCAGGGGGCATTAACCCTGCAAGAACACAGTCTGTTGGCTTATGTTTATTCCAAGATTATAAACGAAATCCTAATGCCTGCTCGCCTCTCTAACAAACTGCTATGCTCTGTAAGAAAAGTGTTCAAACACCAAATAGCTGATTTTTTTTTTTTAATGACAGGGTGGTTTTAAGCTTGGTGATGATGATTTATGACAGCAGGCCAGGACAGGTGCTATGGGAAAATGGAACAGGTGGACCCAGCATCTTGAGTCTTCCTGATCTCCACTTTTGGCCAAGTGACATTGTGTCCTCTGTGTCTAACAGAATCCTGGGGGGAATCTGCTGCCTTGATCACATCCCTCCACAAACTGACCCTTCAGAGGGACTCAGCCAAAAGCCCTCTCTGGCCTGGGCCAGCAGCCTCGTCTGTGTTGTCAATGATGAAGTGATTAACTGAATCAGAGGAGGCCCCTGGAAGGCACCCTGCAGACCAATGGGCTTTGGAAAGAGCACAAAGTGACAAAAACCTGCAGCTTGTCTGGGAAGATGGGGTACACCAAAAACTTAAAATGTCAACTCAGAAAGAAAAATCTCTGCAGGTGTCAGTCAAAAGCTGGGACAGAATCCTCATCACCCCACTATGGCCAGGAACCTCTAGGACCCACATGGGGCCTGCTGGGAGAGGATTTGGAATTCATTCTGACAGGCATGCAATATTAACTTTAGATGTGGGCCCTGTGGATCTGAAATGAAATATCCTGTCACTAACACAGGTTTTAAATCCCACTCTGCAGAAGTAATATGAAAAGTTAATGCCCTTTTGGAGGAATCTAACTCAGCCACATGGCAAAACCCTTGATTTTTCTACCTCACTATGAACTCCCTGGCACAAGGAAGGTAGGTGTATGTTAAGAAGGTATTGGGTCTCCTTGGGTCCCCAGTTTTTCCCAGTTAATAAGTGTTCAGGGTGCCACTGGTTCTCCAGGATTTCCTCTCTATTTACAGTCACTGCTTACAGCTAAAGGGTGGTGCAGCAAGGTACACCCAAATTACAGATGCTCAGGAAAGATGAGCAGGGCTTGGAATACCTGCTCCTCTGCAGAAGTGTTCCTCCCTGTCTGGTGCCACTCTGACATCACCAGCTTGTGTCTCACACACATTTGGTGGGTGTTTAATACACGCATTTATGGCATTAATTGTCAAGGACAAAGACTGACACCGGGGGAGAACTGGACTGGAAGGGTTCAAACCATTATCCTGGGTTGGGGGTCCCAATGGCAGATCCTAGCAAGGCAAGGCCCCCAATGCCGGAGAAATATTTGCACCTACAATCTCCGTCCCTCAGATTGACTGTGAACCTGCTGTAGGGTGTAGGAGATCAGTGAGGGTGGTGGGAGAAATTATAAAATAGACACAAAGCCTTCTTGGAAGGCTGGAAGGTTTTGCCAAAGCCTCAGGAGAGAGTTATGGCTGAAGGCAGCCTAACCCTCTTACCTTGAGCTAATAGTAAAGAGCAGATAACACAGGAATACAGAGGAGTTTATCTAAATAGTCTGTTTACTAAGACCACCCTCTGCCCATCCACATGCATGACTGTTTGCTACTCAGAGGGTTGGCAATGTTAACTACCCGCAAATGGTGTTCACTCAGGACCTTTGTCATTAAACCTATACTAATTAAATACGAGGATTGCCGGCTTATCAGGGCCAATGCACTCCCCTTGGGGTCAGTAAGCCATGAGCCTGCTAGCTGTGTGACCAGGCAAAAAACCTGTGTTCGTATACATCTGTCATTCATTGTTCGGCCAGAGTCTCACAGCCAGACTCGACAGTCAGGTGCCGTGGAGAACACAAAAAGGGACACAATGCCATCCAAGTGTATAGTTCACCATGGAGGAGCCTTCACTCCACTTGAAAGTTTGACACGGTGGCCTTTGACCTCAGAATTCACTGTGTACAGAAGGCAAGTAGGTTGTGCAGTCAGAGGTGGGGAGAGGGGGCTGCCCTGTGATGTCTCCCAGCAGTTCTCTGGGCCCCATCTAGGGGACAGCTCCACATGCCCCTTGCTCCTCAGGTGGGCAGCCCCTCCCTCTTTGTTCTCCAGGTGCTCATTGCCTTTAGGCTGCCTCCAAGATCTGTCACAGAGCTGCTCCAACTGGCCTACCCTCTGCAAAGAGTGCTTCCATGCTATGGGTTTAGCCAACTTCCTCTTGACACTTAAAAGAAGCTTCACGAGGCCCATAATTCCAGGGTTCTTCTCTTCCTAAAACGAAAACACTTGCATGTTGCGAATTAGATTATATTTGCCTTCCTTAGAGAAGAAAGGACTTACTGGATAGACAATGCCAGTTTAAGCCTACTCAGGACAGTGCCCACCTGGGAGGATATAGTGTGGACCTTGGCCACCAGGCCGCCTGTCCCTGTGTTTCCCACAACGACTCCCTCTGAGAAGACAATGCTGTGTCTAACTGGCATGCTGCCTTGCCCACCTAGAATGTGAGGGGTCCAAGAGACTTGGCACCAGGGAGTGGAGACTTTATCTTGTTTATTGTTCCTGAATAAGATTTCACCAAAGAAGGATTAATGATAAGAAGTGCCATGAAGCGTGTGTATGTGCGCATGCATATGTATGTGTGTGCATGTAAATGAGAGTGGACAAGACAATTTTCATGAAAACTTCCCAACACCTAAAACAACAAATAGTGTTGGCCAGGCGCAGTGGCTCACACCTGTAATCCCAGAACTTTGGAAGCCGGAGGCAAGTGGATCACTTGAGGTGAGGAGTTCAAGACCAGCCTGGCCAACATGGTGAAACCCCATGTCTACTAAAAAATACAAAAAATTAGCCAGGTGTGATGGCAGGTACCTGTAATCCCAGCAACTCGGGAGGCTGAGGCAGGAGAATCTCTTGAACCAGGGTGACAGAAGTTGCAGTGAGCTGAGATTGAGTCATTGCACTCCAGCCTGGGCAACAAGAGTGAAATTCTGTCTCAACAAAATAAATAACATAAAATAAGAAATAGTGAATGTATGTGAGCACTGTATATATTTCACATTTTTCTCAGTAAGATTTTTAATGTATTTTGGGAGAAGAGCTTAAAATGTCTGCATTTTGTGACTTCTCGAATCTCACACCCATTTCATCTTGTTCCTAACAGCTCCCAGGCCTTCCTGAGGACTCTGCTGGTTTAGGGTGTGTAGGATTGGCCCTCACAATGATGTCTGCTCTCCTCCTTGGTATCCTGTCTCCAGTTAGTTAATGTGGCCACTAGCTCACTGGTGGAGCATTAGAATGTGAGGGAAAGGAAATTACTCCTTATGAGTCATGCCTACCCTCTTCACTTCAGTTTCTACCCTTAAGTGGCTTGGTGCTCTAGTCATTTGGGTCACTGTTTCATCTCCCTATTAATTTGTGTAGACCTTGAAGGCAGAAACCATTTCTTGCTCCTTGCACAGAGTGTTTGATACTTTTCCAAAAATATTTGTTGAGTGCTTATTATGTACTGGGTGCTTTTCTAGATGGACTTTATGTATTCTAGACAGCACCTGTGATGGTTAGTTTATGTGTCAATTTGACTGTGCTATGAGGTGCCCAAACAGTTGGTAAAACATTATTTTTGGACATGATTGTGAGTGTGTTTCTGAAAGAGAATACCATTTGAATCAGTAGACTGAGTAAAGATTACCCTGACTGGTGTGGGCAAGCATCATCTAATCCATTGAGGATTCAGATAGAACAAAAAGATGGAGGAGGGGTAAATTCCCTCCTCCCCTTGACCTACGACATCCAGCTTCTCCTGCCCTGGGACATCAGAGCTCCTGGTTCTGGGCCTATGGACTCATACTGAATGATACCACGGGTTTTCCTGGTTCTCCAGCTTGGAGGCGGCATATGTGGTGCTTCTCAACCTCTACACTCACATGAATGAATTCCCACAATAAATCCTTATATATATCTATATATCTAGGCTATATTCTATTGTTGCATGTAATATATATCCTATTCATTCTGTTTCTCTGGAGAATCTAATACCGCACCTCTGTGAGGTATTAAATAGCGATTCCCATTTCACAAGTGATGCTGTGGAAGTCTGCAGAAGTCATAAAACATCTCCAGTGACAAAAGGCTGCCAAGTCACAATCAGGAGTGACAGAACCCAAGCATCTCAAGTCCACAGCTGATACATAACTGTGCTCTAGCGGCTTCAGTCCTTTAAATCTTTTTCTAGTTGTGCCAAGGACTGGTGAATATCTAACACTTGGCTCTGAATAAAAAGCGTCACTTTTACAAATGGGAAAGAAGTATGCCTGACTGGTGGAGTACACTGCTCTCTCTTTTACTTAATTATGCCTATGGAAGCCAGATGTTTAAATCATTCGGGTATTACAAGAAAATTAAAAACACAGCAAAGCACAATTATGCACCTTATTAAGTCGTAATAGTTTGATGCAGCTTACTTTAATTCTGGGGGAAAGAAGTAGAGGGCATTCACTAAGCAATTACATGTAATTGCCAGATACTTTTCCATGATTATCTCATGTAGCTCTGATCACACCCTGGGATGGGGGATTTTGACAGTCCCTGCTCCACAGAGCTCTAGGTCACAAAGCTGGAGGCAGCAGATGTAGAGTTGAATTGGGATCTAAGTTAATTTAAAATCACCTTTTGAATAGGTAATACATATACATGTACAAAAATTAACAGATAAAAAAGGGGACACATTAAAAAATACTTCTTATCACCAACACCGGCCATTCAAGTCCCCTCCCAAGAGGCATCTACTATAATCAGGTTAATATATATATGTGTGTTAGGCCATTCTTCCGTTGCTGTAAAGAAATACCTGAGACTGGGTGAGGTATTTAAGGTTTAACTGGCTCACGGATCTTCAGGCTGTACAGGAAGCATAGTGCTGGCACCTGCTTCTGGGGAGGCCTCAGGAAACTTACAATCATGGCGGAAGGCAAAGGGGGGAGCATTTCATGTGGTAGGAGCAGAAGCAAGAAGGGTTGTGTGGTACTACACACTTAAACAACCAGATCTTGTGAGTACACACCATTGCAAAGACAGCACCAAGACATAAAGGATCTGCCTCTATGACCTAGACACCTCCCAGCAGGTCCCACCTCCGACACTGGGGATTACATTTCAACATGTGATTTGAGCAGGGACAAATATCCAAACTATATCAGTATACTTTCAGGACATTTTATTTATACACAAGCATACATTTATATAATAATTATTACTATTGCCATTTTACAATAATGGTAATATACCCTAAGATGCTGTCACCACTTTGTTTTCTTAGAGATTACTTCCTTCATGGACATAGGATTTCTTTGTCTAAACTGACCAGATCTTTGTGGTAATGAATGTATATTGGCCAGCATTTGGTGGTTTGTAATCTCTGGTTCTCACAAACAATATAACAAAGCATATTCATGCACCTATATCATTCACACAAGTGCAAGTACACACAACTGCACAAGTGTAATGTAGGATAAACTCCTAGAAGTGAAATTTCTGAGTCAGGAGATGCATACAAGTTACATGATAAATACTGGCAATTTGTTCCTAATCAACATTGTACCAATTCATGGTTCCACCAAAGATGTATGAGGGTAACGTTTTTCCCTACAGTGTTGTCAACAATGTGTGATTAAACTTTTTGATCCTTGTCAATTTGAAATCTGGTAGGCTTTTTTTTTTAATCAGCTTCTCTCAGGAGTCTTAATACATGTTTATTGTGAGTGAGATTGGGCATTTTTTCACTGGTTTGCATCATGTATATTTCTTTTTGGAAAGTACCTATTTATATTCATTGTCCTTTCTATTAACATTGGGTTGTTTCTAATTTTATTCAAGAGATTTTTAACATGTTAAGAAGAATAGTCCTTTGTGAATGATTTTTCTCAGTATATCATTTTTCTTCTGATTTTGTTTATGGTGTTTCTGCTTATTTTTTTCCAAAGAGGTATCCAGTTGTTTCAATAGCATTTTTGAATAGACTGATTTTTTTCATTGATATGTAAATACTACATTTGTCGTATGTAGTCTGGTCTATTTCTAGACACCTACATAGAGCTTCCTGGCTGTTAGGATATGGAGATACAAATGAATAAGGTCTAGTATTTCATAGCACAACAGTGTGACTACAGTCAGTGATAATTTGTAGCACATTTTAGAATAACGAGAGTACAACTGAAGTGTTTGTAACACAAAGAAGTAATGAATGCTTGAAGTGACTGATACCCTAGTTACCCTAATGTGATAATTATACATTGTATGCCTATATCAAAGTATCTCAAGTACCCCATAAATATATATACCTACTATGTGGCCATAAAAATTAAAAATTAAAAAGATACGGAGACATACATATTTTTAACTTCTGTAGTTTTACAATACTTTTTTTTTTTTGAGATGGAGTCTCACTCTGTCACCCAGGCTGGAGTGCAGTGGTGCCATCTCAGTTTACTGCAATCTGTACCTCCCAGGTTCAAGCAATTCTCCTGCCTCAGCCTCCCAAGTAGCTGGGATTACAGGTGCCCACCACCATGCCTGGCTAATTTTTGTTTTTTTAGTAGAGATGGGGTTTCACCATGTTGGCCAGGCTGCTCTCAAACTCCTGACCTCAGGTCATCCACCCACTTTGGTCTCCCAAAGTGTTGGGATTACAGGCGTGAGCCACTGCACCCAGCCTACAATACATTTTAATATTTGATAGGGCTAATCCCCTTTTCTTAATTTTCTTTGTCAGAAATTTTTTGGGTTGGGCTTTCTTATTTGTTCTTGGACTTTAGAATGTACCCCTATACTTCTAAGAAGACCTATTGGTTTTTTATTGCATTGCATTACATGTATAACTTAATTTAGATAAAACATCTTTATGTTAGAGTATGCCTTTCCATTTGTTTAAATCATTTTTCATGTTTCTCAGTAGCATTTAAAAATTTTATTTCTGTAATTTTAGCACATTTCTTGTTAAACTTCTTATTGTAACCGGAATCTCTTCGGTTATATTTTCTAACCAGTTTCTGTTTGTGAAAACGTTATCAGGAGTAGTATTTTTGTACTCAATTACCTAAGAAAATTTCCTTATTGTTTGTACTATTTTTTCCACGTGATTCTTTGTGTTTTACAGTATATAATCATATCATTTGCATATATGATAATTTTAACTCCTGGTTCCAATTCTCTGCTTACTTTTTTCTTTTGTTGACTTAGGCTGGCTTGGCTCTCTGGAGCAATAATGTTAATTAATGCATTGATAAAGGTATCTTTTCTTGTAGTGGGTCTTAATGACACTTTATTCACCAGTTATATCAATAGCTTTGGGGAAATGTTACTAAGCATGTATTACTGTGAGTATGTGTGGATGTCTCTGTATAATAAAATACCATTTGATTATGGGTTTTTCATCAAGATTAGAGAATTTTATCAAATGCCTGTTCAATTATTTATGGAGATGATAAAGTGATTCTTAATTTCGACAATATTTTATGAATTAATACAGTGGTCAATTTTGAAATATTTTT
Organism: Ateles fusciceps; assembly: GCA_036589455.1. Classification (NCBI taxonomy): domain Eukaryota; kingdom Metazoa; phylum Chordata; class Mammalia; order Primates; family Atelidae; genus Ateles; species Ateles fusciceps. The sequence continues at coordinate 4,925,950 of JAZHEH010000228.1, read as the reverse complement.
ACATTTTTTTTTTTTTTTTCTTTTTTTCCCCTTTTTTCTCTTTATCTTTCCTCGGTTTCCTTCATCCCTCCCCCCCCCCCCCCCTCCCCCCCCCCCGCCCCATCTCGCGCCGCGGCAGGGTCCCCCGCCGCCCCCCCCCGCCCCCGGTTGCCGGGGCGCCCCCCCCTCCGGCGCTCCCCCCCCCCCCCCGGCCCCCCCGCCACCCCCCCTCCGCCCCCTCCCCCGCCCCCCCCCCCCGGCCCCCCCCCCTCCCGCCCCCCCGGTCGGGGCCCCCCGCGGGGGTTCTTTCCCGGTCCGCCCTCGCCCCCCGCCCCCCCCTCCCCCCCCCGCCCCGCCCCCGCCGCCCGGCCGTCCCCGCGGGCTTTTCCTTCTCCGGCGTGCCCCCAACCGGCTCCCGCCGAGCACATCCCATCCTTTTGGCTGGCTTTTTTGCGTTCCCCCCCCCGGTGTTTTCCTACCCCGTGGGTTGTCTGGGGGGGGGTCCCGGGCCCCCCCACCCAACGCCCCGGAACGGGGGGGGGTGTATGCAGGCCCCTCCCCCCCCCGCTTATCAGGGGTGTGAGCCGTCCCCTTGCGGCCCCCCCCCCCGGGTGGTGTGTCCCCCCCTGTCTGTGGGGTGGCGTTCTTTTTCCCCGCGGCCCCCCCCCCCGCGGATTTTCCTGGCCCCTTCTGGCGTGTTTGTCCTCCCCAAGGCCCCCTTCTCCCGGTTTTTTCTCCTTTTCTTGTTTGGCGCTTCTTCGCCGCTCTTTTTTTTTGGGTCTTGTTTTTTCCCCCCTTAAGACTAAATCCTATTTGATCATGGTAAATTCCTGTCTTCATGAGCTCTTAAATTTGTTCTCTAATATTTTAATTAGAATTTTTTACACTGATATTTATAAGCAATATTGATTTTTAGTCTGCTTTTTTGTGTGCTCTATTTATCAGAATACGAATGATGCATGCTAGCTTCAGAAAAATCACCTGGAAGCTTTCACTTGATTTAAATAATATGGGACCTATCTCTTCCTTACAGCCTTGGTAGGAGTAATCTGTGAAACATTCTGGGACTGGTGTTTTTTTTTTTTTTTTTTTTTAAGAGGTTTGCTTTTTCTCTACATTCTGTATTTCTTATATACTAATTCATTTCCTTAGATTGTTTTTTTCTCTCCATCTGGGGTCATGCCTGGTAATGTTTTATTTTCCTAGAAAATAATTTATTTGCATCCATTTTGGTTTGTTTACTAATGATCTATTGATTTTTCATAAAGAGCTAACTTAAAGATAGATTTATTTTTTCCTAATTATTTTCTTTTTTATATCATTGTTATCTCACATTTTCCTGAGGTTAACTTTATTTTTCTTGTATTTCATGAGTAGACAATGTAATAAACTGATTTCCTTTATTTTTTGTTCATTAGTGTAAGTACTTATGTATACAAATTTTCCTTTGAGCAAATGCTTTAGTTGAGCCCATAGGATATGTATTGTGGTTATAATCATTATATTAATTTTAAATATTCTATACATTAATTCCTTTTTGACTCAGAGTGATTAGAGGACAGTATCTGTGCAATTTCTGATTTGGGGAATTTATTTAGGTTTTCTGTGGGTTTATTTAGGTTTTCTGTATAGTTCAGTTCATGGAAATGTTTCACGGATATCTAAAAGGATGACATATTTTTAGTTTTTAGAGATAGAGTCTGATATATGTAACTTTGCTACTTATTATATTATTTAGGCCATCTATGTCATCTTTTGGGTCTATTTTATCTGTTAAGCCTCCCATAAAGTATTTCTATTTTTCTTTACCTTTTCAGTAGTTTTTGCTTAACTTTTCAAGCTGCACTGATACAGAAACACTTATGACTGTTAGGTCTTCCTTGTGAATGATACACCTTATCACACAATTGTTGTTATCTTTCTTGTTTAATGCTTTTTGCTCTAAATTCAACCTTGTTTCATTCTAAGATAACTGGGCCTCTACTTTTCTTTTTGTTGGTATTTGATAATATTCCTTTGCTCATCCTTCATGTTCAAGTTTCTGAGACACTTTGCTTTATGTATATATATGGGGTATAGCATATGGTTAAGTTTTACTTTATTACTCGATTTGAGAATCTTTTTCTTTAATATGTGAGTTTACCTCACTTATATTTGTTGATAGGAGAGACATGTTTGGTCTTACTTTATAGTATTTTGATCATTTTTTCTGTTTCTATTGCTTTTTCTAAAAAATCTTCTACTCTTTGGTCTGTATTTTCTTTTTGTGAGTATTCCTTGTACTATTTGGGCAGGTTTGTATTGTGGTCAATTCTTCCAATGTTACCTTTAATAACTAACCCTTGTTTAACTACTTAACTTCTCTGTTTCTTGAAACACTGACATTTTACTTTCCACTAAAAGCAATAAAAATTATTCTTTCTTTTCCTTCTATCACTCGAATTTGGTTAACAGGCACTAAAAATTGATTTGATATATATTACACATTTACATATTAAATAGGTATCTTATATATTACATATATATTTCAAACTAACATATATGTTCATTCTTACAGTTATTTTTGTATATTTAAATATACTTATACTTTAGTAAATATGCTAAGTATATTTAAATATACTTGATCATGTTTAAATGAGATGATGAATAAATCTACATACTACCTTCCACCTTCTGTATCCTTATATTAGTTAAAATATTTATATAATTCAGTTTATAATTTTTTTCTGTAACAGACATTTCTGCACTTATTTAGACTCACTCTAAAAGCAAAATAGATTCAGTGTTCACTGAAAAGTCCTTCTGCCATGGTTTCTTCATTGGTTTCTTAGTTAGATAAAGCCTTTAATAGTTTTTTAAAGAATGACTCATGGGAATTATCTTCTCTGGGTTCTTAAATATTGGACAAGTTCTATCTATTGTTTTCACATTTGAATAACAGTTTGGCTGTGCGTAAAACTCTTAGGCCAAATACTTTTTTTTTTTTTTTTTTTTTTTTATCACTGAGGGCTTCATGGACATTACTCTCTGCAATCTTGGAATGTTGCTGTAAGGAAGGCTTAGGCTAACCTGAGGCTTTTTTTAAAAAAACTTTGGTCTTGTATAGGTTACTTGATATTTGTGCTGGCTTGATCAAATTATTCTCATCTCCAAGGTTTATCAATACATCTATAATACGGAGTAGTATTGATTGTTCTTTAGCAAATTTTCTGGAACATAGTAGACTTCTTCAGTCTATAAATTCAAGTCTTTTATTTGTTAAAAGTTATATAGAATTATATCTTTGTTTATGTTTCATTTGTTTAGTTCTCTTCTTTTGGGATATTTTATGATGTATCTGTGGGATCTTCCTTGTCACCCAAATATACTATTTTGTTTGTAATACTTTTAAACTGTTGTTTCCATTTCATTTGCTTTGATAGTCCTGTCCTTCATATCCTCTATTCTCTCTTCAGCAGTGTCTAGTGTCTATTTTACTTTGGCAGTTTCAAAATCGTCTTCACATCTGTGATGATTTTCCTCCTCAGTTCTTTGGAGAGCTACATCAGTGTATGTTTCTTCTCTTCTCACATTACCATATTACCCCTGACCTCTTTATCTCTGTTTTGAGCTCTTTGACAGTTTATTTACGTTGTTGAGGTTATGGTAATGTTATTTTTTTTATTTGCCTGTCAGAATCACCTGCAGTGAGTGTTCTGTGTTTACCATCTATTTTCCAGTTTTTTCTTCTTTTATGTCACAAAATCTTTGTAGTGTCAGGTATGGTATATTATAATATCCTGTGCTGGTTCCTTTTGTATTGTTACTTTCCTCTGAATGTGGAAACTTCTTGATTCAGTTATTTAGAGGGCATTTTTGTGAGACAGGAGTCAGGATGTTGTGAATGGTAAAAATTGCCTGATTTACTGTGAAACCTTACTACAGAGGGTTGTGTGCTCTGAGTTATTTTAGCCACTGCTGCTTCTCAGCCAACAGGCTGCCTTAGTGCTGTAACGATCGACGGCTTCCTGTATGCACAGGATGACTGTGCATTTCCCTTTCCGTTTTATTTGCTGCTACATGGTACCAGGTAGGGTTTAGGGAGGCTTCTACTTCCAGTCTTGTAATACCCTTGCCATTTTCTAATCAAAGGATTTTTGGTGTCATCCTTTAGGTACACCTGCTCTGAAGTACCAGTTTTGGAGATGTGTTTTTTGCTTGCTTTGTCAAAATCTATAGCCTGATCATAGTCATTGTCTCTTAGCTCTTCCTGAGCTCTCATTCCACTGCATGTGGCCAGCCTTACCCCATATATTGTGGTTCCTGGATGCAGAATCTCCCAGCTTTTTAAAAAGTAAAATTTATGCTTTTCACTCATTTTTCTGTTTCATGATTATAATAGCTAATACTGAGTATCAATTGGATTGGATTGAAGGATGCGAATTATTGATCCTGGTTGTGTCTGTGAGGGTGTGGCCAAAGGAGATTAACGTTTGAGTCAACGGGCTGGGAAAGGTAGACCCACCCGAACCTGGGTGGGCACCATCTAATCAGCTGCCAGCATGGCCAGGATATAAAGCAGGCAGAAAAACGTGAGAAGGCTAGACTGGCTTAGCCTCCCACCCTACATCTTTCTACTCTGCTGGATGCTTCCTGCCCTTAAACATTGGACTCCAAGTTCTTCAGCTCCAAGTTCTTGGGCTAAGGTGGGATATTTCCCTCCCCCACAGTGCACTGAGCAATGGTAGGTGGTGAGGGGTGAGGGAGCCATACTGCTGAATTCTGGTTGGCATTCTCCCCTGTGTAAAATGTGGGTGCTGGGGTGCGGCAGCCTCTGCTTGGGTTTGATTGTAAGATAAACATGGAGGAGAAGCACAGTTCTCCCACTGAATTATTTGAGCAAAGACTACTGTAAGTTACTTTTGTTTTGTCTTTCGTCAAATAAAATTGTTTGGGACTTGGACTGGCTTCCTTGCTTCCAGCTTGCAGACAGCCTATTGTGGGACCTTGTAATTGTATAAGTTAATACTACTTAATAAACTCCCCATTTTATATATATCTCCTATTAGTTCTATCCCTCAAGAGAACCCTGTTCCTCAATGATTCTCAAGAGGAAACTAGGAAGAGCTTCCTTTCTAATGACATCTTAAAATTTAAAATGCGCCATGCTGTTTTGCTATGTCAAAGCTTTTAACAGACTCAGTTTGCTTTCCAGTTTAACATTACAATGGCCATTTTACAAATCAACACAACACAGGGGGCTGGAGGAAAAAAAGCAAACAAAAAAATCCAAATCAAGTATTGAACTTTGAGCCCTTAAGAATGTCAGGAAGCAGCTGGCTAGGATCATCAGGTAAAGTAGTGAAGGCCTTTGACAATGGAAATAGAAGAGTCAAGGCAAACATGCACAATTTCACCATTCACAAGCCCCTAGGGAAGCTTCTCAAGGAAGTCAAATCACTGACCTTTTAATTCTAGAAGGACACTAGCATTAGATTAAAAAGGGACCACAGAAGATGAATCTAGACAGAGAAAATTAGAACATTTTAACCTTAGTTTTTATATATTTCATCAAATTCTTTCAATCTGTAAGTCTTAAATAATTCTATTATTATCAGCAACAATAATACCACTGAGTGCTTACTTTGTGCCTGATCTTGTGCCAAATGCTCCTCAAATCTCTATGAGATAAAACTACTCTTACCCTCAATCATACATGAGGAAATGTATGCAAGGCTAACGAACGTGCTCAAGGTCACACAACCAATTGGTGCTCCAGCCAGCCTGAAGACCCAGCTCTGCCTGACTTTTGCATCTTTTGCTCTAATTGCTGTAAGTGATCAGTTACCAAATTTACACTGTCATTTTAATAGAGTTGCATTCTCCATTTTCAAAGGAACATTGACCTGAGTGATATGTGAGATACACACACACACACACACACACACACACACACACACACACACACACACATTCACCTGCTTTCAATTACCTACACCTAGGGAACAGTTTATAAGCTAGTAGCTACCAGATGGTCACTTTGAGAAGTTCAGGTTTACGATTTGGCCGTGTATTTGGCTATGCAGAAAAAAAAGAAGAATGTCAATCAATTATCTGAATACAGTAAGTGATTATTATTCTTGTATAATAAGGAATGTAATGGCTGGCAGGCTAGGGCTAGAGCAACTATTTGAGAATATCACCAAGCAACTAGACGTCTTTTACTTCCTGTTTCAACAATCTTAACCATGTCTTTCCTTCTGATGGTTAGAAGGTGGCTGCTGCATGTCTAGAAAGTGAATCTTCTTTTCATGAAGGAAGAAGAGGAACAACAAAGGGTAAAGGGCAAAGCAGCTTTACCTATGTGGGGAGAGAGAAATGTTCCCCAGGGAACTCTGCTTATGCACAGTTGGGCAGAACTGTGTCTACTGGCTACCCCAAGCCAAGCCACAGGGAGGATGGAGATTTGTGGTTTCTGGCCTCTGGGATAGAAGGAGGTAAGATAGAGTAGGGGTAGAACAAGAGTTAAGTGAGCCAATCTGCTGAGTCTGCCACACTGCCCAGGAAGAACTGACTTGTATGAGTAAGTGGTGGAAGGTCTTCCTTCCTTCCTAGCCATGTGGCCCTGGGCTTGTTACAACCTCTCAGGGTCTCGGCTATCCATCTGGAAAAGTAGAGCTAGAAACCCTACTGGGCTGAGCGAGAATTTAATGATCCATGCTTAAAAAATTACCTAACCTGGCGCCTGGCACATAAACATTGGCTCTTAAACATCACTGGTAGGTTCAGTAACATTCCACTTTGTTAAAACTATTAATTAACTTAGGAGTATTAAACACTCTTGCTAAAAATAAAAGATTCCCCAGAAAAATGCAGGGGGATTTATTTGTCAACACTGAATTACAGTTCTCTCCAGGGCAGCTATTATTCAGTTCACCTACAGATTTCATGATTTATTCAATGTTTTGACTACTGACTGAACACTTAGCAGGTGCTATACTTCCAATTTACTGCCCAGAGCATTTAAAGAAAACACAAAAAAACATTCTTGCACAATATCCCATAGTTAAAAAGGAAGAAGCCAGTGTAAACGATATTTCAAGTATCTCCAACAGAAACATATTTACATTTCCAGACTCTGTTATTTCTCTACGTTGGACTGAATTATCCAGCACAGCTTCCCTGCTGTGGTAACTGCAGTGGAGAAATTCCTCCTTGGCTTTTGTTTCCAGTCTCTCAGGCTGATATTTACCTTTGTTTTAAACTCTGGTCTTGCTTCAGGAAAGTGAGTTTAATAAATTATTAAAGGCACCCAAATATGATCTTCATATGTAAATAGTTCCTACCAAAAAATAAACTGGCTGTGGTTTGAAGAGCAGCAGAGTGGGGGAAGGGCAGCTTAAGGCCAGACAGGCACCATCCATCCCAAAGCAATGTTTCACACAATTTCTGGTCGTGTGTTTCTACATGCACTACAATGAGTTCTACAAAATTTTGCATGCACAGAATTTCTCATGTGAGAAATAAATTTTCTATATAGCACCTTATCTCTGTTTTACATAACTTGGAGAAAGTTCTCTCTCAGGAATCTTACATTTCCTGTTTTAAATTTCCATAACATGGAGTGACACCTGTCTGCTTGTCTCAGCAGGAAGTGGACAAGCTGGATGCTACTGAATGTATTTTTTAAAAGAATAGCAATACGGAAGAGTGGGAAAAATCTCTAAATTCAAGATTCGAGGACCTGGGTTCCGGCTCTGTCTTTGCCACTTGCTACCTTTGTCACTACAAAGTATACACTGTTGTGTGCTTCACCCAAGAGCTGCCTCTCCCCACCAATATAAAGGCTGGAAAAAGCTAAACATCCACCTTCTTAGCCATTTATATAGCTAGAAATCCCATAGTTCTGGCCAATGAGACATAAATAGAAGGCTGTAAGCCAGTGGATGCCTGAGAAGGTGTAACTTTCTCAAGAAAAGAAAAAGAAATATGGCAGATACTGTTTCTTCCCACATTTCTTCTTTTGACCATGTTGTGATGCCTGGACCCACAGCAGTCATCTTGTGATTATGAGGGAAAAGCCAAGAGAGCAGCAGCTAGGAACCATGATGTCAGTGGGCTGTCTAACCCTTGAGGCGGTGGTCTGCCTCCAAGCATCTTGTTCAGAGTACCCCCTCCCCAACTTCCAACCCCCAACACAGACACTGTAAATCAGGCTTTCTGCTACTTGGAGACAAAATATTTCCAACACACACAGTAACTATGGATGGTTACTCTATCTCCTCCTCTATAAAATGAAGAAAGAAGTAGCATACCCAAACCCACAGATACTGTGAATCCTGAATAAAACAGTGCATAACAAATATTTCATTAATTATGAAGTTTAGAGAAAAGGGACATAAGTGCACAGAAAACGTCTGGTTGGTTTATTTAGCGGAAGTGGCTGAAAAAAGCTGGGAAAAGTGCATGAGGTGATTTTATAACAAATATCCCTCAATTGTGCTTAGATACACGGCAGTAAAATAACATCCTCTGTGAAGTGCGAGCTTTTATCTTCTAATACCTTCGTTTTCCTTTGTTCTGTTAGATATACTGAACCCCCAAGTTTCTCTTCAAAGAATCAGCATGTCAGTATATCCAGCTCTCTTATTCTCTAATTCTCCATTTTAAAGTTTAACTTCCTTGTAGTTTCAGTAAACAACCAGTCACCTGCTCCAGTCACCTGCTTTGACTCCAGGTTACCTGCTCTGACCTGCCATTAACCGTCCTTCCTGCCAAACTATCAACCCTGCCACTCCGACTTGTACCCCTGCTCCCTTTAAAATAGCCAATCAGGATTAGACTAATGTGGTCTAACCCTAGCCAATAGGGGAAGGACACAGCAGTAGGGGTGACCTCCGTCAGGCATAAGTACCCCTTCCCCTCCCTTGTCCAGGTGTGCACTCGCCATTGTTCCATCTGTGAGCTGCACCCTTCTTAGAAGTAAATTGCCTTGTTGAGGAAATTTATATTTGACTGCTACTTCTTTTGCAGCACCGAAAATTTTACGTATAACCGTTCTGTCTTCTTTGCCTCAAAACGCCTTCTCTATCCTTACTCCCCCAGCCTGCCACACATACACCATAGGCCTCTTGTATGCATCATGATATTGTTAGTTGTTTCTTTTCTTGGGTTATCTTTGAAAGAACTTGGGAAATACAGACGTAGAGATGGGAGGGTTGTGTGGATAAGCTATCTTCTCTCAGTGACTTGGCTCCCTGATTTCAGAGGCAAAAGAGAAGCAGCAGTTTAACCAGCAGAAGGAACCATCATAAGGGGAGAAACCGTGGCAGGAAGTTTAAGAGTAAATGCAACTCTCCAAGGGAAGGATTCGAGGCTACAAAGGGAAGAAGAGACAAAGAGGAAGAAAGAAAAGCAAGCGGTCTTTACTGAGTGCCCACTAGGTGGCAGGTTGCCACCATGGGAACCGTGGCCAGGGCGGGCTTCAAGGGCATGTGACCTACACAGTTGCATAAGACCCTGAGCTCAGAAGGCCTAGGGCTTGGTTTCACGCTCTGTTGCTACATGTCTTGAAATGCTTAATATGCTTGAATAAGGGGTCCTGAATTTTCATTTTGCACAGGGCCCAACAAATTAGGTAGCATCTCCCGACTGTACCATCTGCATCATTTCAACCCATTAACTCCTCTATGAGGGAAATGGTATGACGCTATCCCCAAGTGAAGACATTGAGAAACAAGGTATTGACAGTTACCTGGAATCAACCACACCCAGCTAGTAAGGGGCAGAGCTGGGATTTAAACTCAAGTCGCTACAGCTCCAAGGTCATTCCCATTACAAGGTCATTCCCATTACAAGGTCATTCTGTGTTAATGCCAGATTCCCTGAGAAGGCGCAGCTGAATTCTACAAATGTCTGGAAAGTAGGAATGAGGGGCTCCAAAAAAGCAAAGTCTCCAAAGCCAAAGAATATGAACAGCATTGAAGTGAGCACTGGGGCTATTTAGACTCCTTTGCTTTATATGTGAGGAAGGGACTTGGTGGTCACATCCTTGCTGCTTGCTCTTCCACCTGCCATGCACTGATTGTACCTGTGTGTCACACTCTCTTCTAAGCCTTTGACATTGGATCCTCACAATCACCTTCTGCAGTAGGTATATAATTCATTACTTCTGTCGAAGCATGAGGTAACGCTACCCAAGCATCTTAGAATTTTGCAAACTTTCACATCTGTGATTTTACTCCTATGCATAACTATGTTACAGGTTGGCCAGGCAAAGTATTATTAGCTCCCCTTTGACAAATAAAGCAATTAATTCCCAAGAAGGTCTGGACACTTGCATAAAGAAACACATGAAATTAGTGGCACAGCTAAAACCAGAGCCTGGCCTTTTCCTCTCAGATTCTTCTCCTACTAAAACATAAAAAGATGAAAAGGAAAAACACACACAAACAAAAAACACAACTTATTTAGCTACTTCACAGCTCTCTTTACTAACGTTCCTTGGCAAAATGATGAGCAATAGTAGAACTGCGTAAGAGTTTATTCTGGCGTTTTCGATGGGTACATTCATCTCAAGGTTACAGAATCATATTTGCCAGGGAAAATTAGGGCTGAGCACCAAAAAAAAAAAAAATGAAAATTCTCAGCCAGTGTAAGCAACTCTATAAATTCTATAGAAGTTTTAATACTGAACACCAGAGTACACATGACCCTGCAGAAACTCTGAGGGGGAGTCATCCTCATGCAGAATGAGCAAGGTGACCCCAGTAACCTCAGGCTGCCCCCAAGGGCTGATGCCCTTTCATGGGCGCCTCATGTTACCCAAGAAGAGTTGCTTCTTTCTTCAATTACTAGAAATCCCAGGGCTGGAGTTTTCTGCTGGGGCCTCTTCAGATTGCTGCCTACAGAAAATGAAGAAATCGATCTTGACCCTTGCAATCTTTTGATTTAGCAAGAGAACTGGGAGAAGAACTCTTTGCAATTTCCTATTATATCACCGAAGGTCATTCTTCCTTTTCCCATCAGAAGTGATACCCCAGTTGCCACAGCTCAAAAATCAAACCACGATTCTGTATGTAAATTATCCGTGTGTATCAATGATAGCAATAAAACCCAACAGTGGTCTTTTCTAATGACAGTAAGCGGAGCACTTTGAGAATGTGGCATATTCCAGAGATGCTGTTCATCATCATCATCATCAGAAACAAAGAGGGAGAGGAAAGAGACAAACCGCATGAACGACCGAAGGAAATTACCAGATCGCCAGGAAATGTCTAGTGTGGGCTTGGCTATAACAAATTTATGCTAGATTCATTTGACTGAGCAAAATGGAACAGCCACAATGATGTTTTCTTCCCTTTTTTTTTTTTAGAAAAGGCTCACTTGACCTTCAGCAGAAGGATTATCCCACTTTGATGAGAGTGCATTAAACATGAACAATCTTACTATGTTACTCTCCCAGGCCAAATCTTATTAGCATTTAGTTCTGACATTGGTTCTTGCTGGTGAATTATTTTAAAAATGTAAGAATCTGAGATTGTGTGATAAAAGTCACATAGTCACATAATAGAGGTTATTAAAGGCCTTTGAAGCTTTGAAACAGGCAGAACCAGCAGTACATGAGGCTCTTAGTCACTGTTTGGCGTTCATTAAAATATTCTGTGAAGCAAAGGGGTCTGTCCTTTTGTGAGATGACTCTCAGCAAGGCTTGAAAAACTTGAGGTGCATTGTCCCTTGTAGGAAATTAGGACTAAAAAGATGATCTTCGCTTCTCTCTACATTCTTTAGCTAGAGTGATCGCACACATTGCTGCCCTCCCTTTCTGTATTCTAAGAACAAGGTTGCCAGGTGGGTGGAACACAGCAGGAACCTGTTTTCTTATTCTGACAAGATGAATACTTGTTTTAATTTTGGGGAACTGGGAAGTAGGTACCTTATTGTTCTTCTCCAAGATTATCCTGGTCCCTGTGAATTCTGAACTCTCAGTTATGATTTCTGACTATTGTGGGAGAAGCTGGAGTCAGATGGGTCCCTGGAAGGGTCTGAATTGTTCATGTTCCTTAAAGCAGCAGCCTGTGCCTTATGAAGGCTCAGGGGAGGCTGGCGGTGGAAGGAGCTCCATGTGTGTTAAGTGATGCGTACAAACGTGACGGTGGACAGTCATTTCCAAGGTGTCCACATTCACTGAGAATAGACAAGCAGAGCCTCTGCCTTCAGAAAGGGCATGCCATGCATATCAGCCACCACACTGTATTTTGTCGAGACTTGGTTAAGTAACAATTAGAAAAATGGTGAGAATCAGTTTCTTTTCTTCCACTGCTTTTCCCCAGTAATTAAGCTAACAACACACATTAGTCTCATTCCTTCTGATTAAATAGAAAGCAAAGAAAACCACTCTAAGGAATGAGCAGTGGATGTGTCAGAGTAAAGGTCAAGGGCCTAGGAATCCGCTCACTCCAGAAAGACAAAGCTCAGTGTTTTATACTCAAGGGGGGCTCTTAAAATGAACAGTTTAACCTTTTGCTTCCTAGAAGACAGAGGAGAGAAACTAACCCTTCCTAAGACTGGCTGCTGCCGCCACTGCTGCTGTATCTCTAGTTCTAGGCATCCTCTCTGACAGCCAGGAAGGGAAAGAGTCCTGGCAGCCTTGGAGCAGCAGTCCTGGACCCCCGCTAGATGCTGCACCTGGCTCTGCTCAGCGGTGCACAGGGCTGTGGAACACCGGGGTGGAGAAGGTGCTCGAGGGTCATCAATAATTAACGCCCAACATGCCGAGGAGAGCTGGCGGAGAGAAGCTGATCTCTCAAAGAGCTGACACGGGCAGCTGGCACCCTGAAAACTCAGTTGATATCAACGTTGGGGGCAAAGGAAAAGAGAAAGAGATGAGGATAGTGCCTTAAAAATAAAGACGGAAACACACTAACAGCCACACTACCCAGAATATGTCTCTAGTTACAAAGACAGTCTTTGAGTTTATACTGATCATACAAGTTTGGCCAGTCACAAAAATGTCAATACATATGGTCTACAATTGTGGGTTCTCTCCTCCTTGGGCTATGGCCAGAGATTTGGGGGACCAGTCTGTCGCCATCATCTTCACGGATTTTTTTTTTTTTCCTGAGCATGAAAGAAAGAACCTCTTTAAAAGAGCATATAGCTTAAAAGGATTTGCTGCTGCTTTCAGTGCATGTGTTCTTTCAAATGCATGAATTAATAATAAAACTATATTTATCAAGTAAGCAACCCGAAGTTCACAGTATCGTCTGAGGATTAGGTTAAGGAAAGTTTTCTAAACCAAGTGCAAATACACAAACTACCGACATCAATCACACCGAAAAACTTAGAAAAGCCCATAGTGGATGTCACTTCATGAGCCGGCTCCCAATAAGACAGAGGTGCATCCACTCATTCACTCATCCGCTTAGCCATTCTTGCATTGAATGGATATTTAAGAGCCAAGTATGTGTCAAGCATGCTAGGTTTAGGGTGCGAGATTTCAACCATGATTACAAATCATGTTTCCTGGTCTGGACACACTTTCTTCCTACTATGGCTTCTAACCTGAGGTGGCAAGAAATTCAAGCTCCCACATCCACTGCCCTGTACACCAGCCTCACTCTGACCTCTGAGGATGTTGGGGAGAGGGCAGGGGAAACCACAGCCTGATGACAGGCTTCCTTTGAGCAGCTCCAGTTCCATATGAAATGTTTCTGTATAGACTTACAAGGGGGGCAGAGAGCAACAGTGAACATATAACACAATACACAGAGGAGCTAAAAATAGGAATTTAAAATCAAGAGGACATCTGTACTAGCTAAAACTGATTACACATTGCAAAGAAACCAAACACTGATACTAAGGCCACTCACCTTATTATCCCTGTTGAGAGAGGCTTTTTAGAGAAAAAGATCCTAAAGTTAAGTGTAAAAGGCATGAAATGGCTTGATGACTCATATCATTTCATCTAGATTTAGAGAACTGATGGAGGTTCAAAGACTCCAAGCTTTCTGGCTCCAAGTGGCTTTTTCCTTTCTATCTCATTCTCTCTATAATAATTTAGAGGCAAATGTTGCACCCTCTTTGGGCTAGTGCTAAATAGGAATACACGTATACTTTGAGAGCCGGACTTACATTTATTACTCATGGCTAAGTGCTCTGTATGAGAATCCTGCATCTTATCTGAGCAGATGCTTACTATTTGTTTAAATATATTTGAACACATTTTCATATTAATTAATTTATAATTAACTAAACAGAACTGTGTTGACCATTTGCTGTGGGCAAGGCAGAGTTCTGAGGATGACTAGACAAATCGTCAAAGATCCTGCCTTCTCTGAGCATACCGATTTTTAGTGGACAATTTAAGACAAGTATACACATAATTCTAAAGTAGGATAAAGAGTAGGATGGTACACGGAAGGAAAATATGAAGTTTGGAGGAGGCAAAGACAATTTCTGTTTGAGATTATCAAAGTGGGCTTTGGAAGAAGGTGGATGTGAGTTGAGTCCTGAAGGACAGCTGGATTTACAACATCCTGGTGCCTGGAACATTATGGATACTAAGTATTTGCTGTAGGGAAACTACAGAAGCATTTTTGTTAAAATCAAGAATAAGATAAAGACATCCTTTATCCTTCACTCAGTGTTGTTCTGAAGGGCAGCACAAAACAAACAAGGGAAAGACAGAAGGACTACAAAAATTGAAGCAAGGTCAATAAAATCATCATATTTAAAGACGATATCACTGTACATCTGGAGAACTAGTATAAATAATGAAACATTTCATTAGATGGCTGGGGGAAGCTCATAACTAGAAATCAACAGCCTTAATATTTATAAATTACAAGTAGTTAGAAGACAGTCTCAAAGGAAGAAAAGGCTACTATTTAGATACCTAGGAATAAATGTAACGAGGCATGTGGAAGAGCTATATACACTAAACTCTAAAACACTATCAGGGCATGAAGACCTTGAAAGAAATAACATGCATATCCCAGTCTTTGATTGGAAAACTTGGCATTGTAAAGATTCAATTCTTCTTACTTTAGTACATGAATTTGCAATAATCCAAAAACAGCACTAGAATTTTTTTCATGGAGTCATAGGCAAAATGCTTTTAAAATTCATTTGGAAAATAAAATAGGCAAGAATAAGGAAAAGACAAATACAAATTATGAATATTAAAATATTTTAAATGTATAATAATTAAACATTCTTGTTTTTGTGCATGAAGAGACAGAGCCATGGAACAGAACAAAGATCAGAAACAGTCTCTCAGTATTTGATAAATATGACATTATATGTTTGTAGAAAAAGTGTTCTCAAATTATCAACTTTAAAAACAGTTATGGATCTTCATCTCATACCTTATATCAGCATAGATTACAGATGAATCAAATATTTAAATGTAAAAATTAAGCCATTAAAATCTTGACAATAACATCAGAAGAATTTTTTTAATGCAACTATAGGCATACCTCAGAAGTACTTGTGTTCAGTTTCAGACTGTCACAATAAATCAAATGTCACAATAAAGTAAGTCACATGAATTTTTTGGTTTCCCAGTGCATATGAAAGTTATGCTTATATTGTAGTTGAGTGTGCACTAGCATTATGTCTAAAAAACAATGTATCTACCTTAATTTTAAAACACTTTATTGCTAAAAATTGCTAAGGATCATGTGAGCCTTCAGCAAGTTGTAATCTTTTTGCTGGTGGGAGGTTTTGCCTCGATGTTGATGCTTGCTGACTGATGAGGATAATGGTTGCTGAAGGTTGGGGTGGCTGTGACAATTTCTTAAAATAACACCACAGTGATGTTTGCCACATAGTGGATCCTTCCTTTCATGAAATATGTCTGTAGCATGCAATGCTGTTTGATAGCATTTTAAGCACAATAGAATTTCTTTCAAAATTGGAGTCAGTCTCTCAAATCCTGCTGCTACTTTATCAACTAACTTTATGTAATACTCTAAATCCTTTGTTGTAATTTCAAAAACGTTCACAGGATTTTTACCAGGAGAGATTCAATCTCAAGAAACCACTGTCTTTACTCATCCATAAGAAACAACTTTTCATTTGTTCAAGCTTGATCATGAGATCACAGCAGTTTAGTCACATCTTCAGGCTTTGCTTCTAATTCTAGTTATCTTGCTATTTCCACTACATTTGCAGTGACTTCCTCCAATGAAGTCTTGAACCCCCGCCCCCTCCCGCCCCCTGGCAAAGTCATCCATGAAGGTTGGAATCAACTGCTTCTAAACTACACTTAATGTTGAAAGTTTGGCCTCCTCCCAGGAATAAAAATGTTCTTAATGGCATCTAGAATCATGAGTCCTTTCCAGAAGTGTTTCAATTTACTTTGCTCAGATACAAGAAGAATCACTATGTATGGCAGCTATAGCCTCACAAAGTGTATTTCTTAAACAGTAAGACTTGGAAATCAAAATTATTCTTTGCTCCAGGGCTGTAGAATGAATGTTGTGTTAGCAAGCATGAAAATAACATGCCTTGTATTACATATTCTTGTACACCTTCATAAGGCTCTTGTGTGAACCAGGTGCACTGTCAATGAGCAGCAGTATTTTGAGAGGAAATCTTCGTTTTTGAGCAGTAGGTCTCAACAGTGGTCTTAAAATATTCAATAAACCCTGCTGTAAACAGATCTAGGCTTTGTTCCACTTTTAGGGCATGGGCAGAGTAGATTTAGCATCATTCTTAAAGGCTCTATGATTTTTGGAATGGTAAATGAGCATTGGTTTCACCAGTGACATTAGCCCCCAACTAGAGAGTCAGCCTGTCTTTTGAAGCCAAACATGGACTTTTCTTCTCTAGCTATAATATTCCTACATGGCACCTACTTCCAACAGAAGGCTGTTTCCGCTACATCGAAAATCTGTTACGTTATGCAACCAGCTTCATCAGTTATCCCAGCTAGATCTTTTGGATAACTCGTTGCAGCTTCTATGTCACCACTTGCTGCTTTGACTTGTATTTTTATGTCATATAGATAGCTTTTTTGCTTAAACCTCAGGAACCAACCTCTGTTACCTTCCAACTTCTCTTCTACAGCTTCCTCACCTCTCTCAGACCTCAAAGAATTGAAGACAGTTAGGGCTTTGCTCTGCATTAGACTTTGGCTTAAGGGAATATTGTGGCTGATTTGATCTTCCATCCAGACCATTAAAATTTTCTCCGTATCAGCAATAAGGTTGTTTTGGTTTCTTATCATTCCTGTTTTCACTAGAGTAGCACTTTAAATTTTCTTCAAGAACTTTTCCTTTGCATTCACAACTTGGCTAATTGTTTGACCCAAGAGGTCTAGATTTTGCCCTGTCTTGCCTTGTGACATGCCTTTCTCACCAAGCTTAGTCATTTCTAGCTTTTAATTTAAAGTGAGAGATGTATGACTCTTCCTTTCACTTGAACACTTAGAAGCCATTGTAGGGTAGTGAACTGGTCTAATTTCAATATTGTTGTGTCTCAGGGAATAAAGAAGCCTGAAGAGTAGGAGAGAGATGTGGAACGGCCAGTTGGTGGTGCAGTCAGAACACACACATTTATTAAGTTCTCCATCTTATATAGGTGTGGTTCGTGGTGCCCCAAAGCAATTATAATAGCAACATAAAGATTGCTGATCGCACATCACCATGAAAGAAAAAAATGATAATGAAAAAGTTTGAAATATTTTGAGAATTACCAAAATGTGACACAGAGACATTGAATAAGTGCTTTTTTGGGACAATGGTGCTGATAGACTTGCTCAATGGAGACTTGCCACAGGCTTTCAATTTGTACAAAATGCAATCTCTGTGAATCACAACAAAGCAATGCCCAATAAAATGAAGTGCTCCTACAAAGGGCAGAGAAGATGTCTCTGTGTGTAACCCCAACACCAGAATCCACAAAAGAAGGTAAATTTGACAACATAAAATAAAAATCTAGGCAGCAAAACCTACTATAAACAAAGTCAAATGATAAATGACATTTCAACTTCGTATCATAGAAAAAGGGGTAATTTATTCAATAAAGGAAAAGCTTCCTCGAGTCAAAAAGAAAAAGGCCAGAAATACAAATGACTCGTAACCATAAGAAAAGACACTTGCCCTCACTTCTTACAAAGATGTAAACTAAAACCACAAGGAATTGACATTTTTTACCTCTCATCTTGGCCAAGATCAGGAAGTTTGGTTATGTCCTGGGTTGACAAGGATGTGGGGAAATACACTGCCCAGCTGCCTGTGGTGGTCTAAATTGGTACACATTCTATGAATAGCAATTGGCAAGTTTATTACTTTTGTTTTTTTGAGATGGATTCTTGCTCTGTTGCCCAGCCTGGAGTACAGTGGCGCGATCTCGGCTCACAGCAACCTCTGCCTCCTGGGTTCAAGCAATTCTCCTGTCTCAACCTCATGAGTAGCTGGGACTACAGGCACATGCCACCGTGCCCAGGTAATTTTTGTATTTTTAGTAGAGCTGGGGTTTCACCATATTGGTCAGGCTAATCTCGAACTCCTGACCTCAAGTGATCCACCCCCACCTCGGCCTCCCAAAGTGCCAAGATTACAGGCATGAGCCACCTTGCCCGGCCAATGTTTATTAAAACTTAATGTGCATAACTTTTGACCCATACTTTACTTGTAAGAACTTACTCCTTCAGATGCAAGATGACTTCAGATGCAAGATGTGGAGCAGAAAATTCACTAGAGCATTGCTGTGGAACCAAAGAGTAAAAACCCAATGTCTACCAACAGGTTCCTATTTGTACTATAGAGTTCTGTGCAGCCATTAGGAAGAGCAAGGGCTTGTTCTATGCAGTAACGTGGACTGGTTCTAATCACCTCCTATTCACCCAGTTGGTAAAGGTGGATCTTCTGCCCTAAACAGCATGCCAAGGCCGGACACACAATACTCCACACCAGACAAAAGAGACAGACGGTGGTTAATGAGTTTCATACACTTGCAGCCTGGGGGAGGAGGACACTGTTTACCATGTAGGATCACACAGGGGCCACGCTCCAGAGCAGAGCAAAGCACAGGGGCTGTGGGAGTCCAGCTATGTAGTAACAAGAAGAAGAGATGTCCTCTGGTTCCTAGAGGAGGATGTGACTCAAGCCATGGGCTGGCTGGGAGGGAAACCTGTTAGGTTGAGGAATGAGTAGGGCTCAGCAGGCCCAGATGACAGAAGAACTGTCTAGGTAGGGAGCCTTTCTTTGGGAAGATTAGGGGAATATCTGGAGAAAGCAGGGAAACTCAGGACTTTTGGGCTCAAAGGCAGCACAGTGAAATTTAAGTCTTACAATACAGAAATGGTATCTTAATAGGTGAAGGAAGAGGTTTAGAATACTGGGGAGAGTATGTTACTTTTTAGATGAAAGTAGCATATGGATGCTAATATGTTTGCATCACACGTAGAAGGTCTCTGGCTGAAACACACACACAAAATGAATAATAACAGATTTTTATAGGGAAGGAAACTAGTTGTTGAGGACGGGGTAAAAAGGAATCCATTTTTGCTATGAAATGTTTTGTCTTATGTGCATACACCTGTGAATAATTATGATTTTTATTTCTTTAAAATGTCATTATTGAATTAACTAGTGGAGCCAGAAACTCTTGGGGGAATATTAGGGAAGCTGGTTGTTTTTGTTTTGCTTTTTTTTTTTTCTCCTCCGCCTCCTCAGTACAAGCAATTCTCCTGCCTCAGCCTCCTGAGTAGCTGGGATTACAGGCACGTGCCATCATGCCCAGCTAAGTTTTGTATTTTTAGTAAAGACGGGGTTTCACCATGTTGGCCAGGCTGGTCTCGGACTCCTGACCTCAGATGATCTGCCTGCCTTGGCCTCCCAAAGAACTGAGATTACAGGTGTGAGCTACCACACCCAGCCTGGAAGCTGGTAGTTTTCGTTATATATATAAATGATGTGGTGCATGACAAGGAGCAAGGGCAAATAACAGAGAGAATATAGGTAAAGGAAAGATGATCTTGGCCTTAGATGGCTTGTGTTAGTCTGTTCTCATGCTGCTAATAAAGACATAAAAAGAGGTTTAATGGACTCACAGTTCCACATGGCTGAGGAGGCCTCATAATCACTGCAGAATGCAGAGGAGGAACAAGGGCACATCTTACATAGTGGCCGGGAAGACAGCGTGTGTGGGAACAGCCCTTTATAAAACCATCGGATCTCCTGAGACTTATTCACTATCATGAGAACAGCTAGGAAAAATCCACCCCCATGATTCAATTATGTCCCACTGGGTCCCTCCCACCACATGTGGGAATTATGGGAGCTACAATTCAAATGATATCTGGATGGGGACACAGCCAGGCCACATCATGACTGTACCACAGAAACTGAGGACAGGAAGGACTGAGGTAACACACTGTGTGTGTGTGTGTGCATGTGTGTGCTGGAGGCCAGCTGAGGCTGTTTGGAAAGGTAGATTTTAAAATTATAATTGCTTGGATTTACTTCAGTAATGATGCAGGTTCTGAAATTTCAAATAACATTAAAGGAGGTATGGGTTTTGTATGGGTTTCCAGTGAGTATTCTGAAAGGGGAAAAGTCTGATAAACATTGGGGTAGGAAAAAAAAGAATTAGAGGTGGAAAGGACAAGATTTTGCCCTTAGTTCTCCTTCTAGTGACAACTAACTTTTGCATTGTGCCTTGCACTCTACACAGAATTTATATAGTCATGCTCTCCTGGTTCCCTGGTTGAAAGAACTGGCAATGTAGCCATTCTTCCTGGGTTCGAATCTTGGCTCTGCCACTTTATTGGCTATGTGGCCTTAGACAAATTACTTTACTTCTCTGTGCCACTGTTCCCTTTCCGGTAAAATGTGTCTGCTCCTATTATAGTACCTACTGTTATTACCACTCGATAAATGGCAGCAGCTATTGTTATAATTGACTATGAATCTGTAACATAAGGAGAGCAAGCATTACCTCTTCCACTTTACAGAAGAAGCAGCTGAGGTTGGGATAATGAAGTAATTTATTCCAGGTCACACAGATGCTTAGAACAAACTGAAGATAAACTAGATTTCCAAATTTCTTCATCTTAGGGGTTCCTTATTAATAAATATATAGAACCTTTTCCACCTATAAGCAGTATTATAAGTTTTACCATGTTCCCCCAAATTTATATGTTGAAGTCCCCATCCCCAGTTCTCCAGAATGTGACCTCATTTGAAGTAGGGCTTCTGCAAATATAATTAATTAAAGTTGTCCTGGAGTAGAGCGGGTCACTAATCCAGTGTGAGTGGGGCCCTTATAGAAAGAGGAAACCTGGAGACATACAGGGACAACACCCTGTGAAGATGAAGGCAGAGGTCAGAGAGATGCTTCTATAAGCCAAGAAATGCCAAAGCTTGTCAGCCAACCACATAGGCTAAGGAAGAGGT
The DNA here is from genome assembly GCA_036589455.1 of Ateles fusciceps. NCBI lineage: Eukaryota > Metazoa > Chordata > Mammalia > Primates > Atelidae > Ateles > Ateles fusciceps. The sequence goes on along the minus strand of JAZHEH010000228.1, from coordinate 4,904,585 downwards.
GTGGCACAGATTCTTCTTTGCGGCTCTCGGTAGGAGCCAACACTGCCAACACCCCAATCTTGGACTTTTGGCCTCCAGAATCGAGACCACAAATTTCTGTTAAAGTCACTCCATTTGTGGTTCTTTGTTGTGACATCTCTAGGAAACTGATACAACCAGGGAGTGGCTTCTGACCAGGATAGTTTCCTATCCATTAAGAGAGAAAATGAGAAACAGATCACAGTTTTAGCTTCTCCACACAGAAACTAAGACATGACTCTATCAATTAAAAAAAAAAATCCTTCAAGGGCTAATAACAAATACTTCACTGATGATACATTGATTTGAAATGTCAGTCTGGAGTAGTCTAGAATGATACACAAAACGCGCTCTCTCCTGAACCAGGGATGCACACACATTTACTTCACTATGAAACCCACTGATCTGAGAACATGGCAAATAAACCAGAAGTTTCCATTTATTTACATTGTTCAAGGATTGCATCTTTTATTTATTTTATATCTGCCCCATATTGTTTCCCCTGCTCGGTAAACGTTGATACTGCTCTTTCTGAATCTGAAAACTTGGAGAAGTATATTAGATGGTATTACAAATCCTACCTTCATTTCACACAAGCCAAGCTATCCCTGCTGCTTTGAATATTATGCTGTGTTCACAAGTATATCAAATCAGGAGATCCCACAAATAATTGATAAGACGTATTTCCCTCCCTGAAAGTTCTGTGAACTATAAAACTTCTTTTATACTTGCATATTTCTGTCATGACGTCATTGCCTCATTTAACATTTCCATTTAGTGACAATCAAGATCTTGTTCCGTGTACAGGAGACATCACGGTCTCACCCAGGTTGCATTTTTTCAGTGAGATAACCTGGTGCTTGACTCACAGAAAAAGTCAAAGAAAAAATATACACATGAGCTCCATTTGACATTTACTGGCCACCACCAAGATGCCAGGCACATGGACATTCTGCATGCCTGCCTTCAAGGAGACTCCAGACTCAGATGAGTGAATATGAAGGAATTACCTGTCTATGCGACCCCCTTCACTGATGATCGAAATGTCATTTAGAGACGTTTCACAACTCAGTCACATTAGTCAACAAATACTTTGCTTAGTCAACAACTAAAGTAAGACCATAAAAATCCAGGTGTTTAACTAATAAACCAAAAACTCATGATATCCCCCTCAAATATATCTTATCAAACTGTGACAAGCCGAGATGGAATGCTTTTGCTATACTGGAATAAGCAGGTCTGCAGGTACACTGTACTGCCCCTTCCCACTGGCTTCCTGTCTGTATATTCTTCCAACCCAAGCAATGGAGTCTATTTAACTTTCATCTCTAGGTGAGCTTCAGACCAGCAATCAATCACCTTTCTGAGCCTCAGGTTTCATTTTTTTTTTTAATTTATAAATTGGATATAGTATAACCTATTCAAGTTTTATGGGTATAGAATTCTGAAATCTATGTTAAAGCAGTTTTTCCAAGCAATCGATAGTACCAGGAAAAAAAAAAAAAAGAGAGAGAAAATGTGAAAGCCACTATCAATACATTGATCTTTTCAAGTTCACATGGTATATTGACCTGGACATATCATATGCTAGAAACTAGTTCCTTAAGGTAGAAATTTAGATCACTGATCTAAATAATCTAAGGAGCAAATGAAATTCAGGGTAAGTAAAAGAACGAAGTCGTAAAGAGAAGAAATGAAACAGAAAATTTATAGATAATAGAGAAAAATGACTAAACCCAAAAGTTGGCACTTTAAAATATCAATAAAATTTATAAACCTCTCTTTAGACTCATTAAGAAAAAAATGAGAGAAATGAAGATTACTGATATCAGGGAAGTGAGAAGGGACATTGCTACAGATTCTGCAATCACTAAAGGGTAACAAGGCTGAATGGATATTTCCCTAAGGAAGATACATACACACGCCCAACAAGCACATGGGATGATGTCAACATCATTAGCCACTAGGGAAATGCAAACTCAAGGCACCATGAGTTTCTACTTCACACCCACTAGGATGACTGTAATAAGAAAGACAGATAACAACAACTGTTAGCAAGGATTTAGAGCAAATGAAATCCTCCTGCACTGCTGGTGAAAGTAGAAAATGGTGCAGTCATTTTGGAAAACAGTCCATCAGTTCCTCAAAAGCTTAAATGTAGAGTTACCTTATGACCCAGAAATTCTTCCCCTAGGTATATTCTCAAGAGAAATAAAAACGTATGTTCACACAAACATTTGTACATGAATGTTCATAGCAGCATAGTAAACCTTTAAAACACGATTCTAAGTGAAAGAAGCCAGTCGCAAAAGACCACATATTACATTATTTCGTTTATATAAAAAGTCTGGAATAGGCAAATCTACAGAGACAGAAAAGAGAGGAGTGGTAGCCTAAGGCTGGGGAATAGGGTGGGGAGGACTGATAAGGGTGCACGGTTTCTTGTAAGGGTAATAAAAATGTTCTAAAATTGGTTGTATAGCTAAATATCTTTTCAAAACATTGAATTGTATATATTAAATAGTAAATCGTATTATATGTGAATTATATCTCTATAAAGATGCCACCATAAAAACCTACAAAAACACAGTAAAGGATAATATGGAAATTGTAAGAACAAATTTATGCAATACATTTAACAACCTATAGGAAATGAACAAATTCCTTCAAAGACTGAAATGAACAAAATTACCCTAGAAGAAATAGAAAAATCAAATAGCCCTCGGTCAATTAGACAAATTTCACTCATAAATACAAACTTCCCAAAAAGAACTCTCCCATCCTGGATAGGTTCACTGGCAAATTCTACTAAATGTTTGAGGAAGAAAATAATAAAATCTTCTACAAGTTCTCTGAGAAACAGAGAGAACATTTCCAATTATTTTATAAGACCAGTGTTGCCCAGACACCAAAAGAAGCAAGTTATAAGAAAAGAACATTAATGACAATCTCTCTCATAAACACAAACACAAAAATCATTAGCAAAACATTAAAAATTCAAATGTATCAATAAATAAATAATAATAATATATCCTGACCAAGTGAAGTTTAACACTGGAATGGAAAGCTGTTTCACATTCTACAATTAGTCAATATGGTTCAGCAAATTAATAAAAGGAGAAAAACAAATGGCCACCTAGAATCAGAAAAAGCATTTTAAAAAGCATTCATAATAAAAAATCTCTGTAAGAAAGAAAAAACTTCTCTCACTATAATACTCTAGTAAATTAAAATTTTATCCCACCATAATGTAGTTCTTGACTGATGTCAGCTATAAAATAATCTGCAAGATAGAACAGGAAATTACAGGTACATAATATTAAGCAATATTTTATGAGGCTATAATTAATCAAAGATACAAATAAGCCAAAACTAATTAGCAAACCTGGCAGATAAATAAAATTCTATAATCATCAAACAAACTTCTACATAAAGAATTCATCAATGTGACATGTTAAAATACCATTTATAATAGCATCCCCCAAACAGAAAGTACTTAGGAATAACTTTAATGAAAGATAGGTAAGGCATATACTGAAAACTACAAAATACTGCTGAGAGAAATTAAAGAAGATCTAAATAAATAAGATATACCATGTTTAAGGATTAGAAAACTCAATACTGTTAAGACGTTGGTTCTTTTTAAATTTATCTTATGACTTAATAGATCTCAATTAAAATTTCTGAAGTTGTTTTGTAGAAATTGATAAGCTGATTCTAAAATGTATACAGAAATGCAAAGGACCAGAATAGCCAAAACATTCTTGAAATAGAAGAACAAAGTTAAAGGACTTACTCTATCTAATTTCATGGTTAACTAAAAACATACAGATCAACAGTGTGGTTTTGCTGAAAGAAAATAGAAACAGAACAGTGAAATAAAATTGAAAGCCGCAAAGTAGGCCCACATATATATGGTCAAATCCATTTCAATAAAGACACCAAAGCAATTCAATCAAACAAGAAACATCTTTTCAAAGAAATTGTACTGGAATGACTAGATAACCATGTGGAAAAGAAAAGAACTTTGAAAAGTATGCCAAGTTTCCTCATGTCATATATAAAAATTAACTAAAGATGAATCATAGACATAAATGTATAAAAGTATAAATATTCTGGAAGAAAATATAAGATAAATTTCTGTGACTTTGAGTAAGGCAAGATTTCTTTGAACACAGAAAGCAATAACCGTAAGAGAAAAATATCCACAAATTTAACTTCTGATTATCAAAAGACAAAATTTAAAACTTTTGATAATCGAGTTTTAAATTACCAAAATTTAAAACTGATTATCAAAAGACAATCTTAATAAAATAAGCAAACCACAGATTGGAACAAAATATTTGCCAGACCTATATCTTACAAAGAATGCCTACAATTTAACAATAAAAAGACAAAACAAATTTTTAAAGGGCAAACATCCAAACTGGCATTTGACAAAAGATAGGTGAATAGTCAATAAGTACTTGAAAAGGCAATCAACATTATTACGGAGAAATGCAAATTAAAACCACATGAGAAACACACCCAATAGAAGAGCTAAAAAAATTTAAAGTGTGATAATATTAAGTGTTGGCAAAGATGTGGAACAACCAGAATGCTCATATATTGCATGGGTGTGTAAAATGGATAATTGCTTTGAAAATTCTGTTTTTTTTCTTAAAAGATATACATCACTCTTATCACTCAGCAATTCTACTCCTAGGTATTTATCCTAGAGAAATGAAAATAGATGTCCACAAAAAGCCTTGAGCAAGACTTTTCATGGCAGCTTTCTGATCCTAGCCAAATACTTGAGATATTCTAAGTGTCCATCAACAGAAGAATGGATAAACTGGCATATTCATTCACACAATGGAACACTACTCAGGCATAAAAAGGAACAAGGTATGGCCATATGCCGCAACATGGATAAATCTCAAAAATATTATGCTAAGTGAAAGAAACTAGACACAAAAGAGTACATATGGTATAATTCCATTTATACAAAGTTCTAGAATAGAACCAAGTGTGGTGATAGACATCACATCTGTGACTGCTTCTGAGTGGGAAAGATTTATTGGGAAGGAGAATGAGAGAACTTTCCAGAATGACAGAAATGTAGATTTTTGGTAGAGCTGTGGGTTACATAAATATAGTGAACACAGATCAAACCGTGCACTTAAAAGCTATGTATTTCACTGTATGTAAATGCACCTCAATACAAACAAATAACTGAAGCAAACTTCTATCGAGATCTTTAAATGCACAGCTGATGGGCTATTTCATTCACTTGGTAACAAACGCCAATAGCAGTTTCCTTTGTGTAGTTATTTTAATTTACTCTCTTCCCACTGGCCGCCTAAATCCAATGGAACGTCAAATACTAACATTAAGCCTTACAATTTTATATTACCCTATATAAAAATATCCTAAATATATATAAGCAACCAAAGACTTTAAAGTAGGGAAATGGAAAGGAAAGGGTGTTTCATATAACAAAACCTGGTAGAAAACATTATCGCCTAAAATTATTTTATGTCTTTGTGCCTCCGTTGTTTCACTTGCAGTGACGAGATCAGTAACTCTCCAAACCAGGTCCTGGGGGAGTCTCAGCAACTCCCTCTGGGCCGGCCAGATCTGGGGAGGGAGGTTAGTGGGGGCACTCTTGATCTTTCCTCTCCAGCTGCACCAGAGCACTCTCCCTTTTTCACAGTTGCTTATACTGGAATTATAGATAAGATTTTATTTGAGCAAAGGGTTCTGATGTTAAAATTTGAGAAAGTATGCCAAGTTTCCTCCTACTTTAAATATTCTACCATTCTAAGATGGAGACTGGTGGGATCTGTGTCCCCACCCAAATCTCATGTTCAGTTGTAATCTCCAATGTTGGAGGTAGGACCTGGTGGGAGGTGATTGGATCGTGGGGTGGATCCTTCGTGAACAGTGTAGCGCCATCCCTTTGGCGCTGTTCTCGTGATAGGGTTCTCAAAAGACCTGGTTCTTTAACAGTATATGACACCTTCCTTCTCTCTCTCCCTCCCGCTCTGGCCATGTGAAGTGCTCTCCCCCTTTCACCTCCAGCCACAATTCTAAGTTTCCTGAGGCCTCCCCAGAAGCCAAGCAGATGCCACCATGCTTCCTGCACAGCCTCCAGAAATATGAGCCGATTAAACCTCACTTCTTTATAAATGACCCAATATCAGGTATTTCTTTACAGCTATGTGAGAATGGACTCATACAGTGGCCTAAATCACAATTTTGGATAGGACAAACTTTGTGAAGGGACTACGGTTTTGGTAATAATACCCAGCAAGCCCCCTAACCAATAAACTCACCTTCTTTGGGGTCCCTTTTACCTGGAGTACTTTCCCGGTCTACATCTCTGTTGGAATTGCTCCTGCCACCCACTCCCAGTCTGTTGGTGTGGGCTAAGACAGTCATGTCTGAACCATGCGCCTCTACTCATTTCAGTAACAGCCTACTGGATCAAAGGTGAACCCTTAGCCTAATAGAGGAAAATTTGGTCCCTCTTCCTCCCACTTACACAGACCAAGTTAAGTACCCTAATACATTAGGAAAGGTGCTTGTTCTGGTTGGAGACAGCCTGTGAACAAATGGTACCTCTGTATGAATTACAAAGAGGACCTGTTTTTTTTTTTTCTGAGACGGAGTCTTGCCCTGTCATCCATGCTGGAGTGCAGTGGTGTGATCTTGGCTCACTGCAACCTCTGCCTCCTGGGTTAAAGCGATTCTCCTACCTCAGCCTCCCGAGTAGCTGGGACTACAGGCACACGCCACCATGCCCAGCTAAGTTTTCGTATCTTTAGTAGAGATGAGGTTTTACCACGTTGGCCAGATGGGTCTCAAATCCCTGACCTCATGATCTGCCTACCTCGGCCTCCCAAAGTGCTGGAATTACAGGCGGGAGCCATGGCGCCTGTCCCAAAGAGGATATTTTGTGGTGGAAGGTGTGGAGAAGCAGAGCATAGATTGTATTTCAGGTCCCACTTGCACCCCTGGCTAGGCACTGTCACACAGGACATAGCATGCATATCCATCAGCAGTATCCCTGCAATAGCTTAGCCCAGGGATTGGCAAATGAGGATCTGTGGGCCAAATCCAGCCTGTCCCGTTTCTATAAATAAGTTTATTGGAACACAGCCAGGCCCATTTGTTTACTATTATTTGTGGCTACTTTGGTGCTATAAGAGCAGAGTTGAGTAGCTGCTACAGAGACTATATGGCTTGCAAAGCCTAAAGTATTTACTATCTGGCTTTGGCTTAGCCCATGTCTGATATTCATTTTCTTCAGGTCCATACTCCAAAGTAATGAAATGAACCTACTGCTGGGGGCAGAATATACCACCAACTACCGGAGCTGAAAGGGCACTTCTGGCTACTTGGTTGGCATTTGCTTATAAATAAAATGCAATGCTGGATCCTATGGGTTCTAAGAATATATGGAGTTTTGTTTCTATTTAAGAGATATGGAGGGGGGAGGAAGGAAGGAGGAGAGCAGAAGTGGGAAAGGGGGAAGGGGAGGGGAAAATGAAAGGAAGGGGGGAGAAAGAAAACGAAAAGTAGCCCATCCGAAGAAATTTTCAAAACCTCACCTCAATCACAATCTCAAGAACATCATGCACCTCAAATTTTTCTACACTTTTTGCAAACAGACCTCATCTGTTGCTTTGCTACTTTTCTGGGCTGCCTCAGTAATCTTCAACATGCGGAGGGACTGTGAATAATAACTGGAGATGAAAACACAATTGTCTTGAACTTGTTACATGATAATGGCAAGAAGGAACCAAAAGAGATAGATGGGGGTTCCGATGGGAATACCCAGTAAGAACACCCCCTTTGACATAACTACATGCAGATTTTTGTTTAGAATCTCTTTAAGAAGGACTAAAGAAACTAACCTTTTGTTGGTTTCTGTTTTGGCAGAGGAGCAGTTAAAAAGGGATGAAATTCTTAGAGATGCAGAAGAATCACAATGCAGATATCACCAGGGAAAAGTCAGTAGTCTTCAGGGATGAGAAAGAGTCTCGCATGTGAGACCAAGAGCTGTTGGAAAGTGATGCATTCAGAAAATGCAGCATTGTTCTTAATCCACCATGTCAGGGTCCCTGTGTCATCCATGCCAGGACAGCTCTGGGCCAGTTCAGGAGATTTCAACTCCTAGTGGACCTTTACAAAGAAATCTCTCAAGAGGGGGAAAGATCCTTCCTTCCAGTGGATGGCCTGGCCCACTTTTTATGCTCTTAAGAAACTATACAACAATGACGTCTTCCTTATGTCAAGAGAACTTTGGGTTGAGTTCATCTTGCAGAAAGAATTCCTAGGAGAACAAGAACAGAACAGGCCGGCAGAACACTGTCATTTTGGAAATAGCCAGTAGAGGGCACTGTTAAAACAGTGTGATGGGAAAATAGACGTTAACTGAACAGACAAGAGAAAAGAAAGGGTTGTTTTATCATCAGGCAGGACCAACGCATTTCCCTCTAGTCTGCCGATATGAGTAATTCTAAGTCTACGGGATTTCTCAGCTGTTTTTGATTCCGTCATTCACTTGCCTTGGCTCAACCTGAATTTCTCCTGTCCAGCCAGAGTCTCTTCTGTCTTTGGCAGTGGGAGAAGCGACTGTCACTCTGGCTGTGTGTGATCAGGGAAATGCAGTGCTGTGAGACACCGGATACAGGTCCCAGCCACTGTGCCGGAAGAGAGGGGAGAACAAACAGCAGCTGGAGTTGACCATACAGGGGTGTCAAGTCTACGCTTGTGACTTGAGCATGTAGCTTACTAAATAAAATGTTTGATGCCCTGGGAAAACCAGTACACTGGGGAAGGCAGGCTCTCAGTGTGAGCATTCTCCTAAATCTCTTCTGCTTAGGACAGTCTGGAAAATCACACAACTCCCTACCAGTGAGTTGCTGTGTTCATGTCCCTTAGGCTTGGCTTCCTCTGGAGCGTGCTATGTGACACCAGATTTTTTTTTCTTTTTTTTTTTTTTGAGATGGAGTCTCGCTCTGCAGCCCAGGTTGGAGTACAGTGGTGCAATCTCGGCTCGGTGCAACCTCTGCCTCCTGAGTCTCAATTCAAGCAATTCTCCTGCCTCAGCCTCCCAAGTAACTGGGATTAACAGGCATGTGCCATCATGCTCTGCTACTTTTTGTATTTTTAGTAAAGACGGGGTTTCACCATGTTGGCGAGGCTGGTTTTGAACTCCTGACCTCATGATCTGACCACCTCAGCCTCCCAAAGTGCTGGGATTACAGGCGTGAGCCACTGTACCTGGCCTCGTGACACCGGATTTTTAAACACACTGGCATGAACATATCTATCTGAACGTTTATGTGCAACTATTTCAGGGTTAATAATGGGATGCACTTTGAGGCCTTACTTGTGAAAAGGGATCAGCTCTAAAGTAGAAAAAGCACCTGTTCCTTTTTTTTTAGTAACTTTCCATTGTGCTCGGTGCTTTGCCCGGTACACAGGTACACTCGGCAACTATACTGACGTGCTCAGCCCTCACTTTCTTTTTTAAAAATCTGCTATTGTGATGTGATGAGGACCCTAAAAGAAAACTGTTCTTTGAGCATGACTTTAGCCAGCCTTGTCCTTTCCATCTTTAGAAATGCTACGCTGCTCTATCTTTCTAGGTATATCTTTCTAGCCCATCAGAAAGGTTGGCTTGCTGTTCTCAATTCAACAAACACTTTTCAACACTGGCTTTGTGCAAAGAACTGATTAGGTACTGTGAGGTTACAGAGATGAATATGACAGAGACCAAGCCCTTGAAGAGTTTAGAATCAGCAGGGGGTAAAGCCATATGGACTACTGTAATGAAGAAGCAGAAAAAATATGTGCAGCAGTGCTACAGAGGACAAGCACTTCAGGAGCATTAGGGAAAGAATAATGTAATCTTCCCGGAGAGTGAAGGAGGGGAATTTGAACCCAGCCATGAAGAACTAATAGAATTTCCTTAGGTGGGAAGAGAAAAAGGGCAGTCTGTTGGAATGATGGCATGAGGATGCAGGGTATGTGAGGGACGAATACCTGTGGAGAGTGGCTTGCCTATGAAGCTTACGGAAACAGATGGGGATGGAGACGGACACAGAGAGGTCACCGAGGAGCTTGAATGCCATCTAAGGGCTTGAAGTTAATAGCCTAGGGAATGACGAGTTGAGCAATTGGAGCCTGGGAATTAAGGAGAAGGATCTAGGTATAGCCTGGCCCTGGGATGTGGAGAATGTGAGCTGGCACACAGACAGGGAAAAGAGTGTGGAGTTGAGAGGCACGTGGTCATCTGGCGGGAGCAGAAGCCAGAGGGACATTCACTCCACGTGCTGTTCCAGAGCCTTGCCCCTTGAGAGTCTGGCTCCCTAGATTCTACACAGTCAGTGAGAGAACCTTCTGCATTTGAAAGAACTCAGATTCAAACCTTGCTCCCCTTGACACATAGTTGACAGCTGCAAACAATTCAACCCATCCAGGAAAGGTGTAGTTGGTGAGAGTAGCAGCTTTTAATTAATCCATGTGAGGCTCTGCTAACATAGGTGCAAACTGGGCACTTTCTTTAAGAATCCCTAATGAGGACCAATTTCTAATTAAGCATATTTTCTTCCACTATCTGCCCAGTTTCTCTCTTGCTTCCACAGCAACCTAAGCCACACTGACTTATCAGCAACAGAAGATTCTTCAAATCCATCCCCAAAGGTGTCAACTAGAAGAGGGGGTCCCATGAAGCCCAGAACTTGTTCAAGTCCGAGACTCAATAAAAGGGTTTACTCACTAAGGACCCGAGGGACTTCCAAAATACCTTAAACGGAAACTGTGGAGAGGACGCAAGCTGAGGAAGAAGAGGGCTGGCAGAAGGTCAGAAGGAAAACAGCTACCTGCTAGGTGTGAAGCTATTGAGAGCATGCAGGTAAAAGTCTTTTGAGACTGGGGAGAGCAGAGTGAGAACCCCGGGAAAGATTGTGGCCTAGACAAAAGGTGGAGGTGACATGAAAAAGGGAAGGATGTCACCTTCTTGAGGATGGGCCCAAACACTGATTAGGGTTTCCGCAGCATACTGGGTATAATGCTTGAACTCAGAGATCAAAAGGCCTTTATGTGCTGCAGAATTCTTCGTGATAAAATCTCTATTTCTTCATTTTATGAGAAATTGATCTTCCTAGGATTTCTCTCTTCTGTTTTTCTTATTTATGATTTGCCATGCCAAAATGAACTTCTCATTCTCTTTTGAATGAAAAGTTCTATCTGTCTTGACAGTGAAGAATAAACACATTTTAAATGCCAATTTTCTTCCTGCTTAATTTTTTCTAACCCAATCTGAGGAGTGACAGGGAAAACAACAGTTCTGACAAGGAGCGACCATTAACTTTCAGCAAATCCATTAATTAGGGTCATATTTACACTTCTTGCCGTCAACTAAACATCTGCCTAAATAGGCTTTCTTAGTTTATAAAGTCGTAGCCATCTGTCCACATGAGATAATGTACTCTATTTAAGTTTTAAAAGTATGTGAGAACTGTGGGCTTCTATCTTCTGTGGGAAGGGAGATTTAGCTGTATAAAGAATGCTGGGTGTGCAGTCATAAGACCTGGGCTGAATCTCACCTTTAACATTTGATAGCAGAGAGGTGTCGGGCAGGTAACCTGTGTTTCAGCATTTGAAAAAGGTAGTAGTAATAACTACCTCCCAGCATAAACATGGGGTTCTATGATATCAGGCATTGAGGAATTCAACAATCATGCCCTGAGGGACTTTTGCTAAGAGTAGGGGTGGAGAGTGCATCTTCCAGAGCTGCTGATTAAGGGTTAATACCAACTCCTAGGTAGGGAAAGTTTAAAGACTGATATCAGAAACACTGTATGATCCTTTCCAGTTTACGGTAGACACATCGTATACGCATTGTTCGTAATTCTCATTTCTAAATTTGGGTTTCATGGCTCTGCTGAGCCCTTTGCCATCTTCCATGCCATTTCAAGGACTCCTCTTGGCACTGGCATTTATAAACATCCAGGCCAAGTGAACCTTATCTAAGTCTTAGAATCCAGATTCAGGTACTCAGAGTGAGCAGGAAAACTGCTGCCCTTTAAAAATTCTACATAAGATGTTTCTGGCAGGGCGAGAAATTCATGGCAAGATCAGGCCAATGCACACGCAAGTAGACAGTGTTCTGGGGGGCAATCTTCTCATGCTTCTTAGACCTCTGAGCCTTCTAATGTTCCTGACCTTCTTTCCCCTAAGCCTCATTCCTCATTTCATTCTCTAAATCTTGGCCTGCAACGTTCGCTGTCACTCACCATTGCATACTAGACTTGCCCCGACTGGTCAATATACGTCTACTTTCCCCAGATGGTGACTCTGACCTCCCTCCAGCCTGTGCTGTCATCTTTCCCCTTTAACCTGGCAAACTCCAACAGACTACTTAGCTTATTCTTCTTCCATCCCAGTCAAACCAATGCAACTTTCTTCCCTGCTACCCGTGGGGGCAGCCCCCTAGCCAAACTGTCCGAGAATTATTGAGGGCTGTACCTGGTCAAAGGTAAAGCTTCCAGCAGTGAATCCCTTCCATTCAATAGTATGATGAAGTGAATTTCAGTATTAAGGGGCTACTCCAGAAGCCATTCCACCAGAATAACTAGAAGAGTCTTAAAAGTAAGAACTGAATTTTCTAGTACCTTTTGAGGAACAATTCTTGACTTATTAAATTATGTATATATAATATTTACATTATGGCATCCCTGGCAAATTCTACCAAATATTTTTTTAAAACACCAATCCTTCCCAAAGTCTTCAAAAAACAAAAAACAAACAAACAAAAAAAAAAAACAGAAAAGAAAAATTGAAGAGAAAGCACTTCCAAACTCATTTTATAAGGCTAGTATTACCCTGACACCAAAGGCAAAGACACTACAAGAAAAGAAAACTATGGGCCAATATCCCTGATGCACATAGATGCAAAAATTCTCAGCATTCTAGAAAACAGAATTCCATAGCACATTAAAAGAACCATACACCACAACCAAGTGGGATTTATTTCTGGGATCCAATGATAGTTTGACATATGCAAATCAACTGACATAATACACCACAGAATGAAGGACATAACAGAATACATAACAGAATGAAGGACAGAAATCACACGATAATCTCAATAGACGTAGAAAAAGCATTTGACCCTCCATGATAAAAACTCTCAACAAACTTGGTATAGAAGGAATTTACCTCAATATAAAAATGTTGGTCAGCCATGGTGGCTCACACCTATAATACCAGAACTTTGGGAAGCCAAGGTGGGTGGATCACCTGAGGTTGGGAGTTTGAGACCAGCCTGGGCCAACACGGTAAAATCCCATCTCTCCTAAAATTACAAAAAATTACCCAGGCACTGTGGCGCATGGGGTCTGTAGTCCCAGCTACTCAGAAGGCTGAGGATGAGAATCACTTGAACTGGGGAGGCGGAGGCTGCAGTGAGCCAAGATTGTGCCACTGCACTCCAGCCTGGGTGACAGAGTGAGACTCTGTGTCATAAAAATAAAAATACAAAAGGTCACACATGACAATCCTGCAGTTAACATCATACTAGTGAAAAATAGAAGCTTTTCTTCTAAGATCAGGAAGAAGATAAGGATGCCCACTGTCACCACTTCTTTTCAACATAGTACTGAAAGCCCTAACCAGAGCAATTAGGCAAGAAAAAGAAACCCAAACAGGAAAGAAAGAATTAAAAATATCTCTGTTTGCAGATGACAGGATCTTAAATGGAGTAAACCCTAAAGACTTAACACAAAAACTGTTAGAACTAATAAATGAATTCAGTGAAGTATCAGGAAACAAAATCAACATACAAAAATTTAGTTGCATTTCCCTATACTAAGAATCAACAATTTGAAAAGAAAATTAAGAAAACAATCCTGGCCAGGTGCAGTGAGTGGCTTGTGCCTGTAATCCCAGCACTTTGGGTGGCCAAGGTGGGTGGATCACTTGAGGTCAGGCATTTGAGACCAGCCTGGCCAACATGGTGAAACCCTGCCTCTACTAAAAACACAAAAATTAGCCAGGCGTGGTGGCACATGCCTATAATCCCAGCTACTTGGCAGGCTGAGGCAGAAGAATTGCTTGAATCCAGGAGGCAGAGGTTGCAGTGAGCTGAGATTACACCACTGCACTCCAGCCTGGGCAACAGAGCGAGACCATGCCTAAAAAAAAAAAAAAAGAAAGAAAAAAAAGAAAAGAAAAGAAAAAGAAAATGATCCTATTTCCAATAGCAACAAAAAGCATAAAACACCTAGGATAAACTTAGCCAAGAAGGTTTAACATAACTCACTGTAACTAAGGAAACATTGATGAAATAAATTAAAGAAAACCCCCAAAATGGAAAGATATCCTGTGTTTGTGGACTCAAAGACAATATTGCTAAAATGTCTATACTTCCCTGAGTGATGTACAGGCTGAAAGCTTGCCCCATCAAAATCCCAAGGGCATTTTTTTTTACAGAAATAGAAAAAACAATCCTAAAATTCACATGGAACCACACCCCAAAAAGCCAAAGCAGTCTTGAGAAAGAAGAACAAAAGTAGATGCATCACATTTCCTGGTTTCAAAATACATAACAAACCTAAAGTAATCAAAACAGTATGTTACTGGCATAAAGACAGACATAAAGATCAATGGAACAGAAGAGACAGTGGAGAAATAAATTCATGCATATACAGTCAACTGATCTTCAACAAGGGTGCCAAGAATATACAATGGAGAAAGGTTAGCCCCTTAATAAATTATGCTGGGAAAAAATGAATACTTACGTGCAAAAGAATGAAGTTGAATGCTTGTTTTGTACCATATAAAAATCAACTCAAAGTAACTTAAATACTTAAAGACCTGAAACTATAAAACTCCTAGAATAAAACATGGGACAAAGCTTTATGATGTTGGTCTTTGCAATGATTTCTTGGATGTGACACCAAAAACAAAAGCAACAAAAGCAAAAATAGGCAAGTGGGACTACATAAAATTAAAGAACTCTATGCAGCAAAGGAAACAATCAACACAGTGAAAAGACAGCCTATGAAATGGGATAAAATATTAACAAACCACGTATCTGACAAAAGTTTAATATTTAAGAGATACAAGGGACTCTTACAACTCAATGGCAAGAAAATAAATTTTAAAATGGGCAAATGACTTGAATAGACAGTTTTCAAAAGACGACATAAAAATTACCAACAAGTCTATGAAAAGTCGGTCAACATTGCCAATCATGAGAGAAATGCACATCAAAACCACAGTGAGATAGCACCTCATACTTGTAGGATGGTTATTATCAAAAAGACAAGTTCTGGCAAGGATGGATAGAAACTGGAATCCTTGTACACTGTTAGTGGAAATGTAAAATGTTGTAGCTGCTATGGGAAGTAGTATGGAGATTGTATTAGTCTGTTTCATACTGCTGATAAAGACATACCCAAGACTGGGTAATTTATAAGAAAAAAGAGGTTTAATGGACTCACAGTTCCATGTGATTATGGTGGAAGGTGAAAAACACATCTTACGTGGTGGCAGACAAGACAGAATGAGAGCCCAGTGAAAGGGAAAACCTCTTATAAAACCATCAGATCTCATGAGACTTACTAACACGAGAACAGTATGGGGGAACTGCTCACATGATTCAATTACCTCCCCACCAGGTCCCTTCTGCAACATGTGGGAATTATGGGAGCTACAATTCAAGATGAGATTTGGGTGGGGACACAGCCAAACCATATCATTCTGCCTCTGGTCCCTCCCAAATCTCATGTCCTCACATTTCAAAGCCAATTATGCCTTTGCAACAGTCTCCCAAAGTCTTAACTAATTTCAGGATCAACTCAAAAGTCCACAGTCCAAAGTCTCATCTGAGATGAGGTGAATCCCTTCTGCCTATGAACCTATAAAATCAAAATCAAGTTAGTTACTTCCTAAATACAATGGAAGTACAGGCATTGGATAAATACACCCATTCCAAATAGGAGAAATTGGCCAAAATGAAGGAGCTAAAGGCCCCATGCAAGTCCAACATCCAGCAGGGCAGTGAAATCTCAAAGCTCAAAAATGATCTCTTTGACTCCATTCTCACATTCAGGTCATGCCGATGCAAGAGGTGGGTTCCCATGGGCAGCCCCACCCTTGTGGCTTTGCAGGGTACAGCCTCCCTCCTGGATACTTTCAGGGCTGGCTTTGAGTGTTGCAGCTTTTCCAGGCACACAGTACAAGTTGTCAGTGGATCTACCATTCTGGGGTCTGGAAGACGGTGACCCCCTTCTCACAACTTCACTAGGCAGTACTCCAGTAGGGACTCTGTGTGGGGGGCTTCAATCCTACATTTTCTTTCTGCACTGCCTTATAAGAGGTTATCCATGAGGGCCCCACTCCTGCAGCAAACTTCTGCCTGGACATCTAGGAGTTTCCATACCATCCTCTGAAATCTAGGCAGAGGTTTCCAAACCTCAATTCTTGACTTCTGTGCACCTGCAGGCTCAACACCACATGGAAGCTGCCAAGGGTTGGGGCTTGCACCCTCTAAAGCCATGGCCCCAGCTATATCTTGGCCCCTTTTAGCTATGGCTAAAGCAGCTGGGATGCAGGCACCACCTCCCTAAGCTGCTAACAGCATGGGGGCCCTAGGCCATTTTTTCCTCCTAGGCATCTGGGCCTGCAATGGGAGGGGCTGTAGCAAAGTTCTCTGACATGCCCTGGAGACATGCTTCCCATTGTCTTTGTGATTAATATTTGACTCCTTGTTACTTATGCAAATTTCTGCAGCCAGCTTGAATTTCTCCTCAGAAAACGGGTTTTTCTTTTCTACTGTGTCATCAGGCTGCAAATTTTCCAAACTTTGATGCTCTATTTCCCTTTCAAAACTGAATGCTTTTAACAGCACCAAATTCACATCTTGAATAGTTTGCTGCTTAGAAATTTCTTCTGTCAGATACCCTAAATCATCTCCCTCAAGTTCAACGTTCCACAAGTCTCTAGGGCAGGGACAAAATGCCACCAGTCTCTTTGCTGAAACACTCCAGTTCCCAACAAGTTCCCCATCTCCATCCGAGACCACCTCCATCTGGGCTTCACTGCTCATATCACTACCAGCATTTTGGTCAAAGCCATTCAACAAGCCTCTAGGGAGTTCCAAACTTTCTCACATTTTCTGTTGTCTTCTAAGCCCTCCAAACTCTTCCAGCCTTTCCCTGTTACTCAGTTCCAAAGTTGCTTTTACATTTTTAGATATCTTTACAAAGGGCCCCACCCTACAAGCACCAATTTACTATATTAGTCCATTCTCACACTGCTGATAAAGACATACCCAAGACTGGGTAATTTATAATATTACTCAGTCTTAAAAAAGAAAGAAATTCTGAAATATGTGATAATATAGATGAGACTGGAGGACACTATGCTAAGTGAAATAAGCCAGTCACAGAAGGACAAATACTACACGGTCACACTTATATGAGGATTCTAAAGTAGTTAGAATCATAGAAGCAGAGAGTAGAATGGTTGTTGCCAGTGGCTGCAGGGAGGGAGAGATAGGGAATTATTACTGAACAGGTAGAACGTTTCAGTTATGCAAGGCGAATGAGTTCTACAGATCTGCTGTAAACGCAATCCCTATAATTAACAATACTGTATCATGCACTTAAAAATATTTGTTAAGAAGGTGGATCTCATGTTAAGTGTCCTACTACACAAACAAACAAAAATAACAAAGGGGCACAAGGAAACTTTTGGAGGTGACCGGCATGTTTATTCTCTTGATTGTGGTGATAGTTTCACAGGTATTTGCATGCACCCAAACTCATCAAAATGTATCCATAAAATATGTGTCCTTTTTCACATATTAATTATACCTCAAAAAACTGTGAAATCTTTTTCTGTTATCCTACCAGCTAAAGAGAAATTGGACTCATGTCTTAAACCAGGTGTAGCATAGGCAGGGGTGGAGGGGTGCCCACTGCTACCTTTGTGGTTCCGTCTTGTCTTCCAACCCCTGTTAGTGGGATGCTACAGACTTGGAAATTGCAACTCTGTTAGAGTCGGATATTAAGGGATTTCTCATAATTTGGGCATTTCAAATGGTTTAAGGAAACCTGTTATCTGAAAAGGGTAGCACATTGATGATCTGTCACAGTGACCCCAAAATTAATAAATGCTAATCACTTAGTACTTAGTCACAAAGAGGTGGAAAGGACCACATGAAGGTCAAGCATATTTGATAGAAAGAAGTGACAAACAGGACCACACAGCCATCACATCCACCTCTGTGGCTGCCAGACTCAAGGTTCCACACCACAGCCAGGATCCTAGCAGCTTCTTCATTCTGATGCTTCAGAAGTTCTCCATTATTTCCCATCTTGTTCATTTCAAGCCAGGATTTCTCAGAATTTCCTGCCTTGCATATTTTTGTGCATGCATGAATGACCCAATGCATACTAATCTTTAAAAAGAGCAAAAAGCCTGCAGTTGCTCCATAAGTGATAGTTTTATAGCAGCCACAGTAATTTTTTAAAAAATGCCAATGGCCTGTCACTCTTGCTTAAAATCTTCCTATGGCTTCCCCTGTGTCTTAATATATTCATAAAATTCAAATTCCTTACTGTGGGCTAAAAGGACTTGCAGGAACTAGCTCCTTTCTACCTTTCCGGATGCATGGATTACCATGTCCCATTTGCTCAGCAAACTCCAGCCACTCTGGTCTTCATTTTGTTCCCCAAGGACACGAAGCTCATTTCTGCCTTAGGACATCTGCACCTGTGTTCCTTCTCCTAGAATGGGCTTCTTCAGATTTTCAGAGATCTGCCTCCTTCCCATTCCTCAGGCATATCTCAACAGCATCCTCATAGAGGCCTTCCCTCCCCAACCAGTCTAAAGAGATCTCCTCCCCCATCACTCGACCCCATTTGCCCCTTTTATTTCCTCTATTGCATGTATTCCTCTAGCAATAGAAACTCTGTATCATCTAAAGTCATTAAATACATGTGGCTAGTTCCCAGTCATTTCTCTTGCCTTAAGAAACTTGTTTCAGGCTGGGTGCAGTGGCTCACGCCTATAATCCCAGCACTTCAGGGGGCCAAGGTGGGTGGATCACCTGAGGTCAGAAGTTCAAGACCAGCCTAGCCAACATGAAGGAACCCCAGCTCTACTAAAAATACAAAAATTAGCCAGTCATGGTGGTGTGCGCCTGTAATCCCAGCTACTCAGGAGGCTGAGGCAGGAGAATCACTTGAACCTGGGAGGCGGAGGCTGCAGTGAGCTGAGATCCTGTCACAGCACTCCAGCCTGGGTGACAGAGCAAAACTCTGTCTCAAACAAACAAAAATATTGTTTCACTTCTCACTTTTAAGCTTGCTACATATGACTTATTTGTCAATTAATACAGCATAACTATCTCTGTATTAATAGCAACCAATAACTTGCAGAACACACATTCATTAGGGTCATGTTTATACTTCTTTTTATCAACTAAACATCTGCCTACATAGGATTTCCTAGTTTGTAAAGCCATAACCATCTGTCCACATGGGATAATGTATTCTATTTCAGTTTTATAGGTATATGAGGACTGTGGGCTTCTATTTTCTGTGGGAAGAAGCATTTGGCTGTATGAAGAGTGCTGGGCATATGGAGTTAGAAGACCTGGACTCAGTCTCACCTTTGACACTTGATAGCAAGAGGTATTAGACAAGTAACCTCTGTTTCAGCATTTGAAAAAGGTAATAATAACTACCTCCTTGGATGAATGTGAATGTATGATTTCTATGATATTAGACAGTGAGAGATTAAATAATAAACTATTTCCTTATTTGCTTTTGTATGTCTCTTCTCACTACACTGCAAGTTCCATGAGAATGAGGACATTGTTTCTCTCTTCATTCCTGTGTCCTCAGTCCTGGGAATAGTGCCTCGCATAGGGTTAGTGCACACTACATTCAGAAACTACATCAGCAGTTGGTTTTCATAATTTTCTGCGATATAAATATGTCATCACCACTTCACATGTGACAAGCCTGAGGCTAGACCGGATTGGCCAGTAGGGCACAGCTGAGACATACATTCTCTGTACCATGACTTGGAGAGGATCAGGTGCTATAAATTCTACACGTGATTTCGAGGGTCACTCAGGCTACATCTTTTACTTTGTAGAGTTTTAATTCTAAAACAAGTCTTGTGGATTGCTTTCTGTCTCTATTCCCTATTATTTTAGAAACCTATTCATGTTTTCTGATTCTTATGGTAATACTTCAACCATCTGGTTCCAAATGTATCCCCCTGCCCTCAGCTCCAATAAAAAGAATAAGACCTGTTCCTTTTTTGAAAGAAAACCCAGGTAAATACCTTTAGAGCTTGGGCTGTGGGGGTGAGGTAGGGACTGCACTGGTTTCATAACCCCTGCCTCCATAATGTTGGGCAGGAATTACATGTACATAATTTTTATGGGCGTCAAACACAAATACCCTGTAGCAGAAACTAAGTATCATTGAGTCCATGAAGTAAATGTGGCTAGTTCCTACTGATCTTCTCTTGTGCTAAGAATCTTGTTTGACCTCTCACTTTTTAGCTGGCCACACATGCCTTGTGCTCTGCATTAATACATTCTGGCTATTCCTAATAAAGGCATCTCAAATGCCACACTCGCCCTTTCTTTCTCATTTGTATGTCTTTAACTCTGAACCAACACCCCATCACCAAATAACTCTTCCTTTATTTGCACCACTGTTCTTTCTCATCAACAGAGATCCCTTTGTAGATCAGTTTCTGGGCCACTAACTGTTCATCCAAGTACAGCTAATGGCTCCCATCTCCCCTAACCCTTGACCTCATTTCTCCTTAGAGACTGTGGTGGCTTTGTAGTATGTCAACGTG
Organism: Ateles fusciceps; assembly: GCA_036589455.1. NCBI lineage: Eukaryota > Metazoa > Chordata > Mammalia > Primates > Atelidae > Ateles > Ateles fusciceps. The sequence continues at coordinate 4,883,675 of JAZHEH010000228.1, read as the reverse complement.
GCTGCTTTCAACTAGATTTCCCAGAATCCCCTGCCTTGTATGTTTCTGAACAGAGTGGGCCAAAGAGACCTTCTTATGGAGGATCTGGAGGGCAGAAGTGCTGCAGTGGACAGGGTGTGTGAGATAACATACCCCGTCACTTATCTGTTGCTCACTTCTTTGGTGGACAACAGCAGGTGGGCCCACACCACCCCACCTTCCTCTAGACCCTCCTCCAGCTTCTTCAGTGTCTGAAGCTGTCCTGCAATTAGCTCCATGATGATGCTGCAATTAGCCAGCATCTCCTCCAGGACATACATCAAAGTCAGAGGCAGCTAGAACTGACCTGGGTTTCAGTCCAACCTCACAGGTTCCCACTTCTGCTTGTAGGTTTCAGCTTTTTCCAGTTTCTCTGGTTCACATCTGCCATGTCCCTGTAAAATTCTTATGTTAAAGTCCTAACCCCCAATATAACTTTCCTTGGAGACAGTGCCCTTTAAAAGTAATTAAGGTTAAGCGAGGATAAGACAGAGTCTCAATCAGATAGAATGAGTGTCCTTATAAGAGAAGACACCGGAGAGCCTGTTCTCCTCACACATGCACAAAGAAGAGGTCACATAAGCACACAGCAAGAGGGCACTGCCCACAGCCAGGAATTGGGGCCCTCACCAGAAACTGAACCCTGCGAGACACTGATCTTGGACTTCCAGCCTCCAGAAATGTGAGAGAATAAAAGCGTGTTGTTTAAGCCACTCAGTCTATAGCACTGTGTTATGCCACCTGAGCCACCTAAGACAGCATCTGACTTCCTTTCCTACAGACTTCAAACTCCAGCATCTGACCCAGACAACAGCTTGATGGAGATGGTGGGACCAGCTCCCACGATTGTATAAGGCCACGTTCCTGTAACCAATTCCTTATTTATTTATAAGTATATAAAACATATATAAATGCATATGCATGTATGTGGCTATATAAACCCACACACACACTTCCTAGTGAAGTTCCTTTAAAACAGGTATCAAATCATACAATATTTTGTTGGTATGTGTTGTGTGCCTTAACTGCCATGTGTCTCCTAAGCAATGCATATTCCCAATGCGGCGAACAAAAACATCTCTCTCTGTCAATGTCTGTCGGAAAGCAAGCCCAAGGCAATGTGAAGTCAGCTAAGTTTACTCTTGACATCTCTTCTAGGTTCTCTTCTCATCTGCCTCCTCAAACCCCTCACCACGAGCCCGTAAATCAACATTCTTATTTTGCCTCTTTTTCTATCAAAACTAAATTGTTTCTGGACAAGGTGCATCATTTGGACACAATTGTTTTGAAAATTCAGGAATTGTTGAAGTATGCTCCGAGATGCATAATACATGTTTATATGTTAAAGGTAACACCAACTGACTTTCAAATGCCCAAATAATCTGTAAAGCCCCACTCTCGGGCCCCCACCTGCACCTCCAGACACTACCATTTTCTTTTCCCATTCTACCCCACCCTCCTATCAAAGGACACTGTCCACTGTCCTTTATTTTCATGGACTGGGTTAAAGAAGTACTTGGGCCACATAGCTAAAATATTAGGGTTGAACAGCAGAGGATTTTATTTTATTTTTATTTTATTTTATATTTTATTTTATTTTTGAGACAGAATCTCCCTGTCGTCCAGGCTGGAGTGCAGTGGTGTGATCTTGGCTCACTGCAACTTCCACCTCCCGGGTTCAAGAGATTCTCCTGCCTGGGCCTCCCCAAGTGCTAGGATTACAGGCTTGAGCCACGGCACCTGGCCTGGATAGTGGAGATATTTAAAAGGTAAACAAATGGATGCTTGAGTCTGCAGGGGGCTCACAATGAAGACCAATGCTCATAGTACCAGGAACAAAGAGGCCTCCTCTGATGCACCTGCCACCTTAAACTACTGTGATTGCACCTGGAAGAGCCCAGTTCTGGCACTGTTCACAAATCTTCCAAATTGCCAGCTGCGGTGCTGAGAGAAAGTGGACTCTGGGACGCGGAGGGAAGTTGTTCATTCATGCATTCAACTCAACACGTATGGACTGAATTCCTCCCCGCATCCCAAGCACCATTCTAGGCACTTAGGAGAAATCAGTGAACAAAACAGACAAATATCCCTGCCTTCATGGAACTTGCCTTCGACTAGGAATGGACAGTCAAAACAAAAAAAAATTACAAGTTGGATATTTAAATTTTATTATAGTGTGTCTCAACTTTTTTTTTCAATATCACATTAGTCTGTTCTCATGCTGCTAATAAAGACATATCCGAGACTGAGTAATTTATTAAAAAAAAAAAAGAGAGATTTAATTGACTGACAATTCCACATGGCTAGGGAGGCCTCACAATCATGGTGGAAGAGCAAGGAATGTTTTATATGGCAATAGGCAAGAAGAAAAATGAGAGAGAAGTGAAAGCAGAAATCCCTTATAAAACCATCAGATCTCATGAAACTTATTCACAACCACGAGAACAGTATGGGGGAAACCACACCCATGATTCAGTATCTCCCACCAGGTCCCTTCCACAATACATGGGAATTATTCAAGATGGGATTTGGGTGGGGACAGGGCCAAACCATATCAAATCTCATCCTAAGGAGGGTTTTTAGATCTCTTTCCCCAACCACCTCTATATGAAATTTTAGTATCACAGATATGTATCATTCTATGTACCGTATGTATATTCTGTGATTTATTTTTTTTTAAGACTTTTTTTCACCACTCCCAATCCAGAACCAATTTTGGGTTCTCTTAGGTGCCTCCTTCCCCAAATTCTGCCCTGCTGCCCAGCCCCGGGCCCCAAAGTCTCGTGAGACAGAGAGTTCTAGACTTTAGAGAGAGGGTTTCCCCCTTGTGCTGATGCTGGCTTCCTAACGGAAAGATGCCCATTGCCCATCTGTCCACCTACTGACTGCTAACCCCCTTCCATGAGGTGCCCCCTATAGCTCCCCATGGGAAGTAGAGACTCTGAAATATATACTACACTTCAGTTATAATTTTCCAGCATGTTCCTTACATATAGGCAAGGAAGTAACTTAGACGCTCACATAACCCACATATGAACATTAGAGTGAGCGGGGAAATAAGTGAGAGACACTGGTAGTGTGTGGAAGGACAGACAGAGAAACGGGTTGCTTGTATCCCAGTATGGGGACTAAGAATGTTTTACGCCAATAGATGCTATAGATTATGTAGGAATCTTGCCAACAGAAATAGAATAACTGAGGCTGTAGCCTATGTATAATTGAGACTATAGACATTAACTCCCTATGCTACATAAATTGCCAGGTTGCAAGCTTTTGAATCTGTAGCCTGAATTTCAGTTCCCCCTACTGTGAAACCAATGGCCCATGAAGCTTTGTTGTAGAGCTGTCTTTTGATCCTCGTACCCAACCTTCCAGCACATACTTAGTCCCTTCAGCTATCTAAAGTGCCTCACGAACCAGCCTAAATTCTAGGGTTTATGAACCAAACTTGGTTTTGGGGACTATCCGTTGAAACAGCATGTGGCCTGAATTTGTTAGTATTACGGATTTTTTTTTTTTTTTTTTGAGACAGAGTCTTGCTCTGTCGCCCAGGCTGGAGTGCAGTGGCGTGATCTTGGCTCACTGCAACATCCGCCTCCCAGGTTCAAGCGATTCTCCTGCCTCAGCCTCCTGAGTAGCTGGGACTACAGGTGTGCACCACCATGCCTGGCTAATTTTTTTATTTTTAGTAGAGACCAGGTTTCACCATGTTAGCCAGGATGGTCTCGATCTCCTGACCTCATGATCCACCCCACCTCAGCTTCCCAAAGTGCAAAGTGCTGAGATTACAGGCATGAGCCACCATGCCCGGCCTAGCATTATGGATATTAAGTGACGAAAACTGCCATCTCCTTTTAAAATTTATAATTATTGTGTCATTTAATCACAAAATTAATATGTGTTCATTAAAGATAATTTTTAGAAAAACAGAAAAGTGAAATAGTAATGCTACCTTCCATATATAACTATTATACAAGACAAATGAGCATTCTGTGAATTGCAATATAAAAGAGTAAGACCACAGCAGACAAGCTGACCTGCCCAAAGACGATCATACGCTGTTTTGTGGAATTTGCTGGAACCAGGGTGACAAACTTTCACTCTGGTGGGTGAAGGTAAGTGTTTTGTTGAAGGAAGTGGAGGTACCGTTGTTGTTCATTAACCCCAAAGTAGTTAATCGTGAGTAAAGGAATAAGATAAATTGTATTAGTTTCCGTCTGCTTTTGTAACAAATTATCACAAGCTCATGACTTAGAGCAGCACAAATTTATTATTTTATACTTTTGGAGGTCTGAAGCCTTGGGATGAGTTGGCAGGGGTGAGGTACTTCTGAAATATCTGGGAGAGAATCTGCTTCCTTGCTTGGTCCTGCTCTAGAAGCTGCCCACACTGTTTAGATCATGGCTCCCTGCCTCCATCATTACAACTTCTTCTCTGACTCTAATCCAGGCCAATCTCTGTATTGTAATTCACTCACATTTCCAAAATCTCTTTTGCCATGTAAGGTAACACACACACAGGTTCTGGGCATGTGAACGTGTGCATCTTTGGGAGGCCATTATTTGGAGGCCCAGCCTTGGGCCTGAAGGAAAGAATCAACCCTGTGGTCTTTGGGTTCATGCTAGGAGGCCATGGGAGGAAGGGAGTGATGCCAGAGGTGCAGGTTGAGCTGCCCTAGTTATACCACTGATGACCTGATGGCAGGAAGCAGAACCCCAGGCTCTGGATGCAGCACTGGTAGTTGGAGAGCCCAGGGGTGTGCACCTGAATTCCAATTCCACTTGACCTAATAGACTCTAGCAGAGGATGAGCCTGCCTTTGAGCTCAGAGGGGAAAGCTATTTCTGGTGCTGGTGATGATTAGTGCTAAAACCTCTCCTAGCACGTGGTCCGCGTCATTGAAGGTTTGCCTGGAGGAAATGACTATCTAGTGTACCCCTAACTGGGTGTGGCATGGGAAGAAATGACTCCCTCCCTCAGATTTACAGGAATGATCTGGGCATAGCCACCAACTCTGTGGACTATCCTAGCCTGGCCTTAGCACTGTTTCCTGTGAGGAAATACTGCTGTTGAATAGAAACAAATGGTTCTAAATTAGTCTACACACTTGAGCAGGGAATACCTCTTCTTTTGCAGCTAGCCATATTTGCATGCATATTCCGGGGGAAATTCCACTTCTATCTCCACATGCCAGAGTCAAAGGCATCCTTTCTACACCTTTCTTTAATGATAGCTTTTACAAATGGATGCAGCTCCATGTGCCTGCCATACCTAACATTTTCAGGTCCGCTCGCAACCATCCAAATATCTTTTTTGAGTAACTACAAAGAGGACAATTCCTAGGTATTCTTTAGGTCTGCTCTGGGGGAGAAAGGTTACCACAAGAGATTATACTCCAGGCATTAGAAGCCATTGAGTGAAACGAATGCCTTCATAAGGCAAGAATGTTTATCAGCTGCTGGTAACCATATGTCCGCTCATCTTTTATTTCTTTAAATCTGAATAATGCCCTTGCACTACTCAACAGCTTATCAATGCCAGCAGCACAGGGTCGTTTATTTCCTGTGTATATACCACTGGCTGTCCCTGCTGTCCACACTTATGCTGTGTTAGCTGTTGACCCAATTTAATGCCTAGCTGGAAACTTTCCTCTCAGCTGTGATTAAAGAGGGAAGAAAATGAAAGAAGAGGTGATTCAGTTCCTTGCATATGCAAAATTCTTTGATTAAAGAAAAAAGAAGGTGGTGAGGGAGGAGACTGTCTAATGACCCACATACATATGAGTTCTTTTTAGGCTCAAGTTTCTTACCCATAATGCAAGCTTTGAAAGCCAGAATGCACTTTCTCAAGTCACTGTGGAAGGCTCACTTTCAATTATATGTGACCCCATATATCTCCAAGTTGATTTTCTTTTTTTTTTCTTTTGGGACAGAGTTTTGCCCTTGTTGACCAGGCTGTAGTGCAATGGCGCCATCTTGGCTTACTGCAACCCCTGCTCGCTGCAACTTTCTCCTCCTGGGTACATGCAATTCTCTTGTCTCAGCCTCCTGAGTAGCTGGGATTACAGGCACCTGCCACGACACCTGGCTAATTTTTTGTATTTTTAGTAGAGATGGGTTTCGCCATGTTGGCCAGTCTGGTCTTGAACTCCCGACCTCAGGTGATCCACCCGCCTTGGCGTCCCAAAGTGCTGGGATTAGAGGCGTGAGCCACTGCGCCTGGTCTCCAGTCGATTTTCTGAAAGCCAATATTTCAACTGTAGAGCCACAATTTTATCTCCAATTCACCTAATTCATTTACCTAATTTATTCATTACTCTTTTGGCATAATTTCCAATGTAGGGGAAAAAGAATGGTAGTGAACACTGCAATACAATGATCAGGGACAGGATGATGGGGCTGGGCCCAAGAGAGAACTAAAAGGGGCACAGACACTGAGTTGTATATTATACAACATTCCGTACATCATGTCAACATTGTGATGATGAAATAATGGCACTTCATTTTCCACAGGCCAGCCTTTCTCCATTTCCAGTACATTCCCTGTGGAAACTGAGAGCCATGGAAAGCTAGAGACTGAAAGAAGATTCGAAAACATCTCGCCACAACCTGGATTTTTTACAGAGGAGGAAATGGAGGCCCACAGCAGTTCAACAACTTGCCTACTGATACTCAGCAGTCTGTTTAAAGGAGAGAAGCTAAAATCCAAGTCTCCTGATTACCAGACAAGTGCTATTTCCATATAACATGCTGTCCATCTTTCCCCCTTGACTGAGTCACCTCAATTGCATTGAGTATGGTGATGTGAAGTCACTCTTGTCAAAGGCCAGGTAACTGTCTTCACTCCTGAGCCCAGATCATATGTCCCCAGTCCTTATCTATCAAAAAATCAGTGGTTTTAGAGACGGATGAGAGTTGGTGACAGGAAGATTCATTTCCCCATTCCAATAGATTCATATCCTAATCCCAGAACCTGTGGATATATTCAGTTACATGGCAAAGGGAATAAAGGTTGCTTAGAATTAAAGTTGCCAATCAGCTGTTCTTAAAATAAGAAGATTATCCTCAATTATCCAGGTGGCCCCAATGCCATCACAAGAGTCCTTAAAAGTGGGAAAAGGAGGCAAAAAAAAAAGAGAGAGAGAGAGAGTGATGCCATGTAAGGAGGAGTCAACTACTGCTGCTGGCTTTGAAGAGAGGAAGGGGCAAAGAGCCAAGGAATGCCAGCAGCCTGTAGAAGCTGGAATTGGCAAGGAAACAGATTCTCCCCTAGGGCCTCCGGAAAGGAATGCAGCCTGTCACCCCTTGCTTTTAGCCCATCTATTTCAGATATCTGACTTTCAGAACTGTGGGATAATACATTTACACGGTTTTAAGCCATTAAGCTCATGTTAATTTGTTACAGCAACCGTAGAAAACTAATACAAAGTTGGAATGACTGTTCGCAAATCCATCCACAGGATAAAATGCTGTGCTTTTACAGGGATGATGCCGCACCATTCACTCAGGCTCATTTGACTACTGACCAGGTCTGAACCTGGTCACGTCTACTGTGGTTGATATAGTTTGGCTGTGTCCCCACCCAAATCTCATCCTGAATTGTAGCTCCCATAATTCGCGTGTGTCATAGAGGGACCCAGTGGTATTTAAGTTAATCACGGGGGCAGTTTTCCTCATACTGTTCTCATGGTAGTGAGTAAGTCTCCCAAGATCTGATGGCTTTATAAATGGGAGTTCCCCTGCACAAGTGCTCTTGCCTACTGCCATGTAAGAAGTCCCTTTGCTTTTCCTTCAACTTCTGCCATGATTGTGAGGCCCCCCCCAGCCATGTGGAACTGTAAGTCCATTAAACCTCCCTTCTTTATAAATAACCCAGTTTTGGGTATGTCTTTGTTAGCAGCATGAGAGCACATTAACACAGTAGTGAAAGGAGAGGAACAATATTAACGAGGTACAGTGGTTCCTCACTCTCTCCTTCCTCTCCTCCCAGACACACGGCTGATGCTGCTTCTCTTGTACTGTAATAATCTGAACAAAAGGCACTTAAGGTTTTAAGACCACAGTTTGTGCATCTTTTTAACCCCACTGACTAGCATAATGCTTGGCGTCCAGTCGGTGGTCAATAAATCTTGATGGAGCTGAAATGCGTCACAAAGGGAATGGCCTGTGTCTTCTGCACTTCCCCTAGAGATATGTGCACAGAACAGAAATTGTTAAAAGAATTCTAGCTAACTTTTTTGTGCAATCAAAAGTTTTTTTGTGGCAGAATGAGGACTTGGGAAAGGTGTAACTGCATGAAAGGTAGAGAATCGCGGCCTTTGATGTATTATAAAATTCTTTAATGACTCATTTCCCAGCTGCCCAACAACAAATGAAGATGTATTTTCAGTCCTGCTTGACAGGCAGTGTTGGAAGTCCAAACTATTGTTGCCACAGTGGAACAGCTTGTCACAGCCACATAATTTATTCTCTTTCTCTGAAAGCCTGGCACAAGATTTGCAAGTGAAACTGCTTTTGTTTAAGACTCAACTAATGCCACCAACCAAGCCAAAATGTGTAGTCACTGTGTGTGTGTGGCTGCATGTTGATTGTGGCAATGTCCTCAGGTGACATCTGAAAGGCTGGACGGTTGACAGGGCGTACCATGTCAGAGTCTTTGCCCGTTGTCCTCTCTCCCATCCTTTCCTATTGGCAGTTCCTGGGGTTATGCTGTTTCATTTCCCTTCTTTCTTTCTCATCTCCCTGCCCTAGAGGATTCCATTTGTTCTGGCTGTCATCCAGTCTCATGCTTTTCTGCAGACCAACACTGTGGGCACGAACCTTGTTTTAATCCATGGCTCAGTGCCAGAAGAGTTGTACAGGGCTGAAATCTTGCAAACAAGAGCATTTTGAATGCCACAAGGACCATGTAGCATAGGGGAATTTGATCTAGATCGTCCCCATTTGTCAAGGTCTCCTCTACTAGCACCTCCTCTAGGAAGCCTCTCTAGATTTCTGCCAAATGGGTCTCCATGCATAGGGCTTGAGTTGCAAGTTTTATTGGCATGTGTGGTATGCTGCTACAAATTCTAGCTTTTTGTTTTATCTCCCCCTTCAAAACGTAAACTTCCAGAGGGCAGGACACGGATGGCCTTTAATCTTTTTTATCCTCTAATTTCCTGGCCAAATAATTTACATGGTAGGAACTAAGCTCATATTTGATGCATTAACGCTATACAAAGGCTGGGTGTGGCGGCTCACACCTGTAATCCCAGCAGTTTGGGAGGCTGAGGTGGGCAGATCACTTGAGGTCAGAAGTTCAAGACCAGCCTGGCCAGCATGGTGAAACCTCGTCTCTACTGAAAACACAAATATCAGCCGGGCATGGCAATGGGTGCCTGTAGTCCCAGCTATTTGGGAGAATGAGGTAGGAGAATCACTTGAGCCCAGAAGGCAGAGGTTGCAGTGACCCGAGACTGCACTCCAGAGAGAGACTCTGTCTCAAAAAAAAAAAAAAAAAAAAAGAATGGATAAGGTAGGTTTCACTGCAAAAACATTCCAGTAAATACATGAAGGAGGTAAGGGACTCAATCATGCAGTCTCCTGGGATAAGAGTGTTTCAAGAAAAGGAAGTAGCAAGGGCAAAGGCCCTGGGTATTCGAGAGACAGCAGGGAAGCCAATGTGGCTGAAGTGGAGGGAGAAAGTGATGGAAGGAAAGGCCAGAGATAGTGTGGGCCAGGAGGCAGCCTACAGCAGTATAAGGACTTCCGCTTTTATTTGGAATGCAATGGGATTGCCCAAAGAATGGGAAAACAGTCACAAGTCTGATCTGGTTTATCTGCCTGTGTATTGGGCACCAACTTTAAGAAGTCAGGGCAGGAGCAGGATGACCAAGAAGAAGGGTATCACAGTGCTCCAGGAGAGAGATGAGGGAGGCTTGGAGCACGGTGGGAGTGGCAGAGGTCATAGATTCTGGGTATATCTTATAAGTAAAGCCAGCAGGGATTTATTGCTGGATTAGAAGTAGGATGCAGGCTGGGTACAGTGGCTCACACCTGTAATCCCAGCACTTTGGGAGGCCGAGGCAGGCAGATCTCAAGGTCAGGAGTTCGAAACCAGACTGACCAATGTGGTGAAAGCCCAACTCTACTAAAAATACGAAAAAAAATTAGCCAGGTATGGTGGTGAGTGCCTGTAATCCCAGCTACTTGGGAGGCTGAGGCAGGAGAATTGCTTGAACCCGGGAGGTTGAGGTGGAGGTTGCAAGGTGGGGTGGTCCGCGGAGCGGAGATCACGCCATTGCACTCAGCCTGGGCAACAGAGTGAGATTTCATCTCAAAAAAAAAAAAAAAAAAAATGTAAGATGCCAGAGAAATAGAAGAGAAATCAAATCACACCAACACATTTGACAGGAGCAGGTGGAAGGATGCACTGCTACTGACTGAAATGGAAAAGGTGGAAGGAGGGGAGGGAGATCAGGTCCAATTGCCAGCTGTGTGTTACTGGGCAAGTCACTTAACCTCTCTGAACCTGAAACTCCCCCCTCTGTATTTGGTAACGTCTATTTACAGATGTGTCATAAGATTCAACCAAGATGATGTGTTAGGTGGAATATTTCTTGGCATAAAGTGTGTAACACTAAAGATTAATATCATCTTATGGGGCAGGATGGTGCCACAACCGTTCTGCCTACCTGTCTCCCCCCTCTCCCAACCATCCTTTCTCACCTAAAGTGTCTCGCTTTCTCTCTCCTAGCACAGGGTGGATGAATCACTGCTGCAAAGTCCATTTGAAGGTACGAGTGGCTTACAGTAGCTGGTGAATGAAATCCTGTATCAGATGAAAATGACTGAACAGTCACACACTGCAAAGACAGTGCTAAGCATATCCCTGCAGGTTCTTTAACGCTGATTTGTAAAGGAGAGAGGGAGGAAGTGAGGAAAATACACTGTGGGGTGCTGTTCCACTTCCCTCAGGCTGAGACACCTCCCCAAGGGAGGGGGTTCATTGCCTAACAAACCTGTGGGGAGGTTTTCATTCAAAAGTTGCCATGAAATTAAAGAAAAAAAAAAAACCAGTATAGAACGGGAAAACAGGAGAACAAAAAACTCCCAATACCATACCTTTAACAACTCACATCAGATTGCAGCTTGTTCTTCGGTTAACAAAAGAGGACCTCATGAGGGACCCGCCATGCTCTGGAAAGATGAGCTGCCCCAGAAGCAGAGTCAGGTATTTCCAATGAGTGTTTCCCACCATGTGCTGGAGGCAAGGGCCAAAAAAAAAAAAAAAGAATAATCGTCTAGACGAGCCACAGCATCAGGAAGATTTCAACAAATACAACAGAAATAGCTTAAAAACCAACCACAGAATAATTGGGAGGATATGATGGCACCTGAAAGTGAAGTCAGATTCTTCCAGTACATTTTCTAGGGAACTGCATGTAACCACACGAGTGTGTATGTGAGTGTGAGTGTGTGTGCGAGTGTGTGAATAGGTATGTGCCATTCCCTGTATCACCAATGACTCTGGAAACGAAAATAATGACAGAAATGATCATATTCTATGCTTCAGGGCGGAAATTAATTGGCTGTGAGGACAAAAAAATACATTTTTTTCTTTTATTAGGAATCACTAAAGTACAGTGGGCTGAAAGAAGGGATTCAGCTGTGAGGAATAGTCTAACAATGAGTCTTTCATTCTTCTCCCAGTTCAGGTAATTAGTTTCTCTGCTGGCTTTTAGGAAGCCATTTGCTCCATGGAGTTGGAATGGCAAAAAATACATCTGTCGCTAACGCTCCTAATGGTTTGCGTTTCTCCCCCTTGCCCCGTCAGCACCCAGTCACGAGCTGTACTTTCTGTTCTCCTTGCTGTAACTCTGAGCCTGGAATCCAGCTTTAAAAAATGCATTTGGTCTTAGGCAGGGACAGCAAAAAAGTTACTTGTCCGCAAAGAACAAGATAGCAAATATTTTTGGTTTTGCAGGTCATCTAATAATCGCTGTCACAACTACTCGACCCAGCCCTCAGGGTAAAAGCGGCCACAGATACCACGTACATGAACAAGCACGACTGTGTTCCAAAGAGACTTCATTTACAGACAGTGAAATTTGAATGTCATTATAATTTTTATGTATCATAAAATATTATTTTTAAAATCTGTTTCCCAATCATCTAAAAACATAAACATGGGCTGGGTGCAGTGCCTCACCCCTATAATCCTAGCACTTTGGGAGGCCGAGGCTGGCGGATTACTTTGAGGTCAGGAGTTTGAGACCAGCCTGGCCAACATGGTGAAACCCCATCTCTACTAAAAATACAAAAATTAGCCGGAACTCATTTGAACTGGGGAGGCAGAGGTTGTAGTGAGCCGAGATCGCACCGCTGCATTCCAGCCTGGGCAACAGAGCAAGACTCCATCTCATAAATAAACAAAAAATATCACAATCGTGCTTAGCTCATGGGTGGTATAAACACAGGTGCTGGTGGCTGCTCACAGGTGGTGGACTGGGGTCAGCCTGCAGGCCGTCATCTGCTAGGTCCTGGTCTAAGGTGCTACACCGCGAGAGTAAACTCGCCCTCACCCAACCTGACCATGGGAACCACTCCTGGGCTTAGCCTTGACACAGTTGAGCCCTGGGAGAGAAAGAGCAGTCCCTCCGTGCTTCCAACCTGACACACCTAGGAAGACATCTAGAAAAGTCCTAGGCTATGAGATCAGAAGAGGTATCCCCAAATTGCTACAAAAAGCCCTGACACCATTCTGAGAAAGTGGTTAGAGATGGAAACTTTCTTTCCTCCAACCCTCTTCATTTCAATTCATATTTCTTGAAACTTGTCCTAAGCACCAAAAATTGATGAGACAGTTCGGGTTTGGAGAAAGCAATACAATTTTCAGAACATCAGAGAACAGAGGAGGCACGTGTGGAATATTAACAGTGGTGGAGGACTTTGTGGTAACACACAGGGAGAGGTGGGGACTAGGTGAAAACTAGGAGGACTGAGGAACTGTGCGATCACAGAGGATAGCAGAGGGCCCAGGCTTAGGAGGCTTGGCCACTTCTGCTTCCTTCCTTTTGAAATGCTCACTCTTGTGGAAGCCAGCTACCTAAGAGAGGTCTGACTACTCTGAGACCATCACGTGTGGGAGCCCCAGTGCGGAACATGCCTTCCAGTCATCCCACCAAAGCACCAGGCATGTGACTGAAGCCATCTGAGTCACCTCCCATGTGCCAAGTGAAAGCACACAGTGACACCCTTCAGTATTGCATGGAGCAAAAGAATTTCCAGCTGAAGCCTGGCTGGAATTCCCAATCCACAAAACCACGAGAGATGATACGGGAAACGGTTGACTGCGTTGAACCATCAGATTTTGGGATAGTTTGCTATAGAGCATAAACAGAACAGCAAGGATGAGGAGCTGTACACCTCCCCACCTGCCCACCCCCCCAGAAAAAAAGTGGTAGGACTGATAACTAGAGAAGGAAAAGGTTAATAAAGGCTGAAGTTGTTGTGGAAAGATACGGAAAAGGAAGAAACTGGAGGATGAGGGAGCAGAAAAGGGAGGCTTTGTACAGGCAGCTGGGGAAGGCCAGGAGAGTGGATGGGAGCAGGGCTCTAGTTAAGGTAGGCAGTACGTGTATGTGTGAAGAGTGGGATGCCGGAAGGAGGGTAGGAGGTTAAGAGACTCTTAATAAGGAGATTTAATATAATGACGCAGTCAAACCACCCTGGCTGTCGGTGGATATCACGTGCCTGTGGCCACACGGTAGCCTTTAGTAGTTAGTGGCAGGTTGGTAATGGCAGAGTTAACGAGAAGGGGTGGTTGCAAGCTCTACCTCTGGCAACTTCACTATTAGTGGGATGAGATCAAGCAGCCTGTCACTTAAAAACAGGCAAACACGGCAACCCTACAGCCTGTCTGTGGTTCTCAAGAGGTCTTCTCCACCCTTGAGAGCACTAACCAGTACCTGGCAGCACACGCTCCATTTAACCCCCAGGCCTCTGGCTGAGCCAGGTGGCAGGACTTCCCGTGAAGCAAGGAGAGAGACACAGGGTCAAGGGCCTTGGACCACAAATGCTGCATTGGCCACAGAGTTGGCCTGGCTTGCCAATTTTCTGACGCCTCATGTATGCCGGGATGCCCAGTCCCATGTCACCATGCCCACCACACCCCATATATTGAACACCACTAGTTTAATCAATCCCCAAGTATTTTTCAAATTAGGACATTTCACATGCACTTAGCCAACCTGAAAATCTTCATACCACCATTCAGAATTTTCACAATTCTAACGAGAAGACTATCCCCTAATTCCATTCTCCCACATCGATAGCAGCTTATATGTGATCATTTGGATTTACTAGAAAATTCTTTAAGCCCCTCCTCCAACTCCCTCCTGGCAGGCGTCAGGGAAAGGTACATCAAATTCATCCTTGACAGTTGCCAAGCACCAGAATGTAGTACTGCGAAGTTCCTGAAAGCATGATATGTTGAAATACATCAAAGACTCTTAGAGCTGACAGATAGGATAACTGAGACATTGTGACAGTAAATGGTTGACACAAGTTGGCAGGCACATTAGCAAAACTAGAATTGATTCTGCCCTCTAAATCTCCCTGGGAGAGACCCAGGGTTGCAAACTTGAAAATTCTCTTGAACTTCATAATGCCAAGTGGTAAACGAACTGATTTTTGGATGCTTGAACTGTATGTACTCCTGGTAAGAGTGTCCTCTAATTTATGTGCATGAAGACAAAAGACTTGGAAAATCCTTTTATGAAAACCCCACAAGGGTTGTTAGAAATAGAGAGTTGCAAACAAGTTTCATGTTGACTTAATTTCTCTCTGTAAAAACCTTCTTTGGTGAGAGTACTTTCCTCTCCCCCTGGTTGGTAAGTTGTACTTTAAAGAAATGAAAAATAAAAATGTTTAATGTTATATATAGTAGCTTTCTACTTCTTTGCCCCCCAGGAACTGCTCAGAGTGAAGATATTGGCCGAAAGTCTGTTCTTTATAGTTATTTACTCACATAGATATACTTACATACTTAAAACACTTTAACAGGGAAGTGCTGCTTAGAGTGCTTTACTTTAAAATGTTTCTTCAGTTTTAAATCTTACGGAGTCCAGTCTCAGCTGCTGAGAGTCCCACAAAGGTAGTAGTCATGAGCACTTAATACTTACAAGAAAATATAAATTCAGGATCCCTTGCTTGTAATTCTGAAATTACAAAAAGCCCTGAAAACAAATCTTTCTCCTAATGTGTTTGGTGACAAAACCTGACCTGAACTGATATAAGGCTACTATTGATTTTCTTTCTCCTACATAGTATGAATATTCACGTGTTTCTCTGCAGAAATGTTAATGAGATGGATGTCTGGGTGCTGTCTCAGACTCTGCTACAGGTGTCAGGAAACTGTGTGTGTATAGTACTCCCTTTCAGAAATTAGAAACTGAGTTCCAGAATGCACTTGACCCCAAGAATTTCAGGTAAAGGATCAGCCTCCTGCATTCACATGAAATGGGTAACACGAGGTGTTTCTAGTCCATTCAGGCTGCTATAACAAAATACCTGGGTGGCTGATAAACAACAGACATTCATTTCTCACAGTTCTGGAGACTGAGAAGTCCAAGATCAAGAAGCTGGCAGATTCAGTGTCTGGTGAGGGCTCACTTCCTGGTTCACAGATGAATGGTGTCTTCTCTCTGGGTCCTCCCATGGTGAAAGAGGTGAGAAGTCTCTCTTAACCCTCTTCTGTAAAGGGACTAATCCCAATCATGAGGGCTGCCTCCATGACAATCACCTCCCAAAAGACCCAGCTCCTAATACTATCACCTTGGGGGTTAGGATTTCAGCATATCAATTTGGGGGGGACACACATGTTTAGACATAACAATAGGTATGCATAATAGGACAGAGAAGGGGGAGGTTAGGGGAGGAGTGCAGAAACCACAGCCACAGCCGTCATGCCAACGGCGCACGGTTAGCCAGGCTGGAGCCAAATCTCCAGGTGGTGACAAGGCTGGGTCGTCTGGAGAGTCTGCAGAGCAGCACCTGCAAAGGCCAACATCAGCTGACTTTCAAAAAGGTTCTAATGACCTTCAGATAGAATCTCTCACACATATAAAGATGAACTAATTTGGACCTTCTCTGGACTATCAATTATATAATTATACAAGTCGCAAAGCCCAAATAAGTGGTTTTATCTCAGAAACCTAAAAGGGGAAGACTGTGGACATGTCTTACAGTTTGATCTGCCTGGAATCTTCCATTTGGTCCTCTCCCAGCTGTTGAGACTATAAGCCTGTAACTACCCAGGTAGGCCCAGGACCCAGGCTGCTGATACATATCCCTAACCCAGGCAGGGACAGTCAGAGTTGACTCTTAGGAGCCAGTTTCTTTACATTTAAAGCTGCAAGTGCTAAGGGCCACGTCAGCCTGGAGCTGCCCTGGTCATCAATGCCACCACAGGAAGAGGACCCTCCTGAGGAGGATCGAGCTTGGGGGGGACACAGAGCTCAAGGGGAGAACAGAGGCCTGATGACATGAACCCTGGATCCAGCTGTGGCTGGCATATCTGACCCTTGGCCATCTGCTATGTGAGCCAAAAAATATCCACTTTTGCTTCAGCTAGTTTGAGTTGAGTTTCTGTCATTTGAAAAAGAAAATTTCACAGTCAATTGGTTCTAAAAGTCTCTTAAATTTGGAGAATAAATGTATTTCTCAGAAATGTCAACTTGAAGAAGAGAACAGTTTTTAAGTATCTTTTTCTTCCTCTCTGTTATAAACTGTGTTCTCCTCATGCCCCCAGATTTATATGTTGAAGCCTTAATACCCAGTGTGACTATAGGTAGAGATAGGCCCTTTAGGGAGTTTAAATGAGGTCATAAGAGATGGGCCCTAATAGGTAACATTGGTGTCTTTAGAAGAAGAGAAGAGATGCCAGACAGCTCTCTCTCCCCTCCTGTAAGTGCACAGAAGAGAGGCCATGTGAGGACACAGTGAGAAGGTATCCTTCTACAAGCCGGGAAGAGAGGCCTCCCAAAAGACCAACCCTGACAGCACCTTGATCTTGGACTTTCCAGCCTCTAGAACTGTAAGAAAATAAACCTCTGTTGTTTAAGCCATCCTATCTGTGGTATTTGGTTACAACAGACAGCCAGAGTCAACTAATACCCTCCCCATAAGGATTCCAGGGGGAGACAACCTGATAATTTGTCATGTTGTGAGGGTCACCTTCAATCCCGTATTCTCCACCATGATCCAAAAGGAACAGCTACGATGAGGCTGAATAGGAAACTAGAGGCTGCCTTCCAAAAACCGGAACTGCTAGAAGGTACTAGTTACTAATACAATTAAAAAAAAGCAATCCAAGATGTTGTAGGTTAATTTCTCCATATTTTATATAAAACATGAGTTACAGTGATTTAAAACCTCATTTGAAATCACTATGACTAAAGATAAAAATCAAAATATAATTTTTAAGTATTAGGTATCATGACTCAGAAATTATCTCCAGAACAGATTCACCTTTGACATTAATTAACCAAGTAATTTGCTTTAATTCAACTGTAAAAGGAAATATTTTTCAAGTAAATTTTAGAAGAATATGATTTTGGCTGTTGGCTACAATACTTCAATTTTGAATGGGCAGCACCAATCCCTCCAAAAAGTGATTATAATACACAGAAGACGGCGAGCAAAGGTGCCTCCTTCTGTGGAATTAGAATATTAGAATCTCAATGTCTTTGTATCGTATGGGTTTGGTAACTGGCTCATTGAATGGCGGGAATTTAAGAATCACTTTTTTACCTCATTATTATCTTTGACATGTTCTGGGGAATCTCCATTCCCTGCAGCTGGACCTCTCAGGAAGACCCCATCATTTTTCAGTCACTTTCACTGATAATAGCCTTATTCATGGAAACTAAGACTCATTCACTTACTAAAGGTCTAGTGATTTCATATCAAAACTTCAATCTCATATCAATTCAAAGCTTTTCCCCTCCTCCTTTTATATGACCTGTAGTGGGGGAGGGAGCTGTGGTCTTTCCATTTACCCTCCTCCTCCTCTCTCATTCTCTGCTGCATCACTCTGATGCTATAGCTCTTCTGGAGTCAACACAGGAAAGTCGCATCAGTGGTGAGGAAGCTGAACATCTTTTTACATTAGGTCATTCTGTTTTCACTTCTCTTGGCTACCAAAGTCATCTGTGCAAGGCAGGCGGTCACATCCTGGGACCTTCATGGGGAGCATTTGTAGGTTCTTCAGAGGCCCACATGGGCCCTTCAGGTCGAGTTCCCTCACATGGTTGAAGAACCATTTGACCAGCCTTTTGTGAGCCACCCCCCCCCAAAACATACATCTTCTACCTCAACGTACACGTCAGGGTTCTCACAGTCTGCATTGCCTCAACCCAAAAGGTCACCTCTGGCCAAGGAAGCAGCAACAATTGCTCAAACTCTACCTTTTCTGATGTTGCTTGGCCCCACAAAAATCCACATTTAATTCTCTGCCAAAAGGTGGAAGTTGAGCTTGCCAACTACTAAACATCTTTTTCTCTGCCTCACTTTCACAGGTTGCTCTAGCAACTTTGCATCTACCAAATACTGTGTGTTGGAAGCATCTGTGTATCTGCTCACAGACCCCTAACGTCATCTCTGTGCTCCATTCTGATGGGCTTGGAGGCAGCTCTACAGGCAACCAATTGGGAAGTGAGATGCCAATCGCTATGGTTGCCATAACTCCAGTCTCTAGATCAGAGCCCTTCTCTCTTGGCTTGGGGTAAGGGTAAGAGCACTCTTCTCTCCATGGCAATGGGAGGGGAAAATGCCCAAATACTCTTTATGAGGTTCTTCACTGAGATAACCTTCTATAATCTCCTCCTAAATCACCAGTCATCTCTAATGTTGGCTAGAGCTGTGTTGGGGGCTGGTGGTCACAAGCCACCTTTGATGTCTTTTATTAAACACTCCATATCCATGTCTAGCAGCATGTTTTAGAATATTAGATAATTATCACTCATTTTCAACTTTGGAGAATTAATTCCTTCTAATAATTGGGAAAGTCCCATCTAACATCCTCATTCCAAATTACAGTTCTGGAAAATTAGCAACTCAGTGCTGAAAACATCTTACCAAACTCCACAAGTCTAGAAACCAAAGTGGACCTTGACAAAAATACCAACTTTACAGGGACTCACCTCTAGTCATTACTGGTGACAGTAATGACTACTGTCACCAAATCATAGAGCCTAACAATCATAATTTACACATTTAAAAGCGTACTTAAAACATGGCTTTCCTGTGATACTGCTTTCTGATGAAAATATATAGCTATGTAAATATTTAAATAAAGTATTCTGAAATTTTTATTTGATTAAAGAGCAATTGGAATGGATACTCTGGGTAAACTACTTGTTAGGAGATTAGTTTGGAAGATTTACTACTTTGCTGAGGTTGTTTTAATTAGCTACTTGAGACTCTCGTTCATTAAGCATTTTTTAACTTTTAGTCATGATTTCAAAGTACTAACTATAATGTCAATATTCTAATTCTACACTTTTATCATAGAACAATGTTGTACAGAGTGCCAGCATTTTTCCATATCAATCAATCTTCTCAAGGATTCTTAGCCTTATAAAATGTATTGCTGAGCTTACTACAAGGATGTTATTAAAGTCATTAAATCAGGTGCCTAAATGCCAAGTAGGAAATAAAATCTAGCAAGTAAGGCAGTAGGGAATGGAGAGACTGAGGCAAATCTGAAATCACTGCTGCATTAAAAAGAAAAAAAGCTGCTACTCAGTGCCAATTAATTTTGATATATACTTATAATATTAACTGATTGTTTGACTTTAAAAATTAAAATTGGAATTTTTGCAAAATCTGATTCTTTTAAATGTTGGATCAAACTTTTTAGACATCAAGTCAAAACGAAACAAAACAAAAATCCCAACAAATGGTGACATTGGTGGACTGCTAGTTTGCAACTTCTCTATCTAGCAGATATTGTAGGCTGCATCATGCAATGTCCTCTTTTGCAAACCCCTGAGGGCAGTCTCTCTCTGTTAAGCTATTAGGAAAAGGCATATTTTTCCTGAGTTCCTACTGTGTTGCTGATCTCGTAGACACAATGATTAAAGAAAATAAGGCTTCCATTTTCTCTTTGGCTGCTAGAAGGCACAGAAGCAAATTTGTGGCTCATTCCTAGCAAGCATATAGATCTGCATAAAAGGTACAACTTCTTGATCCATTTTATTCCTTGTCTACTTTTAATTTATGTTATCCTGCTATATTTCATACAAACCCGTAAGTCCACTTTAAACCTCTATAACAAAGCACAGTATAGATAATCTTCACGACAAGCCCTGTGAAAGAGACATTATTTGTCCCATTGATAAATGAATAAACAGAGGCTCTACAAAATTAACTGGCTTGATAATTAATCAAGAAGGGTGAAGACCCAAGCTTTCTCTTCTGGCTCCAAGTCAAGTGCTCCACTGACTTTAAAAACAAACAATACAGTCATTAGAGTGAATCGGCAACCAACAGAATGGGAAAAAATTTTTGCAGTCTACCCATCTGACAAAGGGCTGATAACCAGAATCTACAAAGAACTAAAACAGATTTACAAGAAAAAAACAAACAAGTCCATTCAAAAGTGGGTGAAGGATATGAACAGACACTTTACAAAAGAAGACATACATGAGGCCAACAAACATACGAAAAAATGCTCATCATCACTGGTCGTTAGAGAAATGCAAATCAAAACTACATTGAGATACCATCTCACGCCAGTTAGAATGGCGATCATTAAAAAACCTGGAGACAACAGATGCTGGAGAGGATGTGGAGAAATAGGAACACTTTTACACTGTTGGTGGGAGTGTAAATTAGTTCAACCATTGTGGAAGACAGTGTGGCGATTTCTCAAGGACCTAGAAACAGAAATTCCATTTGACCCAGCAATCCCATTACTGGGTATACATCCAAAGGATTATAAATCGTTCTACTATAAGGACACATGCACATGAATGTTCATTGTAGCACAGTTTACAATAGCAAAGACCTGGAACCAACCCAAATGCCCATCAATGATAGACTGGACAGGGAAAATGTGGCACATATACACCACGGAATATTATGCAGCCATCAAAAACGATGAGTTCGTGTCCTTTGTAGGGACATGGATGAACCTGGAAACCATCATTCTCAGCAAACTGACACAAGAACAGAAAATCAGATACCACATGTTCTCACTCATAGGCAGGTGTTGAACAATGAGAACACATGGACACAGGGAGGGGGAGCATCACACACTGGGGTCTGTTGGGGGGGAAATAGAGGAGGGACAGCGGGGGGTGGGGAGTTGGGGAGAGATAGCATGGGGAGAAATGTCAGATATAGGTGATGGGGAGGAAGGCAGCAAATCACACTGCCATGTGTGTATCTATGCAACAATCTTGAATGTTCTTCACATGTACCCCAAAACCTAAAATGCAATAAAAAAAAATAGGAAAAAAAAAACCCAACACAGTCTTATAGTAGAGATTTCAAACTCAGATGCAACCCAGACTTGGGTACTATAGAAGCTGGAGAGTGCCACTCAAATTCATGGCATTGTAAAGGGGCACAGTTCCCTAAAACACAGCGTGATCACAATATGAAAGAGGCCCCTTGGAGTTGTGCAGTGCAGCATGTCCCTTCAGAAGGCATTAAAATCTACTGTCTTCACAATGGCAACAAATTCATGGGCTAGACATGGAACTGACACCCCAGTTTGAGTATCAGGCTATAGAATCTGACCAAATCCAACATGGGAACACACTACATACAGTATGTGATTCAAATGAGCCTTCTAAAGATTAAGTGGTGTATAGTAGTGCATCGATAGCATGTCCTGGAGGGGCCCTCACTGTAATGTCATCTCCAAAATCTGGGCCATTGTGTAGTTTTATGGGTAAGACGGCCCAAATAAATCCTCTGGATTTTTCTGTAACCATATCCCCAGAAAGTGCTCCAAAATGGATCTGCTATATACAAAACTCTGCTCTTGGCCTAGAATTGAATTATGGTGTGGTTCCAATGTATTTGGATTAAATTATAACTGTACAAGAGCACAGAATGTTCCCAGGTCTAAAGGAATTAGCTGTTTGAATTCTGTATTGTTCTTATTCTTAGTTTCTTTTCTCATAAACAATGCTAGAACAGTGGTTTTTAAACTTGTTTAAGCAGTAGAACTCTTTTTTTTCCACTGACTTCCTGGAACTCGAGTACTCTGCATCCTGGTGACATAGAGAGGGAGGCTTGTGGACTCGCCCTGGACAGGTTACCCTTCTTTGATCAGGATTGCTGTAAATCAGCTTGGCCCCTCCTCTCTCTCTGAGAGGGTGACCAATCCTTGGGGCTCCTCAGCTACTGTCTTACTAATGAGCCTGCTTTTTGCCATTTTTTCTTTTGTTATTTTATTTTATGTTAGATTCAGGAGGTATGCATGCAGGTTTGTTACATGAGTATATTGCATAATGGTAAGGTTTGGGCTTCTAGTGAACCCATCACCCAAATAGCAAACATTGTACCCAATAGGAATTTTTTTAACCCTCACTTCTCTCCCACCCTCCTCACTTTTGGAGTCCCCAGTGACATGATCTTATACTTAGAAAACCCAAAAGACTCCTCCAAAAGACTGCTAGACCTGATAAACAACTTCAGTGAAGCTTCAGGATATAAAATTAACATTAAAAATCCGGTGCATTCCTATATACCAACAACATTAAAGCTGAGAACCAAATGAGGAACTCAACTCCATTTATGTGGACATGAAGATGGAAATAATGAGCCTGCTTTAATGTGATCCAAATGTTCAGGGGAAACGCTAAAGCAGTTTTGAAGAATCTTAGTGTTCCAAAGAAAATGGTTCAAAAAGTACTCTTTTTCAGGACATATTGTTAACACAGTAATTGCCTGAGTGATTAACTATGAGGGGTCTTACATCTCTAGAACAAATCAAAAACACAGTGGCTCCTTATTCCGGTTTTCACAGCAACTTCTAACGTCATTGGCAACAGTCTTACTGAAGTAGAAAGCACCTTCCTGTAAAAATGTTTTAAAAGCACGCCTCTTATAGGTGCCTACCTATCTCAATGATGTTTTTGGGGTGCACATGTATTTTTCATAGGATTGCTGTGTGCCTGGCCCCAATCTCAACATCACTAAGTTGACAGCTGTCTGTAGGTATTTGTTAAATTCAAATGAAATTATAAAATCGAATAAAGCGTAGCATACTACTCTTTATTAAGAGTGAGACCACCTTTGCAAAAATTATGACAGTGAGAGAAAGCTAGTCAGCAAAATAGCTCATCCCATTTTGCTTCCAACCTCCCTAACTGTCCTGGGTATAGGCCAAGCTAACTATGGGAGGAATTTAGTTGATAGTTTAATTTTAAAGCAAGAATGATAATGGCCCTTTCCTGAAACTAACCCCCCTCCTTGTTTAGGGACTAAAAACCACCCTTGTAAAACTAAAGAAAAGCCACAAGTTTAGAATTATGGGAGGGGCTTGAATACTGTTAAAATGTAGGAGTAACTAAATGATAACCAACCATGGTACCCAAGCTTGCTTTTCTATAATTTCTTACTGCTCAAGAGTCATGTAGCCAGAAGTCACATGATTGGTAATGCCCCCCCGCCTCCAGTTACTCCTATAGATAACATCACTATTGTAAGACCTAAGATGGTCTTTGAGATATTTTTCAGACTTTTGCATTCTGGCCACTGACTGACTGTATCTGGACCCAGTGACTCACACCAAGGAATGACTCAACTGGTCCTGTGACCCCCACCCACAAACTGACTCGGTGCATAAAGACCCCAATGATTTCATCTTTAACCAATCAGCAGCACCTATTCCCTAGTCCCCTGCATGCCAGATTATCCTTAAAAACCCTAGCCTCTGAGCTCTTGGGGCAGTGGATTTGAAAAATGTCTCCGCATTCTGTCATTTGGCTGCATTGCAATAATTAAATATTTCTCTGCTGCAACACTACCGTCTCAGCGCATAGGCTTTGTCTGTGCAGCAGGCAAGAAGACCCATTGGGCTGTAACAAAAGCAAGTGGTTTATTTCCTTATTTAAATTTAAAAATATTTAATATGTGTTCAAAGAAGTTGCATGTTTCCAGAACCACAAAAGGAATCACAGAGAAAAGCTACAAAAAGGGGGAAATATTGTACTAACATAAAAGCCAAAAAAAAAAAAAATTCAAACAATACTTTGTAAGTTATCACTTAGTTCAATCCTTAGAGAATGTGAACAACTTTTTCTATTTGGTAAGGAGTGATAGAAAATGTGAAATGCAAATAAAACTTTTCCAAATAAGCAAAATGCTCTTTTATATATAAAGTAAATGGTACTTTCTTTGAACATAGAGAGGTATACAATTTTTAGCAATAGAAAATCGGCCTCTTTGAAGTAAAAAGTATCAACTGAATAGTTAAAGAGAATTTGTACCACATTTTAAGCCTGCCTGAGGTATCCACAGGTCTCAGTCCATCTCTGGGAAACCACAAGGAAAACAATTCAGAGTCTGCCTAAACAGAGACTTCAGTCCAGAACTCCATTCATTTCACTCATACTAGACAAAACAAAACACCAGTGTGAGGAATAACTGTGGTAGGTACAAACCCCCAGTATGTTGATGTCTCTCCTAGTTGTAATGTATTTTTTATTCTATGCTGTCTTCACCCTGTTTTGAGGCCCTAGCTAGAGGCTAGTCAAACCCCTTCTTGAGTAGTTGATCAAGTTTAAACTCCCACCACTTCCCTTAAGTGCTCTCACATCCTGGGCCACTGTTCACCCACCCTCATTGCTCTGGGGCCAGGTACGAGACAACCAGGGACAGCCTCTATGCCCCAGAGCCCCAAGAACATTTTCAAATTAGCCAATCCTAAACCTGCACACCCTGCCTTTCCCTTTCCTTCCCCTGCAAACCACAATAAAGCTGCTTCTCTACCATCCCCTATCTCCCTCTGCCTCATGCCTCACTCTGTGCTTCACCTGAGTGGCCTGGCGGCACAGCCTGCTGTGTCTCCCCAGAACTGTGAGCATCAAAATTGTAAAATCCATCCTGTTTCTCTCTCTTGATCTGCATCTAGCCTTCAGCATACCTCAGTCAAGGTACTATGATTAAAGCACTGGTCTGTAACCTTTCATGATAAAGAAAAACTCTGAGACTAACTGTAAGTATTGCTAGAGAAAATGTATGGAAAGCATGAGCCACTGCTATGGTGCTAATGAGCCTGGACCCCTGAGACACAGAGTTGCACAGAGACTGTATGTTCTCTGGCAGCAAAGGGATCCTGCCTTTGCTTTGTAACTCCACCAAGGATTAATAGTTTGACACATGGAGGGATGGCTGCTTCTGTGATTTATTCTCCCTTGAGCATAAAGAAGGGAGAAAAGAGTCCCCTGGGAATAGAAACTTTGTAGAAATATTAGTGGTGATCAGAGTAGTTGCAGAGGGGTTCCTGGTAGGCTAAAATTGGACAATAATTTAAGGTTGCTGTTTGACACATTACACAGAGAAGCAATTAACCAGACCTAGGAGAAGGACGGGGACTGTGGAAGGGCAACTCTAGGCATGCACTGTCAAGCAGCAGATGAGGCTTCACACATGAAAGGGGATAAGGCAAGGGAAGCTGCAAGTCCAAGCCAACCATCACACAAGAGGCGTGGCCCCAACCGTGCTGCTGACAGGCTGGTGATACAAAGTGATGACTTCAATGAACCTGCACTGCCATCATTAAGCAAGAGTCCAATAATTAACCCTCACACACCAGGGAGAACATGGCTCATGCAGCATTATCCAATTTGTACTTTTTCAAAGTCCAGGCTTGTGAATCAAGCTATTAACAGATTTTAAGCCACCAAAAATTGAACTCAAAAATTATTTCAGGTGATTTCATACCTTTGAAGATATTCAAGAGCTCATGAAGTTCACTGATTTGTAAAATATTTGTAGTCACACTGTTTCAATAGAACAATCCTCCCCCACACTTAAACGATAATCAAAACACCATCTTTAAGTAAATTCTGTCATCATGGTCTACAACTCAAATATTACAAAGAAGTCAATAACATAGAATGCCACATGAGGTGCCCTGGGATGGCAGTGAGCAGAGGTGGTGCCCCTGAAATATAATGCCAGATAGACCTGTATCAGTAGAGATAGGCTCAGTTATATATGCTGCTGTAACAAACACCCCAAATATCTTAGTGGTTGTAAACAATAAGGTTTATTTCTTAGTTATGCTACATGTCCAGCATAGGTTGGCTGATGCTCAGCTCTCTAATGGTATCAGACTCAGACTGACAGAGTAGCGACCACTTACACCAGTTCTTTGAATGGCTTGCATTCCACTAGGCAAAGCAAGTGTCACACCCAATTTCACTGTCCACATCCAAATTCAAGGAGGTGAGGAAGCAAAATCCTAAGGCAGGGGTGGGCAAACTACAGCCTGCAAGCCAAAGACCTGTGTTTGTAAATAAAGCTTTATTGCCACATAGCCATAAAATATTTACTATCTGGTCTTTAAGAAAAAGTTGGCAGGTCTCTGGCCTACTGTATAAGTTGTCTTTCACTAAGTTATGCAGCAGGAACAAATAACCTTCCATCCACAGGGGTGTACGCAACAAAGGTTTATTTCCCATTCACATTACATGCCAGTGGCAGGTGGGCTATGGCTCTGCTTTGGTCTGTCTCCACAGGCTGAAGGACTATTTCCTATGGTAATATGCCATTCTCATGGCAGAGAGAAGAGCATGGCTGTCACATGATGGCTTTGACAGCCTAAGCATGGGTGTGGATAGCCATATCACATCTGCTCACATTTTACTGACCAAAGAAAGTCACATGGCCAAGCCTGGCACCATCAGATAGAGAAGTGAACTCTTCCACAAGAAAGCACCGTAAGTCACTAACTTTGTGCAAATGCTAACACAATTAACCGTGCTTATCACACTTCCTGAGCAGTTTGGGTGGACAACACTAGTGGCTGGCACAAGACCTTGAGAGTTAACCCTCCTGGGCAGGTGTACAGGAGCAGAGGGAGTCCCCCGTATGTTTGAGTCAGTTCAGTCCTTTGAGAAACCTAGGATCAAGAGTTGATAGACCATAAATCTCGAACACATCATTGTATCTTTCTTAACATTTTCTAGAGTCCTCCTCTATAAAATGAGATGGTTGGACTGCATCACTGTTTTCAACCTTTTCATGTTCATGCATTTTAACTACCACCCCTCCCCATATCATGACTATTACTGCTCTACTATGAGTAGCCATAGAGTGAGAACATGCTTTGCTAAAACCATCATATTCATCAGTTGCAAGCCACTGTTTACTACTTCTAAAGGTAATTTTGAGAAAATTGTGAATGACAGCACGTCTCTCCTGGGATTACTAATTAACACTTGAGCAGATTTGTACAGGCTAACAGGGAGATGGGAGCAGACATGCTGGCTTTAAAGCAGTATTTCTAGAATTACAGACACCTAAATTTATACCGCAGATAGATATAATGGGATCAGTACTAAATTCACTAGCTGGTAATCATCTGTTAATCTGTATGTTTCACTGATTCAGGGCTGTCAGATTCAGTACTGTATCCCAGGGTACTTGTAATTGATACGTAGTTGATGGTCATTAATAATTTTTAAACTAACTGATAAAAGGAATCATGTGTTCAGTAGTGCTTTTCAATGTTTGTTTAAAAATCTTTTCTATCAATCAAGCCCACACATACATTTGAAAAAGAACGGTGGGCATATGCATGAGTGAATCATATTACATGTTTTGTTTACAGATAATGCAGATTTGCATTCCTTATCTCTCCAGGGACCTTCCTTAGGTCTGAATTCCTGTACCTAAAAAGCACAAGTGCATCCATCTTATCTATGGTACAAAAACTAGTCTAACATACTCTTCTTAATTCAGTTAAGAGTCTTCGTCCCAATGGCATGCTCATCTAAGGAATAAATGAGGAATTGAACTTAGTTTTCTACACTTTCAACAAGTTTCCCACTGGGACTAATAGTCATTAGAAAAAGTCTAAGGTCATAAAATTACTGTGTTACACAGGATTTATTTCTTTTTAACTTTTATTTTAGGTTCAAAGGGTTCATATGCAGATTTGTTACATGGGTATATTGTGTGATGCTAAGGTTTACCATTGCCCAGGTAGTGAGCATAGCACCCAACAGGTAGTTTTTCAACCCTTGCTGCTCCTCCTACCCTCCCCTCTAGAAGTCCCCAGCGTTGACTGTTCCCATCTTTATGCCCACATATTCTCAATGTTAGCTTTCACTCATAAGAAGATGTGGCATTTGTTGTTCTGTTCCCGTGTTAATCTGATTAATTCAAATCTCTGGACAGGCCTTTGTGGCTCAGAAAGATGATACTCCCAAGTATAGTGCTTTGGCATGCTGA
This sequence comes from Ateles fusciceps, assembly GCA_036589455.1. Lineage (NCBI taxonomy): Eukaryota > Metazoa > Chordata > Mammalia > Primates > Atelidae > Ateles > Ateles fusciceps. The sequence continues at coordinate 4,855,195 of JAZHEH010000228.1, read as the reverse complement.
CCACTTCTGAATCAAAAGAAGTTGGAATACCTTAGAGGCTGCCTCAGAACCAAGGGCTTTCTAACCTTCTGTTTTCCTTGCTTCTGAGTGCAGGGAGGGGCGCTCGCTCTCTGGAATTTCCCTATCTGATTCAGAAAACTTTGTCTAAAAGAAATGCAATAGTCTTACGCCCCCTCCCTAGGAATTTCATTAAATTAACAAGGAAGATTAACCACTGGAGAAGAGAAGAAAGTAAAAGTCTGACCATACCCAGACAAACATTTCATCTACCCTTCTAAGGCCACTTCAGGAAATTACCGAAGAAATTTTATCTGCATAAGAAAAACAACCTTGTTTGCAGTGTAGTTCTGCCCCTTACCTTCCCATAACTTGTCAGTCCCATTTAGCTTCTAAAGAGAATCATTTACAAACTATTGTTTGCTCTTTGGGTCCATTAAACTCTCCTAAAAATCATTTACTAACCCTCAATTTCATACGTCCACCATCTCTGGCTCCTCTACAAGTAGAGTGCTTTTTAAGCTTCAGTTATCTGGCCTTTCTGTGAGCCTCATTTTTGGTACGGCTTCCATGCTTATGCACATTAATACATCTGTATGCCTTTGCCCTGTTAATCTCTCTCATCAGTTCATTTCAGCAGACTTGAAACTTCAGGCAGGAGAGAAAATTCTCTTTGCCCCTACAGAATCTAACCATGGATAAAGAAAAATGGATAGATGATTGAATCCACACACTTAAAGACTATGGCCTTTGTGTCCCATCTGCTCACGTATTTGACTATGCCATACATTCTTATTCCTCATTGTGTTTCAAAATCACCGTGTCAAAATTTTAAAGGTAAGTAGGTAAGTATCTATCAAACTCTGATTCCATCTCCCAGATATGGGTGTTTTTTAATTTTATTTTATAGGTGATTCTCTGTTTATTCAAGATTGAAGCCCACTGGTCTATATCAATGACTATTATTCTTCAAGGCAAAATAAATGAGACAGCTTAATGTTGACAACCAATTACTTTCCCCTTCTTTCTCAGATCCTATGATTTCTTCTACCTCATAGTTATACCAGACAGAATGGACGATGACGACGACGACTACTCCTACTTCTTCCTTTTTTTTTTTGAGAAACTTCTCAATGTTTTTACATCTCTTGGGATTTTTGTTCAGTGGATTTACATGTAAAAGCCAAGAGGTCAACACACTGAAAGGCCACTTTCTTATAAATTCACGGTAGAAGGCTTCTAGGAAAATGTCCTTAAAGAGAATTTGTAGGAGAGTACAACAGTCATTAGACAGAAGGAAACACAGGTACTCCTTACTTGAATCAGCGTATCAGCTTCACCACCTCTCTACTGCACAAATCCAAAAGGCCATAAAGAATACAACTGCAAACTGATCCTTCACTGCATTCACATTGGAGGACGAATATAAACGTCAGACAAGTCGGTCCTTTATCAGATTTCCTTAGAAAGTGATGGAGTTCAGGACATGCCACCCCAAAATACAACTGTAGGAAACCAGAATATGCCAATACAAATACGCCTCTTTGGCATGGCATTATTTTGAACTGGTTTTGAGAAACTGCCAATATACAAGCAGCACTAAAAAGTTACCCTTTTGTAACATACATTTACATCTCTACAGGACATGTCCATTGGTAAGGATGTCTCCCTTCTGCACCAGGAAGAGAAAAATGTCTAATCACTAGAGACGCTTATCAATGCGGAAGGCATTACTTAAATCTGCATAACAAACCTTGCTTTTGTTTACCATGCTTTTCCTGGCCATCTCTTCCTTTCCCTATAGCCTTCTTTTCTTTGTCTCAGCAAAGGATGTTAGTTAAGCCTGAAGACTAAGACAACCTTTTTAGATCTACTCTAGAGGTTTACTCATTTCTCTGAATTATCTCCCCTGGACATAGGAAGTATACAGGTTAATAAGTTTCTATTTGCTTTCTCTTGTTAATCTGTGTTTTGTTACAGGGAGTCACAGCTAAAAACTCATGAAGAGTGAAGGAGAAAAAATATTTTCTACAGAAATAAGTTTTATCAGGATAAATTGCAGTTATAGCTGTAAGCCTTATTAGGAGAGAATCAAAGGAAGAGAGAGTTAATTAACATGGCCAGTAAAGTTGGTAAAAGATCCCAGCCAGATTCAGGAAGGCAAAGTTGAACAGTGCTCATAACTCCCAACCTGTAGATTAAAACTACCCAGTGATCTTGCTAAAATGCAGAACCTGATTCAGTAGGTCTGGGTCAGGGTCCAGGAGTTTAAACTTCTAATAGATGTCAATGGCCCAAAGATCAGGCTTTTCATAAGAAGGCCAAAGAATTAACATAGAGCTAATTAGTTTTTCCACTCAATTCAGTTGCAGCACATTGATTTGATTTGGAGGTAAGTAAGTAAAGAATGAATTATAAGAATATATTTCTAAAAATCTCAGCTTTGGCCCAAGGTAGAGGTTCTCAAACTTTTTTGTCTTACTCTTCTGAGGGCCTCAAGGACCTTTTGTTTATGTGGGTTACAGAGTGTTATTTGCTGTACACAAAATTAAAACTGAGGAATTTAAAAAAAAGTGTTTATGAATTATTTAAAATTAGCAATAAACTCATTATATGTTAACATAAATAGGAAACTTTTATGAATTATGACTCTATTTTCCCAAACAAAAACCTCTGTGAGAAGACTGGCACTGTTTTACATTCTTTGCAAATCTCTTTATTCTCTGGCTTAATGAACCACACACAGCTGGTGTTTCATATCTGCGTCCACACTCAATCTATAATGATATTACATGTCATATAGTATCTGGAAAATGCCTTGATACACTTATGAGAGGAGAGAGAAAAAGGCAAATAATGTCTGGGTCATGTTATAAAAATCATCTGACCTTACAGAACCCCCGGAAAGGTCTCTAAGACTCCTGGGAGTCCCTGGATTGTATTTTGAGAACTGTTGGCCTAAGATAAGGGCCACATATAAGATGGCTTTCACTGCCACAACTGAGAGGATGCTTAAAGCTCTTCAGTGAGTATCTCTTTAGAGTCACTGTCTTAGTCTATTTGTGTTGCTATAACAGAATACCACAGACTGCATAATTAATTAAGAACAGAGATTTATTCTTAGAGCTCTGGAGGCTGGGAAGTCCAAGGTTGAGGGGCTGGCATCTGGTGAGGGCCTTTGTGCTGTGTCATCCTACAGTGAAAGGCAGAGGAGTAAAACAGCACACAAGACAGCACGAGGAAAATGGACCAAACTCATTCTTTTTATTAGCAACCCACTCTCTAGATAACTAATCCACTCCCAAGATAATAGCGTTAATCCATTTATGAGGATACTGCCCTGATGGCCTAATTACTCTTTAAAGGTCCCATCTCCCAGCACTGTTGCATTGGGATTACATTTCCAACACATGAATTTTGGGGGACACACTCAAACCACAGAAAGCAGTATTTTATGGGTAAAACCAGAAATTAATTGCTCATGTCGATTTCACCTCTCTCTCCTTGTGTACCTTTGTAGTGAATGTCTAAAGCAAGCATTATTTCCTTGAAGATAAGCAATTGCATTTGGTCACTCAGACCAAAGTTTTAGAAAAACCTGATTTTAAATGACCACATAAAGTTATGAAAGGATAATGAAGTTTGTAGGTGTAGAAGAGTTGTTTTTGAAGGATTTGAGTTGGTTATTACAGAGCATACATCTTAATGAGATACTTCCATTAGTTGTGTTTGGGGTACACAAAAGAGGAAATAGAAGGCATAACCCCAACTTTCAGGAAGCGTACATTCTATCTCCGGAAAAAGCATTAGAAAAGTCTAGGCTGGCATACCTTCATGTGTTACATTGTGTAGAAAACTGTACCGTGTTAGAAGAATTCAGAGAAGAAAGAAAGAAGCTAGAATTATCATGGCAAGTCTTCACAGAAGTCAAGTTATTCTAGGCATTCTGAATAACTTTCAAAAACACTCTAGGTACAGGAATGAGAGAGCTTAGGCAGGTGTGCAGGAACAGAGGGAGTACCCAGCATATCTGACAGCCAGAGAGGATCATTTAAGAACCCCCTCCTCTACGTAACAAAATTGTCTTCAATAATTTTTATTTATTTATTTTTGAGATGGAGTCTTGTTTTGTTGCCTAGGCTGGTTGCAGTGGCATGATCTTGGTCCACTGCAATCTCCTCCTCTCAGGTTCAAGCAATTCTTCTGTCTCAGCCTCCCAAGTAGCTAGGAGTACAGGCGCTACCATGCCCGGCTAATTTTTGTATTTTTAGTAGAAATGGGGTTTTGCTGTGTTAGCCAGGCTGGTCTCAAACTCCTGACCTCAGATAATCTGCCCTACTCAGCCTCCCAAAGTGCTGGGATTACAGGCGTGAGCCACTGTGCCCAGGCTTCAATAATATTCCTAAAATAATAGTAATAAAAGCCAGGAAAGAATGACAAACATAAAACATAGTCTTTTATTAAATTTTGTATATATATTCAAGACAGAAAAGTATTGCAGTACAAAAAAGAAAACAAAGTAATGGATTAACAGTTTTTTCTCTATTAATATTAGTAACTGGCCAGGTGCGGTAGTTCACGCCTGTAATCCTAGCACTTTGGGAGGCCGAGGCAGGTGGATCACCTGAGGGCAGGAGTTCAAGACCAGCCTGGCCAACATGTAGAAACCCTGTCTTTACTAAAAATAACAAAAATTAGGTGGGCAAAGAGAACCGCTTAAACTCAGGAGGTGGAGGTTGCAGTGAGCTGAGATCGTGTCATTGCACTCCAGCCTGGGCAACAAGACTGAAACTCCGTCTAAAAAAAAAAAAAAAAAACTAATAATTTTTCTCTAACAAGGTTAGAGAAAGATCTGCACACAAAACTGCAATAAGGCAAGCTCTGTCACTTTATCCTCAGAATTGTTGAATCACCATTGTTTCATTTTGAGCCAACTCTTTAAACCTAGGGCTAGGTAGTATCACAGGACTTAGAGACATTGCTGTGCTGGCAGCAAACCCAAATGACCGCAACCCTTACGAACTGACGCTCAGCTGAGTATAGCTGACTTGCCTGTAGGGGCCACTGGGTCAACAGTCACGACAGCAATTGTTTAGAACTTACCAACAAAAGGACTTTCTGGGGAGGAATATGGCATCACTGATGATAAGGTTCAAGGCATACTACCCCCAAAATATGATGACTTAGAATACTGAATATTTTAAGTTGAAGGAACTCGGAAAACAGCATGTAGAGCAAAGATTGTCTGAACTTTCCCTGAAGCAGATCATGTGAAAGGAGCCCTCCTATGCCTGGAGGAAAACAACGTCTTTCTCTCCAAAGACACAGGGAGGGTGAAAGGAATGTGAACCTAGAGACCTTGTTGCTTCTCCAGTTTACTATCCTCGGCTCATACTTCTTCTGTCCCAACACATTTCTCCATGACTCTCCACCCTTCCCAGTTTTACTGTTTCTTCAAGTCTTCATTTCCCTGTGAAGATTCCCATGCCACATAAAACTAACATTCAATAAATGTGTGTGCTTGTCTCTTGTTAGTCTGTCTTTTGTTATAGAGGCCCCAGCCGATGAACTTCAGATGGGTAGAAAGAAAAAATGTTTTTCCTCCCCCAACAGGGTTTAGAATTGCTGGAACATGGTGATAATAAAAACAAGACAAGCCTGGTCAACATAGTGAAACCCTGTCTCTATTAAAAATACAAAAATTAGCTGGGCTTGGTGATGGGTGCCTGTAATCCCAGCTACTGGGGAGGCTGAGGCAGGAGAATTGCTTGAACCAAGGAGGCAGAGGTTGCAGTGAGCTGAGATTGTGCCACTGCACTCAAGTTTAGGTGATTTTTTTAAAAAACCCACAATTTTTAGTTGATTTTAACATTGTTTTAAGACTTTTGCAGATAAAGCACCTCTTATTGTCTGTATCTGGGGCCAATGGCACCCATTGTCTTAGCTTGATTCTTGATTCCCACCAAAGGCTTGGGAATGGGAAAGAAGACAAGCTTTGGTTATAAATGTGGGGTGCAGGGATGGGGGAGCTTGCTGTAGTCTCAGCAATAGGTCTCTCTCTTTTTTATCTTCAGTTACCCTGTGACTAAGTGGCTCCTGGCATGAGGGAAGGAGCTAGCAGCTATGGTAAGGAGAACAACCGTCCTTGGAATAACTGCACAGTCTCCACTGGGAGGCAGAAGGGGTGACACTAAGATCAGGTGCAGCTACTTCCCTTCTCCTTGGAAGACAGGGAAATGTTGGCAGCCCAGACTAAGGTCTAGATAGCATCATAAAGCAGTGGGCTATGATGTCATCCCCGTGGTAGCACTTTTCTTGGTGAGGTAGGAAGTGTGGGTTGTTTGTTCAGAGAGAGGTAGGTAGAGTTGACATTTGAGAGAAGCAACAGAAGTCTGAAATAGAAAATCTCCAAAAAAAAAAAAAAAGTTAGACAAATAAAAAACAAAAGCATGGGGCAGGGGCTGCGACTTGTCCCAGAGGTCTTACTGCTAACCTTCCTTGCCTCCCATTCTAGCTTTCCTCTGTTCCCTGCGCTATCAGTCTTCAGTCATCATCTCAGGAAGTAAACAGAGCCTTCAGGGTCTCTGGTTGGCTCCGTATGTCTAGTTGTTCTGAGGGTAGACTGCAGGGACTTTTCCAACTTGCTAAATATAACTACTGTTTCTATCTTCTATATATAATTAGAGTCACTGATTCAGGCCAACAAAAATATTGAGGAATGAAATTCAAAGTAAAGTTCTAGCAAACCTTTGGAGGGTAACATTTCTGGTCCCTGATCTCCCAGGCTGTTATTTCTCTAACAGAGTGAACTGTATTCCCTTTATAGCTTCCTCATAGCTCTAGAACTTAAAAGTCACTTTGTCCCAGACTAAATAGCTGAATCGGTGACAACAAATACAGGGTTATGAAGGCAAAGGAAAAAAAAAAGGTGCTTTTCCTAGATAATGTAGGAAATATTTCAGTGCCTCCTTCTCCATTAAATAAAAGTAAACAAGGCTCTTCACTGAGAGCGGTGTATTTTGCCTTCATATTAAATCTAAATAAAAAGGAAACAGTTTATCTGGTTGAAAATAGAAATATCCTTTCACCCAAATGATTTATGCCTTCAAGACTAGCAAAAGGCTCTGGGAAGAACTGGAAGGCAATAAATACTAATTCTGTAGCAAATATGCAACAGAGGGACCCAAATAAATTGCATTGTCACGTATAATGAGCCTTTGTTTTGAGGTATGTAACCCCTCTTCTCACTTGTCATGTTTTTCAATTATGTCTCTCACACTGCATTATCCACAAAGCTGCCAGGGGATGTTCAAATCAAGGGTGGCTACAAAAGTCAAGATTCAAGGAACTGAGGTTCAAGGAACTGAGATTTGCCTGAATAATATCGGTAGAAAAACTATGTCCTAGGTACATATCCAAATAAGAAGGAATTAATCTAATTTTCCATTCCTGATATTTATGACTATTTATCCTAAATAGTGTAACTCAGAAGTTTTCAACATACTCCATGACTATGACTTGAAAGAAAACTTGGAAAAATACTGTATCAAGAGATACGTAAAAAAATTTTTGAAAACCACACCTACTATTCACCCTCGCCCATACAGTAGTGATTATTTCTGACTGATTTGTCTTCTAAAAAGTTGTCAGTTCCAAACAAATATATTCATATCTGTAATAAAAATTTTCCTTGTGACAGTTCTTTATTTTCTCCTTTTCTCCTCCCGCATCATCCCTTACTGGTAATTTACCTGTCAAAAATGGCAGAAAACACCATTATTACTAATATTCAACGTATTTTATGATGAAAAATATATCTATTATTGAGCACATTTACTTGTGATGTTAAAATAGAGAGTATGGGAATGCACTTGGACCTTTAGAGTTTTTATAAAGGTTATTTTGAAGTGAAAACATTTGAGCTGCAAAAGATACAGAAAGAAATCTTATCTGAACTTCTCTTATCTGACTATAGCAGAGCCTTCCAAAAATACAGCTGCCATTAACTCCCCCTCAAAGGCAGTTTCCTTCTAATTCGGTTGCCATGAAGACATACTTCCTATTCCCATTATCACCGAAAAGCCCAAGAGGCTTTCATGCCTTCCCTCTAAATCCCTAATGACCCCCTTCACCTTTGTTAAGTTGGTATATAAACCTTATCTCTGTCCAGTTGGTGGGTTACTTATTACTGAGCAGCTCTCCCATGCATAGGTAAATAAACGTTACCTTTTCTCTTGTTAATATGGCTACCGTCAGTTAATTTGCAGTCCCTCAACTACTGAATCCGAGTTGAGAGAGAAAGAAGTCTTTCTGCTCCAAGATGCAAAATGAAGTGTTGAGATAAAATAGGTCATTATTTGATGTTCTAGCATATCTCATTCAAGTTTCCAAATTCAAAAACTGTAAAATTAGCAAGTTAATATGATTTTAATCATATTAGACATATTACATGGTAAGGCTGCAGTAAGACAGACACTCTGGAATGTTTCTAGTGGATTGGAAATTGGTGTCATTTTCTAGAAAGCAATTTTTGAGTATGCATCAAGAACCTGAACAATGTTCATGTCTTTAGGCATAAAATGTGTATTTCTAGGCATTAAAATAGGTAATTAGAGACGTTCTCAAATATTTATTTAAAGAACTGTCCAACATACCATATATCTATCATTTGCAAGGACAAAAATTACAAACAACTTAAATGTCCAATAATAAAGAATCGCTATATAAAATGTTAAGGGGTAAAATCAAACGAAAAAACTATGTGATCCAAATTCTGTTTGATATATGCTTGGAAAGGCATTTGAAAGGAACTACATCAAAATGCCCATAGATGTTTTCTATAACCTGGAGAATTATAAGCAATTTTTGTTCCTTCTTAGAATAAGAGCAAAAAAAAAAGAGTGAGAAAGAAAGAGCAAGATGTAGGTAAAAGAACCAAAATGCATCATAATTACCTATGAACCCATTTAGTGACCATTGTCTGGAGAGTTGGATCAGAAAACAGGAAATGATTTAAAAGTATTTTCAAAAATAAAGCATATGGTGGGAGGGGTTGTTAATATGCACATGGACTTGTTTACATCTATGTTTGATCAACATTATTTGAGTTCTCATTTTTTACACACAAAATGCCAGGTTTTTTCTTTTCCTTTTCTGTCTGCTTGCTCTCATAAAAGGCATAAGGTTTTTTGTTTTGTTTTTGTTTTGTTTTTTTCTTTTTCTTTTTTCTTGAGATGGAGTCTTGCTCTGTTGCCAGGCTGGAGTGCAGTGGCATGATCTCAGCTCACTGAAATCTCTACCTCCCAGGTCCAAGGGATTCTCCTGCCTCAGCCTCCCGAGTAGCTGGGATTACAGGCACGCATAACCACGCCCAGCTAATTTCTGTATTTTTAGTACAGACAGCGTTTCACCATGTTGGCCATGATGGTCTCCATCTCCTGACCTCATAATCCGCCCGCCTCAGCCTCTCAAAGTGCTGGGATTACAGGTGTGAGCCACTGCACCTGGCCAAAGGTGTAAGTTTAATTGTTGGAATAAGCTACAAGTTATCAGTGAATGGGTTAAATATTTAAATACTAAACCACATTGTTAAATACGTTATAGAAATTTCTGCTGCAAACCATGTAAAAAATGTTTTAGTAAAGAGAGAAAATGGCCATCACATCCCTTTCAAATGTACCTAGTATTGGAAATAAAAAACTTCCTTCTTAACATATGAAGAGTTTGGGTTTAAGTGTTTATTATCTCCAATTTTAATATACAACTTAAAAAATTCCCTGAGGTACTGCCTAGCCCTACAAATTTATAGAAGCATAATTAGTAACAATAGTAGAGCCAAGAATTAATAATGAGGCTATAAACTTAATTAACAGCAACAGTTACCAAATGAGTGGCACTTTAATAGCTCCAAGAGTCACTTGAAAGGCTTACACTGCTGCTCAGCTTCTGTGCTGTGTGCCCTGAGTAAAATGGCTCTCCATCCAAATGAAAGTCACTTCTGATAGCCAAGAAGCATAATCAGAGCTGCATTTAAACATCAGACGTGCGTTTAAAAATGCCCCCAGTAAATCCTTCCACTGATTAACTCACAGTTGCTTTGCCTACTCACTGGTTTGCTATCCATGAGGATGAGAGATCAGGGGAGATTAGGGTACAGCCTGGAGTTGTAACCACATTAAGCGTGGAGGCAGAAAATCCTGTTTACTCAAAGGATTCCCTCAAACTGAAAACTCGAGTCTAGTGGTGATGCCATTGTTAGAGTGGGAGTGAGGGGAAGAACACAGGGACTCTTGTACCTCCCCCACAGTGATTTGGATTTTTATGGTGAAACACTCCACCATCCGTAGTGAGCTTTGTGTGTGTGTATGGATTCATATTAGGACATTCTCAACAATTGCTAGTTAATATATCAAGTACCCTAAGCAGGAAGTACCAATACAGTGATGCTAGTGAACATCTGAAAGATCCCAAATGGTGTTCATATTCCCAGAAGTGGCCTCTCCTATCTGAATCTGCAACAGCGTGTTCATTAATTAGCATAAAGGGGTATTAGAAATTGTTTTCAATGGTCAGACGAAGGCTATGAGAGATGTGTGAGTTGGCTAGAAACCTCAATGTTTCCATGAAAAGGGTGCCAGGCTTAGCTAGCCTAACACTTTCAGAGGAGGGCTGAGGCCCAGAACTTCATTCACACCATCGTCCCACCACTTCCGGAAAGACTGTCCTCAAGAAGCAGCTTCCTGATCCTGCTATCAGAGCACTGTGTCAAGCGAGGTGCCCACTGTGTGACAGGTAGTTAGACAGGCATGAGTGGGGCAGGAGAGGACTCTTCACCACCCACTAGGAATGTGAGGTGATGGTCTGACAATGATCACACTGTCTCTCTAAAAATGATAATTCAGCAACCAGTGCCAGGACACCAGGGAGAGACAAGCTTCTGATGATCCACAGCTGTAAACATTAAAGTGTTAATTGAATGCAGGCACTAGGGAGAAGCAACTTCCTAGACACGTGCATGAAGAGACAAAATGGCGAAGTATGACTTCTGGGGGCACTCCACCAGAAAAAAGGATAGGCATGCATACAACTTCCTAAACACATTGTGCCTACACAATTCCCAAGTGTAAGGAGGGCACCACACATGCAGGCAGCCCACTGTGAGGGAGGAATCAAGGGAAAGAGGCAAGCCTGGAAAGTCCTAGCATCACTGGTAAATGGAGCTCTGGACCTTCAGGTGCCCACTTGGGTCTCTTCCAAGTGAATTTTTCTTTCTTTCCTGTTCTAAAGCCTTTTTAAATAAACTTCCACTCCTTCTCTGAAACCTGCTTCAGTCTCTTTTCTGCTTTATGCCCCTCCATTGAATTATTTCTTCCGAGGAGGAAAAAATTGAAGTTGCCGCAGCCCCACATGGATTTGCTGCCAGTAACTCGGACACTTTTCACTGGTAACAACTGGGCTGCCTAAACCACTGCTCTACTCCCTTCACCCAATATATACACACTGAGAAAACAAGATGATATCAAAAGGGAAAAAAATGTATAAGTTCTGGTGACCAGGAGCTTAAATAGAGCCAAAGTACAAACCAAAAACTCTTAAAGATTGTAACTGTGGCACAGAGCAATGCTTGCGGGGAAGGGAGAATGTAATGTACATATACCTTCAGTTTGGCCCTGAGATAGTGATACAGACAAGAGACAGGGAAATACTGGGTAGAAGAGGGCAGTTTTCCAGCAAAGATCCTACCCTCAAGCCTGGAAACTACAGCCCTAAATGAGAACGGTTATCCCTGTTTTCCCACCCAAATGTTACTTTTTTGGCCCTCCCGTTCCCTACCTCTCCTGTGCCCATATAAACCTCAGACCTTAGCTGGCAGACACAAACAGCTGAACATCAAGAGGAGAAGAAGCAATTGAGTGTCAGAGACTACAAATAGATGTGGCTTAACTTCAGACAAAACAATTTCAGAGAAGAGCCTGGCCAGAGACGGCCAGGCTTCAGAGGAAGAGTACCTTCTTCCTGTACCATTCCCTTTCTAGCTCCCTTTCCCACACCATCCCCTTTCCAGCCCCCTTTCCATCAAGAGCCACTTCCATCACTTAATACAATCTTAATAAAATTCAAAGTTTACCTCAATTATGCCAGAGAAAGGCCTTCCATATTCTTGTGTTCACCATCCTTCAAGTCTATGTGACCTGATTCTTCCAGGACACCAGTTAAGAACACAGGTACCCAGAGGGCAAGGTGTAAAAGGCTGTCACCCTGACTCTCCATTGAACTGGTTAACACTTAGCTGTCTGCAGACAGAGCACTGTTTGTAATATATGCCCTCTGGGGCTCCAAAGGTCATGGACAACCCTGGATGCTGCTGTGGACCAGTGCAGGGTTCGTTCCTGCCATACTTGCCCCAGCTCCTGTACCTGCTCACCTGCATGCTCCCCCTCTAGCAGGGGGTTTGAGCATGGTAGCAGTCAAATAAGTGAGACACATCCCTTTGCAAGACCTGCAAAGAGTTCAAGGGAACTCTTAGTCTCAATAGCAAGCAGTCAAAGAGCACAGAACTGGGAGTGAGGAAACCTGGGTAATCGTTTAGCTCCAACAGTTAGCAAGTACCTTAAATGTCTCAGTTTCCATTGTGTGGATGGCCTCTGCCTCTTCATCAGGTAATTACAAAGCTTATCTGAGAACAGATGAGGAGGAAAATGTCTGGTGTACTATAAAACCCAATGTCATGTGGGTTTTGTGCCAGGACAACATATATATTCATTGAGTAACTACTATGTGTAGACCCTGTGCTGAGGTGACATATTCCAGAGGTTTCAAAAGTAAGCAGAAAGCTTATGCCTACAAAAAAACTTGCATAAGAATGTGCACAGCAATTTTATTCATAATAGCCACAAACTGGAAACAGCCCACGTGATCATCAATAAGTAAACAGATAAATTGTGATATATCCACACAAGGAAATATGACTCAGCACTAAAATGGGTACAGACTACTCACATATGCAAACAAAAATGGATGAATTTCAAAAATCTGCTGTGTGAAGGAAGGCTTATGCAAAGTAATATGTATTCTACATACTTATCCCAAATAGTACATACTATATGATTGTAGAACTGTATGAAGTTCTAGGGAAGATTAAAATAATCCATGCTGAGAAAAAAATCAGAACATTGGTTCCCTCTGTGTGCAGGTAGGGTGGAAATTGACTGGAAAGAGACCAGCATCATCATCCTGGGTGATAAGAATGTCTATGCCTTGGCTTGGGATTGGCATTGCACAGGTGTACGCATTTGTCGAAACTCATTGAATGGAAAGCTTAAAATGTGTTAATGTTGCTGGGTGTAAATTATACCTAAAATATATATAAATATTGAACTCTAGTTAATAATAGGCACGCTGAACTGTTTAGTGGTGAAGTGTACTGATTTCTGCAATTTAATTTAAAATACACCAAAAATAAGACGGAGAGAGGGATGAATACATGGATAGCCAGTGATGAAGGAAACGGAGCAAAACATTAACTGTAAAATGTAGGTGATGGGTGCAGGGCACCCACTGAACAGTTACTTCAGATTTTCTGTTTGTGTGAAAATGATCCTAATAGAATGCTGGGAACATCCATGACCATTCTTTTTCCCTTTCACTATTCGAAGCAATTTTAAGATATTAAAAAAACGAAAGTGTGTGATCAACACAGCTGCTGTAAGAACACATTTTTCAATGCATCATGAAAATTGCATTGTCTACAAATCTTGCTTGCTTTCTTTAATTATTGAAGAAGGTACAAAAGTCTTTAGTCGTAAGTAGCTCCATTTGATTTGGAACAAGACGGTATTTTAATGGACTTTAAAAAGATTTAAAGAAAGCAATTTCACTTTCTAATACAATAAATGCAAGATAATTTCTAGAAATTACGTATTTCTACATCAAAGGCATATTTGATAAGCAATGCTGGACACTTGGGTTAAAATGTTGTGGGTTATTCACCCAACAAAATATGCAGAATACATAAATGTCCATCTCCAAGCTGTTAACAGCTAGCACATTGGTGGACTGTACCAGAACCACACTGTCAAGGCTTAGGTTTGGCGTTACAAAAAAGCAACCATTGAGCCACTTATTTTTTCTTAGATATAAATGCCTAAAAATTAGGTGGCTAAATTTACCTGGTAAATTTAGGTAAACGGTGTTCCCTTTGGCTGAGCCATTGTAGATGGATATAATTAAAACAAAAATGATAAAGGATGTAGAATATACATGATTCATCCAGCTCCAGATATTATCTACAAAGATATTTAAAACAGGATAATTGTTCATCAAAGTTTATTTCAGTTATGCCAGAGAAAGGCCTTCCATATTCTTGTGTCACTGTGTGTCACCAGCTCCAGTCCCCACTGTCCCACGCTGGTTTAAGAAGACATAGGGACACAAGGACTCCCAGAACATGCCCTGAGTTTTCATCTGATTGTCATTTTGGTTCAGATCTTCTCATATTTTCCTCCCTTCCACCGCCTCACTAAACTGAAGGTGGGGTGTGGGAGAGACTGGGATTGAGGTCCCGCGTCACCCTTCTTCCATCCACGCATACTCCTACCTGCCCACACCTACCTCATGCCACTTACCGTTCCAGGTGCCGGGAATACGGCAAAGACCTGCTGACCCCAAGTTTACATTCTAACAGGAGAAATAGACAATAAACAAACAACTAAATAAATACTGTGTCAGTTGGCGATGGGAGCTAGGAAAAAAAATAAAGCCATGCCGCCTAGTCGACTCCACTGTAAAATGAGGACAATAATATCTTCTCCGAGGTGGGAAATCAGGCTGGCAATATGGTGCCTCTCCTCTTCTTCCCCTTTCCCACAAATTTGGAAATGGAACAATACAACGTCTCTGTAGAGCTTATAGCCACAAAACAAAAATAACGAACGGAAGTGGTGAGATCCAAAGATACCACAAAGAGAAAACTTGCTCTCAAAGGAAGACGACAACTTACTGAGGGTACAGTGTGAAAATGTCTAAAGAAAGAATGAATTGGCCCAGTGGGCTGATGATCAGTGTTAGAGGCACTGCAGGCAGAGACTGAGAGTGGCTGGGACTGGTGGTGGTGTCCCTATTACTATGAGGCAACCTCACCATCAGCCCTAAGGCAGGCAGGGCGGCACCGGAGCCGAGACGATCACAGCTCTGTGACCCTGTGAGTAAGATGCCCTATCCTCACTCAGCCTACACTGTTTCATGCTGATATGCAACCGTCTGGTCTTAATTTATGCTCTCATATAAATTTGCCTTCACATTGAACGCACTGATGAGAGAACATATGTATCTGGTTCACAGGATTGTTTTTTCTTTCTTCTCACAAAATAAGCAGCTGGCATCATTTTTGTGTTTTACACATCAGTCTCTTATGAGTCAGGATAGTATGTGTCAGTTTCCTAGGTATCCATTCACCTCTGTTTATGCACATCAGAATCTTGACCCTAACACAGTTGAGACCCAGCTCTCAGAAAATGGTTACCCCCTGAGGTAGTCACTATGTGGGGTTATGTCAAGTGATGAGCCTGTCTTAACTGTTTGCCTTCCTCAACAAGCAAAATGGAATGATTGCGAAAATTAAAGGCAGTGTTTGCAAAGTGCTTATCAGACACAGAATACAGGTGCTTGACATAAGCTATAAGACACACAACACTATAAGGATTTGACTCTCCCCACCTCCAGAGAGTGAACATACTCGCAGCATAGCACGACTATGCCTGTTCATTCCCTTAACCAGCCCTAAGTGCAGCCGCCAGCTCCAAATGACGTGTTTGGAATCTCCTGCACCACAGACACTCGGAAAGAAGTCCAACTATTCGGTCCTTCACCCCATCACCACAAACAGCCAGGGTCTTGAAGCCATAGCTTGCCCTCCAAAGAGCCCATGTGCCATGATGTCCACATCATGGGCTGAGAGGGTCATGCTACTTCCTTACCTGCCAAATGCTGCCTCTAGCATCCGGTCCGTCCCAGTGAGCCTGCAACCCTCTCTCTTCCAGGTAATTGTCTCCATGGCAGGAGACACCATGCTGCCTCTCTGCTCACTGTGAATGTTTGTATAGGACCAGCCCTGCCACACACACACTAAAAAACGGCTACCAGAAAACGGTGTCCTAAGCACTGCATCACTAGCAAGCATACAAAGCATCAACCCAGAACCTTTGATGTAGGTTTCAAGTGACATTTCATATGCAGAGGCTGTGGAGGTTGCTGATCTCAACTTCTTTTCATAGTTTCCACATTGATAAGCCATTTTTAAGTCCCACAAGTTTGCATTCCCTAAACAATTTACCTGCCCGAGCCATGCCTGCACTCTGTCCCGATGGAGATAAGTACCAGGCAGCATTTGACAGGGACTCACAGATGCTCCAGGCAAGTGGAAAATAAAGGACATCTACTCCAGCCCCCAAGAAATACCCAAGCCTCCATCCTGTACACTCCTTCTAAGTGGCTGTCCTTGTCACTGCTTAGTCACCTCCAATCTTAGGGAACTCATTTCTCTATAAATACAAGGCCAAAGAGGCTGGCATTGCAATCAGGGCACTTGGGGCCCTGAAGTGGGACAGGGCGAAGGGCCTGACTAGGATGAATAAGGATCTCTTTGGGGCGTGCTCCCGCTCTGCCAGTCACTCCCGGTTTGCATTCAGGTCGACAAGCCATTCCACGCTACAGCTCATTCAAGAGTTCAGCATCCTGAGAGCTATGTAGTCAGGCAGAGCCTGGTCACTCCTCACATCCCCTCAGACAATGCCCCTCACATCTCCTGTGGCCACCCACACTCTGCTTGGTGCCCCAGGAGGTGTACAGGCTGCATGCACACCAGCCTCAGGCTTGTCAGGCCCTCCCAGCGCAGTCCATCCCTCTTTCTGGCATCCTCAGCTCCCATCCCAGCACCTGTTCCCCCTGGTCTTCTCGTTACTTCATCCCCATTGATTCTCCTTCCTTTCCTGACTTCCCTTCGGACGCTCCCCACGGTGCCTGCTGAAACCCCTAGCCCACAGTCAATAAAGTCCCCAGCATTCTTAGCCCTTTCCCCGGAGAGTCCCCTCACCTTCCAGCCTCAAGCCAGACCCCAAGACCTCCCAGGCAGTGGCTGCTCGTGCCACCCCATTCCAGGTGACAGAAGGATGGAGGCGAGAGAGTGTTCTCTTCATTCTTACATGTACTATTTCCTGACAGCAGCCTTCCAACCTACTTAAATAAAGACCTGAGGTGGGAAGGAAGAGACTGAGTCATGTGGATATTAGGATGAGAATGTTCCAGAAGAGAAAGCAGTACGTACCAAGGCTTGAGGCAGGAGTCTCAAGCACCTACCTGCAGGCAGCTAATGCTCCTCTTTCTACCCGTTTGCTGCTGTCCTCCACCACCGTTTCACTCCTGGAGGACTTCAGAACCTGGGTCAGAGTCCTTCTCCGCACCCCCCACCCATCCCGTCTCCATCTTGAACAGTTCCACATCAACACAGCAGAGCCCTCCAGACACGCTGCTCTAGGGTCCCGGGCCACCTTGGTCTTCGCTGGCAAGCCACTTCAGCAATGCATCCCCGTGGCCATGTCCCAGCCATGTTAACACATAGCATGGCTTTTCGGCCACAGATGCTTCCTGCCTGGATTACTGTAACAGTTTCCCACTGGTCTCCTTCTTCTACCCTTATCCTCCTAGTATCTCTTCCTCACACAGCCTCCAAAATGGCCCTTAGAGAAGAATCTTGTCACTTCTGTGTTCAAAACTCTCCACTGTCTTGCCACCTCACTCACAGTGAACTCCAGAGAACTTACAATGACCCACCACACCCACCATGGCCCCTTGCCACCTATTCCAGTTCATCCTCGACCCCTCTTCTCCTCACTAGCAGGGAGAAGCAGGCCCCAGCCTCTGAGAACCTTTGCACACACCGTGTTCCTTCCCGTGAACACACTCTTCCCTATACATGCATAGACCATGCTCTCCCTCCACACCTTCTGGGTCCTGTTTAAATGTCACTTTATCAGAAAGGGTTTCCCTGATAAATCTAGCATCCCACCCAGCCCTGTCTGGCCCCATCACTCTCTACTGCCTAACTTGGCTTTACTATTCTTCATAACAAGCTTACCACTGGACCTGTGGCTAGTTTTGCCTCCTGAAGTTGTCTGCTTATTAGCAGATACCTCTTCCCACCACCAGAATGCAAGCCCTATGAAGGCAGAGACCATCTGTTCTGCTTGCCACTGTATCTCTGGCACCTAAAACAGTTCCTGGCTCATAAGCAATGCTTATTAAACAACTGGTGGTTGAGTACATAAACTCCAATATGCCACACTTAGCTCATCCTCTTACTCCCGCTGTAAACTGTCAGTTCCGTGACAGTGAAATGATATCATAACCATGATAATAATTTAAAATTAATGTGGTACTTAGTTCAGTGCCCAACCTAAGTATTATTCATGCATGATTCATTTTAACTGGTGTGGCTGATATTCTTGTTGTCACCACTTTCCACTTGGGAAACTAACTTCTCAGACCAGCCACAAGCCTGAGGGACTTCATCCACCATTCTCTCAGCAGAACATCAAGCTCTCCCCTTGAGACTCCAGGGTCCCCAATCTGTGGATTCCTCCAATCATCAGTCAGTTTAACAACTCACTCTCTCGGCTTCTGTTTGCTAGGTATTTACCTCTGCGGGAACTGAGGAGGAACAATGTATCACCCAATGTCATGTGGACTGGCTCAGAGTTTAGGCCTCTGTGACACGCAGTTGTGTTAACTTGGCAAGGCCACAGTACCCGGTTATCCCATCAAACGCTAATTGAGGCTTTGCTGTGGAGGTATGTGATTGATGTGGTTGGCAGCTACAACCAGCTAGCTGCCAGTAAAGGAGATAACCCCTGATCAAGCAGGTGAGCCTGATCTCTTTGGCTGAAGGTTTTAAAAGCAAAACTGAGGTTTCCCTGAGGAAGATGAAATCCTGCCTCGAGACTGCAGCATCAGCTCCTGCCTGAGTTTCCACCCTGCAGGTCTGTCCTGGAGATTTCAAACATACAACCCCCACAGTTGCATAAGCCAATTCCTTGAAATAAATGTGTGTGTGTGTGTACACACGCATATATATCCATCCCACTGGGTCTCTGGAGAACCCTGAGTGCTACAGTGTCCAATATTAGTTGGATGCTCAATGTCTCTTAGCAGTCCTCTACATTGTCCTTGGGCTCTATCTCTCATTCCTCAAAACCCCGACTAGCTTTTTAAGCTCCCCCAACTCTGCCCTCCTGTCTTTTAGCAAGTGCCTTTTGTTTTTCAATTTCACAAAGACAATTAAGGCCATTAGGTCTAAACACCTTTAACTTCCAACCTCACGCGTATAAACAGCTTGGTGCTTACAGCCATCCTTGCCTTCTTCTGTCAACGCTGACCATAACTCCCAGAAGGGACAACCATAGGCGCCATGTGTGTGACATTCCTCTCTCCTCACCACAGGAGAAGATGCCAGATCCAAGCAGAACTAAAATGGACATTAGTTGTTCTGTCCAGCCCAGCCCGTCAATATCTCTTCCTTTGGAAAACTCTTTTGTTCCCTTTCCATCTGGTTCTACTAAGCCTGACAACTTGATACCTCAATCCCAAGTCCATCAGATGATAAGGAGCTCAGGTTGAGTCACTGGTTGATTCATCCAAAATATACTACATCCCCCTGCACAAGGGATTGGCCCATGGGATTGGCACAGGATGAAATGAGGCCAGAACCTTTCCTCAGCAGCGTTTTGCATGGATGGTGGAGGGGCAAGTCTGATTTCTCATGTGTTACTCAGAGCTATAAGGCTGTATCTCCAGATCTGCCAATGGCTATATAAACCACACTATGAAGAGCCTGAGGTCAGCAAATCAGCAAAAGTTGGAAGGGAGAGAGAATCCTGATCATATTGTTTGAGTCCCAGAATCTCAGAAGAAGCTTTATTGAGTCCCAGAATCTCCAAAGGGAGATTTATCCTTGGACTTCCCAGCTCAGTAAGCTGGTACATTTATGTTTCTGAAGTTAATTTGATCTGTGCATCTGTCACTAGCATACCAAAGTCCTAACTATTATAGAAACGAATTTCTTAGAAATGTGGGACAAAGGCCCTAAATGACTCTGTCAGTTATCTGGGGAGAGCTGTGGCCAGAATCAACCCCCCAATCTGCCATATATTTAACAATATGGTAAAGAGCACTGCTGAAGCTGGGGTCCCTACAAGTGGACATGGAGGGTACATGTAGGGGGTACCAACCCACAATGGGAAGCCCTGGCTTTAGAGCGTCAGGATGGATACCAGGCATCCACCAGACACAAGATTTTCCCCATAGGGTCAAGATCCGCTTGACCAGGGGAGCGGTGGGGGACAGGGCCTGGTATTAGAGAGCCATTAGGTACGTGTGTGGGAAGCTGGTGGGGTCAAAGGATGGCTGGAGTCAGGAGGTCAGGTAAATAACTAGTTAAGAAATCAGCATGAAAGTATACAGATATTTTTACTTAAAATCATTCATAAATCATACAATTTTCAGAAGGGTTTATTTTACTCCAGTTTTGTAAGATGTTACCACTGGGGGACAATGGAATCTCTTTGTGTTATTTCCCACAAAAGTATCTACAATGATCTCACAAGGAAGGGAAGACAGAAAACAAGGAGCAACTGTAGAAGAAAAGTAGATGAGGTGGGAAAACAACTTACTTTCCATCTTGGCATCAATGACCTTCAAGTTCTCCCAACTAGAATCTTCAGTGTTTCTTGTCTGTTTGCTCTCCCAACTCCACCTCTTTGCTCAGTCCCTAAGCTGCCTGCCCCAATTCCAGCGTATCTCCGAACTCAGTCCTACAATACTATTGCTGCATTCGATGCCTCTATTCATGTTCATCTTCTATCACTCAATGGTTGCAGTGACTTTCTAGTTGGTCTCCCTGCCTCTGACCTCACCTTGCTCTATTTCCACTGAATCACCAGAATTATCTTTCTTAAATACAAATCTGAAGGCATGCCTTCATTTAAAATCCTGCAATAGGTCCCTACTAACAAGATGATGAACACATTTGTTAACATGGCATCCTACTTTTGTATTTTTATTTATTTTATTACTATTTTTTTTTTGAGACAGAGTGTGGCTCTGTTGCCCAGGCTGGAGTGCAGTGGCATGATCTTGGTTTACTTCAACCTCCGCCTCCTGGGTTCAAGCAATTCTCCTTCTCCTGCCTCAGCCTCCTGAGTAGCTGGGACTAGAGGCGCCCACTACCACCACGGCT
This sequence comes from Ateles fusciceps, assembly GCA_036589455.1. Classification (NCBI taxonomy): domain Eukaryota; kingdom Metazoa; phylum Chordata; class Mammalia; order Primates; family Atelidae; genus Ateles; species Ateles fusciceps. The sequence continues at coordinate 4,833,912 of JAZHEH010000228.1, read as the reverse complement.
TTTTTTTGTATTTTTAGTACATACAGGGTTTTACCATGTTGGCTGGGCTGGGCTGGTCTCGAACTCCCGGCCTCAAGTGATCTGCCCACCTCAGCCTCCCAAAGTGCTGGGATTACAGGCATGAGCCACTGCGCCTGGCCTACTTTTGTATTTTTCTATTCATTCTTCTGGTTACATGAGGTGCTGTTTCCTCATGGTTCCCACAGGGAAATCCTACTTATTCATCAAGATTCAGTTTAAATGTCCTTCTGCTGTAAAGATCTCCTGGCACTCTAATACAGAACAGGTTCCCACTAATCCCAGGACACACATGTCTTTATAATTATAATTACTGGCACATAAATTGCTCTTCCTCCCTCCCCAGTCAAGTACCTGGCATGCTCGGACCCCCAAAACATACCCAGCCACAGCTAATAGAAGTTTTTCTTTTCTCCCAGAGGACCCTCTATACAGACACATCCAGTTATGTGCCACAGTTTAGCTAGTTAAACAGAAGAAATCATATTCTTCATCTCATATACTTTAATATGACAACTAGATTCTAAAACTTCAACATCTGATAAAATATGCAAAATAATAACATACCAGTTAAAATGCTCTGTTCTTTCAAAATACTGTTTGAAGGCCAAATTATAACTTATGATTGTGCCTGTGCTTATGAACAATTTGTAGAATGACTGGGCATTGGGAAGGGGCTTCAAAGCCTTAAAATCATTATTGCCCAAAACACTAGGAGTTTGTGAGGACCTTTATTCAATGTTTTCATCATTTTAATATTGTAGTCTTAGTTTAGATGCCTCCAGATTAAGAAAAATCTCCTAAACCTTGTGCAGTGATGCTTGCCCGTAGTCCCAGCTACTCAGGAGGTTGAGGGGAAAGGATTGCTGGAGCCCAGGAGTTCAAGTCAGGCCTGGGCAACACAGTGTGACCTTGTCTCTAAAAAAACTTTTCAAAATTGCACAGTATGCAATATTAAAATAAAAAGAAGGAATGAAGGGGCTCACGAAACCCACATTATCAAAATAAAGTGAGAAGATTCACTGTATGTAACTCTTTGTCAATTTGATTGAACACATGAAGGCACATACAACAGCTTCATATTTTTAATCACTTTACAAACACCTGCAAGAATCTATTTCTTTGGAAGAAATGTGGATCTAGTGGGGAGACGCAGATGGATGTTGTGTATGTATCTGACTGGTCTGATTTGTTTGGTGTCCTCAACAGCATGCATGGGCATGGTGGCTCACACCTGTAATCCCATCACTTTGGGAGGCCAATGTGGGCAGACCGCTTGAGGTCAGAAGTTCAAGACCAGCCTGGCCAACATGGCAAAAACCCATCTCTACTAAAAATACAAAAAAAATTAGTCAGGCATGGTGGAGTGCTCCTGGAGGCTGGGGCAGGAGAATCTCTTGAACCCAGGAGGCGGAGGTTGCAGTGAGCCAAGATTGTGCCACCGCACTCCAGCCTGGGCGACAGAGCATGACTCTGTCTCAATCAATCAATCAATTAATAAAGTATGTAAGAATCACCTGGGGATCTTGTTAAAATGAAGATTCTGATCCAGGATGTGTGGCTGCGATTCATGGTTCACTTGATTCATTCACTTGATGAGTGAATGGGCACCTAGTTCCCCAGTTGATATGGATGCCACTGGTCCATGGACCACACTTTGAGTAGTAAATGCTACAGAGCTTATGCATGATATAAAATCGGAAGTCCCGGGGCGCGCCCCAAAACATATCAGAGCCATAGCTAATAGAAATGGTTTTCTCTTCTCCCAGATATCCATCCATAGACACATCCAGTTACATGCCACAGTTTAGCTAGACAAAAGAAATCATATTCTTCATCTCATATACTTTGGTATGACATCTAGATTTTAAAATTGTAGTGTCTGATAAATATGCTAAGCAAGAATATACCAATTAAAATGCTCCCTTCTTTAAAAATGCTCCTTTTGAAGGCCAAATTATAACTTGCTTTAGGAACTGCTAAATGTCTAATTAAAAATGATTTCAGTGGTATGTTCAGTTTTTTCCTTTGAAATTTCAGAGACTATGGTTGATTGCTTTCAAAGAAGGGGGTAGACGTGGGCTATAGATTTGGATTTTTATGTATTTTTATTTTCCAGAACAAAGTAAAAAGTGAAAATTATATCTAAACACCCTTAAACTCTGTAGGAATTTCCTTTTTAAGCAAGAAAACTGGATGCTACAAAGCACCTGTTTCTTCAGAGACTCCAAAATTAACCATAACAGCAGCAAAAATCCCAAATGTTAATTGCTATAAGCATAGAAAGATGTTAGAAAAATCTCACTTATGGAATCAGCCTAAGCATCCATTGACACTTAAAGTATACATAAATATTACAGAATATTAGCAGCCAGTGAACATGACAGATGGAACTTATTGAAGTAGATATTTAGGATCTAAGTGAGGAAGTCAGATTTGACTACACTAAGTATAGTACGATCCTATTTTTGCAAAAAGCACAGAATGTTTGCTAGAGGAACACATGCTATTGTATTAACATTAGGTGTCTTCAGTCATAGTATTACAACAAGTTTGATTTTTCTTTTTCCAAAGCGAATGATTTTTGGCAGGGCATGGTGGCTCATGCCTGTAATCCTAACACTTTCGGAGTCTGAGGCAGGCAGGTCACTTGAGCCCAGGAGTTCAAGACCAGCCTGGGCAACATGACAAAAACCCATTTCTACAAAAAATAATCCAAAAAAAAAAAAGCCAGACAAGGTGATGCATGCCTGTAGTCCCAGCTACCCAGTAGGCTGAGGTGGGAGGATCACTTGAACCCAGGGAGGCTGAGGCTGCAGTGAGAGGTGATCGCATCACTGCACTCCTGCCTGGGCAACAGTGTGAGGCCCGATCTCAAAAAAATAAAAATAATAAACAAACACAGTGAATGGTTTTAAAAAAATCTAATTTATAACAGGCCCAAACCAAGCCAAGGGCCACTTCATATATCGCAAGACTCACTCTGAGGTTGCAAGACCCATACGCCAGAGATATCATTTTCATTTGCAGTGATAAAACATAAATATAAAGCCTAAGCCCAACCCAGGAGCCTAATGTCATTAGTAGGACATAATCCTATTAAATTCATCAAACGCATCTTCAGTTAAGGCTCTGTTGCTAAATATGGCACCAGGCCTTGATGAGTGAATGGGGCATCTAGGCTTGCCACACAAGATGGGTAAACCTGTAATATTCTTGCAGAGAAGTAAGTATTTCTGTGGCAATTCTGACAGATTTAAAGGTGGGAGTCGAGGCCATGAGGACTTAAATTCCCCTAGTTTTGCTTTCTCTCCATTTTTTTTCACCCAAACCATGCCCTTTCCCTTCTTGTTACAGCTGAGTCATAGGTGGAGCCACTTGACTTAGGGAAGCAGCAGACTGGGTGGTTTAGGCTCAGGTCAGAGGTTCTTGATTTGGAGTCCAGAGAGCAGAAGTCTATAAATCCCCGAGAGATTAAACATAATGCTTTATATGCTGATGCACATGCATTTGTGGGAATCAGGTTCCATGCCTTTCATCAGATTCACAAAGTGTACAATGATCTAAAAAACTTGTGAGTTATCGGTACACAACTTTTTAGGCATAGGAGACATAAATTTGAGCATATCCATGATTCTTGTATGTATAGATAAAGTACTAAAATTATTTTATATGCCATATTCAAATACAAATAACTAAATAAGACCACATAGAACAAAAAAAAAAAAGAAAAAACACAAAAGCCTCTAAGGTACAAAAACAAAACCAAAAAAAAACCCAAACCATACCCAAACACCATTTATTTTTTTCTTCTTTTTTTTTTTTTTTGAGATAGGGTCTGGCTCTGTCACCCAAGCCGGAGTGCAGTGGCACGATCTTGGCCCACTGGAACCTCTCCCTCCAGGCTCAAACAATCCTCCCACCTCAGCTTCTTGAGTAGCTGAGACTAGGTGATGCCACCACACCCGGCTAATTTTTGCACTTTTTTGTAGAGATAGGTTTTCACCTTGTTGCCCAGGCTGGTCTCGATCTCCTGAGTTCAAGTGATCTGCCTACCTCGGCCTCCCAAAGTGCTGAGATTACAGGAGTGAGCCACCTTGCCAAGATCCATTTCTTATTGCTTGTTGCAAATTTGAAACTTTCTTCCTCTTAAATATTGTATTTCAACTATTGAGGGCAAAAATCCCAATAATAAATACAAGTTGAATTGTTTCTCAGATATTTTCCTACAAAATGTTTTAATGATTTTGCTATGTCTAATTTGTTTCTGTATCTCTTCTCTCAGTTGTCTCCTGCAGTGGTTCTCAATTTTAGCAATCCTAGGCATATTCTGGGGTGCTTACTAACCACACAGATTCCTGGGGCCCTAGCCCCAGAGGTCTAAGAGTATAGCCCAAGAGCATATCTTTTTAATAAGCTTCTCAGATGATTCTGATGCAGGTGCTTTTCTTCCCATTTGTAGAGTAACACTGACCTAATGGAACCTTTTTTCTATGCAAAACCCCCCTTCTGGATCATTTGAAGCAATCCCATTGCATCTCTGGGTAAAGCATTTCTCTTCCTGAATCTGGAATAAGACTCATCTAACCTTCTAAGTGGCCCTTGTCTATTACTAGACTAGGTGGCATCACCTTGCCTTAGCCATTCCAGGCAAACTTCCAGATTTATCTACATGAATAGTCTCTAAATGGGTCACATCTCCTCGATCCACAAACATAAGTGTTCTAAGCATAAACACAAATTGTCACACTAATTAGAAGTTGAACACAGATTTTTTTTCACAACCTTATCACTGGCAGGGACTAATGACTATAATAAATGGAAATCTTAATATACCCTATTAGACGTGACAATCAGAGGTGTGATCAAGGCACAACTAATGAATTTGCTAATTGAAACTCAATGCTACATCACCACTGGGTTTTAAATCATTACAAGAATCTATTTAAGAGGGTGAGTTAAGCTGCAAGATAACCTTAAGGCCAGGTTTGTGAGGCTGTTCCATTGCTGCCTCCCATAATAAAAACTGGGAAGAATATCTTCGAAGTTTCTCTTTTTCAGGGATGACAGACTCATCATTGTGAAGTTTAATGAGAAAATTTCATCAACAAATTTGAACTCTTGAAGGGAAAGTCTTTACAGAATTCTAAGGAGTTTTAATTAGCATGCAGTTAAATCTCATTAATTTGGATTCCACAAACACAAAGTTTGTTGTAATTTGCTCAGAAGCCACAATCAAGTTGGAGTTTGTGATATGGAGAAAGGCCTTGTAAAGCAAATTAATGAGATAAATAAAACTGCCCAGGAAAAAAGATTTAACCTTTGTGAGTACAGTACTCAGTTTTGGATGTGAAAAACTTGAAGACCATTCAAACGAAGTGATTTGCTCATGGACACATCCACAGTAAAGAAAATGAGCACTTAAAGCTTCTGTCTTCCTGTCCAGAACTCTCTTTATCCTATTATTACTGATAACTTCTCTATTAGTCAGATGTATATCTTATTGTACTCAATAAATGTTAGCAAGCTAACTGGAGCTCAGATGCTGTACATGACACTTGGTAACCTATGGGTTACAGAATCAATGACTTATTGTTTTGCAAGCTCACCCTACATTTTTGCCATTGGTATTATTCTAGTTATATCTGTCACAGCACCCTTAAATGGAATCAAAGTGATCCCAATCTATAGTGGTGAAGGTTCTAGAATCATGCTGATTCCAGGAAGATGGGAACTGGACCTGTCCCACCCTGCACTTTGGTACTCCTGGAGACTGGGCACATGTTACTGCTGAAATCGTACGTTAAGAAAAATAACACTCATGACATCTACAACAGTTTCAAGGGTTCCAGGAGACGCTAAAAAAGTACAGCAAAGGGAGCTCCCCAGGAGGTAAGTGGGATAGATGCCATATACCTGGAGAATTCCTGTTCTGGGATCTGGCCCTCAACATCCTTACAGACTCAAGACCTGGCTTGTTATCACAGGCAGAACAGATCTCTTGGAGGTGGGGGTGGAGGACTTACATTAACTAAGCTCAGACAGAGATGCTGATTCATAAAATCTTCTATGTAAATGCATTAACTGAACTGGCAATCAGATCACAATGCTAATATTAGATTAGTTCCTATCCCTCTTATAAATTACATGGGAAGTCAAATCCAAACAGCAGATTGTTCAGTGAGCATGAAAGTGGAATAAGAATAATAAACTTTAATGACATATTCACAGTAGGGATGAAGTGGACATGTTACTCACCTATTTCACATCCAAACATCTCCTTTTTTCTTCTTAGCACTTCTCCCCATGGAGCTGCAAACAAGTGGGTTTAATGGCCTTAACCCCAGTTTCCAGGGAGGGCCCTACTAGCCCAAGCCAACTAGCACACAGGAACTCTCCAGACAAACTAATGGAATAAAGTGTTGATATGGGATCTAAATTAGCAAAATCAGTGAAGCTCAAGAATTTTCAGTTTTACAAGGGGAAAACAGATGCTTTCTATGTCTTTGCTACATTTTTGCATCATCACTGTTGATGATTGTGTTTGGCTGAATGTATCAATTAGGTTTCTTTGTTTCCCCTCCATTAAAAAAAAAAAAGAGTAGAAATGAATGCCCTCACTTGTTCAAGGGCTTTAAAATGTCAGATTAAAGGTCCTAGCAAGCCTCCTGGCCTTTCCCTCATGAGTGCAAGATGACCTCTATAGTTCCAGAAATGATGACCAAGCCCACAATGTAAGGAGGAATGTACAAGAAAGAAAAGCAGTTCTTAGGATACCAAAACTTTTTTTTAGAAATAGTTAGTACAATTAAACTTAAGTCTCACTCACTAGGTCCCATGACCACCTCCCTAGATAGTAGGAAGTTTGGGAAATGTAGTATTCTAGTAGAGTCATTGCAAAAAACAGATGTTTCTGTTAGGAAGAAAATGAGAATGGATAATTGATAATTTTATGCAAATTTTGTAGACATAAATTGTAAAATCTTGTGATTTTTTTTTTGGTAAGTAAAAAATTGTAATAGCAGTGGCAGTAGTAGTAGAAGAAATATATTTCTCCCAAGGTATGACTTTATGATTAAATCTCTGGGACACACTGGGATCTGACTTCAAACAGATAAGTAGAGGTAATAAGATAGCAGTGAGTGATGAGGAACTGGTATCCTCTTAGAAGCTAGGCAAGGTCTTTCTAAGGTCTTCAGACAGGGTTGTGTCCTTCAGAGGATAAGAGCTGCTGCTCCTGCTGATAAGGAGGATTTAGAGAGGTTGAGATTATGAGTCATCTGAATCCTCCCAAATGTCTCTGCTCCAATTCTCAGGGTCCCATTCTTTCCTTTCCAATGCCCTAACTTTCACTTAAGAAACACAGACAGTCTTTAAATTTAGCCTATAATTCAGTAAGTCACAGAACCAGAGCATATGTTTGATGCTCAACTTCATCAACCCTGTTACTATAAGAGATGATATCCTTTTAGGCCAGTCAAAAATTCTCTTGTTTTCTGAGACTACATTGAGGCAAGAATTTAAAACCTTGAGGCTATTTTATTTTTCTTTAAGATTTTTTTAGCACAATTACATGTAGTCAGTACAGCTACATTTGTTTAAAATATTATATGGAAGCAGCCACTTGAGTTTCCCAAAATGCTGCCTTCAGTAGGCACTCCACTCCAATTAACCATAACCAATATTTAAGGAAATGTTTCCCTCCACATGCCTTCAAACTCAACTATGTTAAATAGCTAATCCCAGGTTCCCATTTACTTGACAGTCCATTAGGTACAAGTATTTCCAGCACCAATTACTACTCTTAGTTGTTAAATCAGAATCTACTTTATCCAGGCTAAGTAGAAAATGATCAATAGAGGATATAAGTAGTTCACAGAATCTCTGGGAGGGCCTGGAAACCAGGCGTGGATAATATAGATCCAGGAACAACTCAGATGAGGGGAAAAAATTTCATGTGGAATGTTTTTCAATTTGTTTTTGTCATCTCTGATTTCTTTCAGCAGCGTTTTGTAATTCTCGTTGTGGAGGTCTTTCACCTCCTTGGTAAGCTGTATTCCTAGATATTTGATTCTTTTTGTAGAAATTATGAATGGGATTGCATTCTCGATTTTGCTCTTAGCTTGAATGCTGTTGATATATATGAATGCTACTGATTTCTGTTCACTGATTTTGTGTCCTGAAACTTTGCTTAAGTTGTGTATCAGATCAGGGAGCTTTTAGGCAGAGACTATGGGGTTTTCTAGGTATAGAATCATATTGTCTGCAAACAGGGAGAGTTTGATTTCCTCTCTTCCTATATGGAACAACTGAGAATGTCCATTGGAAGAAAAAAAAATGAACAAGGACCCCTGCCTAACACCAGATACAAAAACATTCTGGATAGAGTCAAGATTTAAATGTAAAATATGTAACAATAAAAATACTGGAATAAAAATTTAAAATTCCATGTAATCTTGGAGATAGAGTAAGAGATCTTTAATGACAAAAGGAAGATAAATTCAGCTATTAAAACATATAGCAAAGATACCCAAAACAAAAATAAGACAAGCAATAGAAAAGTATCTGCATAACATATAACAAAGGATTGATATCCGTAATATACAGCTTCTAAGAACTGATGAGAAAAAAATTAAGTCACTTAGTTGGACAAAGGATTACTTACATGAACAGGTAAGTAATCAAAGACTGCATTTAAATGTACAGTAAATTAAGAAAATATGCTTAACCTCACTAGTTAGTTGGCAACAAGGAAATAGTTTTCTCCTAAAATTTCACAAATATTTTAAAAAAATGAAACAGTCAGTAAAGATGAAGAATAATCAACATGAGAAACACATTGCTGGTGGGAATCTACAGTCAATCCTTATTATTTGTGGTTTCTGTATTCACAAATTTGTACATACTCTCAAATGTATTTGTAACCCCAAAGCCAATACTTGTGGCACTCTGGAGAACATTCATGGTCATTAATGGTTATGTACAGTGTGGTCACCCAGCATGCATGTTCCCAGTCCAGGTAGAACAAGATGACATTCTGTTTTCTTGTTTCACCCTCATAATGTAAACCAGTATCCTTTTGTTGGTCAATTTAACGCCACATTTTCTGCACAGGGCCGAATGCCTATCTAACACATGAACTTTCTCCATAACACACTTTTACAGACTTTAGTCAAGGCACTTTAGTTTATAAAGTGCCTTATGGAGAAAGGTCATGTGTTAGATAAGCATTGTTCAGGCATAAGACATATTGCTGGCCATGAGTTCAATGGCAGGTTATCGGTAATATATAATAAATAAGCTGTATTTAAACAGAAACACATGTAAAATAAGATAATTATTGATGGGTTGACAAAAATGTGACCAGGAGCTTACAGCAACCTAACCCTGTATTTCCTCAAGACTTAGTCATTAATATTAATATATTGATACAACATATTAATACATTAATACAGTGAGTCAACATCTGCTACTTTAGTGCTCAAGGTGATTTTTATAGGACATAACTAAGCGGAAACATGATAATCAACTGTAATTTACCTTAAGCTTTTAGGAAAGGCATAATACTAACAATTTAAAATGAACATAGCCTTTGACTCAGAAATACCGTTTCTGCTCATCTATCATCCCCAAAATAAAGGCATTTGTAATGGCAATGAAATAAAACACATGCAACAACAATAGGAAACAACCTGAATGGTCATCTATGGGACATGCTTAAATATCCTAATAATCCATACCATAGAAAAATGGTATAATTTAAAATAATGTAATTCTTCAAAGCTTTTTCTTTTTTTCAACGTTTCCTTATGATAATGGACTACTGTGCCAGTATTTAGCCTTAAATGGAGTTTAGCATCCCTTTTGAGCTGCATTTTCAAGCAACCTGACACACATATGAATATGTTTGTATGTGTGTGTGTAAATGTATGTGAATACACATATAGATGTACATACACTTTTTTATAAAACCTGGAGTGTTTGGCATTATGACTTAAGTAAATCTCAAAATATTTATAATATGACCTAGTTTATAAAAACAAACAAGAGAAGCAAAAAAAAAAAAAACACCTCTTAAAAAATGTATGTATGTTTGTAAGTGTAAAAAATGGGATGGAAGGGTGCTCATTTTCACCAGGCTGCTAGTATTGTTACCTCAGGGCAAAAGAAAAAGAGGGATCAACTAAGATTTACTTTTCTTTTCCTCATATTTGCATTCCTGGTTACAATGAGCCAATACTGTGTTAATTTTTTTTAATTAGAGAAAAACTCTAAAAAAGAAAATTCAGTTGAATACAGATTCTTTGAGCCCACCCAAATTATTTTTGGTGTCTATACAGTAAAGCCCTCGGATACATATTTTTACAGAGACCTCAGGAAATTCTTTTTTTTCTTTTGAGATGGAATTTCGCTCTTATTGCTCAGGCTGGAGTGTAATGGCACAATCTTGGCTCAAAGCAACCTCTGTCTTCTGGGTTCAAGCGATTCTCCTGCCTCAGCCTCCTGAGTAGCTGGGATTACAGGCATGCGCCACCACCCCCGGCTAATTTTGTATTTTTAGTAGAGACGGAGTTTCTCCATGTTGGTCAGGCTGGTCTTGAACTTCCAACTTCAGGTGATCCGCCCACCTCCAGCTCCCAAAGTGCTGGGATTACAGTAGTGAGCCACCGCACCTATCCAGGAAATTCTCATGCCTGTGGTCTTCTTACCACACTGTGAGAATCCCAGCTATGTGATGATATCACCTTAAAATCCAGGCAGTCTTCCTGTGGGAATGCAACTGATGAGGTTGTTACAGCTAAATGCAATCATCTCCAGTTCGACCTTCATGAGACTGCTCCTGTATCACCTTGATTAAGGTTTTGGGTGTCTCAAATTCTTTAACCATGCATTGATTGACAATCTGTTCCTTTCCCATCACAGATGGATAATGGCATCCACTGCATGTGGGTTTTCCCTCGTTTAACTCCTGGGGGGCACTTTGACTTCCCTTATATTCGAGCTGTTAGGGCAAAGGGTCTACTGCTAGCCCCCTGAACCAAGAACTTTGTCATTTTCCATAGAAAGGTTTTTATTAGGAGGAGCTATCACTATAACATTAAACTCCCACCCCACTGTGGCCCTGTTTTTCTGTTGCTGAGGAAGAACTTGGTTATCTTTACCAAAAGGTCAAAGTTATTTCTTTATATACATTTGAAAGTAAATGTTTTTTTCTCCAAAACCAAATCTATTTTCATCTATGTAATTATCAAAGAGAACCGTGACCTTGTCGTCCAACATAAGAATTATGTGTCTTATCAAAGGCATAGACGGAGGAAAGCTGAGAGACAAGCAGGAGATGAACAGCAACCAGAGAGAGAGAGAAACACGTACCTCAGCACATTTCAAGGCTGATCAGCTCTTCAGTCTTATTTCTACAGGCTCATTATTTCACCAGAACGGTTCCCAGTCAGCAAGTATCATTTTGAACTTATGTTAATTACTGTCTCCTTAGAACCAAAATTGTAATACCTGCAATCTGATGTGCACATGTTTGTACTTTCCTTTACATGTTAGTGAAATAATCTTTACATTACCTTACTACGTTTCACATTTAAAGAGCCTAGAAAGAAATGTACCCTACATGGTAGGATTCCTGTCCTCTTGGTAACAAGATTGATAATTCCTTGTGTTGGTGCGATGCCTTGCATGTGTTTTGTTGTCCCTGTGGTAACAAATTGGAGTTAGGATAAATGACAAAGCCTGCGTGAATACACCTTTCTATGAATGTAAAGATGTCCCGTGACACCTTTGGCTAGACCAAAGGCTATATCCTGCTCTGGGCGAGGCCTGAGCCTTATCAAGTGAGGCACTGAGCACATCAATGAAACAAACTAGCTCTGAAGTCCACGTAATTCTCAACAGAGAACTTGGACCTACAGAATAAGGTAAAATACATACTTCCATATACTGTTTGTCGTGAGATCTTTAGATGATAGAGTGAACAATCGGTAGCATATAGTATTATTTAAGTATTTATGATACTTTCTGTTTTCCAGAACCTCAGGAAGACTTTAGAAGATCTAGGAAGGTAAGGGAGGAACAGAGAATCATTCCCTTTCTTTCTATCGCTACCCGTTGTCAGCAAAGCATCATCCCCCAAGTACTCAGAAATAGAAACAGCCTCAAAGAGATGATGGCCTGCATAAAGATCATGTCTCTGGCTGATTGGTTGAAGTCAAGAATGAGTTTTTACACATTTGAACAGTAAAGCCTGCTGGAAAAGGGGGAAGAGAAGAGTTGATAGCAGCCCCTGGTGCTGAAATCAGCAATGGAAGCAACAAGTTGCAGAGTTTGACAGTGAAACGCACAATAAGGAATACAATTAGAACTGTTTTCTGGTCTGTGTTACCTGGAACTCACTAAGGGAAAGGCTACACAGTGTCCTGATGAGAGTCATAGACCAGAAAAGAGAGTCATGGAGTTCTAACCCTGGTCCGGCCACTTACAAGTCAGGTAAATTTACGCAAATCGCAGATCTTCAAATCTCATTTTTCTCATTTGTATTAATAAATGAGAATAATTTCTATATCACGTTGCTCTGTACAGCCTCATGGCTGGATGGTTTTCTTCTATCCTTACCTGTTTCTTTCCTTACCCTACCCGCCATGTTTTTTTAAGAGACGGTGTCTCACTATTTGCTCAGGCTGGACTCAAACTCCTGGGCTCAAGCAATCCTCCCACCTCAGCCTGCCAAGTAGCTGAGGCCACAGGTGTGTGACACTGCACCCAACTTTCCTGATCTCTTTTTTGAAAAAGGGCTGCATATACATAGTCTTCTACATATTAGACATCTAATTAAGCAATTTTACTATTAATTGCCATTTTAACGGTTCTTTTTCTTCTAACATTTGTGTTCCTTGGGGGCTAAAAATAAGAGTGATCAGATGCCTGAATTGCAGCTCAATCACTTTTTGGAAAATTAGTTTACATTATTTTATTCTTGTTAATTTTTAAACTTAAGAGATTGTAATTTATATATATACATGCTAGATAGAAAGTTATAAATTCTAGGATTATTTTTAAAACACTGTCATTATGGCAAAACCCCATGTCCACCAAAACTACAAACAATCAGCCAGGCATGGTGGCACGTGCCTGTGGTCCCAGCTACTCAAGAGGCTGAGGTGGGAGGATTGCTTGAGCCCAGGAGGTGGAGGCTGCAGTGAGCCGAGATTGTACCCATTGCACTCCAGCCTGGGTGACAGAGACCCTGTCTCAAAAAAAAAAAAAAAAAAAAAAATCCTGGCAATCACTGCTTGATTACCCTCCACCCCTTCCCACTTGACTCCTTTACCCAGGTAATGCAATACAACTGGTGTAGAGATCTGACAGGTAGGACTTTCAAAAGGGATAGGTGGTCAGGTACCTGTATGTTCCTGCTTTGAAATGTTCCCCTTCCTTTCAGAAAGTGATGTAAAGAGTTAGAAAGATGCCCTGTTCCTCTCTGGATATACAGGATATCCACTGACATCCTTGGAACTGGGTCTACCCCACCACTAGGGAAGATGAATTCCTTTACTCTTGCATGAGCCTGCAAAGGGGGTTATGTTGCGGGTTTGTGTCCAACTGTAAGACTAGAGACTCACTCCTAGAGGGCATGTACTGATTCGGGGGATTTCCTTTATCTTCCAAAATTAATGATAGTGACAAACACATACTGGGAAACAAACACTGATTAAGCACAAAGGGGAGAGATGTCACAGAAAGCAAGAATACAAAGCTGTAATAATTTATTAAATCTCTGATGTGTCACTGGAGAACTTCCAGAGTAACATGCCTGCCAATTTTTGAAAAATCTCAACTGTATGCAGCTACCCACATCATCTATTCACAATTCCCATGGACAGAAACACTGCCTTCATGGCCCCACATAAATCATAACACTATCTGCCTCGTTTTACCATTACTGTCCTCTCTGATGAAATTGTTGGCGGCTAACACAGGCAATTCAGCAAGGTCAGCTTAGCGAAAGTGAGTCTTTGATTGGGTTATCAATATCAATGTAGACTAGACAATGTATCATACGTATTCATAATTAGCACTGCCACATCCCCAAAACATTGCCCAGTGCTTCACGCCTTAGAAATCTTGGTGTTGAGTCCTCAAAATGGACACAAAGGGAGTTGCGTGCAATTGTGGAGTCTGGAGGGTACTGCTGGTCACAGCTATTCTACTTTTTAAATTCTGGCCTTTCTCAGGCACGCCAACATCTGTGGCTCTAGGTGCTCTCCCCCAGGTAATATACTGGTTCCATGTTAGTTTCTTTGGTGACAGCTTTAAATGTTTAGAAATCTGACCTGAGATAAAACCTAACTGCCTGGCTACTTCACCTCTCTCAGGTTATGGCAAAGCTAGATAAACTTGTAGTTGATTTACTGGCCATGTCCAGTTTCTAATTTTAATTGCAAGTATCTTCACTGCCTGCCTCTCCCCTTATTTTACCAGGCTTGATGTAATATCCAACATAACTCTACATTCCTTAGAATCAAACATGGAGAAAATAGTAACTCAGCCCTCTTCTTTTTTCCTTCAGGCTGGACATTGTTTCCTAAATTCAGAGGCTGTCTAAAAATAGGGTCTTTGCTGTTGAACTTTGTATCCCAAGTCTGTTCTCAGATAATTCTTGGGTTTGGGGGTCATTGTGGATCTCAGGAACTTAACATCATCTATTCTATTACATTTTCTCTCTTGGTTACTGGACCTCTGCCTTCAGCTGAATCCTTCCCATAAGCTTGAAACCTGTTCAAATATCTCACATCAAAAATAAATTATTTCCTAGTCCAGCCACTGTTCTATTACTCTCTTTACTGCTAATTTGAAGGAAGGGTCTATACCCACAGCTCAACTGCCTTAGCTTCCACTCATTCCTCAACCTACCAGTTTAACTTCTAGCTCCATAACTCCCCAAAAACAATGCTTGTTAAGGTCACTAATAACCTTCAAGTCTCTAAATTCAAGATATATTCTTCAGTCCCCTTTATACTTAATATTTTAGCTGCACCTGACACTGTTAACTACTTCCTTTTTTTTATTGTACTTTAGGTTCTGGGGTACACGTGCAGATCATGCAGGATTGTTGCATAGGTACATACATAGCAAGGTGGTTTGCTGCCTTCATCCCCTCATCACCTATATCTGGTATTTCTCCCCACGTTATCCCCTCCCCATCCTCCCCACTCCCCCACTGTCCCTCCCCTAGCCCCCCCACCACTGACCACAGTGTGTGATGCTCCCCCTCCCTGTGTCCACGTGTTCTCATCGTTCAACATCTGCCTTTGAGTGAGAACATGCAGTGTTTGGTTTTCTGTTCTTGTGTCAGTTTGCTGAGAATGATGGTTTCCAGATTCATCCATGTCCCTATGAAGGACATGAACTCATGGTTTTTTTATGGCTGTGCTTCTTCCTTTTTAAAACACTTTCCTTGGCTTTTGTGACATCTCTGTATCCAGGTTTTCCTCTTATCTTTCTGATCCTTCAAAACCCCCAAGATCTCTAGATTTTTTTTTAATAACTCTAGGTTTTGGCCAAGATTAGTGTCAGCGACCTGCTCTGTTCATGTACATTTGTCTGAATTTCTTTGATGTATATGCTTAGCATTTTCTTAGAAATTTATGTAACCCCAGATTTAAAAGCAAATGGTAAAACAGAGGGGTCTGACTTTGACAGAAGATGAAAAATGTGACATTGGCCATTTTTGATTGATATTTTGTTATTAAGTATTTTGATGGGTCATATGGATATATACAGACAAGAGTGTGTTGTTTATTGCTCAATTTTACAGCACCATTTGAAAGCTGTCTCTTTGTATGATGGTAAAAAAAAAAAGAAAGAAAGAAAACTGGTAGGAAAAGGACAGGGAAAGGGTAGTCAGCAGTTTTGGAAGAGTTTTAAGAGGGCATTTCTGGGAATTCGAGACAAAGTAGAGTGGTGAAAGGAAAAAGCAGACCAGGTAGATGAATTATAAAAGGATTTGCACTGTTAAGGTGTAGTGTCTCGTTTTCTAGATTATTGGATGCAATGACTTACAAGTACTACCTCCCATCACCACAAACATTCTCACTGAGACAGAGTTTAAACAAGAGTGAATCTGTTATGCAGGACAAAGACCCGAAGTGACTCAAAAATACAACACTCTTCTTTCTTTCAAATGACAAAAATTATTTTCCTCAAAGACTTCCCACCTAAACATACTCATAATGTGGTATCACGTCCTTCCTTGATTAGACACACAGGTGTTAAACTTTGGACAAATCTGATGAAGGGAAGGCTTGTGGAGACCAACTATAAGAGAAAAAAATACAAGCAATCTGAACTAGGAACCCTGGAAGCTCACCTCTCTAGCAGCGGAATGGCCCTAGAGGGAGTCTGCCATCTCTAGTCCTTCTCTGAGTAACTTGCTTCTTCTGAGCCAGGAATAGTGTGCTCGATCTGCCTGTGGCACTCACTAAAGGATTAATCCTCAGCCCACACATGGGCCAACCAAGTTTTTGAACACTTTATTAGATGACTTTCTTCATCTGTCAAAATTCCAACTCTAAAGGAAAAAGTGATTCCGGGATAACTCAACTCAATTTTCAGCTCCTGCAAGACAAGAGATTCACCTCCTGGGTATCTGTGTATTCTGCAAAGAGTTTGGTCCATAAAAGGGTACTCTCTGAATATTTACTGAACACAGCAGTAATTAGTTTTGATAAGACCATTATATAGACAACTGAATGATTAGTAACCGTATTTAACTGGTCAATCTACTTATGTAGATTGCTTTATAAGAGCGCTTTCATAGGAAAGAGCCAGGCCATACTACAGTCTTCATTCTTAGGTTCTGAGAAACTAACCTAAAACAATATAAATTGTTTATAGATGGAGGACAAGGGTCAAGATTTAGGTGTTCTCACTACTGCATGCTTCCTGAACAAAAGAAGAAGTCAGGAAGCCAAGCACAAAAAATCCTTCTGGAGTGAAGCCTGCTTAGTACTTTTCTCCTGGCCATCTAGTTCCAAACCTGAACGTCACCAAGTATGGGACAATAAGCTGGCAGTGTGGGGGAGATAAGAGGGTTTCCAGTGACTTTGGAATTGTCCTGCATATAGACAACTATGTCACTTCCCCCAGCTAATTAAGTGGCTGGGTACAAGCATATCACTCTCTGTAATCTTAAGTTGACTTTGAATTTAAATGTTTTACTACTGACATGACATATTTTAATAAAATCACTCACTTCAATGCTAAGAAGAAACAGAAGAAAAATATATAAAACACAGCATTTTGAACTCAAAAGATTCAAATGATTATTGCCTTTTAAAAAATAGAACCTGTATACTTTTTATCTGCCTTTCATTTTTCTTATTAGATACTAACAAGTGAGATAGGGTCTCACTCTGTCGCCAAGGCTGGAGCACAGTGGCATGATCATAGCTTACTGCAGCCTTGACCTCCTAGGCTCAAGCAATCTTCCTACCTCAGCCTCCCAAGTATCTGGGACTACAGTTGTGTGCCCCCATACCCAGCTAATTTTTGTAGAAATAGGGTTTCACCGTTGTCCAAGCTGGTCTTGAACTCCTGAGCTCAAGCAATCCACCCACCTTAGCCTCCCAAAATTTTGGGATTACAGGTGTGTGCCACCACGTCTGGCCCTTGTTCTCATTTCACTGATATTCTTATCGAATCGATCTTTTTTTACTGACTTGGAAGTACAGTAATAGACCTATCATGTGAGAGCAGGAAGGGAGAAAGAGCAATTATGCTTTCTGATTAAATGGCACAATGTAAAGTATCATATACATTACCTAGTTACTGACAGGCATTCAATAACATTAATTCCTTTCCCTGTCCCATTATGTCTTGCTGATAGGATTAGCAGAATTTTAGGCCTGGACAAACCAGCAACATTGAACAAGTTATGCTGAAATAGTCAAGGTAGCCTCTGAGACATTTTTTCATTCAACAAATACTTAGCATCCAATGTAGTTAAGCACTATGTTGAAAGCTGGAGATACAAAGGGAAATAGAACCCCAGACTCATCCTCACAGACTTTAAGGTCTCCTACAGCAGAGAGACCAAGAGAAAGACCGTTATGCTAAGGTATGATGTTGGTAAGACACTGTATATATCTCTTGAAACTCTGGGTTGTGACAGAAAACCTAACCCTTAATGTTTTAAACAACAAGGAAATATATTGGCTGAAACAACTGAAGAGTTGAAGGAAGAGCTGGTCAGACATGGCTTCACGAAAGGCTCGACCCAGTGTCACCAGGACAGGACTTCTCTCTCTTTGCTCTGCTGTGTTTGCCTCTGTGTTGGTTTCATGCTCTGAGGGGCTTTCATCTGCAAATCTCTCAGCTGCAATTGCAGTAAGCCTAGCATGCACTGCGCACATGCCCAGAGATTAAAGACTTTCTCTCTCTCTCAGAAAGTAAAGCCTTCACAGTGACTCTCCTTGACTCAAACTGGGTTTTGTGTTCTCTTCCAAACCCATCACAGAATCTAGAAGGATGAGACTGACTGATTACCTTAGCAACCCCTAGAGCAGAGGGTAGAACCAATTTAACCAAACTAGGTGGACTGAGTAAGAGAGAGATGATTCCAATTACAGCAACTACAGCCTCAAACACAGAGCCCTTCCCATGTCCCTTCTAATCCACTGAGAGCTGTTCCTTCTCTTCCTCCAATTGACAATCTCAGGAGGTTGGTACTATTATTATCCTATTACTAGATGATGAGCCATGATGAGCCTGAATCATGGAGACCTTAATAACCTTGCCTGAAGTCTCTCACAATGAACTATTTTGCCAGGAAAAGGGAGAATGCCTATTGGGTGGCAAAAACAAGAGGTGGACGAAGGGGAAGATGTGATGAGAAACAGAGAAGTAACTGAATCAGAAATGAAGTCACTGGAGCTAAAACCTGAAGGTGGAGCGAGAATAAGGCTGGGTGAGGTGAGCCGTTGATGGGAGTTGAAGATAAAGGTGTTGGCCAAAGATGCGCCAGAGGAAGTGTGAGTTGCAAAGTGAGGGGCCTTGCAATCCATCTAAGGAAACCAGAAACTTATCTTGAGGGCAAGGGGTAGCCATGGAAAACTTTATTCAAGACTCTAACGGAGATTAGGCATAAAGGGTGGACAATGTAGATGTATAGATGAACAAGACTGAAAGCAAGCAGCCAGGTAACAGGATATTACACTATGAATTTACCTTGCTCCTTTCAAATGCTTAGTTTCTAGTAATCTCATGTACCTAATAAACGTAACATTAAAATCATTAGAAATATAACTGAATATCTACTGGCACATAAATGTGCTTATCATGCAAGTCTTCAGGGAATAATCACATTTATCCTACACTGTGAAATAAAAGAAGCTGCTTACAAAATGGTATAAATGGAACAATTACATTTTTAAAAACAAACAATGCATGTATAGAAAAAGGTATGGAAGATTAATAGTAATTATATTTGGGCAGAGAGATTATAGGGTCTTTGCTTTGCTTTGCTTAAAAATAAATATGTTATTTCTGTAATAAGTTTAAGAGGTAATGTTTAAATTGTTTCATAAATTACAAAAGTAATGTATACTAATATAAAAAATTCAAACAATACGCAAGTATACACAGTAAAGCAGGAAGCAACCCTTCTACCCACTAGCAAATTCGATTTCTTTCTCAAGAGGAAGAATAACCACTATTAACAGTTTGGTGTGTATTCTTCCAAACAAATATATGTGGTTGTACATGTATTTTACATATACATATATGATACGGTTTGGCTGTGTCCTCACCCAAATCTCATCTTGAATTATAACTCCCACAATTCCCGTGTGTCATGGGAGGAACCCTGTGGGGAGGTGACTGAATTACAGGACAGGTCTTTCCTGCACTGTTCTTATGATAGTCAATGAGTCTCATGAAACCTAATGATTTTAAAAATGGAGATCCCCTGCATAAACTCTCTTTTTTTGCCTGCTGCCATCCATGTAAGATGTGACTTGCTCCTCATTTCCTTCCATCGTGATTGTGAGGCCTCAGGCCTCCTTAGCAATGTGGAACTCTAAGTTCAGTTAAACCTCTTTCTTTTGTATATTGCCCAGTCCCAAATTCAAATATGTCTTTATCAGCAATGTGAAACAGACTAATACCATACACACACACACACACACACACACACACAAAATATTCTGCATATATATAGAAATTATATCTATAGTAGCATATGTATATATTTTTTCCTACAGAAGTGATTACATTAAAATATTGCTCTAGGACTTGCTTCTTCCAGGTAACAAAATACTATGTCCATCTTTCCATGTGAGTACATACAAATCTGCTGTTTAGTTTTTTTTAGAGATGTGGGGGGTGGGGGGGGGGTCTCATGATGTTGACCAGGCTGGTCTTGAACTCCTGGCCTCAAAAGATCTTCCCATCTTGGCCTCCCAAAGTTCTGAAATTATAGGCACAAGCCACTACACCCAGCCTGCTCATTATTTTAACTGTTGTATAATATTCAAGAGTTGAGGCACATTATAATTGATTTATCTGGTCTATTATTGACATACAGTTGTTTCCACCTTTTTCTTACTATAAAGAGTACTGTAATAAAGCCCCTTGTATACATGTGCAAGAATGATTTAAGGTTAATTTATAAAAGTAGAATTGCTGGGCCAAAGGCCATATACACTTTAAATTCTGATAAATGCCACAAAATTGCTTGCCTAGAGGCATGTCCAATTTATACTCTCATCAGCAAATAGTCCATGACTGTTTTATCATATTCTCATCAACCCTAGAGATTATCAATGTAATTTTGGTCAGTGGGAAAATAAATAGTATTTCAGTCTGCAGAACACACTTTAGAAAACAAAGATCAGTAGTTATTTGATCCGTAATTATTTTTGTTTTTTTTCTGAGCATTAGCCAGTAAACTATTTTATTTCAAATGTTTTTAATAGTCTTTCCAAAATACATTATAAAACACTGATCAGTAATTATCTGATCAGTAATTATTTTTGTTTTTCTGAGCATTAGCCAATAAACTATTTTTATTTCAAAGGTTTTTAATAGTCTTTCCAAAATACTCATCACCAGAAACCTTTGCACACAATTTTAATTTACTTCTTTGGCTTAAATATGCAATCATCGGAATTAATTTTCAGCTAATTAAGGATCTGCATTGGAACTATTCCATAGGACCACAGAAGTAGAAAGACATGGCTGGAATGTATCATGGCTCAAAACACATCCATGAGCTTGTGTTTGGAATGAGACCCTGACTTGTTTAGGGTTGACCTGTGAGAGGGGGACAAGGATGGAAAGAGATACTGCCATTTTGAAAAATTTTAAAGGACAGTTTTAAAAGCAGCCTGCTTGCTCATTGCATAATCATATGCAAGGCCCCCAGAGGAAGTAACTGTTTCTTATTCACTGCACAGGACAGCTCATCAGGAAAGAGAAAGGATGCATTAAAGTGACACTGGGAATGTGCATGGAAGAAAGAGAGTAAACCAAGATGGGTAAAAGGATAGTGTCTCGGTGGTGAATCTGAGTAACTGAGGGAGCCGCAGGTCCATTCCCAGAAGAGGCACGATGAGGACGTGGGGAGCTCAACATTGTCCATGAAGGCTTCTCCTTTCTTAGAGGAAGTTCTGCTCCCCGTAAAGATTGTGCTGGGAAGAAGCTGTAGGAATCATATTCTGTATCGCCATAGTTCTGCCTCTGCTCCGCCCTCTATCTGCTCATGCTGTCAGCGACTTAAAGATGGGATCTCTGCTGAAGCACCACGGAGATCCAAGAAGCCTTGCAGGAAAAAACTGCCTGGAGTCCAAGGTGGCCAAACGTCATGGCTCAGGACTGGCCATTTAATCTCATATTGAAGAGTAGAAACTTGGGAGTGCTCCTCCTGGATAAATACAGCACTATGAGGTAGGCAAAATCATCTGCTTGGTCTACATACTTGTGTCCCTCCAAAATTCATATTCAAATTCTAACCCCAAGGTGATGGTATTAGGAGGTGGGGCTTTGGGGAGGTGATTAGATCATGGGAATAGGGCCATCAGGAATGAATTAAGTGCCAGTAAAAAGAGGCCTAAGAGAGACCTCTTGCCCCTTTCATCATGTGAAGACACAGCAAGAAGGTGCCACCTGTGAGGAAACACCCTCACCAGACAGACTCTGCCTTGCCCTTGGACTTTACAGCCTCTAGAACTGTGAGAAATAAAATTGTGTTGTTTATAAGCCACTGAGTTTATGATATTTTGTTATAGCAGCCTGAACAGACTAAGATTTCTCTCTTTTTTTTTTTTTTTTTTTTTTTTGAGACTGAGCCTCACTCTGTTGTTCAGGCTGGAGTGCAGTGGTGCAATCTCAGCTCATGGCAACTTCCTCCCCGGATTCAAGTGATTCTCCTGCCTCAGGCTTCTGAGTAGCTACAATTACAGGCATGTACCACCATGCCTGGCTAATTTTTGTATTTTTAGTAGAGACAGGATTTCACCATGTTGGTCAGGCTGGTCTTGAACTCTTGACCTCGTGATCTGCCTGCCTTGGCCTCCCAAAGTGCTGGGATTACAGGTGTGAGCCACCACGCCCAGCACAGACTAAGATTTCATCCTTGTTTTACACAGGTTGAAATTGAGGCTTAGCAAGGTGAAGTGACCTGCCTAAGGTCACATATCCTGTATGGTAGGCAGCTTATGGGGCTGCCTTCTAGGATGTCTTCTTCCTGGGCTTCTTGCCCTTCAAGATCCTCTCCCTCTGGAAGTGTGGGCTACACTTGGTGACTTGCTTCCAAGAAACAGAATGTAACACAATGGTGGTATGTTGCTTCTGAGATTAGGTTATAAACACACTGTAGCTTCAAGTTTCTGTTTTGGGTAATGAAAAGTTTTAGAAATACATAGTGGTAGTGGTTGTAAAACATAGTGAATATACTTAATGCCACTGAATTGCACACTTAAAAATGGTTACAATAGGCCAGATGTGGTGGCTCACACCTGTAATCCCAGCACTTTGGGAGGCCAGGGTGGGTGGATCACTTGAGACCAAAAGTTTGAGACCAGCCTGGCCAACATAGCAAAACCTTGTCAACTAAAAATACACAAAATTAGCCAGGAGTGGGTGCACACACTCGTAGTCCCAGCTACTTGGGAGACTGAGGCACAAGCATCTCTTGAACCTGAGAGGTGGAGGTTGCAGTGAGCTGAAATTGCGCCACTGCACTATAGTCTGGGTGACAAAGCAAGACTCTGTCTCAAAAAACAAAACAGTTACGATAGCAAATAATGTTATATATATTTTATCACTCACATAAAAACATTTTCAACACCTCCCCCACTACTCCCACTGGAAACAAAAACACTGTAGCTTTCATCTTGGATATTTCTCTCAGATTCCTCTCTCTGGGGGAAGTCAGCCACCCTGTTGTGAGTAGCCTTTTGGAGAGGCCCAGGGGGCAATGGACTGATGTCTCTAGCTAACAGCCATGACAGATTTGAGGCCAGCTAACAGCCACATGCATGAGCTTGAAAGCAGGTCCTTCCCTGGCCCCGCCAAGCTTTGAGATGACTGTAGCCTTGGTACCCAGCAAAGCCAAACCCAGATCCTTTACCCACAGTGCTATGAGGTAACTTAAGCCACTAAATTTGGGATAGTTTGTTATACAGCGATAGATAACTAACAGCTATTAACTGGCAGAGATGGGATTTAAACTCGATTTTGCTTTTCTCCCGAGTCTGAGGTCTTCATTTATCTATTAATTTTTGAATTCACTCCAATATGCATTTGTGCCTATATGCATGGTAGATGCTATCTTAGAGACAATATACAAAGTGATGGATGAACAATCTAGTTTCTCTAAAAAGCAGGATCCATCCTGCAGAATCCCTGACTGTCCTACCATGGGACAGACTTGCTGTACAAGCAGAAGTGGACAACTGCAGCCATACCTGCTTTCATCTACTGCCCTTTTAAACACGTGGCTGCCCCTCCCCAGACCCCTCCCCTCCAAGGGTTTGCATCTCCAGTCCTTGTGGAGAAATAGCCTTTGCAGCCGGCAGCAAAATTGAAGGCAAAGACACTTTACAGGACATCTGGGCAGTAAGTTTGCTTACTCTCCTGGGAGAAAAAGTGGCCTTGATGATTGTGAGTTTGGCTGCAGACTCAGGAGAGCCAGATATTTTTAAATTTTCTATTAAACTGAGGGCATAAATTGGTTGTGTAAGTTCTTCCTGAAGCCCCCTATACACAGGGATATGTAAAGAGTAAGAACTGGAACTGCTCAAATGCAGAAATGCACCCTTGCAGAATGGACTCAGAGTAGGTCCACAGGAGAATCTGGGGGTGGTGGCAGGAGAAACTTCTCTGAAATGCACTACATATGCTCTTGTTCTCTGTGGCCACCTCTCTTCCTAAGAGGTTTTGTAAACGTGGGTAATTAATGTGGCCCTTCTTCTAACTGTGCAGTGGGGTTGATGCATGGTCTCAGCGATTTGGGGAATATTTCCCTCTGTTGGTGAAGATGACTTACTTCATAAACATATTTTGTATTCTCTAATTTGCGTATACAGACACACATGAAAACAAGAGATATTTTCTGTATGTGAGGGTCAAATATTTCTTAGCTAGCTAACCATGTTAATATGTCATCACAAAGAGAGGATATTTTCAATTTAAATCCAAATGTGTCTAGATTTTTAACCACTGTTAAAATGTACCAGTGTGCTGGTTCTGAAGTCATTTTACCAGTCAGAGGTAGTGAGTAATGTTGTGGTTTTATTTTTTTTTGAGACAGAGTCTCGCTCTATCACCAGGCTGGAGTGCAGTGGCACAATCTCGGCTCACTGCAACCTCCGCCTCCCGGTTCAAGTGATTCTTCCCCCTCAGCCTTCCAAGTAGCTGGGACTACAAGCGTGCACCACCACGCCCAGCTAATTTTTGTATTTTTAGTAAAGAGGGGGTTTTACCATGTTGGCCAGGATGGTCTCCATCTCTTGATCTCATGATCTGCCCGCCTCGGCCTCCCAAAGAACTGGGATTACAGGTGTGAGCCTCCGCACCCAGCCAAATAATGTTTTTTTTTTTTTTTTTTTTTTTTACTTTTTATGGGTGTTCAGTATATTCTAGACCAAGAGTTGGCAATTTTTTTTCCCTGTGATACAAGAAGTAAATATTTTGGGCTTTGTTGGCCACACACTGTCTCTGTCCCAGCCGCTCACCTCTGCCTTACAGCTTGACAGCAGCCACAGACAGTAGCTATTATGTAAATGAGTGGGCATTTCTGTGTTCCAACAGAACTATTTAGAGAAGCAGGTGGCAGGTGGAATTTGACCTTGGAGCTGCAGTTTGCCAACCTCTAGTTTGGACCGTTTTATCCCACCTCACTTAGTTTATTTGGGAAGTGGAATTGGTGAGGGGGATGCATAGTAGAGAAACTGTTTTTCAGCTCAGTTCTAATTTGAACATATCCAAATTCACTTCTTTAATTAAGATTCTTGGAGATTAATTTAGAGTACTGTTAATCTACAATCTGAACAGCTCAGGCTTTAGATAATCACTGTTGAATTTAAAAAGTCAAATTTAGTGTGAAGTGAATGAGGGGGATACAGTTCTAAGGGAAAATTTCCCAGTATCTCCAGTCTAGATTGTAATTATTCATGAGTTGTCGTTCTTATCAGACTTGAGCTCTTTAAAGATGGGGAAAACCTACCTGCCACTGTGCAGATTCCATTGACACATAATAGGTGCCCAATAAGTGTTAGTTGAAGGAACACATAAGAAACATGTGGCAAATCATTAGTTGCCATAATAAGCAATTAACATATAATGATCCCCTAGAAATAGAAATACCATTTGACCCAGCAATCCCATTACTGGGTATATACCCAAAGGATTATAAATCATTCTATTATAAGGACACATGTACACGTATGTTTATTGTGGCACTGTTCACAACAGCAAAGACTTGGAACCAACCCAAATGCCCATCAATGATAGACTGGATAAAGCAAATGTGGCACAGATACACCATGGAATACTATGCAGCCATAAACAAGGATGAGTTCAAGTCCTTTGCAGGGACATGGATAAAGCTGGAAACTATCATTCTCAGCAAACTGACACAAGAACAGAAAACCAAATACCGCATGTTCTCACTCATAAGTGGGTACTGAACAATAAGAACACATGGACACAAGGAGGGGAGCATCATACACCAGGGCCTGTTGGAGAGTGGGGGGCGTAGGGGAGGGATAGCAGGGAGTGGAGGAATAGGGGAGGGGTAGCATTAGGAGAAATACCTAACACAGATGACGGAGTGATGGATGCAGCAAACCATTATGGCACGTGCATACCTATGTAACAGACTTGAACATTCTGCACATGTACCCCCAGAACTTAAAGTATAAAAATAAATAAAACGATCCTGATATATGTGAACATAAAGAGAACAAGACTCTTTTCTCTACATATTAAAAAAGCAGGACCATATAAGTCCCACGGTGGCTACCTGCTATTGCTTTCCAGTGCTGGCTCCCCAAGGCACCACTTCCTTGAGAAAGCTCACTGTGGCTGACCCAATCCTCAGAGGGTGAGCAATACCAGCTCAGGCTGGCTAAGAAGGCTCAGCATTGTGGTTACTCCCAACACAATTTCTCTTCTTTTCTTTTAAGCAGAGCACATTCAGGAGTAAGTATCTCCTTCTAGGAACTGTCCCTAAGTCATATCGAGCCCCCTCGCCCTTTGACAATTTCCCAAGGCATGTCTAAGTAGAACGCCGTCTCCTGTCAAGTGTCCCAAAGAGCACTTGACTCCTGTGCTTTTTGTGTTCGTCTTTTTGTGTTTGTTCCCTAAATAAGTTGACAACATTGAGAGATTATTTGTTAAGTGTCTGAAATCCCCCCAGACATTTAGCAAATACTGTGAGGCTTTTGAGGTGAAGTAGACTCTGATCTGTACAGCAACCTGGGGATGAGCTACACTGAGCCGTGCAGCCACTGAAGAGGACTGTGTGTTTCCAGGGACAGCCCTGTCCCTGCCACCTGCCTTCCCTGTGCTGCCTGCTGATCCCTTCTCCCTCTACTCCTCTGAGTTGGTCAAACCTTTCAGGGAAC
This sequence comes from Ateles fusciceps, assembly GCA_036589455.1. Lineage (NCBI taxonomy): Eukaryota > Metazoa > Chordata > Mammalia > Primates > Atelidae > Ateles > Ateles fusciceps. Next base: position 4,806,760 of record JAZHEH010000228.1, on the reverse strand, counting down.
GCAAAGCTTCCCTCCTGTACGTCGTGGGGACAAAAAAGCTTCAAGTGCGAACACCCTTGGAAGAAGCAAGAAGTGGACAAATCAAGTGAATTTAAATGTAGGTAAAAGTGAGACATCAGAGTCTTCACTGATGTGACCGAGAAGCAGGACAGAGTGAAAAGGCAGTGACGCAAAGACATGAGGAAGAAAGCGGGCTCCAAAAGGAAGGGCAGATGGGTGGAAACACAAGTGTCTCATTCACAGTGCAGACTGAGGCCAGCTCTGGCAGGTGGGGCTGCTGAATCAAACAGCATCTTGCCAGCCTCCAGCATCAGAAATGGTTACATTTAGACCATGGGTCATAGAGTACTGCTGGACAGTAAAGATTTTGGACTCCGTGAGCCAAAGGGTCTTCACAATTATTGGACTAAGGCATTATAGTGTGAAAGCAGTCATAGACTGTCTGTATATAAATGAGTGTGCCTAAATTCCAATCAAATTTTATTAACCGAAACAGACCGTGGGTTGTGTTTGGTCCATGGCCATAGTTTGCTGACTTCTGGCTTAACCTACATTAAAGGGAAGACATATCCTTCCACCATTTAGACCTTGTACATCGGAACATCTTACAAAAGATTTGGTTCTAAAGTCAAGACAATAACCAGAATTATCTCAGAATCCAGAATTGCCTGTGGGAACAGCCACCCACTGAGGGTAGAGCATATCACATCTCCCACACCAAGTTCCTCCCAAGTATTTCACACAGGGACAGCAGATCAGCTCATGCCACCTAAATTATCTCTCATGCAAATAACTTCTCATAACTTAAATGGAAGTGCTATAGGAAGTCAGCATTCACAACAAGCTTGAATAATGCATGGACTCTTTCTAAAAGAAAGATGAAATCTCCTGGACTGCTGGCATTGTTTTAGATTACTTTTCCTGCAATGTTGCTTCAGTGTATACAGAACTAACACAACTAGAGGCAAAGTGCTTTTGCTTACAACTCTTCTGTAATTCTAACACCAACATAAATGTAAACACTAAATACAAAGCCAGTAACACTGACTGCATTAAAATGATGCAATGGATTATGGTATTTCACTGCAATTACATCATTGTTCCTACGTTAAAAAAAAAAAAAAAGTCACCAATTGCCACAACCCCAAACTACTGCAAAACATCATCATCCCATCACTGGGCCTTCACTTAGGGTATACACATCAATTACAAATCAATTCCCTTCTCCCCCTTCAACAGCCAGGAAACTGTCATACTCACTCACAGAAATGAGTAAAAATCCTGAAACTGTACATTCACTTTTTCAAAGGGAACTCAAAGTCCCCTGAGAATGCATTTGGACACGCCAGTCTGAGAACCATTGCTAAGAGACACTGGCTTGCTTGAACCTTATGTTTCTGAAGGAATTTCTGTCCTATAAACCTCTATGGTATTTACTGTTTTTGCCATTACGGTGACATCTGTCATCTAGTACTACTTTCCTCTGTCTCTCTCTTTTCTTTTATAGGCTTGGAACACGCTTTGTTATCATCTAGCACATTGGTCACTGGTTCCTTCAGACCAGAGACCAAGACAGGTGGACTCTTCTCTGGAGGCTCATGTTCTCGCCCGGGTTACAGCTGTGTGACTCAAGGGAAGTCCACTTATCTTCTCTGAGCCTGTTTCCCCACCTGCAAATTAGGAAGTTGAACTTCAAGATCCTTTCCATCTCTTCTCCTTTCTAGTTCTGTGAGCTAAAAGAGGGGGGCTAACTCAAAGCACTCTTACTCAGGTATAGAGACAAATACAGTGTCTTACTCTAACAGAAACCCCATGAATCTGTGTTTAAAGAGAAACATCAGAGCAACAGAATAGTACAACTAAAATGGACCCCAAGGACTAGTTAGGCTATTGTCCTTATTTAGTAAATTAATTTATTTGAATGTCGGCTTACGGGCTGGGCCTCGTGCCAGATGCTGGAGATCTCTTTATTCTTTATTTTTAGACAGGTTTTGCTCTGTCGCCCAGGCTGGAGTGCAGTGGCGCAATTTTGGCTCACTGCAGCCTCCACTTCTGAGACTCAAGTGAGCCCTCCTACCTCAGCCTCCTGAGTAGCTGAGACTACAGGTACACAGCATCACACCCAGCTAATGTTTTGCAGACATGGGGTTTCGCCACATTGCCCAGGCTGGTCTCAAATTCCTAGGCTCAAGGGATCCACCCACCTCAGCCTCTCAAAGTGCTGGGATTACAGGCTTGAGGCACTGCGCCCAGCCAAAATGTTGATTAATAACAAACACAACAAGTACTTACTCTTATGGAGACTCACTTACACTGAAGAGGACTGAGATAAGCCCAGAAGCAATTAAAATATAATAACAAATATATAATATGAAAAATATAAAATATTACATATATTAATAAAAGTTGCTACGGCTACTTTAAGAGCATTGGACTTGGAGGCTCGAGAAAGTCTTCTAAGAGAGTATCATTCCCCAGTGAGCCCTGAAGGACCTCAAAGCTATCATGACAGCAAAGGATTCTGGTGGGTGTGACCCACTGGGGACCACATGCCTTGAGTTTAGGAGGACACCAGATGACCTCCAGCTGAAAATTACCCAATAGAAATTTGGGCCCCAAGATGCCATGTCTTCTGATTTTCAAGAGAAGTGGGATATTTGAATTTTTAAATAAGAATGACCGATTCTTAAATTTTGTCACAATTTAAATTTCTTAAAATACTATTAAATAAAGTCCTCATTCAACTCATACATTGTCCCATGGGTCTCTGGTGCTCCCTACCCACCGTAGCCCTGGGCCTTCCCTTCTTCATTTGCCAAGTGTTCTTCCTGTGTCTCCCTCGCAGGACGGTGGAAACGTGGACCCAGGACTTCTGTTCAAAGCAGACATTTATAATGAAGTCTGAGCGAGGCACTCTGGCATCAGTATTTGAACTTAATTAGACAATATTTGTCCAGGTGCGGTGGCTCATGCCTGTAATCCTAGCACTTTGGGAGGCTGAGGCAGGCAGATCACTTGAAGTCAGGCGTTTGAGACCAGCCTGGCCAACATGGTGAAACCCCATTTCTACTAAAAATACAAAAATTAGCTAGGCATGGTGGCATGCACCTGTAATCCCAGCTACTCAGGAGGCTGAGGCAGGAGAATGGCTTGAACCCAGGAGGTGGAAGTTGCAGTGAGCTGAGATTGTGCCACTGTACTCCAGCCAGGGTGACAAAGCAAGACTCCATCTCAAAAAATAAGTAAATAAATAAATAAATAATAAAAGAAGAAGAGGAAGAAGAAGGAAGAGGAGGAGGAAGAGAAAATATTTGGAATTTGGGGGACTGAGAGAGATTCTGAACATTTCTTCTACTTAAATAACCTTTTCTTTCATTCTCATGGCCCAACAAGAGGTCAGAATGTCCCTCAAGAATTAAAGCAACTTAAGAACCTGGGGAATTACAGATCTCAAAAATATTTGCCCAACTCGGCTTCAGGTTTCCCGTAAACACTCAGCATGAAGCGGCTACATCAGCCTTGGGGAACGCTCATTTCATAGTAGAAGAGGACGGAAGCCCAGATGGGAGAAGCAGAACACAAATCGCAATTCCAGAGTGGAAAATTCAGCTTTGCTGTGCGCTTGACAGATGCAAGAGAAACGACTCCCAAGTATCTGAAGAGGAGAGTTGCCATGGCATTTTCGCAAAACACCACTAGAGAGAAGGATAATTCTGTGGTCCACACAGTTTCCCTTTTCTCTGCTTTTTCATTAGGTGAGAACTTGAGAAGAGCTCTGGAAGGAGAAAATCGGATGTCAAGGAGACCCTTTCAGAGCTAGGTTCCCAGGAGGAGTGGGGGCCACGTCACATGATGGCAGTAATTCTGGGTTCCCCCCTCCCCCACTCCTCCCCCAGGCACCACAGCAACCATGGGGAGGCTCAGCTCCATTCCTCCTACCCGGGGACAGGCTGTAGCATTCATCAGCCACTGCCTAATTACCAGCTAACTAATTAGTGAGGAGGGGCGCTCCCGGGTCCTTGTTGTTTCTTAATAATTAATCCGTAAACTGGTTAATCTGACAGCCTCTCCTCTCCATCTCCCAGCAAAAACCCACAGTGGGCTCCATCCTCCTGTCACACAAGATAGATCCCTGAGAGTGGTCTTCACTCTTCCTCTCTTCATACCTCCTGCAATCACTTACCAGATGCTGTCTGTCCACCTTCTCTGTGTCTCTCCAGTCTCTCCTCCTTTCGAATTCTTGCTGCTTCTCCTGTGGTTCAGTTCCCCGCCCACTACCCCCCATGCCCGCATTTCACAGCTCAACTACTGAAATAGCCTCCCTGCCTATCACCTCTCCTTCCTCCAACTCACCCTTCCTTCTTTCTGCTCCCCAAAATATTTACATGGAACAGGCTACATATGTCACTCTCCTGCTGAAAAACTGTACTTAAATCCCCAGTGCCCATAAATTTAAGTTCAAAATCTTGTGCATGGTATTGACTCTTCTGCAATCTGTACCCACTGCCCTGTCTGGAGAATAACATTCTTAATTATTCTTAAGTGAACACATGAACAGTGGCAAACACAAAGGGCTCAGCCCTGGTGTTCCCGTGGGCATACAGGGAGAGGCCACCTTTCTGTGACTCTGCACACCACTGTCAAATAGCTAACGACAGGGGAACTTGATTGCTTACTGCTCAGGAAGGCGCTTATTAAAAGTTCTCCTAGTTACTTTCCTCAACCCACTCACCATCTCACCTGCTGCTTTGAGCGCAGTGACTTGCTTTCTACCTCTTCAGCTCTTCGTTCAAGCATCTCATTTTTCTCCCACCTTCTTGGCTATTCCTTCTGCATCTCCTTTGCTAATTCCTCTTTTCTTCTTTCCCCTCCGAGGACCCAGCATCCCCTGGCCCTGGCCCTGGCTCCTCTTTCTCTCTCTCCACTCTCATCCTTGGAGACCTCATCTGGTCGTATGGCTTTAAAGGCCTGCTAGGCCGGGTGCGGTGGCTCATACCTGTAATCCCAGCACTTTGGGAGGCCAAGGCGGGCGGATCATGAATTCAAGAGATTAAGACCATCCTTAAGGTGGATCACCTGAGGTCAGGAGTTCAAGACCAGCCTGGCCAACACGGTGAAACCCCATCTCTACTAAAAATACATAAAAATTAGTTGGGCATGGTGGCACGTGCCTGTAGTCCCAGCCATTTGGGAGGCGGAGGCAGAAGAACCACTCGAACCCGGGAAGCGGAGGTTGCAGTGAGCTGAGATGGTGCCACCACACTCCAGCCTGGTGACAGAGCAAGACTGTATCAAAAAAAAAAAGAAAAAGTAAAAAGACCCCCTAGACTCTGATGACTTTAAATTGTAGATACATAGCCCTGGCCTCTGCCTAAGCCCCATATTTGAATATCCAACTATCTACTTGGTATTGTCATTAAGAGCCACCTCAAACTCAATACTCAAGGACTCCAGGACACCAACAGCTTGTTTACTGCACCCTAACCTCCAACATGCCTCTCTTCCCGCTTTTATTTATTTATTCTCTTTTTTTTTGAGACAGAGTTTCACTCTGTTGCCCAAGCTGGAGTGCAGTGATGTGATCTTGGCTCACTGTAACCTCTGCCTTCTGGGTCTCAAGCGATTCTCCTGCCTCAGCTTCCGGAATAGCTGGGATTACAGGTGTGAACCACCACACCCAGCTAATTTTTGTATTTTTAGTAGAGACGGGATTTCGCCAAGTTGACCAGGCTGGTCTTGAACTCCTGACCTCAAGTGATCCACCTCCCTCGGCCTCCCAAAGTGCTGGGATTTACAGGTGTGAGCCACTGCACCCAGCCTATTTATTTATACCTTATAGACATCTCATTAAATAGTAGCATTAGCATCCCTCTAACTACGAAGGCCCAAAAACCTAGGTAACCTTTTAAGGAGACCCACCTTGGTTGCCCGAGTTAAAATTTCAGCTGTTCGCCTGCCCCAGGGTCCCTCTTCTGGTCTATTTTTTCTTTTTACCCTGACAAATATCGTCTTCTGAACATGTACTATAACTCATTTATTGTTTTTTACCTTTGTTTCTCTTTCTAAAATGTAAAGTAGGCCAGGTGCAGTAGCTCACGCCTGTAATCCCAGCACTTTGAGAGGCCAAGGTGGGAGGATCACTTGAGGCCAGGAGTTCAAAATCAGCCTGGGCAACATGGTGAAACCCTGTCTCTACACAAATTAGCCAGGTGTGGTGGCGTCACCTGTAGTCCCAGCTCCTTGGGAGGCTGAGGCCAGAGGATCACTTGAGCCCAGGAGACTGTGAGCTACGATTGCACTACTACACTCCAGGCTGGGTGACAGAGCAAGACCTCATTTCAACAAAATAAATAAAAATAAAATAATAAAATAAAATGTAAGTTCCACAAAGGCAGGAAGCTTTGACTATTCTGTTAACCAGTATTTCCAAGCGCCTAGAACGAGGGCAGGTATTCAATTATTTGGAAATGAATGAATGAGCGATGCTTGACCCACTGCTTTCTTTCCTAGCCCACACTGGTACAGCAACAGTGGTGAATGAGCTCCGCCTTCAAAATACATGAGGATCTGACCGCTCCTCACCACTTCCACTGCCAACACTTCAATCCAGACACCTGCATCTTTTACTTGGATTATTCCAGGAGCCTCTCACCTGATCTCTCGGCCGCACTCAACTCCATTCATTGCACATGACGGTCAGAATGGTCCCTTTAAAACGTAAGTCAGATCATGGTGCTCTTCACACACATTTCGCCAATGTCTTCCAGAACGCATACAAGCACCATGAACTCCCTCCTGTTCCAGTCCTTGCATGCATCCCTGGTTTCACTTCCTGCCACGCCTCCCAGCCATGGTGGCCTCTGGCTGACTGTTGGATGATCACTTTTACCTTGGACTCAGAGCTTTCCACCAACTGTATACCTTGCCTGATAAGAACTTCATGTCAGGCCTCTGTTCAAATGTCACCTGGTTTGAAAGGCTTTCCTTGGCTACCCTGTCTCCCACCTTCCACCATCACCAAACATTATCTCTGCCCTCCTTCATTTATTTTTCTCCATACCACATATTACTGGAAATAAAACTTATTTGACTACTCATTCATTGACTGTTTCTCTCATGACAGTGTAAACTCCAGGAGAGCAGGGATCGGTGAGCTGTTCACCTTATATCCCAAGGGTCCAGAAGTACCTGGCACATACTGGGGCTCAGTAAATGTGTATTGAATGAATGAATGGAAGCCCATTCCTGAGGCAGTGCTCAAGCCTCTGTGTCACCTGCACTGACTATAGGGAAGGGATGTGCCCTCCCGTTAGAGGGAGCAGTTGCTACTAATGGGACATTTCCAAGGCCTGTCCTTTTACCCCAGTGGGTTTCAGGCAGAAGTGAAAACAGCAGGGCCAGGCATGGGGCTCACACCTGTAATCCCAGCACTTTGGGAGGCCAAGGCAGGTGGATCACCTGATGCCAGGAGTTTGAGACCAGCCTGGCCAACATGGTGAAATGCCATCTCTACTAAGAATACAAAAATTAGCTGGGTGTGGTGGCACACACCTGTAGTCCCAGCTACTTAGGAGGCTGAGGCAGGAGAATCACTTAAACCCAGAAGGCAGAGGTTGCAGGGAGCTGAGATTGCGCCACTATACTCCAGCCTGGGTGACAGAGTGAGACTCAGTCTCAAAAAAAAAAAAAAAAAAAAAAAAAAACCAGCCAGCAGCCAAGGGCATCTGCCATGGCTGGATGAAGCCATTTAGATGGTGTTTTGGGTCCTTATCCTTATGAAACTCTGTCAAGTGAACAAGTCTGAGAGGAGACAATGCCTCCATGGAAGCCAGTGGAACCTGAATTTCAGACAAATTAGAGAGCCACTTCCAATTGAGTCCCTCATGGCGAAAAGGGTAAAATAATTCTGAGACAGTGAGTGAAAAGAGAGAAAATTATATTCTATCAGGAGATATCTTTTAAGGCCTTCTATTTATTTTATTGCCTTTTATTTATTGTGGTGCTTAAACCCAACAGCCTCTAAGAGCAGAGACATGCAAACTGGATGTCTTAAGGGAGGAGCAGGAGAGGAGGTCTAGAAATTGGCAAAGCGTTAATGTTAGGAAAAGATTCCTAATTCCCTTTGCCCTTTTTCTGGAAAGTGAGAGGGGAATTTCCTCCAGGACCTTCTCCTGAGAGCGCAAGCCTGGGGCCTAGGACAGGATTAGTGTCTGAGCTGTAAAACCAAGTCTGAGCTCTTGCTGTGCAACAGCCTCCCCAGGCAAGGCATTAGCTTCCCTGAGACTGACTTTCCTGCTCTGCAGAGGGATGGCTTCATTGTTCTTTGTACCATTTTACTCCCCTCTTCTAAAGGATTTGTTAGCGACAACTATAAACAGAGATCACGATACAACCTAATCTACCTGCCAGAAGACAGGAAAGAACTCTGCAAGTGGTGAACAGGTGGTGGTGTTACACTCACCACCAGGAACACAATGACTTCATGTCTCCAGATCTAATAGCATGACATTATGCCAGAAGCATATCAGAGCAAATGTCCATTAACTGTTAGTGATCACTGACGTGAGCCACTGTGCGATAAGAATGACAAATTCAGCCCTGCCCTCACAGAACTTATAATCACCTGGAGGATTTTGCTGTTAATAAACAAAATGACCCAAGTGCATGTCTGCTTGACAAACACTCACCGCCCCCACCCGCTGCCCCCGACGACACTTAGCAGAGGAGCCTGATCCCACCTTGGGGCTCAGGGCAGCCAACAAGAGGGAAGGGGCACTTGAGCAAGTTCTGAGGGATGAGCAGGGACCAGCTCAGCAGAGATGTGAAGAAAGGTAACAACCCATGTAAAGGCCTGGTGTGGCCGTGACCATCAAAGTCAGCATGGATAGAGCTTAACATGTGATATGGTTTGGCTGCATTCCCACCCAAATCTCATTTTGAATTGTAGTTCTCATAATTCCCACATGCCAGGGGGAGGGACCCAGTGGGAAGTAATTTATTCATGGAGGCGGGTCTTTCCCATGCTGTTCTCATGACAGTGACTAAGTCTCATGAGATCTGATGATTTTATAAAGAGCAGTTCCCCCCGCACATGCCTGCTGCCATGGAAGACATCTCTTTGCTCTTCCCTCATCTTCTGCCATGATTGCGAGCCTTCCCCAGCCATGTGGAACTGTGAGTCCATTCAACTTTTTTCCTTTATAAATTACCCAGTCTGAGGTATGTTTTTTTTTTCTTTTTTTGAGATGGGGTCTTACTCTGTCTCCATTTTTGACATGGAGTCTTACTCTGTCTCCAGGTTGGAGTGCAGTGGCACGATCTCGGCTCACTGCCACCTCCACCTCCCGAATTCAAGCCATTCCCCTGCCTCAACCTCCTGAGTAGCTGGGACTACAGCCACGGGCCACCACATCCAGCTAATTTTTGTATTTTTAGTAGAGATGGGGTTTCGCCATGCTGGCCAGGATGGTCTCGATGTCTTGACCTCGTGTTCCACCCGCCTCGGCCTCCCAAAGTGCTGGGATTACAGGCGTGAGCCATCGTGCCCAGCCAGGTATGCCTTTATTAACAGCATGAGAACGGACTAATACAACATGAAATGTCAACAGAGTTGCGCTGAGGCCAGAGACGGCGCTGAGGCCTGGCGGTGCGGCAGTGGCCTCTCAGTCACATGCACAGTGTGAGTTGAAACCTCATCTGCAAATGCAGATATGGGCCACAGTTTACCAAGCAAAAATTTTTTTTTTTTTTTTTTTTTTTTTTATTGCATTTTAGGTTTGGGGGTACATGTGAAGAACATGGAAGATTGTTGCATAGGTACACACATGGCAGTGTGATCTGCTGCCTTCCTCCCCCCATCACCTATATCTGGCATTTCTCCCCATGCTATCCCTCCCCCAACTCCCCACCCCCCACTATCCCTCCCCTTTTCCCCCCCACAGACCCCAGTGTGTGATACTCCCCCTCCCTGTGTCCATGTGTTCCCATTGTTCAACACCCGCCCTATGAGTGAGAATATGCGGTGTTTGATTTTCTGTTCTTGTGTCAGTTTGCTGAGAATGATGGTTTCCAGGTTCATCCATGTCCCTACAAAGGACACGAGCTCATCGTTTTTGATGGCTGCATAATATTCCATGGTGTATATGTGCCACATTTTCCCTGTCCAGTCTATCATCGATGGGCATTTGGGGTTGGTTCCAGGTCTTTGCTATTGTAAACTGTGCTGCAATGAACATTCATGTGCATGTGTCCTTATAGTAGAACGATTTATAGTCTTTTGGATATATACCCAGTAATGGGATTGCTGGATCAAATGGAATTTCTATTTCTAGGTCCTTGAGGAATCGCCACACTGTCTTTCCACAATGGTTGAACTAATTTACACTCCCACCAACAGTGTAAAAGCGTTCCTATTTCTCCACATCCTCTCCAGCATCTGTTGTCTCCAGATTTTTTAATGATCGCCATTCTAACTGGCGTGAGATGGTATCTCAATGTAGATTTGATTTGCATTTCTCTAATGACCCGTGATGATGAGCATTTTTTCATATGTTTGTTGTCTTCATGTATGTCTTCTTTTGTAAAGTGTCTGTTCATATCCTTCGCCCACTTTTGAATGGGCTTGTTTGTTTTTTTCTTGTAAATGTGTTTCAGTTCTTTGTAGATTCTGGTTATCAGCCCTTTGTCAGATGGGTAGACTGCAAAAATTTTTTCCCATTCTGTTGGTTGCCGATTCACTCTAATGACTGTTTCTTTTGCTGTGCAGAAGCTATGGAGTTTGATTAGGTCCCATTTGTCTATTTTGGCTTTTGTTGCCACTGCTTTTGGTGTTTTGGTCATGAAGTCCTTGCCTACACCTATGTCCTGAATGGTTTTGCCTAGATTTTCTTCTAGGGTTTTTATGGTGTTAGGTCTTATGTTTAAGTCTTTAATCCATCTGGAGTTAATTTTAGTGTAAGGTGTCAGGAAGGGGTCCAGCTTCTGCTTTCTGCACATGACTAGCCAGTTTTCCCAACACCATTTATTAAACAGGGACTCGCTTCCACATTGTTTGTTTTTGTCAGGTTTGTCAAAGATTAGGTGGTTGTAGATGTGTTGTGTTGCGTTGGAGGTCTCTGTCCTGTTCCATTGGTCTATATCTCTGTTTTGGTACCAGTACCATGCTGTTTTGATTACTGTAGCTTTGTAGCATAATTTGAAGTCCGGGAGTGTGATGCCTCCAGCTTTGTTCTTTTTGCTTAGAATTGACTTGGCTATGCGGGCTCTCTTTTGTTTTCCATATGAAGTTTAAGGTGGTTTTTTCCAGTTCTTCAAAGAAGGTCATTGGTAGCTTGATAGGGATAGCGTTGAAATCTGTAAATTACTTTGGGCAGTATGGCCATTTTGACAATATTGATTCTTCCTAGCCATGAACATGGAATATTTCTCCATCTGTTTGTGTCCTCTTCTTATTTCATTGAGCAGTGGTTTGTAGTTCTCCTTGAAGAGGTCCTTTACGTTCCTTGTTAGTTGTATTCCTAGGTATTTTATTCTCTTTGTAGCAATTGTGAATGGCAGTTGGTTCTTGATTTGGCTGTCTTTAAGTCTGTTATTGGTGTATAGGAATGCTTGTGATTTTTGCACATTGATTTTATATGCTGAGACTTTGCTGAAGTTGCTTATCAGTTTCAGGAGATTTTGGGCTGAGACGATGGGGTCTTCTAGATATACAATCATATCGTCTGCAAATAAAGACAATTTGACTTCCTCCTTTCCTATTTGAATACCCTTTATTTCTTTTTCTTGCCTGATTGCTCTGGCTAGAACTTCCAGTACTATATTGAATAAGAGTGGTGAGAGAGGACATCCTTGTCTAGTGCCAGATTTCAAAGGGAATGCTTCTAGTTTTTGCCCATTCAGTATGATATTGACTGTTGGTTTGTCGTAAATAGCTTTTATCGTTTTGAGATACGTTCCATCAATACCTAGTTTATTGAGAGTTTTTAGCATAAAGGGCTGTTGAATTTTGTCAAAGGCCTTCTCTGCATCAATTGAGATAATCATGTGGTTTTTGTCTTTGGTTCTGTTTATGTGGTGGATTATGTTTATAGATTTGCGTATGTTGAACCAGCCTTGCATCCCCCGGGATGAAGCCTACTTGATCATGGTGGATAAGCTTTTTGATGTGCTGTTGCAATTGGTCTGCCAGTATTTTATTGAAGATTTTTGCATCTATGTTCATCATGGATATTGGCCTGAAGTTTTCTTTTTCTTGCTGAGTCTCTGCCAGGTTTTGGTATCAGGATGATGTTGGTCTCATAAAATGATTTAGGAAGGATTCCCTCTCTTTGGATTGTTTGGAATAGTTTCAGAAGGAATGGTACCAGCTCCTCTTTGTATGTCTGGTAGAATTCGGCTGTGAACCCATCTGGACCTGGGCTTTTTTTGGGTGGTAGGCTCTTAATTGCTGCCTCAACTTCAGACCTTGTTATTGGTCTATTCAGGGTTTCGACTTCTTCTTGGTTTAGGCTTGGGAGGATGCATGTGTCCAGGAATTTATCCATTTCTTCCAGGTTTACTAGTTTATGTGCATAGAGTTGTTTGTAATAATCTCTGATGATGGTTTTAATTTCTGTGGAATCTGTGGTGATATCCCCTTTATCGTTTTTTTTATTGCATTTATTTGATTATTTTTTCTTTTCTTTTTTATTAATCTGGCTAGTGGTCTGCTATTTTGTTGACCTTTTCAAAAAACCAGCTCCTGGATTTGTTGATTTTTTGAAGAGTTTTTCGTGTCTCTATCTCCTTCAGTTCTGCTCTGATCTTAGTTATTTCTTGTCTTCTGCTAGGTTTTGAGTTTTTTTGATCTTGCTCCTCTAGCTCTTTCAATTTTGATGATAGGGTGTCAATTTTAGATCTCTCCTTGCTTCTCATGTGGGCATTTATTGCTATATACTTTCCTCTAGAGACTGCTTTAAATGTGTCCCAGAGATTCTGGTATGTTGTGTCTTCGTTCTCGTTGGTTTCAAAGAACATCTTTATTTCTGCCTTCATTTCATTGTTTATCCAGTCAACATTTAAGAGCCAGTTGTTCAGTTTCCATGAAGCTGGGGTGGTTTGAGTCAGTTTCTGAATTCTGAGTTCTAACTTGATAGCACTGTGGTCTGAGAGACTGTTTGTTATGATTTCTGTTCTTTTGCATTTGCTGAGGAGTGATTTACTTCCAATTATGTGGTCAATTTTAGAGTAGGTGCGATGTGGTGCTGAGAAGAAATGTATATTCTGTGGATTTGGGTGTGGAGAGTTCTGTAAATGTCTATTAGGTTTGCTTGATCCAGGTGTGAGTTCAAGTCCTGGATATCCTTGTTAATTTTCTGTCTTGTTGATGTGTCTAACATTGACAACGGGGTGTTCAAGTCTCCCCACTATTATTGTGTGGGAATCTAAGTCTCTTTGTAAGTCATTGAGAACTTGCCTTATGTATCTGGGTGCTCCTGTATTGGGTGCGTATATATTTAGGATTGTTAGCTCTTCTTGTTGCATTGATCCTTTTACCATTATGTAATATCCTTCTTTGTCTCTTTTATCTTTGTTGGTTTAAAGTCTATTTTATCAGAGATGAGAATTGCAACTCCTGCTTTTTTTTTGTTCTCCATTTGCTTGGTAAATCTTCCCCCCATCCCTTTATTTTGAGCCTTTGTGTATCTCTGCATGTGAGATGGGTTTCCTGGATACAGCACACAGACGGGTTTCGGCTTTTTATCCAGTTTGCCAGTCTATGTCTTTTAATTGGGGCATTTAGCCCATTTACATTTAGGGTTAATATTGTTATGTGTGAATTTGATCCCTGCCATTTTGATGCTAGGTGGCTGTTTTGCCCGTTAGTTGATGTAGTTTCTTCATTGTGTTGATGGTCTTTACTGTTTGGGTATGTTTTTGGTGTGGCTGGTACTGGTTGTTCCTTTCTATGTTTAGTGCCTCTTTCAGGAGCTCTTGTAAAGCAGGCCTGGTGGTGATGAAATCTCTGAGTTCTTGCTTGTTTGCAAAGGATTTTATTTTTCCTTCACTTATGAAGCTCAGTTTGGCTGGATATGAAATTCTGGGTTGGAAGTTCTTTTCTTTAAGGATGTTGAAGTATTGGCCCCCACTCTTCTGGCTTGTAGGGTTTCTGCTGAGAGATCTGCTGTGAGTCTGATGGGCTTCCCTTTGTGGGTAACCCGACCTTTCTCTCTTGGCTGCCCTTAGCATTTTCTCCTTATTTCAACCCTGGTGAATCTGACGATTATGTGCCTTGGGGTTGCTCTTCTTGAGGAATATCTTTGTGGTGTTCTTGTATTTCCTGGACTTGAATATTGGCCTGCCTTCCTATGTTGGGGAAGTTCTCCTGGATAATATCCTGAAGAGTATTTTCCAGCTCCGGATTCATTCTCTCCTTCACATTCAGGTACACCTATCAAACGTAGATTAGGTCTTTTCACATAGTCCCATATTTCTTGGAGACTTTGTTGATTCCTTTTTACCCTTTTTTCTCTACTCTTTCCTTCTCGTTTTATTTCATTGAGTTGATCTTCGACCTCTGATATCCTTTCTTCTGCTTGGTCAATTCGGCTGTTGAAACTTGTGTATGCTTCGCAAAGTTCTTGTGTTGTGTTTTTCAGCTCCATCAATTCACTTACATTCCTCTCTAAGTTGGTTATTCTCATTAGCATTTCGTCAAATCTTTTTTCAAGGTCCTGTTAGTTTGTTTGCATTGGGTTAGAACATGTTCTTTTAGCTCACAGAAGTTTTCTTACTACCCACCTTCTGAAGCTTGATTCAGTCATTTCATCACACTCATTGTCCATCCAGCCTTGTTCCCTTGCTGGTGAGGAGTTGTGATCCCTTGTAGGAGGAGAGGCGTTCTGGTTTCGGGTGTTTACCTCCTTTTTGCGCTGGTTTCTTCCCCATCTTTGTGGATTTATCTATGTGTGGTCTTTGTGGTTGGTGATTTTCAGATGGGGTCTCTCAGTGGACGTCCCCGTTTGTTGATGATGAAGTTATTTATTTCTGTTTCTTAGTTTTCCTTCTACCAGTCTGACCCCTCTGCTGTAGGGCTGCTGAGGTCCACTCCCGGCCCTGCTTGCCTGGGGATCACCTGCAGCAGCTGCAGAACAGTAACGGTTGCTGCCAGTCTCTTCTTCTGCTATCTTTGTCCCAGAAGAATACCCGCCAGATGTCCGTCTGAGCACTCCTTTGTGAGGTGACTCGTTGGATATACGGGGATCAGGGGAGCTGCTTGAGGAGACAGAGTTTCCTTTATAGGAGCTCAAGTGCTGAGCTGTGAGCTCCGTTGTTCATTCCAGAGTTGCTGGGCAGGTACGTTTAAGTCTGCTGCAGCAGAACTCATAAACCCCTTTTTTCCCCAGGTGCTCTGTCCCGGGGAGTTAGGGCTTTATTTATGAGTTTCCCTGGTGCTGCTTGCCTTTTTCTCAGGGCTGCCTTGCCCAGCGATGAGGCAGCCTAGTCACTGTTTGCCTACAGAGGCTTTGCTGAGCTGCTGTGGGCTCCACCCAGCTGCCGTATGAACTTCCCTGCAGTCTTGTTTATACCGGTGTAGTGAGAACTGCCTGGGCAATGGCAAACTACCTCTGTAGCGGGCAGACTGCCTCAGTAATGGCGGACGCCCCTCCCCCACAGAGCTGAGCCGTCCCGGGCTCCAGCTGTGCTTGCTGTGAAACTCTCGATCCAGAGCGTTTCCAATGGCTGTTTTTTTGTGGGGGGTGGGGGTGGGGACCAGCCGAGCCTGATCACCTGGCTCCCTGCCTCAGAGTCTCCCAGGTGTTCCAGCCGCCTGTCGAAAAAGGCGCCGGGATCTGTGTGATTTCCCGTGCGGCGACCCACTGTGCTGGCTAAACCGCGGGCGCGGAGATTCGTGGCGTTTTTTTTTTTTTGCCCGGGAATCTCCTGGCCTGGCTGCCTGTTTAGTCCCCTTTTTTAATCAGATGAATGGGCGGCTCTGCCTTCCCGGAACTCCAATTGCCAGCTAAAACGGCACCCGGACGTATTTTGTATGGGGAACCGCTGCCCGGGGACGCCGCCCAAAACAGCAGCGCCGGCGAACTGCTGCGCCGGCCAAACCAGCCGCACTGGCGACCCGTGGGGCTCCTCCCCCTGGGAATCTCCTGGTCTGTGGGCAATAAAAATCTGTCTGGCAATGAGGCGTCCACTCACCCTCCACGCTTTCACTGGGAGCTGCAATCCTCAGCTGCTCCTAATCGGCCATCTTGGATCTTAATTCTCCGCAAAAATTTTTAAATAGTGCATTAAATATTTTTTATCTTGACTACTGACTTCTCTGACATGCTCTTAAATGTTGCCTGCTAGTACCAGCCCCATTAATTCTAACACTCTTGGGAAGCTGAAAAGGGTTTAAGCAAGAGGATCACATTATTCGTTTTCAATTTTAAAATATACTGAGAAATTTACTTGGAATAATATTGACGAGAAAACTTTTAAAATCCAGGAGTGACAAAGACCTGAGCAAAGGAGAGCAAACCATTGAGAAAAGAAACAAGAAACATACTGCTAGTGATGAGAGGAAAATCTATTTCGACCTGATACCCAGTAGTGGTTTGACACATTTACTAGACGGGAGAGCCTACATCTCTAATCCCAAGAATTTCCAGGGATTTTGAAAGGAGTCATGTTAGGATGGAACAGCTGGAAAAGAGGTACAATCAGGAATTTCTGCATGTTCACGCTGTAATCTATGCTTTGGTGGCTGCACAGCCTGTTGTAAGGCTAGGACGACACCAACGGTAAAAAGTGTATATCCCAAATTCTCAGCCCTTGTACTGCATCTCCCAGATTCTCCTCTACACACTGCTAGAAGTCTCTGTGCTTCTCCCTTATTTGTGCATGAATACATGTCACCTCTAAAGCCCCATAAGGGTGCCCTTTCCCTGTCTAGGTGTAGCCTGTGGAGGGTGAGGGTCTGGGGCATTACCCCGGTGACTCTCCACTGCCCTTGAAGGGCTTAGTGTTGCTGAGTAGCCACCATTGGGCCTCTTCCTGTGCCTCAGTCACTTCAGAAAATCCTGGGGTAGACATGACACCAGCCCAAGTAAAACTCTCTCCCACAACACACATACACATTCCACAATGTTGTCTTTTTCCTTATTCCCCAGTGGAGTCATAGAACCAAATGATGGAAAAAGGGTCCTTTTCCTTCAAGAAATAGGCGTGACTGGATGCTGAAATTGTCTGCAGAGTGTAATGAGGCAGAACATTGTATTTACCCGGGTGTGAACAGAACTGCCCACGCCAGTGAGTTCCGTGTGCTTCCCCTCCCTAGGGAGGGAGGCTCAGTGAACAACCAAGAGGCTGCAAGGCCCCAGTAGCCCAGACAGGCCCAGGGTGATGATCAGGCAGAAGGGGAAAGTCCTCAGTGCACCTCCAGAAGAAAAGGGGTACACAGTACACAGGCTGGCTGGGAAAGGGGGGATAAAGGAAGTCCTTGGGGATGAGCTATCTGGGAGAGTTTGGTGAAGAAATTGAGGGTTTGAAGAGGAAGAATATTTGAAGGGGGTGAGACAACTAAAGAGGACCAGGCAAGGGCATATGGAGGAGTGTGCATATGCATTTTATGAAAGGGAGCCCATATCCCATGTAGCCACTAGATATGTGGATCCTGGCTTCTGTAAACAGTTATGACAAAGATGCTCATCACTAAAGATGGACCTGAATCATATGCCTGTCTCAACCATGCAGTATTCATTTCTCCCTAGAAAGACCAATAAGACAAAAAAGAAAACACAAAGGGAGTGGACGACACTAATAAATCCAGCCCCAAGTCAGCAGACGAGGGGACTCTCTTTGCTCCTGGTTGAATGCCCAACTGACCACTGAAAATCTATTCTTGAGAGCTAGCATCTACTTGCAGCTGGTATGTAAGGACTAAGTTCTTGTTAATAAAAATCACCGACTGCACAATGACCAAAGCCCTCTTCTTTCAGTGAGTTTCTGGTGGCCCCGTCAAAGTGCAGCCCCTTCCCTAAACTTCATGCCTGAATCTGTTACACAGTCCTATTTCCCACTGTTTTCTTCCTTTGCAGCATTTATCAACACGTGCAATTATATATTATACAATTTTATTAAGATCTCTCTCCCCCTCCTTCAGACTATAAACTTCATGAGGCACAGAAAAATGTTTTGCTATTCTCGCTGATGTTACTGACAACCAGGACAAGACCTAGCATACTAGAAGTTTTGTGGAAGAATAAGGTAATAAACGAACCGCCCACTTTGGTGTTATGACATATTCTGTTTGGAATTGTGCCTTTATTTGTAAATAAGGAAATAAGGTTTTATAGGAGCACAGCCACACTCAATTGTTTAATATTATCCATTAATATTACCCATAGTTTTGGCTACAATGGCAGAGTTGAGTGGCTGCAACAGAGATCATACGGCCCACAAAGTCTAACACATTTACTCTCTGAGCCTTTACAGAAAATGTTTGCTAACACCTGTATTAGACCATCACTCTCACAAAGATTAGAGTTACACTTCTTGTGTAATCCCTCGAGCACCTCGTTGTATTGAATAATGACCCAAACCCTCTGACTTTAAACATCCCATTTTCCTGGAGAGAGAGATCACATAATACATTTCTCTGCTCCATAAGAGTTTTTTCTCTATTGCCCAGAGGGGAGTTCTTTTTTACAATTAATCACAGAATTTTCAGACATTTTGGTGTCGTGAGCGATTAAGTCATCATTATACTTGAAGAGAGCTGCTCTTAGATCAGCCCAGGAAGAAAGTTTTTACTACTTTCAGTCAAGAAGACCACAGAAATGAAGGCTGTGCCCATGACATAATGGTAGGCAAAGAAATATCCAAAATTGTATACATTTTAATACAGTTATATAAAAATGTGAATGCAACGAAGCAATGACTGAAGGAAATACCCAAAATGAAGAGAGTAAGAGAGTTGTTGAGATACGATAGTGGGATTATTGGCAATTTTTTCTCACGTTTTAATTGATGATGATGATGATGATGATAATTGCTATAGTTAGCAACTACGGGGCACACCATCAGGCACCATGCATTTTAGGGGGCATTATCTCATGAGACTCTCACACCAACTCCAAGAGGTAAGTGTAGTCTGTTCTCATTACCTGCGGTGGTTCCATTCCATGAAGTCTTAGCAAGTACTGAAACATTGCTCCTGAGAGAGATACAGGCTTAGGTGCCTGTGAGCCTCTGGCCACAACATTTTCATCAACTATAAATACATAACTTTGTTTTACATAAAATGCCCTTGCCTGTTCCTCTTCAGTTCTCTCACCCCCCTGCAAATATTCTTCCTCTTCAAACCCTCAATTTCTTCACCAAACTCTCCCAGACAACCCATGCCCAAGGAATTTCTTTATCCCCCCTTTCCCAGCCAACCTGTGTATCCCCTTTCTTCTGGAGGTGCCCTGGAGGTGCACTGAGGTGTTCTGCTTAAAGACAGTTCATGTAATACATATTGTTGATTCACTAGCCCTGGACTCACAGCAACAGCACCACAACTTGTACCTGGACGAAGCTTATCTAACACTCATATTTCCTCCCAAGGCACATCACAGCCTTCTTGCACTTAGGAACTCTGGACGGTAGGTTGGCACTATCCTTGGGCCATTTCAAACAGTAAAATCACCAAAAAAAGCAGAAAAAATGTTTTAAACTGTGGCACTACGCTGACCACAAAAAGGATGCTTGTTTACAGTATGAAGGCTGAAACAGAAAGAGCCGTCACCTGATTTAACTTCAACTAGAAACGTGGATGGGGAACAACTCAAATTTTTCACTGTTCCGCACACGTCTGCAAATAACCACAGAAGCACCGTGAGCATTGATTTTCCCAATTGAATGCATTTTAACAAGTAGCGAATTCACAAATACAGAATCTGTGAATAATCAAGATTGACTGTATTATTATTTCCCCCATTTCACATATTCTGAAGAAAGTAAAAGAAAGAATTGGGAGCTGAAGGGAGGGAGGGGAGGAGAGAAGAGCCGGAGCCAGAGATCTGTTAGGCTCTTTTCTTTCAAGGAAATCTTAGTGGGTGTTTAAAATAAGGGTGTCCTCCTTCATGCTGGATTGATATTAGACTGAAATTTCAAGCCTGCCCCCTGCTTCTCTGCCTACTGTCAAAATGGAAATAAAAGACTGCAAATCTCTGCGTGTATGTAGACACTCAAGTCCACTGCCAACCCTGAAGGCATCTAACCTAAGGAAGCATGCCGTCTTCTTAGGGCACAGCTAACAACCAGCTACTACTAACAGACCACCTGTGACCCCTCAGCTTTGTGGAGGGACAGAATCAACACAATGACAGAGACATCTCTGAAAAAAAATGTGATCTTGTGCCAATAGCATTTTGCATGTGTGGTTATACACAGCTGTGTACATTCTCAATGTATCCAAGACATATTCAGCAGTATTCTATAAAGCAGTGTTCATTTACTGAGGTTCAAGTTTCTTGATGTTAACTGTAGATTAAAAAAAACAATGCATCTATTTGAATAAGCTAGATATATGAATAACCAACGATAGCGGCTTTACATTTTGTAAGCCCTTTTGAGCTTCTGAGGGCTTTCCTGTTCATTCTCTTTCTGAGGCATTTGCTCTAGTTACAAAGCAGCAAGTCTAAATGGCCATTTTTTGACACTTCACATTCAGGGAGAAACTTACCCTTTCACCTGAAGGTGTGTGATAGTTACATCAGCATTTCTGCAGCTGAGCACGGTCCTCTCAAGGGCTCAAAAGAATTCTGTTGCCCCAGAGACAGACATTATTCCCATGCATTTATGCAATCAGATCCCACAACGGCTTCCACTGACTCATTTAAGCAGGGACACATGTATTTGGCATCTATTTAAACAGCACTTATTGCCACAGTAGCCAGGCACTTGGACAAGCCTCCTATTTTTGCAAGAAAATGGAAAAACAATGTAGATAAAGTAAAAGAGGTCAGTACTAAGGCCGGTAGTAATCATCTTCCTTGGCAGGCAGAGCAGGAGGGTTAGAATCAGGTCAGATTGTCCCCCAGTAAAAGGCGTCAGTCATCTGGAATGTTTTTATTATCCCAGACAGAAATAGGTCACCTTGGCACCCTCAAAGTTGGCCAATTAGACCAAAGTTCTTGTGCAGTTAAGAAATAAAGGAAGTAGATGCTTAGCAGAAGACTTCTCCCCTCCCAAAAGAGGCAAAACAAAATTCCCAGAGAAGATAAACACATCAAACCCTTGGATGCTACAAGCTGCTTCGTTCAAGGGCAATTTGCAGGCTCGTGTTAAGGTGCTTGGTGATACCCTACGCAGCACTTAACGCAAACTCGGCTGTGTTCCATCCGCATTAATGCCCAGCAAAATACACTTAGAAATAACACAGGTCAGGATAGCAGATAGATTTTGTCTACATTGACAAGGATTCGTCGGCTCCATCTGGTTTAGTGAGAGAGAAATGGGATCAGCTGATAAAATCTGCTTTGGTAAGGGCAGTTTTGCCTTGGCAGACATCTCCAGCCATAGGCTTTGGAGTCAAAGGCACTGGACTCCAATCTTCAATGCCCTCCATACCAGCTGCCTAAATGTGGAAATGCCACTCACCTCTTACTCAGTTCCTCCCTTTACATAGAAGAGAATAATACTCACAGGATTATTTTGAGGGCCAATGACTTGTTAGGAAAGCAGTTGATGTGTAAAAAAGTTATGTATGAATTATAATTTTTTTTTGAGACAGGGTCTTTATCACCCAGGCTGAAGTACAATGGCTTGAGCTCGCTGCAGTCTTGACCTCCTGGGGCTCAAGCAATCCTCCCACCTAAACCTTCTGAGTGGCTGGGACTACATACAAGTGCATGCCACCATACCTGGCTATGTTTTTAATTTTTTGTAGAGACGGGGTCTCCCCATGTTGCCCAGGCTGGTTTTGAACTCGTGGGTCTCAAGTAATCCGCTCACCTCAGCCTCCCAAAATGCTAGGATTACAGGCGTGAGCCACAGCACTTGGCTGATAATTTCTTATTATTTATAATTACTGCAAATTCATCCGTGGGAATCAGTTACATCTACTTCGCAATCCATCCAAATAACTCACACTCTACCCTAGTTCACCACATTCTAGCCTTCATTTGTCATACTGTTATTTTGTGATATTAAACATTGATTGAAATAAATTTGTTATTGAGAAGACTTGGATATAATCATTACTATCATCAAGAGTTTTCTATGAGGGCATTTTGGTAGGATTTGACTTGTCACATAATAAAGCATGTCATTTATAGAAACACTCAGCTAGAAATATATATGTGGTGGTTAATACTGAGTGTCACCTTGATTGGATTGGAGGATGCAAAGTGTTGTTCCTGCGTGTGTCTGTGAGGGTGTTGCCAAAGGAGATTAACATTGGAGTCAGTGCACTGGGAGAGGCAGACCCGCCCTCAATCTGGGTGGGCAGCACCTAATCAGCTGCCAGTGCGGCTAGAAAAGCAGACAGAAGAACGTGGAAGGACTAGACTTGCTGAGTCTTCTTGGCCTCCGTCTTTCTCCTGTGCTGGATGCTTCCTGCCCTTGAACATCAGACTCTAAGTCCTTCAGCTTTTGGACTCTTGGACCTATACCAGTGGTTTGCCAGGGGCTCTCGGGCCTTCGGCCACAGACTTCAGGCTACACGGTTGGCAGCCTACTTTTGAGGTTTTGGGACTCAGACTGGCTTCCTTGCTCCTCAGCTTGAAGACAGCCTATTGTGGGACCTCATATTGTGACTGTGTGAGTTAATACTCCTTAATAAACTCCCTTTCATATGTATATCTATCCTATTAGTCCTGTCCCTCTAAAGAACCCTGACTGATACAATACATATAAACACATTTAATAGAATTTTACATTTGTGCAAACAATATTTTTTGCCAGGAGGATAAAAACATTTATCTTCTTGTGCTTAAGCAAATAATAAACTTTGCCAAGTGACAGAAAGGCAAATTAAAGTTTTTGGCATCTACTCCATAGAGACCCAAGAATAACTATACAGGAACATGCCCAAGTCCTCCTGCTGCCTTTTGTTTCAAACAGAACATTTTAAGATCTGGAATATCTATGATAGGTATAAAAACAGTCATAGTTTACTTGTACATAATGAGTATAATATATATTCCAGGGAAAGCATAAATTAACTATAACTCAGTAACTCTCAACAAAGATATCATTTTCATGGTTTCCCTCAAATGGTTTGTTGGGTTGGGCCTCTCCCCCTCCCCCTCTCTCAGTGTGTGTGTGTGTGTGTGTGTGTGTGTGTGTGTGTGTGTGTGTATGTGTGTGTGAAAGTAAAATGCTTATGTTATATGAACAAGAAATCACTGCCTGCCAGTACTTTTACTACTTTACTAATAGCTTAAAGAAGGTATTTGTAAGCCTCACAGACTGTATAAATTATGTCACTTATTTATTGAATAAATATTGGTGAGAGCACTGTGAAAGATAAAAAGATGAACGAGGTCCAGTTTCTGCCTGTAAGAAGCTTCGTGAAGGAGAAACACCATCTGGGAAAAAGCCTCAAAGAGTGTGTGCGATTGGGCTAAGTCGAGGCAAAGTGTAGGGTTAATAAATTGGCTTTTAATTAGGCAAGTCCAGTGAAAAGCAAACCTTTGAATTCAGTATTACAGAAACTACAGAAGGTTCAAACCCGCAAGAAAAAACTTTGAATATGGAGACTGCTGGTAAACAATCTCCTAAATGGCATACTACTAGGATTTCATACATCAAGCATCCAGAATATTTACTCTGAGTTGAGCCAACACAAGCAAAGATGAAGAATCGCCATTCCCAACGATTACTACACTCCTTCCCCCCTCAACACACATATGGTCACACAGAGGCAGCTCTGAGGCACAGAAGGAAAAAGAATTCCTTGCACCTAATTTAAGAGATCCGCATGTTTGCTCTGGTGTTTATTTTATTTTCTTCTTCTCTGTTTTTAAACTTTATGCAATATCTCTCTTTCCACTTGCTGAATGTCCCCTCCCAGCTTCCAAGTTTAGCGTATTATTCACATCCTTTCAACAACACTGTCCCCATGCTGTGTTGTAAATTTGTGTACTAGTTACGTATCAATTGAAACTGTGTGTCCTGCCTTGGAGCTGAAGATTAATCATTGTTCTCAGTGAGTGAATGATCAAACCACTGCAGAACCAGACAGTCCCTACCTGCAATTTTACCTATGTTATTATGATAATTTATAGACCTACAATATAAGTCCTAGCCCAGACCCAGAGTCTATTAATCCTACAAATTATACAAGAGGCGACACTGGGTCTTGGATCTACACGCAGGAGAGATGTATGATTGTCAATGTAAAAGGCAGAAGAGAGGTTTGCAGCGACAGAAGCAATTCAGCCAGTTTTGAGCATTACAATGCAATTACCTAAGCCAGACGGCCTCTTTCCCAGTAGAAATGGAGAGCAGCCACTGAATACTTTCTATCTTGTGGTGTTTGGCTTGACCTCATTTTAAGATGACATAAGGTAAGCCTACCTCATCAGATCAAACAAAAAAGGGTTTTTAAACTCATAATTAATAGCACATCTGAAAGCCAGGAAGAACGTATTTCAAAAATCACATCTGCATAAGCATCTGCTTTCATGTGGTCTCTGTCAAATGTTTCTGGGACCTTACTATGTGGCTGAAGAAGATGCTGGCCCAGGCTGGGTCATGGAAGTACTGGAACTAAATCATTCTTTCTTTCAGTCACACACAACGCGAACAACAGAGAGGATGAATAAAAGGCACCAATGACAACACCACTACATGTTTTTCCAAAGCACTTCAAACACAGTTTGTAAAGTTCTGCTAAATCTTGCCCATTCAAACCTTTAACCAAAAACAGTCATTGGCACCTTGTCCCACAGTGGATTTCCCCTCTTACATCCTAGAAACTTGCTGCTCACCTCATCTAAAATAGCATGAGCACTTCTCTGACTTTTTTCTAGTTTCTTTAAAAACATCCTATTTTAATTTTCTCTCATGTGAACCAAGTTTCCACCTGACTTTCAGGATAGACAGATGTTACTGTCAGCAGTTTCCCAGAATGCCCTGTCCACGCTCTCTCTCTCACGGAATTAAAAAGCCACAGTGCTACTGGGCTGCACTAAGGAGTACAACCTACCATTTAAAAATTTGTTTTGTTGGAGTTAATAGAAAATATAAGCTACACATTTTCTAAAGAAAAGAATGAGAAAAAAACCTCACACCTGATTTCATTACGGAAAGAATAGCTTTCATGTCTGAATTGTGGTGAAAATCCAGACAGAATCAAAATGTAAAACAAGGAGCGGACAGCAGCATATCTAAGTAATTTTCCTTTCCTTTTTTTGTGGTAAATCAGTCACTTCGTATCTGCAAGTAGGCATTCATTTATTACTGATAGTCATTCTGTTGTCATTTCATATTTGTAGAAGGAGGACAAATTTTTGGTAACTAATTAATTTTAATGTAAGCTACTCTGACTCTATTAGGTACACAGAAGTTACCCAAATGCTGGTTAAAAACAAAAACAAAAACAAAAAATCCCTCACGTTATTAGAAAGACAAAGAAACAGCTTACCAGTATTCGAGGTTATAGAGAACCTAATTATTTTACCGTATCATCAAGGTATAGGTGTTTTAAAGAAAATATTGAGGTATCAAATATGGTTGAAGAGATTTTACTCCACAGTGCAAATCAGTATACAGCACATTTGCTGAAGGACTCGGTTTAGTCCTGCTAAGCCACGTTCCGTGGCATACATGGGTTCTCCCTACACCTGGAGGCTCAAATACCAGCAATGTCAACCCACATTTTTATCCTTCAAAGGCAAAACATCTAAGTAACGAGCAACTTGCTCTCTTGCAGTGCTGTGAATCACGGCAAAAAATGAATGTCTGGTTAGCCCCTTATGGTCAGGAAGACTTTGGCTTTGAACACTGTCTGCACAGTAATTATGAGAGCTTGAATCAAACTATCGGGTATTAAAATATTACTTGACCCTGTGGCATAATAATCACCCAGCAAAGAAAATTATTTCATCTGCTCCTTACTGAGTCATGAAGGTCAAGGGATGGAAAATCCCATTGCTCACACTGAACTAGCCAAAAAATTTTAAGAGTAGCTTTCTCTGGTGTAAATTATAATTAAATGGGGACAACTAAAGCAAAGTTCTTTAATTAAAGCAATGCTGTAGAGACACTGAGGGGATGTCTTATAAGAAATTTCCATTCCCACCCCCTGCCCAAACTTTCCAGAATTAAGAGAAAACCTCAATACAAATAGAGGTAGAAGTTTATAACATAGGAGCTTTCTTATACTTTGTTAGTCTGTGCTGCTGTAATAGAATACTCGGTAATTTATAAAGAAAAGAGATTTATTTCTCGCAGTTCTGGAGGCTGGGAAGTCCAAGAGCATGGCATGGGCATCTAGAGAGGATCACCCCATGGTGGAAGAGGGAAGGTGGAAGCGAGCACACGAAACAAGAGAAAATGGCAGCCAAATTTATCCTTTTACCAGGACGTCACTCCCAAGATAGCAAACTCACTCCCATGATAACTGCATTAGTCCAATCACCTCCCAAGGGCCCCACCTCTCAACTCTACTGCAATGGCAACCAAGTTCCCAACACAAAAACTTCTGGGGACGCATTCAAACCACAACATGCACTCTGGCTATCTTGGCTACTTAAAATACGTGGGGTGAATTTTCCATTTTGAAATTGATAACGAACTAAAATAAACCTCAGCTAAATAGATGTGAAGCATCACTGAGACAGAATTTCCCACGACAGCCAATTGAGTTGATGATAACCTGAGACTGAGATGTTCTCAAGGGAAGTACAAGAAGCCATGTATCATAAAGGTTAAGATCAAAGTTGCCTTCAACTGTCTTTTAGAAAGTTTGGAGTGAGCCATTCATTTCCCATTCTATTCAATCACACAAACATTGATTGAGCATCTCTTATATTCAATTCCAACAACAGCTGCTATCTGGGAGAAGTGCCTTTGTCTAGTCCAACTCAAGATTTCTGGTTGCTAGGATTTCATTGGCTTGGGGGATACATCTGTTAGTCAAACACTACACCCAAAATACCAGTTCAGATGTAAGTAGAGATGTGATACACTGACATTTCAACGGATCACAGCAGGCCTTGGCAGTTGTAGCCACCATATAAATAATGGAGGATAAATAAACTTGGCTTGTGATTCTCACAGCAGTAAAAGTCCAAACTTCCTTCTTAAACTCCCATTAGTTTTCCACCTCTAATCCTAAAAATCCAACTATCACTAGAGAGGCTCTGCAGGAGAACCCCAACAGAAAGCACCGGACCCATCAGAGTAAGGAGTTGTTCTTCTGACAGTGCTGTTGGATTTATTGTAATCCTTATACAACAGTGGTTTTTGAACTTTCATGTGCATTAGAATCATCTGGTAGGCTTATTATAACACGGATTGCTGGACCCACCTCCAGGATTTTTAATTCAGTAGGTCTGGGGTGGGACCCAATAATCTGCATTTCTAACCAGCTCCCAGGAGATGCCCACCCACTGGTTTGGGGACCACACTTTGAGAATCACTGTCACATGAGCTGACTCAATTCACAAATAACCTAAAAGTATAGCCTCCTTCAAATACGAAGTTAAGAGTACGGGGGGTAAGGGGTGGGGAAGGGAACACCCAAGTCACACAAAATTGTTGTTGGCAGGAGTCAGTGCAAATATTAGGCTGAGTATCTCTACTTCTTTTGTGACTGGAGTCATGCTTTGCACATAGTAGGGACTCACAGAAGGCTCCTCTTTCTTGTCCCTGCCATGGGGCTATGTTACTGCTAATTAGCAGTACTGCTGCCCACAGCTGTTGGGAATATCTGTTAGTTTAATAAACACTGGACCTACCATGTGCCAGGCACTATTATAAACTGAGCAATGCTTGCTAGCTCAGGGTGACTGGTTAGACATTTTTGAAACGTAAAACGTAGCCTGATAGCCCTCTTCAACCAAGCCCACTGAATTTTAGGAATCCCAGCATGCCCTGTCACATCTGGGGCTGGCACTCCTATGCAGATTAGGCATGCATTTCAGCCATGGAAAAGGGGTAAAGGAGATTAACTTGCATAATAGAGAAAAAGATCTTTGCTCACAATTTTTGGAATAATCTGTTCCAATGCTAGGGCTCCCTGGTCCATTTTCGCTTTTCAAAGCAGCTTCTTATTTTCCAGATAAAGTCTTTGGCCAGATTTCTGTTGTATGATTTTCTGGTAATTTTTATAACTGAGATAGTTTTCACCAGGTTAGAAATATGTGCTGGATCCCACACAACCAAACGTGGTGCATGAATGTCTAGAAACCATTAAGTACAGATATCAACTAACCCAAAGGGGGACTTTCCCCAAATCAGATAACATCAGTTCTTTCTGGATCTTTGAGGGCACTGCCACAAGGTGTAGAACTATTCTAAATCCGAAAGTTTGAACTATTTATAGAAATTAGGAAGACCTTTCCACTTTAAAAAATTATGCGGTATTACCTGAGATGTTCACTATTAACATTCTGTTTTTTATAGTCCACCACCCTGCAATTTAGGT
This sequence comes from Ateles fusciceps, assembly GCA_036589455.1. Classification (NCBI taxonomy): domain Eukaryota; kingdom Metazoa; phylum Chordata; class Mammalia; order Primates; family Atelidae; genus Ateles; species Ateles fusciceps. Next base: position 4,778,145 of record JAZHEH010000228.1, on the reverse strand, counting down.
AGCCTGTCACTAGGTGGCAGTAATGCATCAGCACCTCCCAGCCTTGAGTAGGGCTTTTGGCAAAACCCTTCTCTTTCTTCAATATGAAGAATTTTCATGAAACATTTTGTATATGCCAGATAACTAAGAACCAAGGATAGAAAGACAAACTGACCTGGCCCTGACTTCATCACAAGTATAATTCTTTATTAAAATAGCTAAATTTCAGCAAATAATAAACACAAGTTGTAAAGATATTTTGGTGCACCTCTTGAAAGAGCAAACTGGAACTCAAGGAGGTCTAGAACTTCTCAGAATAGGAGGAGGTCAGGAATGACTGGTCTCTGTTAATATGCCAGGACCAGGATTGTCTGAGGGGGAAGGAGTGTCCCTCCTGCATGAGGCTCGGTTCTTTGGTTGGAGGAAGCACTTTGAGATATCGTGAGGGTGGGCTGGGTGGCCATGGCCTTAGGCAATTCAGGACGAGTATCAGAGATAGCTTAGTGTATGTGATGCTGGCTGCAGTGACTGTAACCGGAGTTAATCTGAGAAAGAAAAGGAAAAGAAAAAGAAGAGGAAGGGAGGGAGAGAAGGAGGAAGGAGAGAGAGAGAGAGAGGGAGGGAGGGGAGAGAGAAAGAGACGGAGGGAGTGGAGGGAGTGGGGGAGAGGTTGGGGGAGGGTGGGGGGAGAGAGAGAGAGAGATCCATCAACCTGCATCTATCCTGAGATGTGGTTTTGAGTGAATGAGAAAGAACAGCCAGCAGACCAGCAGGTGCATTGGCTGCAGGAATACGAATCAGGGAGGAAACAGACTAGCACCTATGGGAGAAGGCTGTCTGGTGGGGAGCCAAAAGTGGGGGGGGAAGAAAAAGAGACTCAACCACTCCCCCTTGAAGGACCAATGGCACATGGCTAGACTGGTCAAATAAGGAAAACCCTAAGAACACATTTTCATAATCTCTTGACCTGCAGTTGTGGATGTTAAGATAACAGCATGAAGTAACTGGGCTTTTCTCAGTAATCTCCACGTGATTTTCTCTTATTACTAGAATTGGTCATTCACAACTAAGCCATTATTGATGCAATTATGAGATGATGAAAGCTCAAAGGCCATTTAGGAATTACTCTGTACAGCCTAAGGGATCCTGTAATATACCCACAGCCAATTATTTTGTATTGTGCTAGAGGACAAAACTAGAAAGCTGACCAAAAATCTTTCCATTTCTTCAATCTGCCTCTCTGCCCCTTTACTTGGGTCTTTTAAATCATTATTCCCATGCCAGCTTTCCCTGGACCTACATGCCGCAGTCATTCTTAATGAGTCTTCCCTAGTCTCTGGTTGGATTCACACCATACTTCCCCCCCAGGATTTCTCCAGCATCTTGTCTTCTGCCCCGGCACAAGCCATCTACTTACCCTGCTCACAAGAGAGCATTTTCAGCCTCTCTGCTCTCAGACACCCTGTATATTACCTTTGTCGTGGGCAGAAGACTAGGACAAATCAAGTACAAATAGGCTCACCTATATGTGGCCTATGGAATCTACAGTTCAAATCTTAGATATCCAACTGAGAGACATCGGTGTCTATGTCCACCGACATGCACAAGATGTTCACAGCAGTTTCATTTGAAAAGAACAAAAATTAGAAACAACTCAAATTTCCATCAACAGGCAGATGGATAAACAAATTGTGGTTTATTCATGCTGTGGAATTATACACAGCATGAAAAATAAAATAAGTGCTACATGCAAAATCTGGGATCAATTTCATAACCGTTACACTGAGGACAAGAAGGTCAGATGCAATAAAAAGTACATATATTTCATTTGTGTTAAGTTAAAGAACAGGCAAAATTGGTTGATGGTGACAGAAGTCAGAATAATAGTTATCTTGGGGAGAAATTGGAAAGGGGCACAAGAGATCCTTCTGGGGTGGTGGGATCATCTGTATCTTGACCTAAGTGAACGTTACATGGGTGAGTGTGTTTGTGCACATGTTGTGTATGTATAAAAGTTCATGGAGGCAGATAAGATTAGTGGACTTTATATTTTTAGCCTCTTCCAGTTTAAAATCACTCTCTCCTGGATTAAAATAATCTTTCTATTCAGGCAGATTCAAGTATTTTCATCAACTTATCACTGTTCACAGACCTAAGTTCACTCTTTCCCAGCTTTCTCCCTCACTTCCAAGCCGTCTGGGCCCCCAGAAGACTTCAAGCTTGCTCTTGGCTCTCTGAAAAGGGGAGTGTCTTCTGCATGTGGGCAGAGGGACGTCAGAGGAAATGGCACAGCACAGTGGTGCACAGCCGTGCCCTTACCAGGCTCTGCATGCCATCTGAAATCCTCATCCCTTTTGGTGCTATCTGTTTCTGTGGTCTTTTCCCCTTGCTCAGAAGGCACCAGAGCAGGTCTACAGGTCCTACCCTCACCAAACTCAAGGAGCAAAATCCCATCCTCCCCCTTCCTGTAGAGACCCCCAAAGCACATGGGGGAAGTATGCTCCACATCATCTCTCCCCCACGAGGGGTGGGAGGAGGGACGATGTATCACTTTCTTGGGTTCCACAAATATAGTTCTCCAAAACTCATGCTTTCCCCCTCTCCCCAAAAATCTGCTTCGAAACAGTGGATTTATGTCACTGTTATGAAACCCCAGAACAAATTTTGCCTTACTCTAAGGGGTGGACTGGAAAAATCTACACAGGGACTCGGGGCCACCTATGAGATTTGCCATTTGGAATTCATTGTCTGTTTTCAATGGAGAGCTCCCCTCCAGAGGATTCCGTGTCCTTCCAATAAGCTCTGAGATGAAGAGGAGCCTGGTGGTGAACTAAGGGAGCAAGGATGGGCATCTCTTGGTGAGAGCTGACAGCATCAAGAGACAGGCTCATTCACCCAAGCCACATGGGCAGACAGCGGGAGACCAGCGCTGCCCATATTCTAGGTCAGTTTCCTCCATCCCTTCCCCTCTCTCCCCTCCCCTCCCTTTCCTCTCCCCCACTTGGCAGTCTGCTCTAGCATTGCAGCTGATACTTAGAAAGCACATACCAGCCACTGGGCACTGTGCTGATCCTAGGAGTCTCGTGACTCTCAGCACAGTCCGCACCTTTGAGGAACCTCTAATGTAGTCTCACTGACGAAAGTGCTCATTTGTACACTACTTTGTTTCATCCTAAACCACTGTGTTCCAGGAGAGTTTACAATCTCCTAAACCAATGAATGATCTTCTCCATTCCACACAAACTTAACTTGAGAGGGGGAATGTGTCGTTTCATCTTGGCATTTCCCAGACGTCAGCCCAGCCCCACTCCTAGAACGTAACATACACTCCATTAAGGTCTGATAAATGCATGCATGAAGGAAGCAAGTCGGTGTAGATAGGTTACGGCCACGCTGCTTTGTCTTCAGTGGAAAGAAAAGTTAATTACTGGCACACAGACTATGAGACATTAGTATCACTAACTGAAAATTCTAAAAGTCACAGAATTTTAGAGGATATGCTGAGGTGTATCCTCTGTTGTCTTATTTTGCTTCCTCTCTCTTATGCTGGAATACTTAACCAGAATAGGAGAATTCCAGGTACATGGTATGCAAATGGAAAACAGAAGGAGAGAATTATCTAGGGTTCTGAGAGAATGGAGAGAATGATTTTTGGAGGAAAGACTCTTGGTGAAAACAGAAAAACTGCCAGGAAAACTTTTAATGATTGCAGTAACAAGTTCTGCAAGGTGACTGGCCGTTGCGTGACACTCGGCACAGTCCCTCCACTGCCATGTGGAGCAGCTCCAAGACAGGAAAATCAATCCCTTAATGGATTCCATGGAGAACAGGCCTGTCTGGGACCTGGAGGCTCAAGCAACCACCCTGACTGCTTTCCTCCCCGTGCAGCAATTCAATGTCTTGCATCCTTTTCCATTTTATATGCAGTAGGGAAAATGCTTGATAGGTTCATTCTCCACAAGGGCATCTGTGAAGGCTACCAGCTGCTTAAACTGCCACCTCCTGAGACTGACAGCCATGCTGTTCCATGGTTGATTGGCTCTGACAGGTAGGTGGGTCACCTGAAGTCATATCCTGGCACCAAGTCCCTTTCAATCTGTGAGTAGCTGGGGAGGCTCCTGGCTTGCAGGTGAAAACAACCAAGACATAAGTGTTGTATTAACAGTCCATGCACTCTGAGTGGGTCCACTTCAGGGATAGCTAGATACTGGGATGGGAAGTGGTCTTTCTAGGACCCCACAAGAGGAGAATTACATGAGATATCCTAGGGAGGTTCAAGAAAAACAATTTTTTTGACACCCTCTTGTCAGGCTTACTCCTAAAATATCCTTGAGCTCCCCCTGCCTTGTGGCTGGGAGGCTCAGAGCCACCTCCCAAGAACTGCATCTGGTTCGGCATCAGACTGCTTAAAATCCCACGTGGTCGCCGGGCATGGTGGCTCGTGCCTATAATCCCAGCACTTTGGGAGGCCAAGGCAGGGAGATCACCTGATGTCGGGAGTTCAAGACCAGCCTGACCAATATGGAGGAAACCCCATCTCTACTAAAAATACAAAATTAGTCAGGCGTAGTGGTGCATGCCTATAATCCCAGCTACTCAGGAAGCTGAGGCAGGAGAATCACTTGAACCCAGGAGACGGAGGTTGTGGTGAGCCAAGATCGCACCTTTGTACTCCAGCCTGGGCAACAAGAGGGAAATTGTCTCAAAAAAAAAAAAAATGCCATGTGGTCTCACCTCCATAAAGCATAGGGGTGCAGGAGCACAAGGAGCTGAAGCTGCTTCTCCAGGGAAAAGTATGCTTATCCCATACTCAGAGCAGGAACGAGGTCTGCCAGTATGTTCCAGGCACACGTAAAAGACTGTGGCCCTATTCCAAGAGGGTATTTTCCTCTTCACAGGTGACCTGGGCATCCTCTCAAATCACTCTGAATGGGAAATCCTGACAGCTGAGGATCGATTATCAAGAGGATACAAAACAAAGAAATATAAAGTACTTTTGAAAAAGAAAGCTTTCATCTTCTGTTGGCACCACAGCCCTAAAGAGAGAAGGGGACAGGAAGGTTCCACTATGTTATTTTAATCCAAAGATCTCAGAGACATTGAGTATTTTTAAATGAAATTCATGAGACAGGCCCAAAGCGCAGATAGACAGCTCTTGTGGAAATGTCCCTCACCCATTCAAGAGACGAGGTTATTAGAGAGAAACTGAAAAAACATGTGTCATGGGAAAAATGGGTTGGGTCATGACAGCTGTCTCCCCCAAATGCACATTTTATTGGTGAATGTCCTTGGCAACTCCAAGCATGAAGATGGCATCCCGATCCTGCCGTGATCACGGATGCCCTGCAGAAAACCATTCTGTCACCCGCGAGTGGCCACAGCGCCGGCTCTCATGGGCCAGAAAAAGGGCTATGCCGAAAGGGAGTCAAGTTTACCTTTCCACACCTACCTAAGAAAGTCACCTGAAGCCCTGGATTTCTCCACTTTGGCACTCCTGACATTCTGAGCCAGATGGTTCTGCTGTGGGCAGCTGCCCTGTACGTTGCAGGACATTAGCAGCGCTCGCAGTCCCACACACCAGATGCGAGCAGCACCCTTCCCCCAAAGCATGCCACCAAAAATGTCCCTAGATTTTGCAAACTGCCCAGCAGGAAAGGGGTCTGCCGGCATGTTCTGGGCACAGCCTAAGAGGCTGTGGTCCCACAAATCTAAGAGGGTATTTTCCTCGTTACAGGTGGCCTGAACATCCCCTCCAGTCACTATGAATGGGAAATCCCCGGCAGCTGCCCCTGACCCAGGTAGGGCAGAAAATATCTCCAAGTTACTGCAAACTCACCCCCTGGTTCAGAACTCCTGCTTTAGAGCAAGAAAAGCCTGGGAGAGCTTGTGCAGTCCTCTGCTGAAACGTCACCATAGCTCAGGCACTTACCCCCCCACCTGACAGAGGATATATGTGTTTTCTCTCTAGCTTCCTGACTAGACATTCAGGTCCTCAAGTGGAGTGACTCTGTTTTAGTCACTGTTGTAATGCCAGTGCCTGGCACACAGTTGGCACTTAATAAAAATCCAGTGAGCACATGAAAGGGGCTTGAGGACATCGTGCTAGATCTAACGCCAAATCGCTCACTTCTCACATATCCTAAACGATTAACATTTTAAAGTGCAAAACGCATCACAATTAGTGGTGGATGCAAAATATTAGGAGGGAGTCAACAAAATACCACCTGAACTGCATGCATCAATGCTGGGGGGAGGATGTCTACATGTATATAATAATATGCATAACACATGTTTACAAATATGCATGTAAGGGTGTACCCATGTGTGTATGTGTACTACTTCTCGTTGCTATAAAAATAAACATTAAAAACCACAACCTAATTTTTATAATCCCCCAAACAGTAACTAATACCACTTACTAAGCCTCAAGGGTGCTGTAAGGATAAGATAACATTTGTAAAATTCATTGGCTTCCTCCGCTAAAAGGCATTACTAGATTACACAAAAGAACTATGACATCATCTCAAAAGGACTGCTGAGTGAGGTTCTATGGAAATCTAAAAGAGTTCAGATGCATCTTAAATCATCACAGTTCCTGATTTTTGCAAACTAGCGCAGCCCATTAGGAAGGGAATGAAACTGATTTCCTCGGAAGCCCCACCCTGCCAATGAGCCATTTTTGTATCCCTGAGCAGCCTAAATCTTTGTGAAACTTCCATATTTAAATGAGTTAGCCAGATCCTGAATCACAAAATGCCACACCTTGGGGAATGACCATAAGGCATGGCAAGCAAATCAACCCCGCAGGAGAGCGGTGTGGTTAAGAGCTCAGCTTCTGGAGCCAGATGGCCTGGGTTAGAATCCCAAGAGATGCTGGGCAAATTACTTAATTTCTGTGTCTCAGTTACCTCCGCTGCAAAATGGTATAATAATACTACCTATCTCATAGGGTTGCTGTAAGGGTTAAATGATAAAATGCACATAAAACACTTATTATCCAGGTTTCAATAGGAAAGATCAGGCTAACTGAACTCACACTTTGCAGAATACTTATTCCTCTGCTCTACCACTAACGATAACAAAGCTAAGTCAAGTTGTGCTGTCAGGCTAGGAAGTTTTATCATAGAAGCCAGACAGAGGACAAATGGTTCCTTCTCCTTTTACTTCAGAAGGTGAATATCCCCCACCCGTTAAAACAAATCTGAGCACAGATTGCCCTCAAGATATTTTAGGTGAGAAGTGAAGGAAAGTTATAATTTGGTAGAACCTCCATGACGGTGGTACCTAATCTTTTCAACACCTTGAGGACACCCTCAAGTTGAGAAACGCTGGTCTATTGCTAGTAGAGACGGACTAAAACAAGCTTCAAATAATCCTCTCTCCTCTACCACCAGGCTGGTAGTTCTTGTATATGACGTTCTTCTGCTTGAATTTTTGCAGCAAATAAAAGTTGTCTTCCTCTCTACAATGACTGGCTGAAAAAAAAAAGTGTGTTCATGCACGTCTATACATGTGTACATGTGCATCTTGTGTGTGTGCATATGTACACATGCAATGCACGAGAAAATACCTTCAGCTTTTCTTTTTCCTGTTCAACATGTGTGCATGTATGTGTGTGTATGTATAGATAGTATGTAATTAAAGAAAATGGTGAGGCTTAGACATACTGGTTATGTAATAATAATTTAGTTCCACGCACAATTTAAACCAATAAGCAAAAATGACCTAGGTTTCTTACAGTGTCCCAATATAGAGAATTCTGATGAAGGTTTTAAGATAGTGGCTCTGCCCAGTCCAACCCAGACAGCAGTTATTGGAGACACCATGCACCCTGAGACATACAAATGCACACCAAATAACTCGTTCATCTAGTTAATACCCTGTATCTCCAGATCCATAGGAGAAACGTAAATCAGCAAATCTCTCCTGCTAACACCTGAGAGGCTGATTTTTAAGGGCTTTTCTGTACCTATCACAAGTACTACAGATTGTTCCTGATTGGGCTGTTCTGTATACTAAGAATGAATGGATGAATTGGTAAATATGTAACTAATTTCACTCCTTGTGATAACAACTAGATATTTTGATCATTTGGGCTAAGTAAGCTGTAGAAATCAATGTTGACCTAAATAAGTCATAGCCAAATGACAATAAAATAATAGAGTTAAGAGAGATGAAAACTTATATGCTTAGCTCTGTATCTTTTTTAAATTTGGCTCTCATAGGGGTTGTGCAAATCAGTGACCTCACCCATTCACAGGACCAATGGCAGTTTTCACTTCTTAATCTTGCTGCTACTGAAAAGTGAAGGAGGCCATTGAAGAAAAGTCAAAAAAGTGAGGGAGCTGGGAAAATTTAGAGAGCATACATAGGGTGAATGCAAATTTGCCAGGCAGCCTTTTCTAATGTTGGTGATTTCTTAAAATTGTCCATGAGGCTTCACTAATGCCATTTATAAGTCTTTATTACACATTTTGGACATTGGGGATACAATATGATCATTTTTGTTGGCAGAAGTTATTGGTAAGAAGGAAATACATTATAGGTACGTGGCATTGTTTAAACTTTGTAAGTATACTATCCAGGGATGACTAATTGCTATAACAAACAACTCCTAAATTTCAGTGACTTCATCATGATAAAATTTGACTTCCTGTTTATGTGCCAATCTAAACAGGCTGCTCCAAGAGGCAACTCTCATGGATGGCTCTCCTCTAAGCCACAAGGCAGGGACCCAAGATCCTTTCATCTTGTGGCTCTGTGATCTCTAAGGGCAATGTTTCTCAAATGTTAATGAGCATATGTGTCACCTAGAGATCTTGGTAAAATGCAGATTCTGATTCCCTACATGTAGGAGGGGGTAAAAGATTTTGCATTCTTAATGAGCTCCCAGGTGATACCCAGGTGCCCCTATACTCTGCATCTCAAAGGCAGAAGAAAAGGAGAAAGAGTAGGTGACTGGACAAGAATATACCACTTCCACTAGCATCCCAATGGCCAGTCTCAGTCACATGGCCACATCCATCTTCTATAAGGGATGCTGGGAAATGTAGTCCAGTTATGTGCCCAGGAGAAAAGTTTTATTAACAGCTACTCTCTAACACAATAAGAAAAGAAACAATAAACTAAAGAGATTTCAGACATCTAAATCATTACTCCTTCCTACTTGTAAGCTCAGGTCAGATTTATTCAAGAGCAAGAGGCACCACTTCCCTAAGTAAGCCACTGTTTCTGTTGAAACTCTAAAGCCATGGTCTAAAGCACTCACCATAAACTCTTAAAGCTATCATACAGCAACATACTATCCACAAGAATTTAGTAAGCAAGTCATAAGGGACTCTCTAAGTTTCCTTTTCTAGAGATTAGATTAGTAAATTTTATTCTTAGAAGACATCTGTATTATAATTCCACAAAGCTTACATTAACCCCTAACACATATAGCACATTTTATACCCTTTGAGTCCAAAACTGTATTCCTGATCCTATATCATTACTCCATCTGAAGAATCAATAATGAAAGATGAATGTACCCTACAAACCAAAGGGAGGGGGGAGTGAAAAGACTCCTTCTCCCTGTAGAAAAATTGCTTAGTGATTAGATTCTGTCTCACCCAAAGAATAAAAGCTTCTCTAAAGATAATGTCAATACAGAACAATTTTACTTTCTGTGCCTGGTTATATTGATTCAAAAGTGGTGGTGGTGGTGGTGGCAGTGGGAGTGGGCAGGTAGAAGGTGAGGAAGGCTATCTTCTTGCCTTGGATAAAACCACACGTAGGCAAAGCAGAGAGATTTGGAGTCATTTAGCCATGAGAGAGTGACATCAAATAGATCATAAACATCAGCTGAAAGCAAAACCACCCTAGGCCAAGAAAGGCTCCTGTCTGGGACCCAAGGCTTTAGAGGGCTCTCTGCTCTAGCTCCTCCTCCTCACAGGGCAAGGGGTCCAAGGTAGCAGGAGACATGTCCCCCTCCTCCTAGGGCAGCGCTGTCCCATAGAAATATTACGGGAGCCACAAATGCAAGCTACACATAGAACTTTCAAGTTGTTAGTAGCTATATTAGAATGAAATAGATAAAACTAATTGAAGAATATATTTCATTTAACCCAATGCTATATCCAAAACACTATCATGTCAGCACATCATCAATATAAAAATCTCTGCTCTCTTACGCCCTTTATTTTTTGTATTAAGTCGTCAAAGTTGGGTGTGTACTTTACATTTACAAAACATCTCAACCAGTGCTCTGGAGCCAACATGTGGCTGCTGTGCTGCCCAGCACAGTTCTAGACCATGCTTTGGGTCATAGGACCCTGGGATTCCCTGCCATCAGGATTCCGTGTCCACTTGCAGGGCCTGAAGGAGCCTTTCCTGAGCCCACATTCCTGATGGTAGATCTTGCCACATTCTGAGGCCCATGGGGGGACAAAACAGCATCTGTTTGAGGGGTGTTTATGTGGAACCTTGACATGTAAGCTGGGTCACCTGAGTGTGTACCAGCTGCTTCATGAAAGGGAGGGGGCAGGGATGGAAAAGAAGGGGAGTGGGAGGCAGGCCTGGAGACAGCTCTCCCCATCCCCTGCACTGGCTCCAACTTTGAAAGCGTTTGAGAATTTTTAATTCTTTAACTATTTAGCCATAGAGTATATGGTCTTCTGTTTATAGCTTGATGCAGCCCCATAAGTATTAAGGCAGGAGAGCTGCTTTAAAAATCTCATAAAAACAATAACAGCAACTAGTAACAAAATCTGCAGTCATTAGAGGAGAAGAGAGAATCTCACTCTTTACTACCAAAATAAGTGAGGGGATAATATGAGACACTTTGTAAAGCCCAGGGAGACTGCTGTATGATGATGGACAACTTCCAAATGACCTGCTCTTGTATTTCCTGTGGTCAGAACTGTGCCTTTGCACTTGATTGTTTTCTACAGATCCCAAAACATAGAGGCCGTGAGGTTTCAGGTGAGTCAATGTCCTCAACAGCTTTGGGTTAAAGATATTGCCAGATATGTTGATATACCGTATAAATTAAGCATTGCAGTTATGCACTGTTTCTGGTTTTGTTCACGCCTGTATTCCTAGCAACTAGAACGGTACCTGGCACATATGAGGTAATCAATAAATATTTTTGCATAAATTGTCCTAAACACTTTTGGCACTTTATATAAAACGCTATAAATCCCAGAGACCACCAGGCCCTCTAATAAAGCTCAGAATCTGGCACAGGCAATACTGCAATCCCTAAGTATGAATTCTTAGGAATAGCTAATAGTAATAGCTAACCCTTATTGTGCTCTTACCTAAAAGTATGAATATCTAAGTAGTCATAAGTATTCATATTCATTAAGCCCTAACATATATTCATAACCCTTATTGTGCTCTTAGCTAAAAGTATGAATACCTAAGTAGTCATAGGTATTCATATTCATTCAACCCTTAGACTATGAATACCTAAGTAGTCATACTGATGACTAAGCAATAAAAATGTCTTAGTAAATAGTGACTGCCTGAGATCCCCTAGGGTTTCTCCACAATCACTGCTGAGTCCCTCTTCCCAGAAGCCCCACCAGAGACCTCCCCACTGTTCAGCAACTGATGGGTTATCCAGGCACAGCAAGGTCTTCTAGGCAGGTGCTCCAGTAGGGCCAGAGTCACTGACCAGCATTTCCTCCGTACAGAGCCTGCTCATTATTCTAGCTCTCACCCCTAGCTAGTTAATATTAGCTATTATATTTGATACATTCTGACCCACTTCTCCTGGTGATAATAGCTTTATTTGCCTACAATATGCAAACGGCCTTTTATTTCATGTTGGTTGTTAATTAAATGGTTGGAGTAAGTATTCTATTTTAGCACTATTTTATGCCCTAAAGCTTTCATAGTAATAAATCATGCGTGGGGTAATGAAAGGTAAAGCAGGAAGATCAAAACATATTATCTGGTACACAGCAAAGTTTCCATTCAGAAAACTGTTACACAGAAATACAGACTACATTAGTATTCAATGTTCAGATGGAATGAGGACACAGTCCATGATGGTCTCCAAAGATCCTGATGTCTTGGTGTTATGTGTAATACACACCCCCCTGAATGTATGTGGGTGGGTGCTGAAACTTGATTCTAACCAATGGAACATGACACAGATAATGAGACAGCACTTCAGTGATTGCATTATATATAATTGTGACTTCTGTCTGACCAGCACAATCTCTCCCTTACTGAGTCTGAAGCTGTAAATTGTCCTAATGGGCAGGCCCATCAGGCAAGGAACCAAGGCTACTCTCTGGCCCACAGCTAGGAGCTGAGGCCCCCAGTCCAATAGCCCAAAGGGAGCTGAATCCTACCAAATACTGCATAAATAACCTCAAATGTGGGTCCTTCCCCAGTTGAGCTTTCAGATTGGACCTAATCCTGGGTAACAGTTTGGGGTGTAGCTTCTTCAGAGACTCCAGAGCAGGGAACTCAAGTTAAGCCACGCCCAGACGTCTGTCCACAGACACTGTGCGATAACAAATGTGTGTTAAGTGTAAGATAAAAAAATGATCACCAGGAGAAGTGAGTCAGAATGTATCAAACTTAATAGCTAATGTTAAAAAGCTAGGGGTGATAGAATAATGAGCACATGTATAATTTGCTATACAGTAATAGCTAGCTAACACAGAACATGTTTTCATTTAAAATGTATGTATGTACAGATAAATGTACAGTTATGCACACACATAACTTTGTGTATGTGTAGAAAATGTCTAGACTAATAAGAAAATTTTAACAGGTTAACTTTCTTAACTCTCGTAAAAAGAGACTCATATTCAGGGGAGAGAAGAAATTCACTTTTCTTGAATAGCCTTTTGTACTATTTTGGTTTTGTAGTTCAGGTTTTATTTTTAATAAAATTTTAAAAATCTAGCTTAGATAGACAATAGATTTGAGATGCTTTCATTCCAAATAACATAATCTGTCCAGGAAAATACCTAAATCTTTAGAACTGCAATCTTGTCTTTCTAACTAGGATAGGATTGTTACGCCAACACAACACGAATCCGGTTCTGATGCACCGGTTTTGCAAGGAAGGGACCCTCAAGAGGCTAGCCTTGCTGATTTCACAGGTGGGATCTCAGGTGAACATGGGTAGGGGTATGCATTATTTAAGGATCCAAACTGAATAAGGGAGGAAGTGCTATGGTATTGTATTTCTATTTTCAGATGATGCTTTTAATTCCCATTTGACCCCTGAATTCCCATCTAAGGACAGGCATCAGAAATGAAAGATCTACAGAGCCAAGTCTTAGACAAGGAAGGGACAGCAACTCAAGGTCTATCACCTGCCCCGCTGGCTCAAAGCAGAATGCCAGGACTGGGAACTCAGAAAGAGGAGCAGTCAGGGCCATTACTATCTTTCCCTTTAGACCACTAGACCCAATAACTAAACAAGCACTCTCCCATAAAGGAAAAATACCTGGTATTAAAAAATGACTTATTTATTTGAAATTTACAACTGGGCTAATAAGTGACTGAAATAGGTTGAATTACTGAACCTAAAATAGTGCCCAATATTTAAAACAGTACCTGGCAAAACCATACATGAAGTGATTAGGTGAACAAGTGAGAGAATGAGAACTAAATTAGTTCAGCTACCAGTCCTCAAAAATTGCCATGAAAAATTAGGTAGTGAAAACATTTACCATACAGTGAGTACATCTGTCAAGAAAGAAAATAGAATGGTGTTAGTCTGGAGATTGATCATTACCCTCTACCAGCTGTGTTATATCTTCTGCGATCAATAGGTCTATAAAAAAGTACGTTTTGTTCCTTAGAGCATTTTCAAACTGTGAGATGGAACCACTCCTTCCAATTATTTTTTGACCTCAAACAAGAATGTCTCCTATGCTTCCTTACTTAGATTTCTCAAACCTACCTCCACCCTTGGTCTATTTCTAAAGTCTAACACAAACAGACTTCAGTAGTACACTTGGCTAGCTAGTGTCACCATACAATGAGATCTTCTCCATCTAGAAAATTCCTGAATTTGGAAGCTCCTGAGTATATGAAACAACATAATTCCATATTTTTTTGTTATATAAAATTACTGGTCTGGATTCAGGATTCATTTTGCTTTGTCATATAAATTTTCTTTGTCATATAAATTTACTAGTCTTTATTCAGAATTAATTTTGCAAAAATAATTACATAAAGGAATTCACAAATATAACAGAAATAAGAGCTCTTCAATTTCTATTTAACTATATATTTTTAAAAATAAGAAATATAGTAAAACAAAACTGAAACTAAAGTGGAGATTTGGAAGGCAGGAAGACAATGGAAGTAGCAGAAAAGAAGAACTTCTATGGCCATCAGTAAAAACCAGTAAGGTATAACAAAGTCAGTCAGTCAGCTGGTCGGTCGGTCGCTCTCTCTCTCCTCTCTCTCAAAAATGGGACTAGAGGGGATGGTTTGAATGGATTTGCATTGAAAAAATAAATTTCAGAACATTAAGATAGATATTATCAATTAACTCTAAGATATCCTAGAATCTGTTACTTACGCTGTTTTCGTAAATTCAGTAACATGGGTGCTTTATAAAAAGGTATTTGCTAGAATGTGGGACAAAATTTTATCAGTGCATTATTACATTCAACATGGGAGGAATTGCCCGAAAGGGTTTTAACTTGCAAAATAAACACATGTCAACAGAGAACAGGACCATGTTGGATGATAGAGTTCTGGAGAAACAGGCACACTAAAGAATGATTCTGAGCAGCAACACTGACAGGAAGAGGCAATCTTAGTGTTCGGTTGCCTGGTCTCTTCAAACACATGGCACATCACAACACATTTGTTCTTTTCAGCAATATTTTCAGAAAGCGACATGCTGGCATTTGTAAACATGTTGCTTGGGTGGAAAGATGTCCAAGCACAAAGCAAACTGTAAAAATCCACGCAGTACATTTTGCCAGAAGAAACCATTAGACCATGACGAATAAAAGCAAGCCCCTAAGGAATCCCAGGAATGCTCTTGTGAATTGTGAGCTAAACGATACATTAACTACTTGCAGCTAAGGCAGTAGGAGAACACACTGCTCGTTATGGGCCACGCCACTTAGGACACCAGTGCTGCACATCATCCTTCCTCGTGATAACACAACTGCTGGACTGCTGTGTTTCCCCTTTACAGACTGTTCCCCCCACAAGCAAATCCACCTGGTGGGTAGACGTTCTCCAGGGATTCTTCCTTGCCTCTATGGCTGGCATAAAGACGCGGCTTGGGCATCCCATAATCACTGCACATACACATCATGCTGACTCCCCTGTGTCTGTGCCTGACTCATGTTCTAGACGTGGTGAGCAATTCAAAGTGAGAGCCCTGGATTCTTTGCTTCTCCATTCCTGGCAGGGTTGCTGGCTCCTTGTTGGAATTCCCAATGTATTAGCTGAGCTGCCACTGAAGTTTAAGTGCTGCTTAGACAGAAGAGGAGGACCTATCATGAATGCCAACCTTGCTGGTCTTCTCACCTCCACCCTGACTGGCTGCTGATGCCATGCCTGCTTTAGAGGTTTGCATATTTACCCTGATTTTATAAATAGGAAAAAGAATGATGGCAGGCACAGTCATGCATCACCTCTGTCAAGACTGCTGAAAAATAACTCTAAGGGTTTTACCGTTTGTTAAAATGCTAGAATAAAATTATGATTATAAATTTAAGTCGGTCGCCATTTATTCAAAATGTACCTCCACTAGTTAAGTGTTATCACCATTCACTTCAAGGTAGCCAAATTGAAGGAAGGAAGGACGGAAGGAAGGAAGGAAGGGAGGAAGGGAGGAGAGGAGGGAGGGAGGAAGGGAGGAAGGGAGAGGGAGGGAGGGGAGGGAGGGAGGGAGGGGGAGGCGAGGGAGGTGAGGGAGGCGAGGGTGGAAGGCGAGGGGAGGAGAGTAAGAGAGGGGAGGGAGAGAGCGTTAAGTTATGACATTTCCCACTTCTGAGAAACAACACTGGTTTTGAGCCACATAACTGTACCCTGCTAATTCATAGTTGTCTAACTGAGCTTCTTGCTCTGCTATTCTGAGGTTTCATTTCCTCATTATAATAACGGAAAATAATCCCCATATCAGTGGGTTGTGCCTAAGATTCCATGAGGTGACTCCCTTAAGATGTCTGACACAGAGAAAGATCTCCAGCAATAAACTCCAGGTCCCTTTCTCTCCCTCCTCACTTATCCTGCTTCCTTCTCTCGGCCCGACCCCATGGTTGGTCACGCAGGGCTGCCACAAACACCTAAAGAGTGGCCAGATGAAATATTCCATCTGAACTCCGCTTGATAGGGCAAGAAAAACAAACAACCTGCAAATCAAATACTCTGTTGTCTTTTTACCACCATAGAGCAGTACAGTTCTGAAACTTTGTGCCTGGAAGGCAGAGATGCCTTCCCCCTCCTGGGCTCTCCTTTACTCTCATAAGAAAATCTCTTTGCATATAAGAAAACAAAATGCTACAACAGGACATCTGTAGACTAGCGAGTGAGGCACTGCAGACTGGTAGAGGGCAGGTTAAACAATCCCCTGCTGGTTACCACACGTCATTTTCCCACAAAACCTTCTTAGGTGGCTGGCGACCAAAAAGTGGAAGCTTTTCATCTTATTTACAGTTCCTTTGCAAGCCTTCCTCTTGCCACCCTTCCCAACAAAGATTCATACTTGAACAAAAACATTCTCTTACCATAACCTCACAGTAGGGATTTCAAAGCTTCCACAACTGCATTTTTTACTGACAAATCCCAAGTGTCTCTTGTTTGGGTTTTCCCCCATGTTTTCCAGCCTGCTGAGTGTTGCTATTAATGCATTTATTTTCAATGGCTCCAGCCAAAGCCTCACCAATCTCACACACTCTTGGGAGTCCGGTACCTGCCTCGAAATGTCTGTGGATTCCTGGTAGGTTTACATTCTCCGTCACTGGTCGCCTGTGACTTGTGGGTCCCACTTGAATTACCGACCTCGCTGGCATTTCATCTCCTGTAGTAATTCTCTTTCATCCACCACCTCATACACTAATGTGGAAACCATTAGGGTTTTAATTTCCCAGAAAGAAGGCTCTAATAGGTGCAGTAGTCTTATATGAAGATTTTATTTTATTTTTACTTCTAAAAATTTTATATTTCTATAGGTTTTGGGGGACCAGGTGGTATTTGGTTACATGAGTACGTATTTTAGTGGTGATTTGTGAGATCTTGGTACACCGATCACGCGAGCAGAATACACTGAACCCAATTTGTGTCTTTTATTCCCCATCCCCTCCCATTCTTTCTCCCAAGTCCCCAAAGTCCACTGCATTATTCTTATGCCTTTGCATCCTCATAGCTTAGCTCTCACTTATGAGTGAGAACATACGATGTTTGGGTTTCCATTCCTGAGTTATTTCACTTAGAATAATGGTCTCCAGTCCCAACCAGGTTGCTGCAAATGACATTATTCATTTCTTTTTGTGGCTGTGTAGTGTTCCATCACACACACACACACACACACACACACACACACACACACACATATATATATATACATATATATATATATATATATATACACACCACAGTGTCTTTATCCACTCATGGATGGATGGGCATTTAAACTGGTTCCACATTCCACATTTTTGCAACTGCGAATTGTGCTGCCATTAACGTGCATGGGCAAGTATATTTTTTGTATAATGACTTCTCTTCCTCTGGGTAGACTGAACTGATACCCAGTAGTTATGTGAAGGTTTTAGAAAGTATGGCAGACAGAGGTTATGAAATAGCAAAGCTCAATAACAAGAGACATGACTGTCTTACAGTTGTCTGCCCCCACGCCCGTCCTACCTCCAGGACCATCTCCCCGGGCCGGCCTCCTCAGCGCCCCTCCAGACACCACATTGCCCAAGCCCATCATCCTTGTCAGAGCTCACCCTACTTCTTCCTACTCCCTAGAACTCGTGAAATTCCTCGGGTTTCGTTTTGCAGAGTGGTTCAGCAGCATCTTTGCTGTGAAGCACCCTTCAAGACAGCCCAGCAGGGATAAGAGGTGGGTCAGGGTTCATTCTTTTCACAATCCAGGAAACCCAGCAAAGGTATTTTTCTAAATACAAGAGTTGAAATAAATCCAGCCTTTCCCCTCCAGTGAGTAAAAGAGCAACCATTTTCTTTTTTCCTCATACGGCTTTTGTTTCTGCCGCACTAATTAGGAATTTTATGCTAGTTAATGTATGAACAATGTCAAATGCATACAAGTGCAAATAATTGGCTATGTCATAGTCAAAGTTTTCATTCTTGAAATTTTGAGAAAGAATTCACATCACTCAAATTTCCTGGCAGAATTCTGCTCTGCTATCAATCTTGCCCTTGAGTGTACAAAAACACAGAGGACTAGATGAGAGGAAGAACAGAAGAGAAGAACTGATTTGAAGTCAAATACCCTGGATAGACTCCCTCTTCCTGTGGGTTTCACACAAAACTTAAGAACAAAAAGAAAACAAAGAAAATAGAAGCACCATTATACAGTATAAAAAAGAACTCAAACTTAGTTTTTCTTCATCTGCTATTTAGTACTCTAGTTGATAGATGTGTTCAAATGGTTTAATGCAAGCAAGCCTGGCTGTAAACAAAATTCTACCTGAAAGGCATTGTTACTCAGCACTCCTGTAGTTCAGCAACTTGCTAAGTTTCTAGAAAAGGCCCAGAATAATGTGCAGAAACTACACAGAAACAGAATGTTCTGATAATAACCTGGCCACAGTGTCTGTTTTGAGCCCCCTAGCTCCTGGCACCTGTGTGGAAAATTCCACTCTGCCTCATCCAAAACTGGCTCTGGGGGTCATTACTGAGTAATGAGGAACTGGTACCACGAGAGATCCAAAGGAGATTCGTACAGATTCTTCCATAGCCCACCGTGAAACCTAGAATACTTCCGCAATGCAAGCAAAATTCTGTACCTACCTCACCTCCTCTTTATTTTTTGATAGTCTGAAACCTTTGGATTCTACAAATTCTAAAAAGTAGGTGGTTATATGAGTTTGGTAGGGCTATCATAATGAAATACAACAAACTATGTGACTTAAGCTATACAAATTTATTTTCTCACAGTTCTGGAGGCTGGAAGTTCAAAGTCAAGGTGTCAGCACCGTAGGTCTCCGCAAGGGCTCTCTTTATGGCTTGTAAATGTCCTCACGTGTTCTTTCTTCTGTGGGTGTGCATCCCTAGTGTCTCTCTGTGTAGCCAAGTTTCTTCTTCTTTTAAGGAAAACAGCCATATTGGATTAGGGCCCATCCAAAGGCCTCATTTTCACTTTAACTTAATCACCTTTTAAAAGACAGTTATCTCTAAATACAATCACATTTTGAGATACTGGAGGTTAGGACTTCAATATTGGAATTTTAGGGGAACACAATTCAGGCCATCACAGTGGTCAAGGTAAGTGACTCACCAATGGGACTGAGTGCTTCTCCACCTAATACCACTTCCATTCATTCTTGCCACATGCAATTAAACAAGGATCCCGTGTGAATCTGAGTAGTCCTCTCCTACAGCATTTGATGACTCTTTACATATTTACTGGCTTCCAGTTTCACAGGCTGATTTGATCATGAGGGGGAAAAAGAAGTAGTTATAGTTCTGCCTTCAAAAAACACACTGGATTTGTTCAAATCATTTTTATTCTCCCACCTGAATTCAACGCGTTTTAAGACATAACATGGGCATTTCCAGTTGCCCAGGGAAGAGGTTTAGATTACATCTACATTTATGATTTGATTGAACACCACTATTTATTGGGCACCTACTCTTTTCCAGGCATTATTGAGCCCTTTAGCACAAAGTTAAGTAGATATTGGTGCTCACCCATCAAGTGGCTCATATCTAACTGGGAAAAGATATATACATAAAGAACTGTAGTTTAATATGATAAAAATAATGTTGTAAGGTATCTTAAGTTGAACTTAACATCTTGAAATTATCAAGATTGGCCAACCTTACAGGAATTTGCAAAGTTCCAAGATGGCAAGACGTAGTCATGTTAATAATATCTTCCTCCAAGTGTACCTTATCACTAAGAGAATAGAGATTTCCCCCCCCATTTGTTTTTGGTGTCCATGCTTGAGCATGCAAAAAGGATCCCCCACTGCTTTGGAGAATATGGAGAAACTTGTATTTGGTGCAGTGTTCTGAGTGTTTCATTAAGAACCCTAGAAAAAAAAATTACAGGCCATATGTAGAGCACTGGAAACACTGTATAAAACCCACACATGGAGATCATGTGGCAGAGCTGACACATGACTGGGAAATCTGAGGCAACTAAATTCCATGAGTCCAACCTAGAAAACCATCACATTCAAAGATTGCCTTTAGCATCAAATAGCCAAGGAAGGTTCAAAGTTCAACCACCCAGACAGGATCACAACTGGGATGCACTGACCTGCTTTGAGGTCCCTCTCATCCAGCGTTTGGCTCTTTCATTGTTTCTCTTTTCCAGATGCCTTACTCTTTGGAGCTCCTACCATCGCTCTGCCCCAAGGCCATCCCACAATAGCGCATAGTCTGGCCCTCCCTTCTGGGGGAAAATCCTATATTTCTGGAATTCTTGTTTTTTACTGATAGATGTTCTGAATAACACTGCTCATATGCCCTGAGATGGTTCACATAATGTCTTTATATATTCTGTGAACCATCTCAGGGCATACACACACACACACACACACACACACACACACACACACACCCTTTCATTTCTGGGATACATGTGCAGAACGCGCAGCTTACATAAATATACACATGCCATGGTGGTTTGCTGCACCCATCCACCCGTCATCTGCATTAGGTATTTCTCCTAATGCTATCCCCTCCCCTAACCCTCCCCTCTGACCCCCCAACAGCCCCTAGCCTGTGATGTTCCCCTCCCTGTGTCCACATGTTCTCATCGTTCAGCTCCCACTAATGACTGAGAATATGTGGTATTTGGTTTTCTGTTGCTGTGTTAGCTTGCTGAAAATGATGGTTTCCAGCTTCACCCATGTCCCCGCAAAGAACATGAACTCATCCTTTCTTATGGTTGCATAGTATTCCATGGTGTATATGTGTGACATTTTCTTTATCCAGTCTATCATTGATGGGCATTTGGGTTGGTTCCAAGTCTTTCCTACTGTGAACAGTGCTGCAAGAAATACATGTGTGCATGTGTCTTTATAGTAGAATGATTTATAATCCTTTGGGTATATACCCAGTAATGGGATTGCTGGTTCTAGATCCTTGAGGAATCACCACACTATCTTCCACAATGGTTGAACTAATTTACACTCCCATCAACAGTGGAAAGCATTCCTATTTCTCCACAACCTCTCCAGCATCTGTTGTTTCTTGACTTTTTAATGACCGCCACTCTAACTAGTACAAGATGGTATCTCATTACAGTTTTGATTTGCATTTCTCTAAAGACCAATGATGATGAGCTTTTTTTTCATATGTTTCTTGGCCACATAAATGTCTTCTTTGGCAAGTGTGTGTTCATATCCTTTGCCCACTTTCTGATGGGGTTGTTTTTTCTTGCAAATTTGTTTAAGTTCTTTGTAGATCCTGGATATTAGCCCTTTGTCAGATGAATAGATTGCAAAAATTTTCTCCCATTCTGTGGGTTGCCTGTTCACTCTGATGATAGTTTCTTTTGCTGTCCAGAAGCTCTTTAATTAGATCCCAATTGTCGATGTTGGCTTTTGTTGCCAACATTGGTGTTTTAGTCATAAAGTCTTTGCCCATGCCTATGTCTTGAACGGTATTGTCTAGGTTTTTTTCTAGGATTTTTATGGTTTTAGGTGTTACATTTAAGTCTTTAATCCATCTTGAGTTAATTTTTGTATAAGGAGTAAGGAAGGGGTCCAGTTTCAGTTTTCTGCATATAGCTAGCCAGTTTTCCCAACACCATTTATTAAATAGGGAATCCTTTTCCCATTGCTTGTTTTTGTCAGGTTTGTCAAAGATCCCATGGTTGTAGACATGTGGTGTTATTTCTTAGGACTCTGTTCTGTTTCATTGGTCTATATATCTGTTTTGGTACCAGTGCCATGTTGTTTTGGTTACTGTAGCCTTGTAGTATAGTTTGAAGTCAGGTAGCATGATGCCTCCAGCTTTGTTCTTTTTGCTTAGGATTGTCTTGGCTATACGGGCTCTTTTTTGGTTCCATATGAAATTTCAAGTAGTTTTTTCTAATTCTGTGAAGAAAGTCAATGGTAGCTTGATGGGGACAGCATTGAATCTATAAATTACTTCGGGCAGTATGGCCATGATACTGCTTCCTCCTAACCATGAGCATGGAATGTTTTTCCATTTGTTTATGTCCCCCTCTTATTTCCTTGAGCAGTGGTTTGTAGTTCTCCTTGAAGAGGTCCTTCACATCTCTTGTAAGTTGTATTCCTAGGTATTTGATTCTCCTTGCAGCATTTGTGAACGGGAGTTCACTGATGGTTTGGCTCTCTGTTTGTCTATTATTGATGTTAGGAATGCTTATGATTTTTGCACATTGATTTTGTATCCTGAGACTTTGCTCAAGTTGCTTATCAGCTTAAGGAGATTTTGGGCTCAGATGATGGGGTTTTCTAAATATATAATCATGTCAGCTGCAAACAGAGAAAATTTGACTTCCCCCTCTTCTATTTGAATACACTTTATTGCTTTCTCTTGCCTGATTGCCCTGGCCAGAACTTCCAATTCTATGTTGAAAAGGAGTGGTGAGAGAGGGCATCTTTGTCTTGTGCCAGTTTTCAAAGGGAATGCTTCCAGTTTTCGCTCATTCAGTGTGATACTGGAGGTGGGTTTGTCATAAATAGCTCTTATTATTTTGAGATACGTTCCATCAATACCCAGTTTATTGAGAGTATTTAGCATAAAGGGGTGAATTTTATTGAAGGCCTTTTCTGCATCTATTGAGATAATCATGTGGTTTTTGTCATTGGTTCTGTTTATGTGATGGATTACATTTATTGATTTGCATATGTTGAACCAGCCTTGCATCCCAGGGATAAAGCCGACTTGATCATGATGAATAAACTTTTTGATGTACTACTGGATTTGGACACGTTGAGAGAAACTTCTCTGGTAAGAAACTGTAGAAATGATCCCTGAAAGTACAGTCTTGCATAATGTCTTAGAGCTTCAGTCTCTTCATATGCAAAATGTAACTCCTTCTACTCCACAGGACCGCGATAAAGACAAAGAAGAAAGCCGATAGGATGTGCTTTGCAGTTTGTCCAATAGTATAACAACAACGATAGCAGCTAACATTTATTGGAAGCCAATCACAGACAAGGCACTATTCTAAGCACTATATTATGTATTAGCTTACACATCTTCTAAAGAACCATGAGGTAAGTGCCACTGTAATACTGCTTGTTCAGATGAAGGAAGAATCACAGGTAAGTTAAGTAACTCACCTAAGGCCACACAGAGAGAAAGGGGTGAAGCTGACATTTGAATGCAGGCCAACTGGCTCTAGAGCCCTTGCTATTCCCCGCAATGTTATACTGGATATTCTAAACAGGCTGCTCTGTGTCCCAAATCTTAGGTTCCCTTACTAGTTGTCATACATTCATACTTTTATGTAGTCTGGTAAATGACTTCATCCAGTAGTTCACTGGCTTTTATTACCCTCTTACATAAAAGGAGTGCATGTTTATGGAAATTATCTTAAAACATTACTTGATTCAACCAAGTAATTCTAGTGATGGTATAACAGGTACCATGAGATGACAAACATAATTTTGGGCAGATGGTGGGTGGAGGAGGGGGGTTGCTGGGTCTTGAAATACTCCCTTAAAATAGCCTGTAATTACCTGAGTGTAAACCCCTCAAAAGGTAAAGTCCTCAAAAACACTGGCTATGATGGACTGAACTGTATCCCCTCAAAAATTATATGTGGAAGTCCTAACCCCAGTATCTCATATACGACCATCTTTGGAGACAGGATCTTTTCAGAGCTAATTAAGTTAAAATGTGGTCATTAGGGTGGGCCCTAATCCAATATGACCGGTGTCCTCACAAGAAGAGGAAATTTAGACCAAAAAAAAAAAAAAAAAAAAAACCAGAGAGAGGGGAAGAGATGGGGAAGGAGACCATCTACAAGCCAAGAAGGAAAACCTGGAACAGACCCTGCCCTTGAAGCTCTGAGGAGGAATCAACCCTGCCAAAGCCTTTCTGTCTCAGATTTCTATCCTACAGAACTATGAGAAGATATATTTCCGTTGTTAAAACCGCCCAGTCTGTGCTATTTTGTTATGGCAACTCTAGCAAACTGATACCCTGGTCAGGAGAAGATGGTATCCTTGAGGCACCAGGTCTCAGAGAAACCAAAAGAATGGACAAAGGAAAGGTGGCTACGCATCTTTACGTTCACTCACATCATTCCCCTGACTCTTCCTAACAAGCCAGTGGTTAAATATTAATATTACCCTCACCCACACACGACCGCCAAGTGCATTTTCCAAAATTCCTCTTTCGGCATGTGGCTCCCCCTGTCCGAAAACCTCCAGCAGCTGCCCCACTGCCTCCAGGAAAACGTTCAAATGTCTCCCAAGTTGTCCTGAAAATATCTTGTAATTTATAAGCCAGAGAACAAACATCTTATCCCAGCAGTACACACCCACAGAATTGTGATGAAGGAAACCTGGGAAATCACCTCTCAGAAAAGGAGGAAAATTCTTCAGTGACGCATAGCATCTCTGCTGCAATTGGTAGTCAAGGGACATGCAGCAGGTTTTCTACACAAGAGACTTTCCATAGTTTCAAGTGAGTAACAGACATGTACACCATGGAACCCAAAGGTTCTGAACTTCTGGGGCTAGAAAACCTGAACTACACCCCTATTTCCATTGGCCAGACATCTAACCCTCTCCACTGAACCATTTGCTTCTTGTTCTAGGAGTCCACTTCGAGGTGAGCCCTGAATGCCTTGCTGCAGGACTTAAATTTCCTGCTGATGCACAATGCAAATGGTATTTTTCTCTAAGGAACCCAGAGGGTTCTTCAGAGACATGACCTATTCAACACTTCCCATATTAGAACTGAGGGGTATTATCTACCTGGGTTTGGGAGACTGAATCACTTTCACAGGAGAAGGCGAAGAACATCTCCTTTCCAGGTGGTCCTAATGACTCACCTGATAATGACAACAGATTAAGGGCCAGCCTTCCCATCCAGACTTCCTGGTCCCGTGCCTGCCAGTCTCTGATTGTCTCAGTCTTGGTCAGCATGAAAATTCCAGTCAGTTTTCCTGCAGGCCCAGACTTAAGCCTAGAGAAGCCAACCAGAAGGCAGGCTCTTGAATTGCAGCTTGTGGACGTGGCCGATACCACCGGCTTTCTGTTCAAATTCCTTACTTGACTGTTTCCTGCTGAAATAGCAGACCTCATCTTACTTGCTAGAGAACTATCAGTCTGCCAAATCTCTGCCATCAATCTGACCCTTAGCAGCCACATCTTGTCACCGGACACTCATCAACCTGATCAGTAAACATTCCCCTGAAACGCCTGCTACCACCAAATTAGACCTCAAGGGTGAACGTAGGAACACGTATCACAACTCTGTTTATGAACACCCCTTGGCCACCACTATTTTGTCCATCCTCCTTGCTGACCAGCCCCTTCAGATACTGGTTTGCAAGCCCACCCACCTGCACATTGGAATTACTCAGGGAGACTGTAAAATTCCAGATGTCCAGGCTGCATCCAAGGTCAATTAGAATTTCCAAGAGTGGAACCCAAGTGGTAGTATGTTTTTAAAAGTCTGCAGGTGATTCTAATGTGCAGACAAGGCTGAGAACAACTACGCCAGGCCCTTTTCCCAGGTGAACATCATTTTCTCACTGGCACAGAGCCGAGGTCCCAACCTAGCACAGGTATGCACCTAAGTAGGTAACGACAATACTAGAAAAGAATGTTGAAGCGGAAGAATGAAGAGGAAGTGGTCCCCAGCCACCACAGTAGATGTGATGATTCAAATGGCTGATATCAGAAGGGGAAATTGCCAACTGTTGGACACTTGCCACTGTGTTAAAAGTGGGTCTGAGCTTCATGTTACATATTTTCTAAAATGGCTTAGAGTGAATCATAACTGGTAATCAGAAAATCCATCATTAACATAAGGAATCCAAATCACTATAATAATTAAGGTCAGAAATAAAAGTAAACCTTCATCGCAGCCCAGCTCATTAATATGGGTTTCATGACATCTTGGGAACAGGTCACTTCTCCTGAAATGACACAACTGCATTGAGTGACCATGATACTACTAATCTCAACATGGGTGATTAGCGCTGGAAGTCATATCCTCAGGAGGAGTTTGAATGAGCTTGCCTCTAAGGTCATCTTGAGTTCTGGCAAGTCTCTGATTCCAGGTAGCAAGCCCTCAGGGATGGTGGAGGAAATGATCCGTTGTTAGCCTGGGCCACTGTTGTGCTCTGCAGAGCTCAGCCAAGCCAGGGAATAGGATCCCCTGCTGTTCGGCCAATGTCACAGGCTGGATTTGGGATGGCTGTAAGACCTGAGCTAACTAGAGACAAGATCCTGGTTCCAGAAAGCCCAGCTGTGACTCAAAGTGACAGACAGGAGGACTGTGTGGGAGACAGGGGCCTCTGCATTCTGGAAGGAATGTTTTTCTGCCTTATTTACCGGTTTTTCAGAAAGCCAGCACTGAGGCCTGCAGGGTGAACCACCTAATGGTGAAATTGTTTACTTCACTCTGGATTACCTTCATACAGAGGACCAAATTCTCTTAGGGATTCATTACCGCCCACTACTAAATGGTGCCTGCAGGGCATCACCGAGGATTGTTTTTCTTAGCATGCTGCTTGGCAACATGGTGGTGCTGTTGTAACTCATCAAGGTCCCCTTGAGGGAACCAGCCTCATTAGGGAATACTGATGAGGAAAAGATGTGGGGGTTTTCCCACTTACTGGGGGAAAAAAGCAATCAGAGCAAACAACTGAACTGTTGGGGACAGGCATTTGCAAAAAAATAAGGCAGGCAAAAGGGACACTCAGTGTCATTTATCTATTTAGAAAGAGACGATTTGGAAACTTGCTTTCATGTCAGTTGACTGGAGCCTGATGCTGTGGCCAAAGTTAGACGTAGGTCCCCATGCAGCCTGGTTAGCACCACGCAGGGAGGTCACACTGTCAACACAAACTACTGCCCTTACCCTGATTAAGTGGTCCCCAACCATCTCACTGATAAGAACGAGGGATCTCATTAATAAGTTAACTGTGCCACTCATGCTGGGCCAGCATGCATCCAAATATGGTCCCCAGTGAAAAGGAGGCAAACAGCCTTCATCTCCCACCACTCTTCACACTCTGCTTTGTGCAACTGGCCTAGTCTACCTTCTTCCCAATGTTCTGCTTCAAACACCAGATAATGCAAGGCTGTCAGGGTGAGCAGCCCTGTAACCCAACCCACCCAATACCAGGTTTCCAAAGGGTTCCAAAAAGGACCTTCAAAGGCTGGTTCAGGGAGACCATCTGGGCTTCAATGAGGTACGGCGTTTTCCAACAGAGAGCAACTGGCATTTGGAGTGGGATAATTTCCCACTCCTGTCCCACTCATAATGAGACAGCCAAATATAAAGAGGTCACTGGAGAACCTCCAAGTGGCTTGCACACTGGGGGCAGGGTCTTGGAAAGTTCATGCCATTTGCAGTGGGGGAGGAGCCTGGCCCCTCCTCTTCCTGGGTGCTACCCAGGATTCAATCTGCAAGGCAGAAAGCACACTGGCAGGAATCTGGCTTTGTGGGGGAGTCCCTGTTTCCCCCTTTTTCCTTTTCACCCAATACATTCATTTTTTCTCATTCTTTAAAGTGTCTGTGAGCCCAAGATTCCATGGCCATGTGACAAAAACCCGGATGTTAGCTAAATTAAGGAGAAAGTCCTAGAACAATTACACGACATTTTATAGCTCCAGTCCCCACCCCCAAAGTGCCAGAGGAGCTTCTCAGTCATTAATAAAATCTAAATATGCCCCATCCCTTTTCTGAACGGCCTGGGATGAAGGTTGCAATAATGTCCTTGGTAAAGAACACCTAAAAAAGCAGAACTGACCTGACATGTCTTACTTGTAAATGCTTTCTACGAAAACTTTCTTCAAATAAGTGTTGTCCATTTACAAAACAACTGTATGTCAGCCACTGCCCCCACAGGAAGCCAGACACCCTATTACAGAGCTGAACCAAGTGGTCTCATTCAGTTGCTGCCCCAGAGCCCTGTACATCTTCAAAATCTGGCAGCTGCTTTAACTGCTCCAGTGATTTGGAACGTACTACCCTCTGGAGCCAGGTGAAGACATCCCTGGACCATTCACTAGACAGTTCCACTTTCTATTGCATTGAAGTTTATCTCCCTGTAATTTCTACCTGCTGGACTTCAGTCTGACCCTTAAAGACTGCACACACACACACACACACACACACACACACACACACACACACACGAAATAAATCTGTTACCTCTTCCATGCAGCTGCCCTTGAAATATTTGAAGAACACTACCTTATCTCTCCCCATTTTAGCAAGCAGCCTGATCCAACTCTTCTACAGTTTTATCATTTTTAGACCACTTAACTGTGTGTCAGTCACTTTACCTGTGTTCTCTCTTATTTTCACAAAATCCCTATCAAATAAGCATACTATCCCCATTTGATAGAAGAAACTAAGTAGTCAACCCAAATCTCCTCTGGAAGTAAAAGACACGGCCCATATTTGCCCATTTTCAAGTTCATGCTTCTTCCATTAAAAACCTGTATTTCCTGCACCTGACCCCCAGAATCAGTAGGACAGGTTTATTTTTAAAATAGAAATACTGTACAAAGGTCCTAAAACAGATTAATCAGAACCACATGATTCTGACAGAACTGATCCAGAGACTGGCATTTAAAAACTGCTGCCTTATGGGATATGTAACCTCCTCAATCTCCTGTTTCCCTTTTTTAGGAAAATAAAAATCAAGACACTTCCTACAACGTGTACGCCAAGTGTGGCCTGACCAGCACACTCCAGAACAGACCCACTCTCCTCCTTACACATGGAACCTGAGATGCCATCTTGTCACCAGCAAGAGTGGGGAGACGGCACCCAAGCACATGGCTAGGGACTCAGCATGGCCACTCCCCCCAGACTCTGTGCCTGTAGCTTGTTTCCCCCAAACTAGTCTTCGCGTGAAGTGCATCTCTCAAAGGCAATTAAAATTACACAGTGCCCTGATTTCAATCCTCCTGTAACCATGCTGAATATTTGCCACTTAAAAAAATTAAGTTTTAATTAAGTTTTTTCATCAAAACACAAGTCCTGCTGATAATGTCAGGAAGGTCTGAGAAAGTAATTACATGCGCAATCTGTTTTTGACATACTTCATTCTCCTTTGGGACATTTCTTCTGTCTCCTTTACTTCATTAAAAATCCCGTATTGCCATAGGAAGGCTTGATTTCTTCTCTATTTACCATAATAGAGACAAAGACTCAGGTTCCCTCCTTCAGTACACAGCAACAACACCTTGTGCATCAAATGGACTTTGTTAGGCGTTTGGGTTACACGTATGGGTCTTTGTTCTATGTATCCCTTTGTTCTGATCACCAACAGTGTAGCTATATGAAGGCACTTTGGGGGGAGCCCACCACTAACTCTCCTTAGCTACTGTCTATATGTATCTCACCATTCCATGAAGAAAATATGCTCTACTCTGATTTCCTGAAGGTAGACCTGATAAAGATGATACGCAATTATCAACAGATCAAACACTATTTCTGTTTGGCATCTGGCAAACCAACTCCCATATTTTCCGCGTGATATGGTTTGGATTTGCGTCCCTGTCCAAATCTCATGTCAAATTGTAATCCACAATGTTATAAGAGGGGCCCAGTAGGAGGTGATTGTATCCATGCGGAGGAGGGCCCTGGTGGGAGGTGACTGGGTGGTAGGGTGAATTTCCCCCTTGCTGTTCTCATGATAGTCAGTTCTCACGAAATCTGGTTAAAAGTGTGTAGCACCTTGCTACTCTTTCTCTCCCCTTCCGCTTGGGCCATGTAAATTGTGCCTGCTTCCCCTTCACCTTCTGCCATGACTGTAAGTTTCCTGAGGTCTCCCCCAGGCATGCTTTCTGTAGAGCCTGGAGAACAACTTTTCTTTACAGATTATCCAGTCTCAGGTAGTTCTTTACAGCAGTGTGAGAACGGACTAATACATCATGCCTGGCTCTAACTTCGTGTATAATTTCCTAGGACTGCCCTAAGAAGTAGCCACAAACTAGGTGGCTTAAAGCAACAGGAAATTATTCTCTCACAGTTTTAGAGGCCGGAAGTCTGGAATCGAGGGTTGACAGGGTTGACAGGGTCACGCTCCCTCTGAACGCTCTAGGGAAGAATATTTTCTTACCTCTTCCAGCTTCTGGTGGCTCCTGGCATTCCTTGGTTTTAGATGCGTAAGTCCAAAGTCAGCTTCTGCATCTTTCCATGGGCTTCTTTGCTTTGTTTCTGTGCCTTCTCATTTTCTTATGACACCAATCATTGGATTCAGGGCCCACCCTAAATCCAGGATGATTTCATCCCAAGAACCTTAACTAATTACATCTACAAAGTTCCTATTTCCACACATGGTAACATTCTCAGATTCCAGATAGACACGAATTTGGGAGGAATATTACTGGACTCACCAGTCTCCTCGCAGTCCTTTTGGGGTAGCCCAGTAGTAAAGTGGGAAAAATCTGAAGACACAGGCAGAATCAATAAGACCAAGATTCTTATCTTAATCCACTAAGGGATAAAGGAGAGATACCTCCTAAGGGAACCATCCAGGCATGATTTTTTTGACTCATATTTTTGACTGGCACAAGGTACAAAGCCTAACTAAAGAGATTTGAACATGTCTACAATTTAAATTTGGAGATATATGATCCAAAATACATAGACTATACCCCACAAAATTGGCATGAATTATTTTATCAGCAAGTAGAATTATTCCTAACCCATGCCAGTCACTGTTGACCTCTACTTTTTATCTTTATTTAATAAACCTGATCTTGTATTCCTCCCTGACAATTGGTTTCCAGATTCAAAATAATGGAGTCAAGGAAGTTTGGGCTCTGTTATAATTTGGTCCCAAACGTTTCTTTAACCTGTATTTCTTACTGTTCATAACCCTTCACACATCTTCCAGGCCATTCAACAGCAACCACTCCACTTCTATTGAATATAATTTCTACCATCCTGTTTCAGCCTGTTCCTTCTAACTGGAATGATCACTGACTTCTTCTCCCCACCATGTGGTAATTTTAAAACATGTTCTCAAATTCTTCAACACTCCTCCCACTGAAAGATGAACTCTAATTCCTCTTCCCCTGAATATGGCTGGGCCTAATGACTCATGTCTAATAATGCCATGGAAGTGATGCTGGATGACTTCTGAGGCTAGGTCATGAAAGGTGATACAGTCTCTGCCTGGCTCTCACTTTACTCTTGTGACACTCATCTTGAAACCCACCAGACCAAGCTCTGAAGAAGCTAAGCAGCCACATGGAAAGGACACAAGTAGGTGCTCCAGCCACCAACCCTGCTCAAATTCGGCCAACAGCCAGCATCAACTGCCACACATTTGAGTGAGCACACTGTCCTATGATTTCAGCCCCAGCCTTGAGTTTCCCCCAGCAGACACAAGTGGTGTGAAGATAAGCTATTCACCAAAACTTGCCAAAATTCAGACTAATGATCACAGTAAATGTTGCTTTAAGTCATAACTGTTGGGAGTTTTTTACGTGATGTTAGGGAACTGGAATGCTCTACTTTCGCCCATCCTTTAAAAGACCTTTTAAAAATCCATTCATTTTTAGGCTATGTAACAACAGCCTACTTTATGACACCATACTACACTTTGAGTTCAACCTGTCCAAAAAGTCAATTTTCCTCCCAAATCTTCTTTTAGCTCAGCCTTCTATCTCAGTGAATGATGTGACCATTCATCGTACTCAGCAAGCTAGAAATCTAAGGGCTGTGTGAATAATCCTGCCCCCACACCATATTCAATCAATACCAAGTTCTATTGATTCTGCCTCTTCCACATCCCTATAAATCATCTGTGTCTCTCTTCTTCATGAGGTCCACCTGAATCACTATCATCTTTCACCTGGGAGCAATAGCACCCTGAGTAATCTCACTACCACTCCTCTCCAATGGCACTAGAGCAATCTTTGCAAACCACAAATGTGTTCCCTTCATGTTTACTGCATAAAATCCATCAATAATTTAACACGATTCTTTGAATAAAACTCCCATTTTTTAAAAGACAGGGTCTCGCTCTATTGCCCAGGCTGGAGTGCCGTGGCACAATCCTAGCTTACTGCAGCCTCAAACTCCTGGGCACAAGTGATCCCCCAACCTCAGCCTCCTGAGTACCTGAGACTACAGGTGTGCACCACCATGCTCAGATAATATTTTTCTATTTTTTGTAGAGATGGGGGTCTAAGTTGTCCAGGCTGCTCTTGAACCCCTGGCCTCAAGTGATCTTCCCATCTCTCAAATTTTTAAAGTGATTATAAGGTCCTGCATAGCTTGGTGGTGGTCTCCACCTCCCACTCTGGATTCATCCCACCTGTGCTCTTCCTTGTTCTCTGGGTGCCAGTGCCCCTACCCTTGTTATTTCTTTCCATTGCCCTGTGCTCTCTCTCACCACACAGCATTGACATGAGCTGCTTTCTCTACCTGCAATACAATTCTGTACCCCATGTGCTATGATTTGAATGTGTTGTCCACAGTTCATGCACTGCAAACCTAATCCCCATGTAACAGTGTTGAGAGGTGGGACCTTTAACAGGTAATTAAGCCATAAGGGCTCATGAATAGATTAATGTCATTATTGCAAGAGTGGTTTGTTATAAAAGTGAGTTCGACCCTCTTTGTTCTCTCTTGTGCACATGTTCTCTTGGTCTTCTGCCTTCTGCCACAGGATCATGCAGCAAGAAGGTTCCTGTAAGACACCGGCCCCTGGATCTTAGACTTTACAGCCTCCAGAACTGTAAGAAATAAATTTATTTTCTTTATACATCACCCGGTCTCAGGTATTCTGTTATAAACAGCATAAAATAAACTAAGACAGGAAATTGGTATCAAGAAGAGGGTTTATTGCTATAACAAATATCTGAAAATGTGGAAGAAGCTTTGGAATTTTGTAATAGGTAGAGGCTGGAAGAATTTGGAGGAGCAGGATTTTAAGAAGCATAGATTGTCACGAATGGGCCATTAAGGGTGATTCTGGTGAGAACTAAGAAGAAGAAAAGAACTGCCGGGAAACTGGGATTTCCTACAGGTTACTTAAGAAGTCATGATCAGAATGTTGGTAGAAACATGGACGGTAACAGCCATCCTGATGAAGTCTTAGGGGGAACTGAGGAACAATGTGTTGGAACCTGGAGTAAAGGCCATCCTTGTTATACAGTTACAAACTCGGTGGAATTGCGTCTATGTCCTAGGACTTTAAGGAATGCAGAACTCTAGAGTGACGAACTAGGCTAAGTAGCAAATGCTGTAAGTTACAAAGTGTTGAAGGTGCTGCATGGCTTCTTTTAGCCACTTACAGTAAAATGAGAGAAGGAAATGATTTAAAGACAAATTTATAATTAAAAGGGAAGAAGAAAGTAAATGTTTTGAAAATTTTCAGCCTGGCCATGTAAAGAATGAAAAAAGCATGTTTGGGAGACAATATTAAGGGTGTGGAGATTAGTCTCCAGATTTACGACTTCATGTAGTTTTTCCAGTTGGGTTTGGAACTTATTTAGGACTACTCTTTTTTCTTGCTTATTTCTCCATTTTGGAATAAGAATGGCTATCCTATGCCTGTCTCACTATTATATTGAAAGTAGATAAATTGTTTAATTTCACAGGCTCACAGCTGGAGGGGAATTTGCCTCAGGGTGAATCATGCCTTGAATCTCACACATATCTGATTTAGATGAGACGATGGACTTTGGACTTTTGAGCTGATGTTGGAATGAGTAAAGATTTTTAGAGCAATTGGTATTAAATAAATATATTTTACATGTGAGAAGAAAGTGAATTTTGAGTACCAGGGGCAGACTGCTATCATTTGAATGTGTCCTCTAAAGTTCATGAGTTGGAAAATAAATCCCCAATGCAAGCGTGTTGAGAGGTAGAACTTAGAGGAGGTTGGGCCATGAGGGCAGAGCCCTCATGAACGGATTGATGTCATTATTCTGAGAGTAGGTGTGTATCACAAGACTGGGCTTATGATAAAAGTGAGTTTGGCTGTTTCTCGATCTCTCTGGCACATGTGTTCTCTTGCTTTTCTGCCTTCCACGATGAGATGATAGAGCAAGAAGGTTCTTGCCAAATGACAGCCCCCTGACTTTGGACTTCCTAGCCTCTGGAACTGTAAAAAATAAATTTCTGAGTTTTTAAAGTAAATTACCAAGTCTCAGGTATTCTAATATAAAAATAGAGAACAGACTATTATAAAAACAGAGAA
The DNA here is from genome assembly GCA_036589455.1 of Ateles fusciceps. Taxonomy (NCBI): domain Eukaryota; kingdom Metazoa; phylum Chordata; class Mammalia; order Primates; family Atelidae; genus Ateles; species Ateles fusciceps. The sequence continues at coordinate 4,743,650 of JAZHEH010000228.1, read as the reverse complement.
CATCCCTTGCCAAATTAATTGCTCTTAATCCTTCAATCTTCCCTTAAATATCACTTCTACAGGGGGAGCCCTTGCCCCTAGACAGATGAGATTCCTCTATAATACATCTCATATCATTCAATACACATGTAATTTTACGCTTACTTGAGTAATCAGAAGATTCATGGCCAAGCATGGTTGCTCACACCTGTAATCCCAGCATTTTGGGAGCCAAGGCCGGTAAATCACTTGAGGTCAGAAGTTTGAGACTAGCCTGGCCAACATGGTGAAACCCCATCTCTACTAAAAATACAAAAAAAAAGTAGCACACTGTGGTGATGGGTGCCTGTAATTCCAGCTGCTTGGGAGGCTGAGACACAAGAATCACTTGAACTCAGGAGGTGAAGATTGCAGTGAGCTGAGATTGCACCACTATACTGTAACCTGGGCAACAGAGCAAGTCTCCATTGAAACCACCTTTACAAAATTATGATAGTAAAGGTGGTTTATCATCATAATTTTCTAGGAGAAAATTATGGTGGTAAAGAGAAATCAGACCTAACCGACTCCATCTTGTTTCTGCCCTTTAAGCAGTCCTTGTTCATTCCTGAGCACAGGCTGAACTAACTTTGGGAAGGAATTCAGTTCATGGTTTGACTCTGAAGCAAAATTGGTTACAGCCTTTTCCGAAAAGATCCCCTTCTTGCCTAGTGACCAGTCTGCCTTTGCAGGACTAACAAATTAGCTGCAAGATTAGAAATCACAGTTTAGCAGTCATGCAGCCTCTGGCTCCAAGAACCTGAACCTCCCCAAATTGCATCTGGGGGATAACATCACTATTGTAAAATCTAAGATCAGCGCTTGAGATATTTTGCAGACCCTGTACTCCATGGATCAGCTGACACCACCTAGACCGGTAACCTGGCTCAATCAGTTCTACCATCCCACCCAGGAATAGAAGACAGCAAGAAAACCTCACTTCAATCCCGCTATGATTCCATCTCCAACCTGACCAGTCATCACTCCCCCACTTCCCCGAGCCCCTATCTGCCAAACTATCTTTAAAAACTCTGATCCATGAATGGCGGGGAGACTGTTTTCAGTAATAATAAAACTCTCGTCTCCTGCACAGCTGGTTCTGTGTGAATTACTCTTTCTCCATTGCAATTCCCATCTTGATAAATTGGCTTTCTCTAGGCAGTGGGCAACGTGAACCCACTGGGCAGTAACACTGCTTAAAGAAAAAAAAAAAAAAGAATCATGAATGTCTCCTCTACCAGACTCAACTGCAGAAGGGCAGGAATGGTGTCTCTTTTGCTTTTGCTCTCCACTCTGCTCCCAGATAGTATATGCACAATAAATATTAGCTGAGTGGATGAATCATTTCTTCTCTGTCTTTAAATGTAATACCTTGCTCCAAATAGATTTTCAATACATACAAATAAATGGAGAATGGCATTTTAAATCATTGAAAAGGGCTCTTGCAGAATAAAAGACTTAGAAGAGAAAAAGTTGAACTTCAAGGCTCAAAAATACAATCATCTTTCCACTGTTGATCTATGAGCTCATGAAAGAGAAGTTTCTCTTAGGGACATGGTAACAATTATTGGGGGAAAGGGGTTTTAAAACATTAAACATGAGTTTGCAAACTTTTCCTTCAGGGCCTAAGAATTTTAGCTTTTTTGCCAGTTATGATTCCCAAACTTTGTTAAGTGATCACTATGTAAAAACAACGTTAAATAGAAAGAAATGGAAACAGTGGTCTTATGAATCCAGGTAATTCAGGCCAATTTATTATGGTTCTAATTTCCCTTTCATTTTTGAGAGTCGGCATTTTCCAGAGTAAATATACCCAGAAGCATGACAGCTCTCTAGACACATAATGGTCAAATGATCTGGCCTTGGGGCATCATTATTTCAAGATTCAAAAATAATTTTCCCAGTCTTGCTAATATCTCAATGATGAGTTTGAAATTCTTCAAAGACGATTCAGGTTGTTTCTTCCATTTCTTTGGTGGCCTTTATGTTACATCCCCAAAAGTCCTGTGACTGAGATCTCTGTTACTAATTAGATGTTAACTTCGTTCTGATCTGATGGTAGTAAATATTAACATTAAACAAAGATTTTATTAAATGCTGTCTTTCCTGTATTATGTTTTATTATAGACATTGCTGAGAGAAAATTGATGTCATTATCCAATCAGACCATCAATAATACTCTAAAGGTAGAAATTTAGACTAAAATGTTAGAAAACATTAGACATTGAACCTTACCGACATGTTCTGATAGAAGAAAGGTCTAGGAATGGCTAAGTGACTATCCTCTGAAGCTCAGAACCACATTCCAGTTTGCTGAAATGTCCATTAATTTTGCCTGGACACAAATTGCTCCCCAAAAGCCATTAATCATGTTTGGAAATGAGCCATTTTTGAACAATGACCCACAATGCCTATTTTTAATTTCCAGCTCAAACAGCAAAAGGCCAGTGGTCTCTTATGTATAATCCTACAGTAAAAATTAATGTTATTAATCAACAACCAATCAAATAAAAGGCAAATGGAGGGTAGGGTGAAAGAAAAAGGGCTAGAAAAAGATGGCTGTCTTTTTTCTTTTGAAACGGAGTCTCAATCTGTTGCCCAGGCTGGAGCACAGTGGCATGATCTTGGCTCACTGCAACCTCCACCTCCTGGGTTCAAGTGATTCTCCTGCCTCAGCCTCCCGACTAGCTGGGATTACAGGTGCCCGCCACCATGCCTGGCTAATTTTTCTATTTTTAGTAGAGACAGTGTTTTGCATGTTGGCCAGGCTGGTCTCGAACACCTGACGTCAAGTGATCCACCTGCCTCAGCCTCCCAAAGTGCTAGGATTAAAGGCGTGAGCCATGGAGCCTCGCCAGTTGTCTTCTTTATCCAGAATTCTTCATCTTTTACCTCATGTACTTCCATGGAGTCTTTGAGCATGATTTTCCTGCTACCAACTTCTTGCACAATGGCCACTGATATCAGTAAGAGCTTTGCTGTGAGTCTGAGAAATGGGAAGGAAGGATTCCTAAGAATAGTATTAATTTATATCCATCTGAGACTGTGTTTGTCTCTTAGATTGGATTTCTTGGAGTCTTCAGTTTATGGGCCTCTTCTGTAGCATTAAGAACCCTTAAACCATCTGCCCTTCACTTGCCACTACTAAATAAAGCTTCACCTGTGTAAACAAAGACAGGAATGGAACCATCCTTGAACATTAAATGTTGCAAACTGGTTCTTGAGGGGAACAAAACATGGACTAGGTTATATTATAAGACCATTACCACAAAGGCTAATTTACAAAGAGCTGCACTTCAGGGCCCTAACTGACCATCAGCTGATGGCTCCTCTGGATAGCAGAATCCCCCTTCCCAAACCAGCTGGAAAGCCACTGCCCTTGATTCACTCTGATTTACATCAGAGAAATGCATGGAACCGATGCAAATGATCTCAGAGCCCCTTGGGACTTCCTCTGAGTGATTTTCATGCAGGCCTGGTGAAGCAATGACGCAGAGAAGGGGACTGCGTCGGTATATTTATTTTAATCACTGAAAAGTTTTCATTTATAATTCATAGATACTTAGACTGCTTGGAATGCCTTATTAAAAAGGATGTCATCTCCCTCCCTCCCTCCCTCTCTCTTTTTTTTCATCACTTTATGACCACAGGAAAAAGAAACCTCTTAAATGTGGTATAAGAATAAATTGTTACCAAAATAGAAGCTGGTGCCCATTAATTACAGTGCTATCCAACCAGAATTGATAAAATCATCATCATCGTTCTATAGAGAGGAACATATACTTTAGTCTTAAGCTAGTACAATTAACAGGTTTTTTAAAACTCAGCAGCATTAACAGTAACTATCTGATAACTACTAAATATACAAATTTTCTCTCAGAAGGTCCTGGCTGGGTAGCTCCCTAAAGTAAGGACGTAAATAGTAAGTATCAAGAGAGGGGTTACTGGAGTAGAAGAAGTTACTTCAATATGTATTTAATGGATGCAAGCATTTATCAAGAATCCAGCACGGTTCTAGATGCTTTGGCTCTTTTTCTTCAATGTAAAATATGTAATCGAGGAATGTAATCTAAGGAACCATAAGGAACAGGGTACCTGACGTTATTTCTGGCACTAAATTTAACATGAATCTTGTGGTCCTAAGAGGGAATACAGAGATGTGTTCAGAGCTGATGCCATATCCTGGAGGAACTCAACTGGGGACACAGCCAGCAAAAAGTGATGGACTATTAAAGAGTGCACCAGGCAAAGACATCTTTGGGGAGGACAAGAAATCATTGCAAGTCCAGGAGCCTGGATGGCCTGTGCCCTTCCTCACTGTCCAGCAGCGGACAGGCTCAAGGACTCACCAGCAAGACAAACCAGAGGTTTTAAGGAACTTATGTCTCTCTGCAACTTTAGAGAGCGCCAGATATTGCCCAGAGATGATCAACCCCAAAGGAGAAGTAATAACTTAGTTCTGTCCCTACAGGGCCCACTGGGGCACTATGACTGGGTACTCAGCCGAGGGAGAGGACTGAGAATTTCAGCAACAGGCAGAGTCTGACAGATCCAAGGCTCCAGGGCGGGATGCAGAGGAGAGAGAACCAAGTACTCAAGGGTAATAGAATTTGCATGAAGATCAGAGTTCTTGAGACATAAACGAGTCAGCAAAATGGGGACTGGGGCACTAAAGACCTATGTTAATCCTCGGTAGCTGGATGTTATTCCCTCCCTGTGTCAATGTCACCAGCTTCTGGGTCAAAGAATGGCCCCAGAAACTCCAGGTGAGGGCTCTGATCAATAATACAGACTCAGAATATAAACAAGTCTCTGGATGCCACTTGAAACGTAAACTGAGAATGGCTCTGCCTTTGCCCTTCCAGAAGTCACCATCTGACTAGGAAAACAGGGTCCACAACAGTAAAATGGTAAAACAATGTTCAAATATAGTTCGCCATATCTTGACAAGGATTGCAGTACATTTACATGAAAAGAGTTGAATGGTCAAAGAACCTCTCCCAAAGAACCTCTCCCAAATCAAAAGTGAAGCTTCACTCACTCACCCACTGCTCACCTCCTGCTGTGTGGCCCAGTTCCTAAGAGGTGACAGACCAGCTGGAGACCCCTGGACCTAGTCCAGGCTTATGAATGGAAGGAGACAGGAACACCAGCAGCTCACCACCAAGACCCTCACAATTCTGTGCCTGGCTTGCCCCCATCCTCTGATTCAAGATGCATCCTGCTCAAACGACCAGCTGAAAACTCTTAGGCCAAGACAAGAAACCAGAACCAACAGCCACTGGCAGAAAGGGGCAAACCCAATGTGATCTCAGGTGCTGGCTTCATATTGATTAATGTACCAAGGGTGCTTTTACTCAGATGTGTTGTTTTGGAAAAGCCAGCTTTAACTCTGTAACAGACCTCTGTTAACATTTGTAATGATGTTTTGGGTCATTTCTGCCCTTTTTACTTATAAGAATCAATCATCAACTTCTCCCTTCCACCCTACCTAGCCCTCTAAGATTACAGGAAACCCTCATTGAGTCCTATGGCCTATCACTCTGATTCCAGTACCAGCTTCTAACCAATTAACATCTTGTGTCAATTCCATCTCAATGGCACATGGTTTTCTCAGAAAGTGGTGCCAGTAACACTATATCCAGGGCTTTGGTGAGAAACTACTAATTAAAATGATTATAAAGCATTTTTCAGTTATAAAGACTTTGTGCATAAAAGCTGAAATAGTAATAGGGGTATAGTTCCTTTTCTTCCTACTGGAGATCTTACCAGGTGGGCAGCTAAATGTAAATCTCATTTTGCTTTTCAAGAAGCAGGTTATGGATGCTGGTGCCCATGAAGCTTCTCGCCACCTTCTAAAAACACATGCACATTTCCCAGGGAGCATCATAGCATGGAGATGAGCTGGTCACTGGTAAATGGGCACATGGGCCAATTCCATCAAAACACGTCAGGATTGGTGAGAGAATTTCTAATGTCTACCAGGGAATGACTTGGTGGCATTTATAACACTAAACAGTTTCTTTCACAAGTCTCCAAGAATGAAATAACTGAGAGTTAAGTGGGAAAAAGAAAGCCTTACCATTTCTTATGTGATTTTTAAATTGTGACTTAAACATGCAAGGGTCGGCACCGAAGACCAAGAGGTGGGAAAACAAAGTCTGCCTGGGAAACGTGAAGGACTCTCACTATGTATGAACATTAAAGATTCAAGTGTTCCAGGTTCTAACACTTCATTCAACATGTTCATCCTCTTTGATGCTTTATTTCTTCTTGCCATGGATTTCCCTAGTTCTTAGGCAGAACTAGGCAGAAAACAGAAATGGCAAAAAATATAAATAAACCTTTGGTGCTTAGTTGAAACTGTATCTATAAACAATTTCAGTTCCTTACATTTTAATGCTCAGTCCAAACAGTATTTTTTTTCTTCTTTGCTTTCTGCTTATTAAACTCAGAAACCAAAATAATTATGCTTTCCCACATGGAGCAAGTTTTTACTATGAAAGTTAAAATAATAGTGATTCATATGGTCCATGGCTGCCTCTAAGCTGCCTGAGCAGAAGGTGAGCCATGCCCAGTAACTAAACAAAGCTACAAAACACATTAAGTGACTGAATTAGATGGTCAATGGTTGCAAGCAACAGTTCTGTCTGGCTACCTAAAGCAGAAAAGGCCTGTATTAGAAGACTACTCAAGAATGGAGAATTGGCAGAAGTGTTAGAAAACTAGGCAGAAACCAAGGGTGGCTTGGGCAGCAGGTCTTACCACAGCAACTATTGGCTTAAGACATGGCAGCCAGCACCAGCACACTAAACTCAAGCTAGCCTTAAAACCCTTCTCAATTGTTGCTTGGTCTCAGAAAGACTTCTCCCAGATCCAAAATCCAGAATGAGAACATTTGATTGGTCAAGCCTAAGTGAAGCACCCTTGCTCTCCCTGCTAGGACAACAGTCCCCAACTTTTATGTCTCAAGGGACTGGTTTCATGGAAGACAATTTTTCCATGGACTGGGCGGGTCAGTGGGGGGTGACTTTGGGATGATTCAAGGGCATTACATTTATTGTGCACTTTATTTCTATTATTATTGCATACTCACCATAGTATAGAATCAGTGGTAGCCCTGAGCTTGTTTTTCTGCAACTAGACAGTCCCATCTGGGGGTGATGGGAGACAGTGACAGATCATTAGGCATTTGATTCTCATAAGGAGCGCACAACCTAGATCCCTTGCATGAGCAGTTCACAATAGAGTTCATGCTCCCATGAGAATCTAACGCTGCTGCTGATCTGATAGGAGACAGAACTGAGGTGGTAATGTGAATGATGGGGGAGACATCGTAAATACAGATGAAGCTTCACTCACTCGCCCACTGCTCACCCCCTGCTGTGTGGCCCAGCTCCTACAAGGCAACAGACCAGTTGGAAACTCCTGGTCCCCTGTGCTAGGGCACAGGAATATAGAGTCTCCAGCTATTTAATCATCTTCTGAAGGATACAAATATAATTCTTCACTCTATCAGAGGAAGCGTGATGAAGACATTAACCCTTCCCCTCAGTGTGCTCTCTGCAGGTTCCCTGGTCAAGTTTACACTTGCATTCTGGTTTTCAATAACAGGTAGTGTAGCTTATATTCTCATACACGGTATCCAGCAGGCCCTTGGCATTTGAAGATTCCATGTTTGTATCTTTTATTCTTGGAGTGAAAACTTTATATGTAGTGCTTTATAATAGGTGTGATATTATGATTTATAATAAGAAATATACATTTGGTCTTCATCTCTGGCACACAACTCCTAAAACCCTTGGAATCTCCAAAATGATAAGTTTCCTTTTGTATAGTATTAGGGAGACTGGTGGTTGGGGCTCCAGGATAGCCTCAGGATGGGGGTTGGTTGCCAGGGAACCAGCCATATGATTAGAGGGTTGGGACTTTTAGTCCCACCCTCAACATCTGGGAGGGGAGAGTTGATCAGATCAATCATAGCTATGTAAATGATTCAATCAATTGTACCTACATGATGAAGCCTCCATAAAAACCCCAAAGGACTGGGTTCAGACAGCTTCCCAGTTGGTGAACAAAAACACATCCATGTCATCCATGTGCGCAGAGGGTAGGGTTCCCCCAATTCCATGGAGACAGAAGCTCCTGTACTCAGGATGTTTCCAAACCATATTCTATGCCTCTATCTTTTCATCTGGCTGTTCACTTATATCTTTAAAAAATCATTTGTAATAAATGGGCAATAGCAAGTAAAGCATTTCCCTGAGTTCTGTGAGCCACTCTAGCAAATTAATTCAACCTGACAAAGGCCTGTGGGAACCCCCCAATTTATGGCCAGTTGGTCAGAAGTACAGATCATAATCTGGGACTTGCGACTGGCATTTGAAGTCATGGGCAGTCTTGTGAGACTGAGCCCTTTACCTGTGAGATCTGAAGGTATCTCCCAGTAGACAGTGTCAGAAATGAACCAAACTCTAGGACATCTAGTGGGATTCTGTTGGAGAACTGTGTAGAATGGCAAGTAAGAGTAGAAAATGCAGGTTGGTTTCTCCTATCTCTTATAATAGGGTTAAATATTCTACTACCTACCATGAAGGGCTGCAGAATGGGTTTTACCAAATAATATATGTAAGGCTCTGAGCACAAATGTGAATGTGGAAAACTGGAGTCATTAAACCAGTGAGGAAACCTTGCTTGACACCCAGTGGCTGTACCTCGGTTTGTGTTTGAGAATTTGGGGATCCTCTAAATTTCCTGATGTTTTTCACCAATGGCCATGAGCTAACGGTGATTTGAGTGGCTTTCCTTTGTTTAAAAATATATGGGGTTGGGATTATAGAGAGGGGCTCTGAGGAAGACTGGAATGAAAAACATGAGAAGTAATGGTCTAAGGCACCCTATCTCCATTTCACTTGGAAACTACATGGGATAATATATCTCCAGGGAGGAGGGTCTCAAGTTAGCATAGAAGAAAACAGTCATATTAATGTAACTGAATGTCTGAACCATAATTCACTGAACTAACAATTTGATGGACAGCATACTCCAGCAGGCAGAGCAAAAAAGGTTCAAAGACTGCTTCCCTAAAAAAGCTCAATAAGTTCTCTATTTCCCAATATATCAATTCTTTTAGGTTAAGTTTTGATATGGTTTGGCAGCGTCCCTACCCAAATCGCATCTTGAATTTGGGTTCCCATGTGTTGTGGGAGGGACCCAGTGGGAGGTAACTGAGTCATGGGGAGTGATTTGCCTCATACTGTTTTCATGGCAGTGAGTAAGTCTCACCAGATCTTAAGGTTTTATAAAGGGCTTCCCCATTTGCATGACTGTCCTTCTCTCTTGCCTGCTGCCATATAAGACGTGCCTTTTGCCTTCCATCATGACTGTGAGGCCTCCCCTGCCATGTTGAACTGTGAGTCCATTAAACTTCTTTTCTTTACAAATTACCCAGTCTTAGATGGGCCTTTATCAGCAGCATGAGAACAGATGAATACAATTTTTTTTTAAAGTTTGTTGAACACCTACCATAAACCACATACTTGCTCTATGCTGAAGGTAAGATGTCTTTGGACCACAGTCTCAGTTCATTCTTCCTAGTTATCAATACAGAGAGTGTCTCTTCTTTGGGCGATAGTGGGAGTGTAAATTAGACCTACCAAGAGAACAGCATAATTCCTTAGGAGAAAGGCTGTGTCAGTCCACTGCATCGATGACTTAAGCAAGTGAGATTATTCAGGCAAGGGAAGAGGCAGTCTCCAGCAAAGCAAGATTCAGAAAAGCTTTTCTTCAAGGAAAATAATAACTGTAGGGCAAATGGTACAACAAATTTCCTTGCATTTAATCTCAAGTACATACCACTGTCCAAATTAAAAACCTTGGAACAATAAGAAAATTGAGATCATGCAAAAATATTCTAAGTGTTTCCTTGACTTTCTCCTCCCCCTCCTCCGCCTTCCCCCTCCTCCTCCTCTTCTTCATCCTCTTTCTTTTTCTATTTCAACAGTGGATTTAAACCTAAACACTGAAGACATCCTACTATTCAGGAAAATAGATTTGTTCTTTTAATAACACTCCTAAAATGGCACCATATAACCATCTGTTGTTAACCTTGCAATTCGGCATTTTTCACTCCTCTCTGAATATCAATATCACTACAGCCACCTACCAGTCCACCCACCCCCACAAAAGTGTTGGGAGAAGGTGAGGAAAAGAAGTTTGGCAGAAAAAAAAAGAATATTAGAATACTCAGAATACAATTTTGATAACTATTCCTTACCCCTCTCTTGTGCTGTAACAACTTATAAAACAGGGACACGTTTATAATACTGAATATAAAAAACATGCCAGAAAGTAGAGGATACATAGCAGAGAAAAAGAAGACTCAGAGAAGTTTAGAGCTGGGAGGGAGCACGGTGATGAATTCCATCCTCACATTCCACAGATGAGGAAACTGAGTTCCTTTAAGGGAGCCCCACAGTGGCAGCCAGTTAGATCCAGCACCAGGACTAGAACCAAGCGACTCTCTGCCTCACAGTCCAGGGAGTTCTTCAAGACACAAAAACACCTTGAACTTTATCATTATAAAGTACTTAAGGTCAAGGTTTTCGTGACCATGTGTTAAATGCCGTTCAGAGAACCCCAAGACAGTGACCCTACCCAAGTGGTTGGCAAACTCAAGTGATAAGATACTAACTCAACCACTACCCATGTACAAGAATTATAGACAAAAAATTAAGCTACTTTAAAACATATGTGAAGCATATTGTGATGGTTAATTTAATGTGTCAGCCTGACTGGGTTAAGGGATACCCAAACATCTATTAAAGCTTTATTTCTGAATGAGTGTCTCAGGGTGTACCCAGAAAAGAGTACTTGACTCAGTCTACTGATTCAAACAATTTGAATGCATTTGACTCAAATTCAAATACATTTGAGACAAGTACTACTTGACTCAGTACTTGAGTACTTGACTGAGTCTACCAATTCAAGTACTTGAGTCAAGTACTTGAGTACCTGACTCAGTCTACCAATTCAAATGGATTTGAATGCATTTGAATTGGTAGACTGAGCCAAGTAGATCTGCCCTCACTAATGTGGGTGGGCACCACCCAGTCCGTTGAGGGCCTGCCTGAATACAATGAAAAGGTGAATACGACAAAAAGATGGGGAAAGGGGGAATTCACTCTCTCTCTTTGTTGAGCAAGGACAACCACCTCCTCCTCCCCTGGGATATCGGAGCTTCTGGTTCTTGGGAGTTAGTTACAGCAGCAATTCATCTGGTTCTCAGGCCTTCAGAATGAGTTATATCACCAGCCCTTCTGGTTCTCCAGCTTGCGGACTGCAGATTATGGAGGTTCTCAGCCTTCATCATCACATGAGTCAATTCCCATAAGAAGTCTCCACTTCTCTCTCTCTCTCTCCTATTAGCTCTGTTTCTCTAAAGAACCCTAACATACATGTTGAGTTATTTAGAGAAACACATTCCTGCCTCCATTTTTGCGCCCAAGGACCTAATTAATAACTGTTTCTACACATAAAACAAGGCAAAATAGAGAGAAAGACAGCCAGTGTAAGGGTTGAAAGAAATCTGCAAAGTGATACAGGAACAAATAAATGAATGATGTCCCTACCCAATGAGAGATGGACATGTTTCTGCTTTTGCTACATCTTCTTGGTCCTCCAGGTTCCTCCTCCTTAGAGGAAGTCATCCTAGTGCATTTAAATTCAATCATGTTCTAAAGAAACACCACAAAACTATGGCTTTGAAAATAAACCACTGCGATGTAAACGTCCAGTGAAGCACATTTCCTTAAGTTTGATGCCAAATGTCCTTTTACTGAATCTTCCCTATCAGCAAAACATTGCCGAAGATACTAAGATCAATGACGCCAAGTCCCTGGCCTCAAAGAGTTTTTCAGAAGCTTATGGTGCAGGCCATGTCTGACAGAGAAAAAACAGCAAACAGAACATGTCTGGCTTCCAAACTTTTGACCAGGTGTGTTAACAGAGCTTAGAGAACACTTAACCATAACCACAGTCAAGTAACTCTTCAAAATGGCTGAATGTCTTAATTGTCCATTAAAAAAAAACAGCGTGAAGTGGAAATGCAGCTTCAAAGTGACTGACATATGCAACAAACATACAGAATGTATACAAAATGGGGCTAGGTGTGGTGGCTCACGTCTATAATCCCAGCACTTTGGGAGGCCAAGGCGGGTGGATTACTTGAGGTCAGGAGTTTGAGACCAACATGGCCAACATGGTGAGACCTCATCTCTACTAAAAATACAAAAACTAGCCAGGTGTGGTGGGCATGCCTGTAGTCCCAGCTAAATGGGAGGCTCACTCAGGAGGACTGCTTGAAGCCAGGAGATGGTGGTTGCAGTGAGCCAAGATCATGCCACTGCACTGCAGCCTGGGCAACAGAGCAAGACTCTGTCTAAAAAAAAAATTATACATACAAAATGAGGATTACCTTCCTCCTTAGGAATGCTAGAACAAAGTATAGTACCTGATACCTGTCAGATGCTTAATTTAAATGATTGGTTAAGAAAATGAAGCCAACAGCCTCCCACCTCCGAATTGCTCAAGTCCAACAGGTAAGACAGGTTGGGAAACAAATAATTACAAGACAATATCTGAAGAGTTGTAATATAGCTATGTAAAAAGTTCTGTATGTTTGGATAAGAAAATGACTGATCTTAAAAATGAGCTGAGTTTAGATTTCTAGGATGATGGTCTCTGGAGTGGTTCACGAAGATGGCCTAGGATTTTACTGTGCATTTTTAAAAAACAACTTACTTTATAGCCACAATTCAAAGTTCGTAGAGCCTAGCCCCATGGTGGGCTTCTAGTAAGCACTCTAAATTAATAGATGACCTCAAATCTATAGACTAGGTTTACTTTTCTTTAACATATATTTAAAAAGTAGAGGTAAGAGCTGAAATAGGGAATGGATGCTTCAACCATTAACACTTGAAAATCTTTTCTCAATTTAATTCACCAAACTGCCCCTTAAATTATTCAGTCTATCCTAATTAACTCCCCAGAGAATTATCTTCAAGGCACAGTTAGTTGGTTGTTGCCTAAGGCCAAACTCCAAGCTAGCTCTGGGATGTGGGAGGGATACAAAAGTTTCTTTGCACTTGAAAATTTCAGTTACATGGCAACCTTGGGTGACAGACAGGGAGATGAAACTATCTCATAAAGATTACTGTTGAACCCAAAGGGGCATATAGAATTTCATTTCATAAGTTGTCACTGGCAGCTTATCAGAAAATGTCCCTTCCAAAATGAAACTGCAGATAAGGAAGTATTGCGATTTTAAAATACTTGATTTGAGATAATAAGATTCTTCCCAAGACAGGGTGATAATTTTCCTTACGTTTCTGATGTGGACTGGGGAATCCTGAAAAGAAGACTCCAGCAGGAGATCCCAGAGGAACCTCCAAGCTAGGCCTGCTGAGATAATGATGCCAAAAATCCAGTCGGGCACTAAAATAGCTTTTTAGCAAGACTGGGTTGAAAGAACACTGGAGAAGACAGAATAAGATGATTGAGTTAGGGGACTAGGAATTTGGCTCAAGAGAATAGTCTGCAAGCAAAAGATGATAACTAGGAGATCTGAGTCAGGTTTGGGTGAACAGAACACAAAGGTGGGCAAGGCAATGATAGAGACAGTTGGTTAAATGTAAGGAAACAGAAGAGTTGAGCTCTCCCCAAGGCAGAGCCCAGCAGGCACAAGAGGGGGATCAGGACAGTAGCTGCAAAAGGAGTCATGATGGGAAACAGCATCTGAATCTAAGGCTATTCCAGGATGCTGTCCCATCACACTCCTGTCCCCCCAACACACATACCAATGCAACAGTCTTTTTCTTATTCATCCATTTATGTATCTGCATGTATACTTAAGACATAGCATTAGCTTTCCAGAAACCTGCTCTAGGGGAAAGTGGGATAAACACACAGGGTCATTTCCTAAGCATAAGATAGGAAAACAGTCCTTTGTAAAATTTCATCTATTTTGCTTGAGTCTGCAGAGGACCAGTGTCATAGATTAAAGACAGTCACCCATTCTTTGTCATCAACCTGTGAGAGAATAGCAAAATCTATTTTGTCTTTGTCCCTAGTTCCCCAGGCGCAGAGCTTCAAAAACCAGTGGAAATTCCCGAGCCACAGGAGTGCCTTTTGCTGTTCATAATGAACCCCTTTGGGCTATTTCTTTATGCCATCACGGTGACTCAGAGTGTGCCCTTAGATAGTTTCAAGGAAGGTACAAGCCGCATGGGTACATAATTAGAGGGCTGGAACTTTCAACCTTGTCCCTGACCCTGGGGAAGGGACAGGGACTAGAGATTGAGTTAAATCACCAATGGCCAGTGATTTCCCCAATCATGCCTATGCAATGAAGCCTGCACTGTTCACTCTTGAACAATGAGGTTCAGGAACTTTCTGGTTGGTGAACATATGATGTACCAGGACAGTGATGTGTCCCGTTCACGGGGACAGAAGTGCCTGCACTCAAGACCCTTCTGGCCCTTACCCTACATATATTCTCAGCTGGCTGTTCATTTGTATCATTTATAATAAACTGTAAGTATAGCACTTGCCTTAGTTCTGTGAGTCATTCTAGTGAACTGCCAAACCTGGGGGTTCTCCCAATTCCCAAATTCGTAGTCAGCCAGGAAGAAGTGTGGGTAACTTGGGCATATTCCACTTTCAGCTGGCATATGAAGTGGGGGGAGGCTAAGGGGACTGAGCCCTTAACCTCTAGGGTTTGTACTAACTCTGGGTAGTGAGTGTCAGAACTGAAATGAGCTGTAGGACGCTGGGTTGATATCAGACGGTTATTGCTAGGAAACAGTGGTGCCCCATCATGAGGTGGGGTTTCTTTTCCCCTCCCTTCAAATCTGGTCAGGCCCCCATGCCTGCTTAATGGAAACAGGAAGCAACACAGTGACAGTTCCAGGCCTCGGCCTTTGGGAGGCCTGGAAATATCCCAACTTTGTGCTCTTTGGAAGCCCTGGGCCACACTACATTAGAGTTTAACCGCTCTGCTGGAAAAGCCACACAAAATGCAGAGGCCTTGAGAAGGGGATAGCCCAACATCCATGTAGTCAAGCAGAGCCTCCGGAAACCCCAGTCCCAGCTGCCTTCCGACTGCAGGACAGATGTCAGGGAGAACTTTCCAGTAGAGCCCAGGGAACCTCCATCTGCTGTTATAAGCCACTAAGTGTTGGAGTAGCTTGCTGTGCAGCCATAGACATTTGGCACCAACAGCACAGCCAGGGTGAGGTGTGTGGAACAGTCCGGGAAAGTCATATTTCACAACAAACATCAACACGCATTTCAGTTTGTTCATCCATTTGTTGATTTATTTATTAAACAAATATTTATTGAACCTTAATTTGGGCTGGACTCCAACTAGGGACTGAGGGCACAAGATGAAAAGAATTTTTGCTCTCAGGGCAGCTCCCAACTGAATTATATCATTCAGTTGTTTCCTTCGTTCATACAGCTGCCAACGTTTATCTTCAAGCAGTATCTCCTTCTTCAGTTTCCCACTTTCTGGGGTAAGCAAGATTCAACTCAAGTTCCCCTGCATGCAGTTCTCTTAGCCCAACCTGGTCTCTAAATTTCAGTTTCTCCAACTCTAGAAGAAAGCCCAAAGGAAGCTAACAAGATTTCTAAAAGACTGATATGAAGTTAAAGCAGAAATTTTTAAGAGGCTTTATACCGTTAAAAAAAAAACTGAATAGGTGATATTTCACTGTCAGTTCTAAAATGTGACTGACTCCAGAAATTCTGTGAATCACATTAAAAGCATTCACAAATGACCACTGTGGAGAGCATCTGCCAGGCAGCTACCAGGGTGGTCGTTGTGTGTCTCTGTGTGTACCACAGATATGGAGCTGATACGGAGCCTGAGAAGACGCACACACATATTTTATGGGATCTGAGGGACTACAGACAGGTTTTTTCTACTTTCTACCAAAATAACTACATTTCTGGGCATCTTTCAACTGATGTGCTGCCATCCATCAGTCACCTATAAACTTCACCCACTGTGGCTGTGCTGGCTCTGCTGTTCATAAGTCTTTATTTAATGAATCTGCTTCATCAGAGACACCAAGGGTATTGGGGTATGTAATGTTTTAAAAACATCTAACAACTGGGCTTGGCAGTTAAAAAAAATCAACACAATCAAATGCTATCACACTGACAGGTTCAACAAACACAATGAGATGTGAGAGCAGTGCTTCATAAAAGTGAATATAGTGTAGTATATTGAGCAAACATTCAGGTTGAGAATAGGAATGAAAACATAAACACAAAGTGACTATTCACAAATTCTATTGTGGACACTGGCCAGGCATTTACTTAAGTTTGATTAAATCCTGTTAAGAGAATACACTCATGAAATCAAGCTACTTTGAACTAGACTGTCATAGTTTATAGCAATTGCTTTAATCCTAAGTGACGCTGTCTTTAATCTGATTCTCCTCATAAATATTCTGTAATAAGACATAGCCATAAGCATTTCTGTAAGTGTGTTTTTTTAAAAGTCCTGCTTGCTTTTTTATAATAAGCAAAAACTTGGAAACAGCACAGATGTCATTCAAATAGTTAAACTGTGGTCCATCCATACCACAGAACACTGCTCAGTAATAAACAGGAACAAATTCTTGGCGTATGCAACAGCTTGGATGAATCTTGGGCAATTATGCTGAGGGAAAAAAGACTATCTTGAAGGTTCCATATTATATGATCCCATTTATGTGGCATTCTTGAAGTGATAAGTTATAGAAACCAAGAACAAATTAATAGTTGCCAGGCGCCAGGAATGGGAATGAGGAGGTATAGCTATAAAGTGGTAACAGAGAATCTTTCTGTTAATGGAACTGTCCTACATCTTGACTATCAAATGTCAATATCCTGGCTGGGATATGGTACTCTAGCTTTACAAGATGGTACCATTGGGGAAACAGGGTAAATGGTAACACTGCAACTCCCTGTGTTGTTTCTTGCAACTGCATGTAAATCTACAATTACCTCGAAATTAAATGTTTTTTTTTTTTTAAAGCCCTGGTTAATTGTGTTCTGTGCTAAAACTTTATGTGAATATTTTTTATTACTTTACATTTTAAAACCAGTAATGTGTTCCCCTAGAAAACAGTTAGTTTCCCAAATAATGAAACTCAGCTTAAGAATTATGTTGTTTTCAAACCATAGTTTGAGAAAAAAATAAACAATTAAATATTAAAATGTATTCAGACTATACTTAGGCAATATAAACCTTATAATTTAAAAATTGAAGACAAAGATTTAGTGCAGTAAACAAAGTGCTACTTTACATGCTAATTTTAGAGTAAAGGTAACAATTCATACTTTTTCAGTGATACTATTTCTTTTGTCTACCATTTTCAAGGTGGTTTCATAAGTCAGTGACTTTATAACTGAAGTATTTTTTTCCTATTTTTATAACTTTCCCCATCACTTTCATTGTTAATCATAATCTCATATTCTCACTTGAGAAGTCCCTAAAGTTTATGGCAAGTCTTTTTAAATAGAAAAATGCAATGGTACTGGACATTTTGATAAGACAATTTTAACACTGCTCTTTTAACTTGGGCGCCTTGTAATAAAACCTAGAACATTTTTTTTCTCCCAAATAATATATGATACACATATGTCTCCCCCAACCTCATGCCTCCCCAGTTCCCCACCATATCAGCTAAAGCTGAGAGATAAGAGATGATGGGATATGCAGTCAGGGATGGGGTTTAAATGAAGCAGGGGTGGTGAGGGACCCATTTGTTCATTGCTTAACCATTTAAAAGATAAACAAGCAAACAAAAGCTTCGTTTTCCTTATTGACTCAGCTGCATAAGCCCAGCCAGGTGACAATGTCCTCCCACTTAAAACAGCCTCATGAAATTGGTTATACACAGTTGGCCACTTCCAAGGCCCTGATTTAAAGACAGCTACATGCAAAACAGAGAACTCAAGTATTTTCTATTTTCTTAGTAAGAATTATGTAAATAGCACCCACTCAAAAGGCCTTACAGAACTCAAAGGTCTCAGAGACAAAAATGCTCGCAATGCCCAAGGACTAGCCGGCAGGGCATGAAGCCACCAGTGGGTCTGTATTGGGGAAAATGAGCAGCATCACTTAACCAAAGGCTCTATGTGCACAGAGGGAACCCTCTGGAAACTGTAAGACATCCATGACTGGTAACAGCAAATCTAAGTCTACAATTTACTGTACTCTCGAGGTGGTGGCTAGAGATGGTGGGAAGAGGTTCCTGTAGGGCTGCAGTCTACACAAGCCACATGGGGGCTTTCTCCTTCACCTAACAGAGCTGTCCAGACAGCATGAGCCACTCACAGCAGAGGTGCCTGCTAGCAAGTTGGCCAATCCCAAAAGGCAACGCTTCTCTGGCAAACTTCCCACAGATCTCTATTAATGGCAAACAAGTTAGCATGTGAAGTAAATGAGGACTTTCCTCTATGAAGGCGAAAGCTAAGAAGAAGGAAGAGCCCAACCCCAAACTTCTCAAAGTATCTGAGAAGTAGCTGGATCTGTTTACTGTACTTGGGCAGATGACTCTGAAAGCCAGGGCTAGCCTGATTAGGCCCTCCAAACTTAACCTGCCTCACTTGCTTTTAGTTGCTTACTTCTAGTCGATCTTAATACTATATATTTAAAAGTATCTAACTATACTCTTGCTAGCTTCCTCATAGGTAATATCTCTAATGTGTATCTCATCATGGTAACAGTTGCTTACATTGTTTTATAGAAACCTGAGGTCAACTCTTACCCAGTTCAAACTGGCTGAGACCATGAAACCATCAACTAGGCCTGTGTGAATGTCCAATGAGTGACTTTTGACACTAGAGGACCAAAAACTCCACCCTCAGGTCATGCTAACAATGCCATTTCATGAACATACATCCTATGAAAAACCATGAATTTTTGACTATGCTTGTGCAGATCACCAATTATCTTCCTTTCCTTACCTCCAATCACCTTACCCCCCACATTAGACCATGTTGCTTCTTTATTCCATAAATATTCCTAAACCCCATCTTTAAGGAGGCAGATTTGAGATCTATTTTTCTGTCTCCTTGCCTGGCTGCCTGGTGAACAAAATCTTTTCTCTACTGCAAAGCTTGTTGTCTCAGTGATTAGCATTCTATGCAATGGGCATTAAGGGGCCTGGATGGATTATCAGTTTGCTATTCTACTTGAAAGGGGGTGGTGAAGGAGGCATAGGGGTGCTGGGAAAGGCAGGGACCCAACCCACCAGCACACACACACAGCACAGCAGTCTTGCAGTCCTGAAAACTGAAACCTGATACCTCAAACTGGCAGTGGAGCATTTTTACAGCACTACTGAGGAAGCATGAAGTGCACAGTTTTCACCCAGCTGGGGCACTCGGATAGGTTATAAAATCTCCTAGGATGCCTATCCTTGAAGCCAGACAACACATACTTTCCTGAAGTGCTAGGAGTGACTCAGCCTTGAGGTGCCAACAAAGACTTCCCTGTCAGGACACCTGGAAAGAAAGGCTGGAGGGCCTTCTAATTCTATTACAAGTATCTAGAGTCTGGTGGGAGTTGGCATCTTTCATATTTGTTAAGTAATGAAAGAGAACCTTTGCAAAAGTTTATAACTGAAAATCTTTGGAAAATGTCAACTAGTGTCTTTCTATTATATGAAACAACCTCATCCTCATCTCTAGTGCTGCCACCTTGTCTTATGTTGTTTATCTGACTTTTGGTCTTTACATTGCTTGGTACTGGAGAAGGGCTTGGTAGTTACGGAGGGAGCTTCAGTCTCAAGTCGGTCTTTAATTTCCAACAGTGTTGTCACTGAACTGTTCCAGATACTTTTATGTAAATTGAGCAAGAAAAATAGCTCTTTCTATAGTGAAAGTTATTAAGGAGAGATAAAAAATATATAATTCAAAAACTATACAAAAAAAACCCTTTGATTTCTGTAGCTATAATAATGGCCGGTTACTACAAATGCTTTTCTATTTTTAAAGAATCCAGATTTTTTTTTCACCACCAATGAATTGCTTCAAACCTATGGTAAACTGTTAATAGACTAAATTATATTTCAAATGCCTAAGACACACTCGCTGTTTAAAGCCATCCTACAGTGATTTGTCTTGTACAGTTAAGAATCCTAGCAAAAAGCCCCTAATTTAAATATAGATTTTCACATAATAAGTCTTTACCTAGAATCAAAGGCTCATTCGTTGCCATGCTTTCCTGTGTATTGTGTTCATTATTAAGAAAAAAACCTTGATTAAGCCAATCTTTGCCTGCAGTGGTTTCCTGTGAACTGTACAAGGCAGATTAAATTGATGAGATTTCTGGGAGATTATAAAATGAAAAATGCAGCTGCAGACATCGTGACATTTTGTTAACTAATATCGAAAGCTCATGCAAAATAAACAACATAAAGCAAAGGAGACTGTATCAGCAAACAGATTAAATGACCATTATTATTAAACAGTGAGAACTGCATCCCATTCCTCTGCTGCAGGACACGAAGCATCTGTCACCTACCTTCCATTTCATATCTTAATTAGTGCTTCAGCCAGCAGCTTGAGGGGAAATTCTAAGTGAATGTTATATACTGGGACTTTGAATACTTTGCTGCTTGCTGATATTTTAAGGTCATTTAAGTCATTACTCAAAGTAATCATGCTCTGACCAGTTTGGGGTGTACTCAGTCCTTGAGCAAACGAGGGACAGGGAACATCTGTTACAGATCAAGTGGAGGGTATTTCCATTTACATATTTTTGATCTGAAGCTTCAGAATGTTTTTCAAAGTGTTGAGAAATACTTATTTCTTAGTAACGATATACCACCCTTGCTTTCCATAATGTGCTTGGATAAGGTTTTGGGCAGGTCAGACTTTGGAAAATAATATCACTTACACTTCAAAATTCAGTCTGTTATTTTAAAGAACTTTCTTATTAATTTTTCAGCATCACCCATCATGTTCAACAACAACAAAACTAAGGTGACAGTAACTTACCTGATTCTAAGTTCGATTTTTGCCACACTAGGTTTCCAATGTGCTAGTCACACGTTCATTATGGTCACGTGTCATGCATCACCATGCTCCATGTTTGGTCCCCCCCATTAAAATATGAGGAAACTGAGGCAGAGACTGTCTGAGAAGCTAAACACTCTAGGAGAACTAAGACATAGCTTTCCAATATAAGCTTATAAAACTGTGCTTCTTGATTTCTACCAACTTCATCAAAGCTTGCCTTTCCTGTTTTAGGACAATTCTTTGTTAATTCCTGTATCCTAGGTTGTTGGATACTGGAGGTTTAAACTAGGAAAAAATGGATATGTTACAATAAAAAGAAACTACCCTGGCCGGGTGCTGAGACTCATGCCTGTAATCCCAGCACTATGGGAGGGTGATGCAGGAGGCATTCGAGACCAGCCTGGCCAACATGGCAAAACCCCTTCCCTACTAAAAAATATAAAAATTAGCCAGGTCTGGTGGCGCATACCTGTAATCCCAGCTACTTGGGAGGCTGAGGCACAAGAATTGCTCAACCCAGGAGGTAGAGGTTGAAGTGAGCTGAGATTGTGACACTGCACTCCAGCCTGGGTGGCAAAGTGAGACTTTGTCTCAAAAAACCCAAACAAAACCAAACAAAAGAAACACTTATCCCTATGATCTTAAATTTTAAGTCCTAGAAGGTAATCTTATCTTACTGATGAGAGATTTATAAGTAGCTTATCACTAGTAATGTAGTTAATTAGTGATATAACTAGGAAATGTCTAGCTTTTCATTTCAAGTTTCCACATTTAAACTTGTACCTTAAGCATAAGAAAGATTCTTAGGAAGTATACAGAGTGAAAAAAAAAAAGATAAATTAGAACCCGGAGTGCTGGCCTCATTCTGATTCAGAACAGAGGAGGGGGAAATGACAGTGTGTAACAAACATGGTGATGTCCCTGCACTTATGTAACAATCTAAGCCCTGGACCAAAATTTCTAGAGAACCTCTGATGAGAGAAATCAGTTTTACTAGGGAGAGGTGGAACATTATAGGAAATGCAAGAAAGCTAAGAAGAAAGTATGCAGTGATAAATGATGACTTTTGGAGCCTTCGGACAACCTGAGTTTGAATCTGGCTCCAAAACATACTGGCTGTGTGACTTTGGGCAAGTAAACTTAATATAACCTCATTTTCCACCGCCACAAACCCCTTCTAAGCAGCAGACATCAGTGGTTTGTGTTAAGGGCTATCATTATGGCTACTGATAATCAGATGAGGTATCTGAACTTGAGTCAAGGCAACACTGACTTGGGAGACAGACAGGTTCAAACTCTGCAGAAAGGCTTATTCCAGTTTGCTTAGAGGCTTAGTCAGATACCCCCTCATCTCAGGGCTTAAAGATGATGCTTAGAGAATCAAGAGTGGAAGTAACAGAAGCCGAGATACCCATCACAATGCAAAGCATTGGTCTCAGCCTTGAAGATGCGGTTGAATCTATTCTCTTCTATACAATAAAGTATAATCTAGATAAGGGCTTCTTATCCTTGGCACTAAGTGACATTTTGGGTTGGTAATTTTTGTCATGGGAAACTGTCTTGTGCACAGTAGGAAGATAAGCAATACCCCTGGCCTCTACCCACCAGACGCCAGTAGAGTCCTTTCCCCCAGTTCTGACAACCAAAGACCTCTCCAGACACTTTTGATGATGGTACTGGCAAAATAGCTCCCAGTTAAGATGCACTCTTCTAAACTAAGGCACCGTTGCAGACACTGGGAACACAAAGGTGATGAAGATGCAGTCCCAGTCCTTGAAACGTCCTCAGGAGACTGCAAGAATCTGACATGAATACATGGGAAACTGGGGATGGGCAGTGTAGCTCAGGACTCTCCAGGCAGGAGACCTAGTACAGAGGAGGTTAAATGAGTAAGATATTCTTACAGAGCAGTCAGCAATTCACTAGGGCTGCCCCTGCTATCCCATGCTTGCATGAGTAAGAAGGCAGCAATAAACTCTCACACCTCCCCCATGCTCTTAGAGTGAAGCTTTTTCATATATATGCCAAAGAGCATAGCACAGTATGTGGTACTCTGTGATCCCTAACAGAGTTAAACTGCACGTCTGTACAGGTGAGCCTCCAGGCCACCTAACAACAAGTGCACCTGGACAGTTGGCATTCCCTCAGTGTAGACAGGCCTACAATGGAAGCCACTGGTGTCTTCTCCCCCTGTCCAATTCCCATGGAGCTTTGAAATGGTTAAGGTATTCAACATCCTTAAGGCTATGGAACAGAGCCATTTATCAGCAGTTTGGCAGTACAGGTAAAGCATGGTACAAGAAAAGCGAGGCTGCATTTGCCAGTCCTGGTTTCACTGGAATAGAGTTTAAAAGCCGAGTCAGAAACAGCACAGTGCCATCAAGTTAATACTTCACAGCCACAATGGGGTTTCAGCAGGGGAAGGGGATGTCTGGGGAGGGAGGAGCCAGTCTTGATGCTGCGCTGGAGAAGAGGAGGATGACGCTGAGGGAGAAAGGTGTGGTAAGAGAGCTAGACCAGGAATCCTGGAAACCAAAGCTCTAGTTGCTAGTGTTTCTCATACGGGAACTGAGCAAATCTCCCTCTAAGAATCTTCAAACTCAACTTTTATTAAGATGTAATTAACATACAATAAAATACACACATCTTAGGTGTTCCAAATGATGAGTTTTGACAACTGCATACACAAATGTAACCATCCTGCAAAATAAGATATAGAAGATTTCCAACACCTCCGACAGTTCTCTTATGCTCCTTTTGAATCAGTTCTCCTCCCTGACACCCAGGCCGTCACTTCCTAATTTCTTTCCTCCTACATTCATTTTACATGTTCTTGTGTATCATATAAACAAAATCCAAGGATCATGCTTCTTTCACTTAATGTTTCTGAGATTCATGTATGCTGCTGCATGAATCAGTAAGTTGTTCTTTGCACATCTAAGAACTATTACACTGTCTGAACACAACACGGTCTGTTCTCCTGTTGATAAACATTTGGGTGGTATCCTGCTTTTCAGTTATTATGGATAAGGCTGCTGGTGATGTTATGGTGTGTGTGGTTTCGCAAGCATATGTTTTCATTTCTTTTGAGTCACTTCATCTTTAAAATGGAAAATTGTTCCATTATTTTGCACTTTCTGCAGAGGTACCTTGGGGGATGGCCACAGGAATAAAGAAACAGAAAACAGCAAATGCAAGACTCTGCCCATAGTGTTTCCACCAGAACTGCTCTTCTATCTGTTTTATAGTGGAGGCATTTGTGCAAGATGTCATTTGAAAGGTTTCCACTGTGTTAAAACAGTATTTGGAAACCACCTCAATAGATCATCTCTAGCGCTCCTCTTAGCTCAAAGAATCTATGATTCCTTAATAGTGTCAAGGAATACACTCTATAGTTTAAATCTGAATTATGTCCTCTAAATATTCCATGACAATCTCCTACTCAAATCCCTCTAATGGATCTTGCATTGCATGGAAAATACAGTACAAATCTATCAGCAAGATCTTCACAATTGCTCTCCGAGTCAGTCTGGATACTTTCAAGGACAATCTCCAGTATGTCTACTTCCTC
The DNA here is from genome assembly GCA_036589455.1 of Ateles fusciceps. Lineage (NCBI taxonomy): Eukaryota > Metazoa > Chordata > Mammalia > Primates > Atelidae > Ateles > Ateles fusciceps. Next base: position 4,718,983 of record JAZHEH010000228.1, on the reverse strand, counting down.
CACAGCTCCAATTATAGGAAACTATTGTCCTCATGAAATAAAACAGGCAACACCCCACTCCTCACCTTTGCCCAGGCTCATTCTGCTACCAGAATATCCTTGCTGACTTCATCTGCCAAGGTTCGAAGCTTTTCATTTAAACCAGATTGGAATCCATATCCTTCTATAAACTTTCCTAAGCCCATTAGAATATTCGTGCATTTCCATTAGGACATATATGATATCCATGCTTCACATCAAAGCTACCTGTGCATGTACCTCTAGTCTCACTTCTAAATTACAGGAACTAAGGCAGTCCATCAGCTCTCTCTCTCTCTCCTCCCTCCCTCTCTCTCTATTTTCTCTCTCTCTCTCTCTCTCTCTCTCTCTCTCTCTCTCTCTCGCTCTCTCTCTCTTCTCGTTTGTTTCATGTCTAACACCAAGAATAGTCTTTGCTCATAGATGGCTAAAATCAATACTTGAATTTGTGAGCATATATGACTGTTATTTTCCTAAAACTTCAAATTAAATGAAAATTCAAGCTGTTCACAGAAAGAATAAAACTCGTAGGACATCCATGGAAAATTCATTCACAAACTTACTTTCATCAATGACCTTTCAAACGCATGGTCATTTCTGTAAGTCCTGCCCCCACCAAAATTACCACTAGCACAAAAGGCCCATGGAAAACTATTGATGACTGTCTCTTATGACCACTGGGGTATGGTTGCTTATGAAAGCCCAACAGTATCTTAAAAACATGCTTCCTAAATCCTTGCATTACCAATTTTGCCCATGATCTAAGTCAACAGCTGTCTTCAACAGTGTTTAAAAGCTCTACCTGGGGCCGGGCGGGGTGGCTCATGCCTGTAATCCCAGCACTTTGGGAGGCTGAGTTTGGCGGATCATGAGGTCAGGAGATCAAGACCAGCCTGGCCAACATGGTGAAACTCCAACTCAACTAAAAATACCAAAAAAAAAAAAAAAGCCAGGCATAGTGGTGCATGCCTGTAGTCCCAGCTACTTGGGAGGCTGAGGCAAGAGAATTGCTTCAACCCAGGAGGCAGAGGTTGCAGTGAGCCGAGATCATGCCCCTGCACTGCACTCCAGCCTGGGCAGCAAGAGCAAGACTCCATCTCAAACGTTGACCTTCCTTAGCTTCAGTTACTCTTCCTTGTCTTCCTTTAACATCAGTTTGAGTAAACTGAATCTGTATTCCTTAAACCACCTCCCCCAATCAATCTTATTTCTCCATAGAATTATTCTGCACCAACCACATATTCTCCAACTTTTATGTATCCTGGAAACCTTACAACATTATACAAAAAATAGGTATCATCTGTTGAAAAAAACAGGCACTGAAGCAAAAGAATGGGCTAATGTCTTTTAGAAGATTCCACTGAAATTATGCCAAATAATACAATTTGGGGGAAAAGGAAAGTTTAGAGAAGCATCTGGATAATTCATTATTCTCTCAGATAAATAACTCTTTCAACACCAAAACCACTCCTGGATTTTTTTTTTTTTTTTTTTTAGCATTTTACAATTAAGTGTAACTAAAAAGTGTAACATTTTCCTCATTATTAAGTAGACTTTTCTAAGAAGAAATTAACGTTTTATCGCAATGTTTATTTTTATTAGGAAATTCATTGTCATGCCATGCTGGCCTGTCATGCAAAGAATGCCTCAGGATAACTTAGGGATGGCGCTGTCCAGGGCTATGACCCTTTAATGACCTCAGAAAGACATTTTTGAATCCTGGGTCTATTGTTCTGCTCCTAGACTGCATGTAGCAGGATTCTCTTTCCATCTACCTCTCTGCTTCTACTAAGACAACCAGGTATATTCAAATGGTAGTCAATATGAAGGTAAATTGTTTTTCTAGGAAGGACAGGGTGCCCTTCTATGAGTAAAGGGCATGAATGGTCATGCTTGTGTAATTCAAATATAAATGGACATAATGCCAGTAAAGAGTAAAACCTTATGAAGACAGGGGGTAGGGGTGTGGGGTATAGATGGAAGGAAATAACCCACAGAGGAAAGGCTTTCTGAAAAGAGTATTATACATAGTAACTGGACAGGAGGGTGTTTTAGACAAACTCAAAATCTATGAAGGTCTCTCCCATTATAGCCTTGGGGGAGAAGTTGATGTTCACCAGAGGCTGCAGACAACCTATTTCTTTAAATGATAGTGAGGGTGGGGCCCAGCACTCACAGCAAGGACATTCATATATACATACGAGGACCAGAAACAAGTGACCAGCGCTAGAGAAATGCTGATGATGACAGTGCCATAGTTTCAAGCCCAATTTTGATCATTTGTAGGCACAGAGACTACTATTAGTTGATAACTCTGGATAGATGGAAACAGCCAGCTGCAGGTGGGTATCATGGGTCCCTGTGGGTCACAGGGCAAAGGAGGCAGAAGGGAAAGAGTTGTCTATGCATCCACCACACAGTAGCCAGCGTGGTCCTTTGAAGACGAAAATCAGATTGCATCACTCCCGATCACATCTCTCCCATGATGGCACTGAGTAACCAGGGTTAAATGCAGATCCTGCACCACGACCCGTACACAAGATCCCCCATGTTGTGGCTGTCCTTTCCTGCCCCATGCCCTCTTCTCTTTCCTCCGTCACCTGCTGTGTTAGTCCTTTTGCATTGCTATCCAGAACTCCTGAGACTGGGTCATTTATAAAGAAAAGAGGTTTATCTGGCTCACAGTTCTACAGGTTGTACACAAAGCATGGTGCCAGTATCTGGCTCTGGTGAGGCCTCAGGAAGCTACAGTCATGGTGAAGGGGGAGCCAATGGATCACATGGGGAGAGTGGGAGCATGAGAGAGAACAGGAGGTCCCGGGCTCTTTAAACAACCAGACCCTGGGTGAACTCATGACCTCAGGAAGGACACCAAGACATTCAGGAGGGACCTCCCCCTCCTGATCCAAACGCCTCCTCCTACCAGGCCCCACTACAACACTGGGAATCACACTTCAGGATGAGATTTAGAGGGCACAAATGTCCAAACCATATCACTCACACTCCAATCTCCCAAAATCTTTTCTATTTCAACATGCCACATATGTTCCCCACCCAGGGCATGGGCACTGGCTCTTCATTTTGCTTGAAGCATTTTGTCCCTGTATCTCTGAAGGGCTGCCTGCATATCATGTCAAAGGCTCTTCCCTGGCAAGGGCTTCCTCAACCACCTTGGTAGTCATATAACCATATCATTCTACTTTGCACTTGTTTTTAAATTATTACTATTTTCTGAATTGGAATCTCGCTCTGTAACCCAGGCTGGAGTGTAGTGGCACAAGCTCACTGCAACCTCCACCTCCCAGGTTCAAGTGATACTCCTGCCTCAGCCTTCCAAGTAGCTGGGATTACAGGCGCCAGCTAATTTTTGTATTTTTACTAGAGATGGGGTTTCACCATGATGGCCAGGCTGGTTTCAAACTCATGACCTCAAGTGATCCACCTTCCTCAGCCTGCCAAAGTGCTAGGATTGCAGGCATGAGCCATGGTGCCCGGCCTACTTTGCAATCTTAAGAGCACCTATTAGCACCTGAAAATATCTCAGTGGTATTTATCTGTCTCCTCTGAAACACTGGTTCTCAACTGAGGATGATTTTGTCCCCATGTGACACTTGGCAATGATTAGTAACATTTTTTATTATCTCAACTGCAGAGGGGGATGGGGATGAAGAGAGGGAGGAACACTGGCATCTAGTAGGCAAAGGCCAGCAACACTGTTAAACCTCCTAAAATGCCCAGAACAGATCCATACAACAGAGAATTACCCCACTGACAATGTCAGTGATGCCATGGTTGAGAAAACATGGAAAACAAAGACCCTCAGGGCTGACACTATACCATTAACTGTTGTATCCCCTGTACCTCTAGTGCTACCTGCCACATAGCAGATGCTTGCTTATCAGATGCTTGCTTAACTGGCTGGCTAAGCCTCTCTTCTTCTAGGGTTTCACCAATGCCCTGAGGAGGACTGTCTGGAATTAACACTAGATTGTCCTACATCAATATTCGTATATTATTGGCAGCACATACATGTGTATAATATCCATGTTCATTTATGCTTATGTATCTCTACATTGTACAGGACTATAAGAGCAGCATGCCACACTTTAGTACTGGTTAGACTCAAATAATGCTTTTGAATGTGTCATTACAAATTTAGGAGTTTAAAGATTCCTGTCAGGGAAGCAGATCCTTAACAGGGAATACAGAACTGATGTCTGCATCTAAGAACTTAGTGCCCTAGGTAGACAAACAGGTAAAGGTTGCCCCTTCTAAATCAGTGAACCAGCAAAGATTATTCCAATCTGAGTGGGCCACACATGGCAAACGGGCTTAGTGAGACCAGGTTTGGTAGATTTATAGCACATCAACCTAGCTAAGCTGGAACTGCTTCCCAGAGTTCTTCTCCTGCAGAATTCTGGGTTAGCACAGACGCCAAGGGCCATTTCGTGTGACTTTTGGAAGAAGGAACTGAAGCAGCAGCTGTAGTCTTTTGCACTGGTGCATTTGAAAGTTGATCGGGGGCCAGGGGCTGCTGCAGCTTTTGTGAGTTGTCTGCTGGCTCCCAAGCAACTGAGTGGGTGGGGAAGCAGACAGACCTGTCCAGCCCTTGCCAGATCTCCTCCTACACCTCCTCTGACTCCTGGGCAGATGCAGGTTAGTTCCATGACGAAGGGCAGTCAGCCTCTCCTGGAAGTCACCTCTATCATGGAAGTTCCTTGAAAGGCAGCAAGAGACCAATGTGGGTTTCAGTCCATCTTGATGGATTCCAGCTTATCCCCACGGGTTCTAATTTCTCTTTGCTTTCCGAGCTTCATGTCCATTTTCCCTTCCCAACTGCCTACCCTGCTGGCCTCAGGTCCCATCATCAGAGAGAGACACATCAACTTTCCACTGTTTGCTTAACCAGAGCCTACAACTGCGTAAGTCAAATCCAGAGAAGAAATCCTATAAAGTAATCCTGTGATTCTGCTTCTCAAATTGAGCCCTGAGCGAGACACTAGGGTTGAAGATTTGGTGCCTTCTCATGCTCTTCCATATTCTGAGACATATTCCATGTCAACAAGATTGCCACATAACTGAGATCCAAGTAGATGAAATCTTATGAGAATAGATTTCAGCATGCAGATAAACTCGACTCTGACTCCAGATAGTTAATGATCTGTTAGATAAAGTAGCCATACTTATACAGTGCCTACGACTATGATTCTTCCCACAAAACAGGCCGGATGTGCAGTTTTTCTTGTTTCCTTTATCATAATTACTTGTTTGATTGTTTCCCTTTATCATACTTGGTTGTTCTATAAGATAATCACTTTCTCACTCAGACATTTGATGAAAAGCCCTTCGATCACTTGGGTTACGTGACTTGCAATGTTTAATGACTGTCATCCAAGTAATTAAGCTTACTGGGAAAAACAGCCTTAAGCCAGTTCTGTCTCCCTAATCCTCTAGAATTAAATCTTACTTTGCAACTTTGATTCTGTGCATCAAATATTTTGCATTTGTATTTATGAACTCTGCATAGAGTACACCTCAATAAATATTCTACTGGGGAGAGAGGATCCAAGATGGCTGAATAGGAACAGCTCTGGATTGCAGTTCCCAGTGAAAACGCAGAGGGTGAGTGATCACCACATTTCCAAATGAACTTTTACTGCCCAAAGACCAGGAGATTCCTGGGCAGAAAAGCACCATGAGTCTCCAGCATCACTGTTTCAGGCGGTGCAACAGGTCTCCACACACACAAAAAAATCACACAAATCCAGGCACCATTTCAACTGGCGACTGGAAGGCCTGAGAGACAGAGTCACTCATTCAACTGAAAAAAGGGGTCTAAAACAGGGAGCCAGGTGATCTGACTCGGCTGGTCCTGCCCCCACAAAGACCAGCAATCTGAAATGCTTTGGATTGAGTTTCACAGCAAGCACAGCTGGACCCAGGATGGTACAGCTCTGTGGGGGGGAGGGCGTCCGCCATTACTGAGGCAGTCCACCACTACCGAGGCAGTCCACCATTACTGAGGCAATTCGCCATTACTGAAGCAGTCCGCCATTACAGAGACAGTCTGTCATTACTGAGGCAGACCACCATTACCGAGGCAGTAACTAACTATACTCCTGTAAACAAAACTGCAAGGAAGTTCACACAGCAGCTGGGGAGAGCCCACAGCAGCTCAGCAATGCCTCTGCTGGCAGACTGTGACTAGGCTACCTCCTCGCTGTTCAGGGCATCTCTGAAAAAGGGCAGCAGAATGACAGGAAATCATAAATAAAGCCCCATCTTCCTGGGACAGAGCACTTGGGAGAAAAAAGGTGATTATGAATTCCGCTGCAACAGACTTAAACATACCTGCCCAGCAGCTCTGAACAGAACAACGGACCTCACAGCTCAGCACTTGAGCTCCTATAAAGGACAGACTGTCTCCTCAAGCAGCTCCCTGACTCCTGTATAACCAAAGAGACACCTTCTAAAGGAGAGCTCTGGCTGACATCTGGCAGGTATCCTTCTGGGACAAAGATAGCAGAAGAAGAAACTGGCAGCAACCCTTACTGTTCTGAAGCCACTGCAGGTGATCCCCAGGCAAGCAGGGTCTGGAGTGGACCTCCAGCAGTCCTATAGCAGGGAGGCCTGACTGTTAGAAAGAAAACTAAGAAACAGAAAGAAATAACTTCATCATCAACAAAAAGGACATCCACTCAGAGACTCCATCTGAAAGTCACCAACCACAAAGACCACAGGTAGATAAATCCACAAAGATAGGAAGAAACCAGCACAAAAAAAATGAAAATACCCAAAACCAGAACGCTTCTCCTCCTCCAAGGGATCACAACTCCTCACCAGCAAGGGAACAAGCCTGAATGGAGAAAAGAGTCTGATGAATTGACAGAAACAGGCTTCAGAAGGTGGGTAATAACAAATTTCTCTGAGCTAAAACATCATGTTCTAACCCAATGCAAAGAAACTAAGAACCTTGAAAAAGGTTTGATGAAATGCTAATGAGAATAAACAGCTTAGAGAGGAATATAAATGAAGTGATGGAGATGAAAAACACAACATGAGAACTTCGTGAAGCATACACAAGTTTCAATAACCAAATTGACCAAGTAGAAGAAATGATATCAGAGATTGAAGATCAAGTCAATGAAATAAAATGAGAAGGAAAGATTAGAGAAAAAAGAGTGAAAAGAAATGAACAAAGCCTCCAAGAAATATGGGATTATGTGAAAAGACCTGATCTACGTTTCATAGGTGTACCTGAATGTGATGGAGAGAATGAATCCAAGCTGGAAAACACTATTCAGAATATTATCCAGGAAAACTTCCCCAACCTAACAAGGCAGGCCAATATTCAAGTCCAGAAAATACAGAGAAGACCACAAAGATATTCCTCAAGAAGAGCAACCCCAAGGCCCATAATTGTCAGATTCACCAGGGTTGAAATGAAGGAAAAAAATGCTAAGGGCAGCCAGAGAGAAAGGTCGGGTTACCCACAAAGGGAAGCCCATCAGACTCACAGCAGATCTCTCGGCAGAAACCCTATAAGCCAAAAGAGAGTGGGGGCCAATATTCAACATCCTTAAAGAAAATAACTTTGAACCCAGAATTTCATATTCAGGCAAACTAAGCTTCATAAGTGAAGGAGAAATAAACTCCTTTATGAACAACCAATTGCTGAGAGATTTCATCACCACCAGGCCTGCTTCACAAGAGCTGCTAAAACAAGCACTAAACATAGAAAGGAACAACCAGTACAGCCACTCCAAAAATGTACCAAATGGTAAAAGGCATTGACACAATGAAGACAATGCATCAACTAACGGGCAAAACAACCAGCTAGCATCAAAATGGCAGGATCAAATTCACACATAACAATATTAACCTTAAATGTAAATGGGCTAAATGCCCCAATCAAAAGACACAGACTGGCAAATTGGATAAAAAGCCAAAACCCATTGGTGTGCTGTATCCAGGAAATCCATCTCACGTGCAAGGATACACATAGGCTCAAAATAAACGGATGGAGGAAGATCCACCAAGCAAATGGAGAGCAAAAAAAAGCAGGAGTTGCAATCCTAGTCTCTGATAAAATACACTTTAAACCAGCAAAGATCAAAAGAGACAAAGAAGGGCATTACATAATGGTAAAAGGATCAATGCAGCAAGAAGAGCTAACGATCCTAAATATATACACACCCAATACAGGAGCACCCAGATACATAAAGCAAGTTCTTAATGACCTACAAAGAGACTTAGACTCCCACACAATAATAGTGGGAGACTTTAACACTCCACTGTCAGTATCAGACAGATCAAGCAGAGAGAAAATTAACAAGGATATCCAGGACTTGAACTCAGATCTGGACCAAGCAAACCTAACAGACATTTACAGAACTCTCCACCCCAAATCCACAGAATACACATTCTTCTCAGCACCACATCATACCTCCTCCAAAACTGACCACAAATTTGCAAGTAAATCACTCCTCAGCAAATGCAAAAAATGGAAATCATAACAAAGAGTCTCTCAGACCACAGTGCAATCAAATTAGAACTCAGAATTCAGAAACTAATTCAGAACCGCACAACTTCATGGAAACTGAACCACTGGCTCTTGAATGTTGACTGGATAAACAATGAAATGAAGGCAGAAATAAAGATGTTCTTCGAAACCAACGAGAATGAAGACACAACGTACCAGAATCTCTGGGACACATTTAAAGCAGGGTCTAGAGGAAAATTTATAGCAATAAATGCCCACATGAGAAGCAAGGAAAGATCTAAAATCGACACCCTATCATCAAAATTGAAAGAGCTAGAGAAGCAAGATCAAAAATACTCAAAAGCTAGCAGAAGTCAAGAAATAACTAAGATCAGAGCAGAACTGAAGGAGATAGAGACACAAAAAACCCTTCAAAAAATTAATAAATCCAGGAGCTCATTTTTTTTAAAAAGATCAACAAAATAGACAGACCACTAGCCAGATTAATAAAAAGAAAAGAGAGAAGAATCAAATAGATGCAATAAAAAATGATAAAGGGGATATCATCACAGATTCCACAGAAATACAAATCACCATCAGAGATTACTACAAACAACTCTATGCATATAAACCAGTAAACCTGAAAGAAATGGATAAATTCCTGGACACTTACACCTTCTCAAGCCTAAACCAGGAAAAAGTCAAAACCCTGAATAGACCAATAACAAGGGCTGAAGTAGAGGCAGCTATCAATAGCCTACCAACTAATAAAACCCCAGGTCCAGATGGGTTCACAGCTTAATTCTACCAGACATACAAAGAGGAGCTGGTACCACTCCTTCTGAAACTATTCCAAACAACCCAAAAGAGCAAATCCTCCCCAAATCTTTTTATAAGACCAACACCATCCTGATACCAAAACCCGGCAGAGACTCAACAAGAAAAGAAAACTTCAGGCCAATAACCATGATGAACATAGATGCAAAACTCTTCAATAAAATACTGGCAAACCGACTGCAACAGCACATCAAAAAGCTATCCATCACAATCAAGTAGTCTTCATCCTGGGAATGCAAGGCTGGTTCAACAAATGCAAGTCTATAAACGTAATTCACCACATAAACAGAACCAAAGTCAAAAACCACATGATTATCTCAATAGATGCAGAGAAGGCCTTCAACAAAATTCAGGAGCCCTTTATGCTAAAAACTGTCAATAAACTAGGTATTGACAGAATGTATCTCAAAATAATAAAAGCTATTTACGACAAACCCACAGCTAATATCATACTGAATGGGCAAAAACCGGAAGCATTCCCTTTGAAATCTGGCACCAGACAAAGATGCCCTCTCTCACCACTCCTATTCAATATAGTATTGGAAGTTCTAGTCAGAGCAATCAGGCAAGAAAAAGAAATAATGGGTATTCAATTAGGAAAGGAGGAAGTCAAATTGTCTCTATTTGCAGACAACATGATTGTATATTTAGAAGAACCCTATCATCTCAGCCCAAAATCTCCTAAAACTGATAAGCAAATTCAGCAAAGTCTCAGCATACAAAATCAATGTGTAAAAATCACAAGCGTTCCTATAAACCAATAACAGACTTAAAGAGAGCCAAATCAAGAGCAAACTGCCATTCACAATTGCTACAAAGAGAATAAAATACCTAGGAATACAACTAACAAAGGATGTAAAGGACCTCTTCAAGGAGAACTACAAACCACTGCTCAACAAAATAAGAGAGGACACAAACAGATGGAGAAACAGTCTATGCTCATGGTTAGGAAGAATCAATATCATGAAAATGGCCATACTGCCCAAAGTAGATTCAACACTATCCACATCAAGCTACCAATAATCTTCTTCACTGAACTGGAAAAAAAGACCTTAAACTTCATATGGAACCAAAAGAGAGCCCATTAGCCAAGTCAATTCTAAGGAAAAAAAACAAAGCCAGAGGCATCACGCTACCTGACTTCAAATTATACTACAAGGCTACAGTAATCAAAACAGCATGGTACTGGTACCAAAATAGAGATATAGACCAGTGGAACAGAACAGAGGCCTCAGAGGCAACGCCACACATCTACAACCACCTGATCTTTGACAAACCTGATAAAAACAAGCCATGGGGGAAAGGATTCCCCTGTTTCATAAATGGTGTTGGGAAAACTGGATAGCCATGAGCAGAAAGCAGAAACTAGACCCCTTCCTGACACCTTACACTAAAATTAACTCCAGATGGATTAAAGAGTTAAACATAAGACCTAACACCATAAAAACCCTAGAAGAAAACCTAGGCAAAAGCTTTCTGGACATAGGCATAGGCAAGGACTTCATGACTAAAACACCAAAAGCAGTGGCAACAAAAGCCAAAATAGACAAATGGGATCTAATTAAACTCCAGAGCTTCTGCACAGCAAAAGAAACAATCATTAGAGTGAACCAGCAACCAACAGAATGGGAAAAAATTTTTACAATCTACCCATCTGACAAACGGCTAATATCCAAAATCTACAAGGAACCAAAACAGATTTACAAGAAAAAAAACCAAACAAACCCATTTAGAAGTGGGCAAAAAATATGAACAGACACTTTACAAAAGAAGACATATACGAGGCCAACAAACATAGGAAAAAATGCTGATCATCACTGGTCGTTAGAGAAATGCAAATCAAAACTACATTGAGATACCATCTCATGCCAGTTAGAATGGTGATCATTAAAAAATCTGGAGACAACAGATGCTGGAGAGGATGTGGAGAAATAGGAACACTTTTACACTGTTGGTGGGAGTGTAAATTAGTTCAACCATTGTGGAAGACAGTGTGACAATTCCTCAAGGACCTAGAAACAGAAATTCCATTTGACCCAGCAATCCCATTACTGGGTATATATCCAAAGGATTATAAATCTTTCTACTATAAGGACACATGCACACGTATGTTCATTGTGGCACTGTTTACAATAGCAAAGACTTGGAACCAACCCAAATGCCCATCGATGAGAGACTGGACAGGGAAAATGTGGCACATATACACCATGGAATACTATGCAGCCATAAAAAAGGATGAGTTCATGTCCTTTGTAGGGACATGGATGAACCAGGAAACCATCATTCTCAGCAAACTGACACAAGAACAGAAAAACACTGCATGTTCTCACTCATAGGCGGGTGTTGAATAATGAGAACACATGGACACAGGGAGGGGAGCATCACACACTGAGGTCTGTTGGGGGGACTAGTAGGGGACAGTGGGAGGTAGGGGGTTGGGGGAGGGATAACATGGGGAGTAATGCCAGATGTAGGTGATGGGGATGGAGGCAGCAAACCACATTGCCATGTATGTACCTATGCAACAATCCTGCGTGATCTTTACATGTACCCCAGAACCTAAAATGTAATTAAAATTTTATATATACACACACACACACACACACATACATATAAAGAAATAAACATTAGTAATAGCTCAAAAAATAAGTAAATATTCTACTGGGTGACTCCTGTACCACTTAAAAAGTGGTACAGGAGTCACCCAGTAGAATACTTGTTGAGATAGAGCAATGCTAGCATACTGTATTCCAGGGAGATTTATCCTTGTTTGGTCTCTTGTCCATTTTGCTTGAACCACTTTCAAAGATGACAGAATTCAATGACCTTAGCCAAATCTGACAGTTTATGAAGGCAAATTAGCCAGGCTCAGGTAAGAAATTATAAACTACCATGGGTTTTAATGATGGTCCTAGGAATGGCTTCAGAAGGTATAAAGACTTAGAGCTCAGAGGTGGAGTGACAGCAGGACAAGGAGAGAGTGGCGGGGGAGAGACTGGATCTACAGACCAACCTGCAGGAAATGTCAGGGGGGACAGCACTGACAGGAGGGAGAAGATAAAGCACAGACGAAAACAAGGATGCAGGCTGACAAGGTTGAGAGACGGAGGCATGATTTTATTTTGCACCTCTCTGTGTCTGACATACACACACTTATACATCCATCCTACCTAAGTAATGATGATGAAAAGATAGAAAACACTAACCACAACCCAAACTGGCAGCCACTCAGAAGCAACAGTCCTCAGGCCTGATTATCTCTGGGTAAGTCCTTTGTCTTTTACAATACAACAGCCACTTCCTTTTGATTTTATGGATACATAAGGCTTGAAGGACTTTAATAGCCTAATTTCAACAGAGCAGTGATGATACAGTTTTTCCATGGACCTGTAGATTGCATTATTGTCCCCAGTTCTTCAACCCTCTCTGTGTCCACTCCTTTGCCATCGCCTCATTATGAGCAATGTACTTCCCTACCCCCTGACTTCGGGCATGGCCATGCAACTTGCTTTGAAAGCAACAGCATACAAGTTCCAAGTCTAAGCCTGAAAGAACATGTGGAGAGCATGTCCCATCTATCTCCCTGTCCAAAGAGAGTGAGAGGCCTGAGGAACAGAGCCATTGATCTGCCCCGCAGCCACCAACTGCAGCACAGCAGCCTGGCAGAACCCAGCCAAACCACACAGGTATGGGCAATAATCATTAACTTTTGATAGTGGTTTGTTACCTAATAATAGTGAACTGTTAGAACATCAGACCCTCCTGTAAAACAAAGCCACACGCAGAGCCCTCCACACCAGTCAGATAAAAGCAGAGCTGCTCCAGTTGAAGCAGAGTGTGGGTCTTGAGTCCCCCTGGTCCCCACTCATTATGATGGCTTCTGGGGCTCCTCCACCCACCACAGTTTGAAAGCTATTATTCTAGCAGAAAGTGCACTCCATCAGGAAACAGGAGTCCTGAGTTTGGATCTGCTCCACCTCACTTAATTATTCTGACACTCAATTTCCCCCTACGTGAGGAAAAAGACTAATAGTGGGTCAGCTACCTGACCTTGAGGTAGAGCAAATAAATATGTGTAAACATACAAGGTACACTAACATAAGGCAACATTCCTACCATCACCACTGCCACAGTGATCCACCTGTTGGGGGGGTTTGCCAGAGCCACTTGCTTTATCACTGTCTAAGCATGCAGTGGGGTGTGTGCGTGTGTGTGCGTGCATGCATGCACATGTGTGTATGTGTAGGAAGCCTGGCAGAGGAAAGAGCTGGTCATTTTCAGTAGCCCCTCCCGTGGTCCCCCAGTAAGTTCAAATGAAAATAAGGTAATTATTTTCTGGATTTGATTCAGAGGAACGAACTTGGTATTTTCAGAGTCTGCTTAACTCCCTGTATGTTTCTCATGTTCAAGGTAACAACAAATCACCTCCAGGGTCTGAGTCTAGATAAAGCGAGGCACCTACAGATGGTGGGGTTCTCAGATGCCCAAGACCAGGGTTTTGGAGTCACACCAATCTGGGTTTGACTTGGAGCTACTTACTAGCTGTGTGACCTGCTTGGCAAGTCATTTAGCCCCTATGACACTCAATGTTCTCATCTGAAAATGGTGATGACATTCCCCATGCATAGGACTATTAAAGGGAATAACTGAAATGATGCCTGTAAAATGATTAGTTCAGTTTCTAAGAACCCAATAAACGATTCCTACTGTAATTATCATCGGACAATCCACAATTTCACACCCATTATTTTTCCCTTAGAGGACCATTGTGATTTCTACGATACGACAGGCCTTCTAATTAAGAGCCTAAACTTTGGAGACTGATGAATGAGGCTTAGAATCCTACCCTGCTGCCACTCAGCAGCTTTGCCTTGAGCGTAGTGTTGTGTCTCTTACTCCCTGGAGGAGAAGCCAGGGCCCTGCCCCTACAACCTTGTCGGCCTAGGATGGGGAGCGTGCATCAAAACAGATCACTATAACCACCAACAATGAATCGCATGAAAGAAATGCAAATGTAAGTGGTATAGGAACAAAGAGAGGGAGCAACTAACTATCATGGCGTGTGTTGGAGAGGCTGAGGTGCTGCTGCTGGGACAGCCTCCCGGGCCATCTGTGGCTGAGAGCACCAGGACTCCTCTCCCATTGGCACGGTAAATGCCACCATCTGCTAATATGACAGGGACCATCAGAATAAATCTCGTACATTTTACAGTCATATCGCTCTAAAACCCAGAGCTCTCCCCTGCCAGTGGATTCTGGCTTCTCAACGGGATTATGCCAAAGAGCCAAATAGCACTGTAGCCAAGGAGGAAAGTAAAACTGATACACTGGCAGTAGAGAGCAACCTATCTGGCTCCTTTAACGTGTTTGGTTAAGAAACTCCCTGGACCCCAGATTAACTACCAGATCTTTAGTTGAGTCTGCAGGTCTGCCCATCTTAATGAGCACACAATGATTTAAGCAAATGGTCTGAATGCTCCTCTGAGGCTCCCTTTTGAGGGCACACTGAATGGCCATTTGAAGCTTCCTTGAGGTATGTACCCTGGTAAATGCTGCTGGCCACACACATACAAATGTGATCTTCCCCAGGTCTTCTTGTGGAGGTGGTAACCTCTATTGGGAAAAGGTGTTTTGTCAAAACCCTGTTTGGAGTGGTGTGACTAACACATCCTGGCAATCAGGATTTCTGAGTGTTCTAGAAGTTTACTAGGCCTTTTAACATGTATATGTAGCTTTGTTGTTCAAAGCGTATTTTGAAGACATAAATGTGGATTGGGCATATGACCCATCCCATCTTTCCATCTGAGATTATTCAATGCGTAATTTGTAAGTGGAAATTATATAGAAATATCATGAATCCTACTGAGAGGTGCACTAGGTTCATCTCAGTTACCACTTCCCTTCCATGTGGAATGGCCATTCACCAGTTACATTTGTTTTTTATCGTCCTGGAAGGAAAACAGCAAGAATATCCATCCATTCCCGAGATGGTATCTGTCAGCACTTTAGTGCCTTTTTTCCATGTAAGGAGAGTTGGATGTCATTTACTTTAGCTAAAAAGAATCGATTTCTTTTTACAGTAACTGGAAAAGAAAATGTTACTCTGTGAACTAGCAGAGCCAGGCAAAGTGGAAGGAAAGGATCACATATTATTATCAATCTAAGCCCTCTTCTCCAAGAACTGTCAGCCAAGGTGGTCAGGAAAAGAACAGAAGGAGAGTCTTGCAGGCAGAGGAGTTCAGATTTGATCTGGGGAACATTGAAAAAAGCCAATGGGTTTAGGACAGGAAAGTAACCTTACAAAAGTAGAGCTTTAGGGCCTGAGTTGGTTGGTGTGTGCAGTGGATTCTAGAGGGATCAGAGTGAGGCAAGGGGCAAGGTCGGAGGGTGCTGGGTGTGACTAGACCTTGAAAAGATAAAGGCCTGATTCAGTTTCTTCATCAGCAGAGTGTGGGCAATGTCCTGGGCTCTCCAGTCTCACATGGTCCTTGTGACAATTGTCTGGGTCAATGAATATAAAAGATCAGACAAAAAGTTCTTAGCCGGGTGTGGTGGCTCACTCCTGTAATCCCAGCACTTTGGGAGACTGAAGTGGGCAGATCACTTGAGGTCAGGAGATCGAGACCATCCTGGCCAACATGGTGAAACCCCATCTCTACTAAAAATACAAAAATTAGCTGGGCATGGTGGCACATGCCTGTAATCCCAGCTACTCGGGAGGCTGAGACAGGAGAATCACTTGAACCAGGGAGTTGGAGGTTGCAGTGAGCTAAGATTGCACCACTGCACTCCAGCCTGGTGACAAAGCAAGACTCTGTCTCAAAAAGAAAAAAAGTTCTTTTCCCCCAAACATTTCTGGTTTTCATTACTGCTCATTCTACAGCCTTATATACCAGAGCAACAGGTTGTAGACTTCACAGAGAAATTTTACACACAAAGTAGCATAAGAATGTCCACGTTGGCATAAGTAAGAGAAACTGGATTTACACTCTGATGTTCAGTGAGCTAATTTAGTAGAGAGGAGAATGGAAAGGAAGAAGGCAGGGAGACAGGTGTGGCTGCCTGCCTCTTACAAGACCATTAGACATGGTAGACTTTCTGCCAAGAGAACCAATTGTTGAGGATGCTTTTCTCCCCCTCCTCTCTTCTGTGTATGTGTGTTGGGAGGGGCTGGAGAGGGCAGTGAGGCACCCAGAACTTGGTGCCCACAGTGATGAGAAGACAGTCTATTATTGACTGCCCAGAACGCTTTACATATAAAAGAGGAGTCTGTTTCTGTAGAACCACCAGTCCATTAGCAGGGTAATTTTGGACAACATACTCTGAGTTAAAATACGTCTCTTCATGTGTAGAGAGGAGGAGAATGCTTTGCCAGGTGGTGAGTGTTAAATAAAAATATGTATACAAAGCAGCCAATGACGTCTGGAATACAGCAATCACCTCGTGAATGGTGATAGCTGTGTAAGCCTGAATAGAGAACTGTACAGTGAAAGCTGCACTACTGGCTTTTTAAGAACAGAGAATTCACAACATACTTCACGAAATAGCACACACTCAATGTCAGAAAGTTTTCTCTTTTGGTGCTAACAAATCTATTTTCTTGATACTTAGTAACGAGATTGAATATTGGGGTGGAAGGAATCTTGGATTGGGAGTTACAGATATCCAGCCTTGCGGTCTAATTTTCAAAGTATTGTGTAGTATTATTGGGAAAGCCACTTCCCTCCCACTTCCCTTTGCCAGATCTCAGGTCCTCCATGTATAATTTTGTTATACACAGCATTGTGAGGTAGGCCAGACAGGCAAGGGCCAACGTATTTTTTAATCAATTCATATGGTATCTGTCCATTGTAAGGGACTATATAAATTTCTTCACTTAATGAAGAAATAAAGTATATATACTGAAAATAAGTCTAAAGCATGCTGATTAACCTACTTCTACTCCAGACCGTGTTTACTTCTGTATTGTCATCTATTTTGCTCTGCAATTGGGCGACACAAAGAGAATAAGATTATGCATCTCTGCATTGCATTTTAGAAGCCAATTCTTTTCATTACTTCTCATAATTAAAAACGTTTTTGTCCCAGGTCCAAAAATGCTATTATCTCTCAAATTACAGAGTCTAAAATTTCAAAAATCATCATTTTAAAAGCTGAGGAATTCTGAGGAGATGGCAGTGGTAACAGTGACATAGTTTTTGGATCTCCCAGAATCCCTACATATAGAGAGACAGGACAATGAAATCGAAAAATAAAAAATTAATGGACATTGACGACAAACCTAGGAGACAAGGCATCCCCACAACCATCAAGATACAAGTAGGTAAGGATAAATCGCAAATAGCTACACAACTAGCCAGCACCTGCTGCTCTCAGAACAATGTTCCATACTGGAGATAAACTACTGGGAAAAATGAAATAAAATTAAGCAAAACAGAAAGAAAAAAAGAAGAGAAGATTCAGGTAAGGGTGGAAAAGGAAAAAAAAAATTACAAAGCAAGTTTTTAAAAAATACGACCTAAAAACAGTAGTTGAGGGAGCTCTGTTAAGTTAGAAAAATCTATCTGAACAAAGTCTCTTTCTAAAACTTAAGGAACATGAGCAACAGAAAAGTATGGAGATAAAATTCCATGCAATAGTGCAGTAAAGATAAAAGAGAAAAAGGAGTAAAACAACATCTCCACAGACAATGAAAGCACACCAGGAAAACAGTTCCAAAATCATATCATGATTGTAACATACAATTTCCAAATTTGCCAAAAGACAATAAGAATACATGCCAGAAAGAACAATATCAATTGGAACCAGGGAAAGTTCAGAAATGAGGTGACAGAGCTTAGAAAAGAATTTGAAATTTCTTTAAAAAGGTTTAACTAGAAGAAAATTAAAGTGAATAATAAAACCAAATAACTCTTCAGAAGTAGGAGGGGGAAATTAAAATTTTTTTAAATCAAAAGAAATGAAGAAAGATCAGAAGGCTTCAAGAATGTGATAAATTTTGAAGACAGACAAGTAAGATGCAACATAAGGACAATAGGAGTCTCTAAAGAAGGCAGAAGCAGTGAAACAAGAAAACATAACAAATTTTAAAAACTGTAATTCAAGAAAAACTTTAAGATACAAAAAAAGGAACTACATATGTGAGAACAACCCATAATTATCAACATCAAGACATATGCTAGTAAAATGACAAGACTTTAAATAAATAAAAAAAAATCTCCACGGGCTTCTTGCCAAAAAGAGAATGTGCTTGTAAGAAAAAATGAAAACTGGATTATCACCAGAATTTGAGTGTTTTATGCCAGAAAGATATGATCTAATGTATTTAGGGCACTCAGTGAAAGAAAATATAAGCCAAGGATTTTATATCCAAGCAAAAATGAACATTAAGTAAAGAAAACATTTATTTTCTCTACTTAAGAAACATTCTTTTCTCTACTTAAGAACTCAGGGTATACTGTTCCCATAACTTCTTTCTAAGGCGACTACTACAGAATAAGCTTTGGACGACCAAATAATCAGTATGTCACTGACATGAAGATGGTGATGACCATCAAATGTATGAAACTAAGAACTAACATTAAATGGGGGTTAAATGGAAGAAAGTATAGCATTAATAACTATTATCTGATAAAATAGATTAGGTATAACTATAAAATATCAGGGGAAAATGGGAATAGCATATGCACAAAAATGTTTTAACTTTTTAGTAATCATAATTGGTGGTGGTAGTATTAATGTTGTGTGTGTAATGTGGAAGCATGCAAATGAGTAATTATGAGATATTCCAATCTAGCATACTCTATGTCCTTCAGAACCAAGATTGTTTGGGCAGCAAAAAGAAGACATAGACGCCATACAGAAGAAGTTAAAACCCTGTAGTCCTAAATTCAAACTATCAGTATAAACTCATCAAGTATTTCAACTCTAAATATATTTAAATACATATAACATCTAGGTATTAGTATAGAAAAAGCTTTGTAGATATAGATGTGGGTATTTCCCAGCTTTGTCCATGGAAAAGACTCAGAAAAAAAGAATCAACTCAGTGGTCATGAGTATATAGTTTGTGGTTTTGACATATTTTCCATCAAAAAAACTGGGAGAGCAGGGTGCATTCTCAGAGAAATGGCTGGTTCTTGGTCTGGGGCAGGAAATATATAAGATGAGCCTGAAATAGAAAAGGAAGGAATCAAAGAGTCTAGAGCTGCATCAAAAGGAATCAAGAGCCAAGTTGAAGAGGCTCCCACTGGCCAAAAACGGGATGATTTGAGCTTCAATAAGGGTAAGATTTGCCACGGTTTGATGCTCTTCCAGTATGTTTAAACCTAGTAGCTCATGGTTTCTTTTTCTTAATTGGTCACCTTCTAACGTGACAGGGAAGCAATTTAGTATCTTGAAAACTAAGTAAATAAAAGGAAAAATGAGCATTCAACCAGCTTTTCACACGTGAAATCTATCACAGGGTAGCCATATAGTGATTTAAATTTATTCCATCTAAGATTTTCCAGCTAATAAATGAAAATGAAATGACAGCATATCACCATTATGCTCTCTCAAACTAGGTATTGGGTACCTATGGCTGTTAACATCAAAAGACAGTGAAAACTAGACATCATGTGCGTCTTGATGAAAAAGCGCAGTCCTACCCATTTAGAAAAAGGATTGGGCTAGGGTGTGATGAAATCCCTATATCCAGCTGCTGATATTCAGGAAATTCAGAGAAACACGTTACACTGCACGATGAGTACACAATCAGCAAAATTCACTCTGGGAACCTCTAATAGGTCTAATAGTTCAAGTTCTTCATCAGACACACTGTATGGAAAAGAAAGGATGTGGGAATGTACAGACTGAAAGATAAGTTGATATCCACGGAAAAGACCAAACGATTGTGGCTAGGGATATACAATTCAGTGACAAAACTATAAAAAGGCAAGGTAGTCATTACAGGAAAAGTCAAGAGAGTGGGTAATTTGGAAGGAGGAAGGACTGTGGTTGGGAAGGCACACATGGAGGGGCTTCTGAGTGACTGGCAGTTCTATTTATGTAGCCAGGTGGTGGTTTCAAAGTGTCCGCCTCATACTAGTTCACACTAAGCCACTGGTTCTCAAACTCAAGCATGCACAGGAAGCTTCAGAAGGGCCTGTTAAAATAAATGCCCCACCCCCATAGTTTCTGATTTAGTACATCTCCACTGGAGTGCAAACATTTGCTTCTTTCACAACTTCTAAGACAGTGCTGATCTGGAGGCCACATCTTGGGAAATTTTGCATTAAGTTACACTTACTTTGTGCAGTTTATTTGTGTCTGTGTTTAATTTTTCAATAAAATAAATGAATGACAGAATGGGTGGAAAGATAAATAGAACTTGGAAAAAAGTTCTTGTCAATATCATGAGAATATTGCCTTACCATGCATATATGTCTGGTCTCCCCCTGTTCTCTGATGTACTATACAACTGATTCATATGTTTGTTAAATATGCCACTGTCACCTCTGCATCTTTTTCTCCCAACCACTACCTGGGAATTTCTCAGTCCAAAAGAAGAGTTGGAATGTCCTTAGGACCTACACTGAAAACATCTTATCATGGTTTATTGATAAGGTCAGGCACTGTTTTCCTTTTCCTCATAGGAAAAATACTTTATGCATAAAGCCTACATCTGGGTATCTCTCTACAAACTTGAATTTCCTTTTTAAAGAACAACTCATTCTACTGTCTCTTCTACCAGAACTTCTCTCTACAAGATTGCTATGGAACTGTTTAGAAAAGATAAATTCTGTTCACACAGATTATCAACTAAGTAAGTGTTTCTAATGTTCTCAACATTTATTCTCAGAGGAACATTAAATGCAAAGTGCACCTGAGAGCCAAGAGCAATAAAAATGTAGTGTATGTTCAAATATCAGAGACTAAGCTTTAGTCATTTCAATTTTAGCAGTCTTTCCAAGAAAAAAAAAACAGTAGTAGTAAATAAAATAACGAGTCTGAAATATAACATAAAGAGCGAAGTTCCTGGAATTTTAAGAAAAACCTCGGTTATGCAAATAGCAGAGGGCACTTTCAAGATTTATCTAGCTAATACATTCAATTCCACAAATGTTTGTATGCCTGCTGTATGAAAAGTACAAAAATGAATAGAACATGATCCTTGCCCTCAAACTATTAACATCAAAAAAGAAAGCTATAAGACCAGGCAAAACGTGAGTGGTGATAGAAGGAAAGTACAAATAAAATTTCACTTGGGCAAAAATAGATTGGATTTATTAGAGGGAAAAAACACATCAGGCATGTGCCACTGGTTGAGTCGTCATCATCTGTGTTGTGTGTGGAATGTTCAGGGAGGTCTTCATACAATCATCATTCCCTCCCTATATTACTGGCTGATGCCTGATACTCAACACATGCAGCTTCACGCTTGGTGTCTGGATCCGATTCCCACAGAGCCAGTATAATGCTCTAATAACCTAGCTGCTTGTATGTTTTAGTGCAGTGAATCTTACACTAGAGATGAAGGATCTATCCATAAACACGTTAACTTTCTACTTATTCTTAAATATGTGTGTACTTCTTTTAAGTAATAATCTAAACAAATGATAGAACCATAGTCAGATCCTTGTACTCAAAGTGTCATCCCCAGATCAACCAACAGGCATAACCTGAGAGCTTCTTTAAAATGCAGAATTCTGTACCCTACCCCTGCCCTTCTGTACCAAAGTGAGCATTTTAACAAGACCCCTGCTGAGTTATCTGCACATTAACATTTGAGAGGCACTAAATAAAACAGCCATCTTATAACCAAGCACTGTTGGGTGACTTCAGTTCTTGTATTTGTGTTTATAACCAACTTGACACCACACGGTGCCCTGTTAATTCTTATAAGCTAAAGAAGTGAAAAGAGATGGGCTTGATATCTAAATGATGCTTTCATGACAAACGAAGGTCAGATAATTTCACAGCACACTGTATTCGAAGAGCTTGCAGTAATACATACAGAGAAGATGTGGGAAAACTGAGGCATCAAAGGCCACAGTGGCTTTGCGTCTGGATGTAGTTTTAGTAAAAATAACATCATCTGTCATGTGAGGTTAATGCTGCTATTTTGAAATGCTGAAGTTTTCTTTAACTTTTAAATCTGTTCTGTTCAAGTTTCATTTCCTTTATTTTATAAATGCATAAAAGCTATGAGAAAGCATAATTAGTTTATACATAGTTTCATGTTTGTACATATTTAAGTAATGAAAATATAAATCAACAACTAAATTCACAAGACTGCTTTCCTTTAAAAGGGAAATATATCACTCATAGTTGGTAAACACTGCAGTGGTAAGAATCAAGAACGAGAACTCGTTTTGACAGAGAGGAAAGGAAAAGCATGACACAAGACAGCTGGGGATCCCCGACATCGCCACCTAGGGAGAGAGAAGCAAAACAGGGAGCACCCACGGGGGCCAGAGAAACATCTCTAGGATACCAGCCCACACGCAGCATTTACAGGGTCTGAAAAGTCACTGTTGTTCCGTCCACATCATTTTTTAATACAAAACAGAGTATCAAAGGACATTCAACATGTTTCTGGGGTAGATGCCTAGAGAGAATAATACAGTAATAATAAATAGCAAAACAGCAATTACCATGCACTAGGCATTCTAAGAGCTTTACCTACATTAACTCATTTAAATTGATTAATAGCCTAGGACCAAGTCACTCCTTCAGTAAATTGTAAAAATGATCAAAATCCTTCTCTCATAGGCAACATCTGTTTCCTCCACCTTTGAACCTGGGCTGGCCGGAATGGCTTTCTTTGATCAATGGAGTATGGCGGGAGTGATAAAGTGTCATTTCTGAGTCTAGGTTGCAAGTGGCCTTGGTTGCTTCTAGCATACTTCCAGGAGCCTTGTCTCCTCTGTGAGAACAAGCCCAGGCCTATTCATTTCAACCTGTGTAAGAAACCTTTCACAATTTGATTTTCGTTCCTTAATTAGCACACTATACTTAGGGTAAAAAATTTTTTTTTTCTGATATTAAGTTTTTTCCCTAAATTGTTGCATATACAAAAATACGTAAGTTCAAGAGAACAAGAAGGTGGCAGAGGCTGGCTTGATGACTACTGCTATTCGGAGAAAAGAGATAATGAAAGTTGTTGTTTTTCTCCTGTGTTTTCTAGAAGTTGGCTAAAATTGCACAAAGGGTATTAAGTTGCACAGATGAAATGGGACTTTTCCACCAAAACATTAATTTAAAAATCATTTCAAGGGGTGAGGGTTTTGCTTTTCTTCCTAAGTGAAACTTAAACACAGTACATGCCACATTTGACACTCAGATATCCACATATTGACTCTTGAAGACATTTTAAAAGGTGATACAAGCTTAGATTCCCAATGGGAAAGGAAGGCACTGGAATTGCTATAAAGCAATGTGAAGGGTCTCCACAGGTCAGCTATTACCACTGTAAGGAAGGCCTAGCTTCCTGAGACACAGGTACTGTTCTATGAGTGATAAGAAAGGGCTATTTCATAAGTCTGAAATAATGGAGCTCTCAAATTCCTCCTCAGGTATTTTGTACACAGTGTTTAACTCTGAGCAGCAAGCCAAATCTTTGGTTCTTCTTTGGGGCCTTAAGACAACCTTATAAATCTGGCTTTTCTGGAACATTCCCAACTTTAAATACTCTGTTCTGTTCTACTGTTAAATCACAAACCCTGAGTCTGACCTTGTGATTTCACGAACGAGTAGACTTTTAAGAAAAAAATAATAATAATTAGGAGTCTGATGTTAGATTGCCAACCTTTAGCCAATAGAGGTATTTAAAACTAATGAACAGGTTTCTTAAAGGTAATTGTACGTTGCTTTATCAAAAATCTTCTACAGTCTTCATTTTCTTGTTTCATTGTGCACATGTGAAAACTTTCATTAGGAACTGTCACAGGTCTTTAGACCAAGGAAAGGCGCTTTACAGTCAGGCACACTAAATTAAAGTCTTGATTCTACCATCTAACAGCATGTGCCCTTGAGCTCTGGAGCCTAAGTGTTCTCATCCAGAAAATGGAGATAAGACTTATCTTGTAAAGTTCTGTGATTAAAAGAAAGTATCCAAAATTTGGCACATGGTAGAACTACGATAAATACGCACAAAACCCCCCCCTCAGTTTGGTCAACCTTGAGATTTTAGAATGCTTTTCCAATTCTTGAGTTTTTATTTTTATTCCTTCTAAGGTTTTTGACATTTCTTTATTCATATTTCCTGTACATATTGTTATATTGTTTATGTAAATGGATTTTGGTAAAGCAGAAGATATGCAAAAGCAAGGAAAAAACGTAAATAGGAAAATAGCAGCAGCTACTGTGTTAGGAATTAGAATCTTTTTCAACTTCCAAAGGGGGCCTTCTAGAGAAGCAGTGCGTCACTGGTGGGGACGTATGGAATACAGTCAGAGAGATGTCTTGAATATAGCCAGAGATGAACAGACAGACTTGCTGTTCCTCAGCCAGAATGATGTTCAACGTGGGACTACCTTTTCAGAAGCCCAATGGCAAAGAATATTCAAGCAGCAGACACTGATAACCACCACCTACAAAAGCCCCTTCTCGGCTGCTCTTTTCTTCAACCTGAGTATTATAAGGTTTGTCAACACCAAGAAGCCAACTCCAATGATGCAGGTGGAGGGCAGGTAACAGAGGAGAGGACGGAAAGGGATCAGAGATCAAGGGATCAGAGAATGCACTAGTCTGCTCAGGCTGCCATAACATAATAGCACAGACTAAGTGCCTTAACAATGCTAAATCCAAGATAAGAGCCAGCACAGTCGCTTCTGGTGAGGTCTCTCTTCCTAGCTCACAGACAGCTGCCTTCTCACTCTGTCTTCACATGGTGGGGAGAGAAAGAAAGAAAGAAAGAGAGAGGAGAGAGATAGAGAGAGAATAGGTCTCTCTTCATCTTTTTTTTTTTTTTTTTTTTTTTTTTTGAAGACACTACTGCTAGGGCTGGAGTGCAGTGGTGTGATCTCGGCTCACTGCAACCTCCACCTTGCAGATTCAAGTGATTCTCCTACGTCAGCCTCCAGAGTAGCTGGGATTACAGGTGCCTGCCACCATGCCCAGCTGTTTTTTTTTTTCTGTTTTGTTTTTCGCTTTTTTAGTAGAGATCAGGTTTCACTATGTTGGCCAGGCTGGTCTCGAACGCCTGACCTCATGATCCACCCGCCTCAGCCACCCAAAGTGCTGGGATTACAGGCGTGAGCCACCGCACCCAGCCTTCATCTTCTTTTAAAAGCAGCAATTCCCCTATGAGGGCCTTACCCTCGAGGCCCCATCTAAGCCTGCTTATCTTCCAAAATAACATCATGCTGGGGGTAGGGATTCAACATGGCAAGTTTTGGAGATACACAATTCAGTCCATAGCGGAGAATGTACTTGGGAACACAGACGCACAGTGTGCATCTAAGTGTTCACTTAGCAAAGCCAGATTCATGCTCCAAAGAGTACACTTTTCCCAGGCAGAAATCCCTCTGTCTTGAAGAAACATGAAAGGATAACAGCACAACAGTCCAGACCCAGAGGCCTCAGAAGCAGAAAGCCTCCTGTTGCAGCTGCAGACACTGATGGTGTACATTACCACAGCACAGTATTCTCTAAGTGCTAGGTATCAAAAGACACTCATTTAATTCTACAAGTATTTATTGAGCACCTATTCTGTGCCAGGTACTGTTCTGGTACTAAGAACACAGAAATGAACACATCATTGCTTACTTTTAAGTTGCATGGAGCTCAAAACAGTGGTAGACACTCAAAAATGAAATTGATGGATGAGTAAAAGAATGTCTCAGTAGACCTGTTTCATCTGTTGTTCATTAAAACTGAAGCAGTGGCTGTCAGACCACAAATTAGAGTATCTGTGGATGAAAAGGTTTTGTTTGTTTGTTTTTTGAGACAGAGTCTCATTCTGTTGCCCAGGATAGAGTGCAGTAGCACAATCATGGCTCACTGCAGCCTCGACCTCTTGGGCTCAGGTGATTCTCCCAGGCTCAGGTGATTTTCCCTCCTCAGCCTCCCAGGTAGCTGGGATTACAGATGCATGCCATATGCCCAACTAATGTTTGTATTTTTGGTAGAGACAGGGTTTTGTCATGTTGCCCAGGCTGGTCTCGAACTCCTGAAGTCAAATAATCCACCTACCTTGGCTTCCCAAAGCATTGGGATTACAGGCATGAGTCACCATGCCTGGCTAAACATACATTTTTAAATGTCAGTGGCTAGGTTCTATCTCCCAGAGACTTTGATTTAATTGGTTGGAGGTGAAATTCAAACACTAAGATAAATGGTAGGAGTGGATATTACTTGAGTTGCTTACGGATAGATTCACTTAGAAAACAAGTATTTACTGAGTAACTGTGGAAATCATGAATTCAATTAGGGAACAAATATTTACTGAGTAAGGTGGGAAAGACACTGGGAGCTCCTCGTAGTAATCTTCTGACATCTTCAACCGAAAGTCACAGAGTACATCAAACTGAGTTCAAAACTAAATTTATGATTCTTCACTACCCTGTCCCCAGGATGCCTTCTTAGCTTTCTTATAGTCTTTCTTTCTACTTTTTTTGTCTTGTGTTTGAGAGTTTCGGTCTATTGCACAGGCTGGAATGCAGTGCTGTGATCCTGGCTCACTGTAACATCCACCTCCCAGGTTAAAGTGATTCTCCTGCCTCAGCCTCCTGAGTAGCTGGGATTACAGGTGTGTACCACCACACCCAGCTAATTTAGTAGAGATAAGGTTTTGCCACGTTGTGCCAGGCTGGTCTCGAACTTCTGACCTCAAGTGATCCAGTCACCTAGGCCTCCCAGTGTGCTGGGATTACAGGCCTGAGCCACCGCACCCACCCCTTCATGTTCTTTCTTATCCATGCTGCTGTCCAAACTGTAAAACTGGAAATAATTCCCCTCCTACCAGGACTTGCCATTACTACCTTCTAAGACTCTCTCAGACCTACCCCTCTCTTCACCGTCCCTTTGCTCTTCACTCACCCCTCCCCCTCTACACAACAGTCTCAACCAATTTTCCTGACTCTTACTACTGTGCTGGTGACCTACTCTCTGCTTGGCTTTCGGAACCAAATCCATGAAACACCAACCTGACTATGGCATTCCTGTGTTTAGGAACTTTCAAGAAATCCCCATCACTCACAGGGTAATACTCAGTTTCCCAAGCGCTGTGTTGCTTATGCCTCTGACATAAGAATTTTAGAGATACCTCCCTGGGAGGCTGCAAACACCCAGATCCTACCCTGCCAGAGCCATCTCCAATGAACACCACAGCCAAAGAATGGAGAGAGATGCTCAGATGATGTGGTCAGACAAATGTACATTATTTACTACCACAGGGTTTTGTCTCAAACATGACGTTCATCCCCTGGTGAGTTAGGCTAACGCCTTAAAGACTCCATGTAACTGAGCTGCTAGGAATATACTAAGGAAGCTCGTTTACAGCTTTGCTCAGAGGAATCCTCTACCATTTACTAGTGGTATAATCTTAAGTAAATTACTTAGCTATCTAAGCCTCCAGGCATTCATCTATAAAATGGGGGAGAGTAACACAGTTTGAAAGTGCTTACTACATTTGGCATGGTAAGTGTGCAACAAAAGTAACCATGACTACTAACTACTATGACTACCACTACCGTCACTTTCATAAAAAGGTAACAAGTCTAAAAACAAATAATCCCAGACAAAGCCACAAGGCAGAGTGAAGGAGCGTTCCTTACATGGTCAATGGCAGAGCTGTCTGAATACATCTCCCCCAAACTTAGTCTAGGGCAAGCACACTCCCTGGAAATGGGTTTTTCTAACTGGGAGCTCATTTAAGTGCCCACGAAACAGACATTTAAAGAAAATGATATTGTCCTGGAAATAAATCTTAAAGATGTGCTGCTCCCTGCTCCTGTGCTTGAGTTCAAACATTAGCTAGTCTACTTCCTGGCTGTGTGACCTGGTATTAAAACTGCTTCTCATCTGTAAAATGGAGACACTAAAGCACCCATCTCAGAGTTTTTGTGAGATTAATGAGTTTATATTTAGAACAGTAACGAATATATAGTAAATATTCA
Organism: Ateles fusciceps; assembly: GCA_036589455.1. Classification (NCBI taxonomy): domain Eukaryota; kingdom Metazoa; phylum Chordata; class Mammalia; order Primates; family Atelidae; genus Ateles; species Ateles fusciceps. Next base: position 4,690,543 of record JAZHEH010000228.1, on the reverse strand, counting down.
ATAAAAACGAACTATTTGATCCTCGTTGAATAAACCAAATCATGAAAAAGCCATACAATTCTAAGGATGCATGGACAGAGACTGATGCCTCTTAAAATGTGCACTATAAGAAAGAAATCCACATGTAAGCTCTGTGTATACCAGGTTAGTTTCTGTCTGCCCTGTGGGTACGAGGGCTCTAGGCACTTAGCAGTACAGCAGCACATATGATAGACATTTTCCTAGAACAATTTATCCACGAATGAGGCAGGTAACACAAATGAAAAAGGAGAACGTGCAGTACAATTTTACAGGGAATGAGGGAAGGGAGGCTCGTTCTGTGTGAAGGGAATAGTTACTGCTTGGTTAGAAGCAATTTTTGGTAATTGGGGCCCAATTTTGCCAAAACTTCCAAATTTTTGAGAGAAATGGGAACTCTGTATTTTTATGTACAGTCTCCTGATTGTTAAATGTTGGCAACTCTTCCAATTATCTCTAAAAACACTAGGTATGTCAATCAAAATATATCTGCAAGAAAAATTTGGTCCAAACTCTGACAGTTTGTGCTCGTTAAGCTAAAGAAGAACAATGTCACTAAACTCTGCCCCTGTCCACATCATCAAAAGAACACATTCCCCCTGCCTGATGGCATATGGCATGGCGAGTGCTGGGGTTGAGCAGACAGCCAATAGTGAGCGCCTGCCGCATGTCCACCCCTTCAGGGGACAGAGAAAAAGCAAGAACAGGAGCTTATTGTCTTAGCCAAGAAACCAGGAAAGCGAAATGACAGCAAATGCTGAAACATCGAGGCACCAGAGGCATCTGGGGGAAGGGTCCACAGGGTTCAAAGAAGACCCAGGAAGACTGGGGTCCACACGAGATCCTGGGGGATGGGAGAGGTTTTGGAAAAGATGGAGAGGGTTGCTTTAGGTGACAGGGGGTGAAATGAACAACAGCACAGCTGTGTTGGGATATTATAACATCTCCCCCATCCCGGGCTTTTGGAAAAGTTTACATGGTCAGTTTGTTATTTTTAGAATTTGCTTTGTGTGGGTCCGGGAGAGGTATAAGCCACCTAACACAATTGCTACCAAACATCAGAAAAATGACTAATGTAGTTGATTATATATTCCCACTTTCCAAGTTTTGCCAAACCTCTGCATGCTACACTTTGCTTGGCTGATGGTATCAGGCTAACAGCTGGTCCCGTTCCTAAGAAGCTATAATCTGGGGAAGGAATACAGAGACAAAGTGATAGGCACAGGAATCATGAGTGTGGGGGACAAGAAGGCACCCTGTCCAGTGAGAGAGCTGGGCTGCATGCAGAAGCCAGCAGCTGGGCTGCATCTGGGGTAAGTGGGAGTCTTCCAGGCAGAGGAGGGGGAGGAAGGGCGGTCCAGGTAGCAGCAGCAACACAGGCTGAGGCGCAGAATGGTGAAAACTAGTAGTTTACAGCAACACAGCCACCCGCCCTCTTTCCACCTCTTCATTCTTGGTCTCTGCTAATTACGGCCTTCCTGTTTCTTAGAAAGACAGGAATCTCTAGAGATCACTAAGGATTCCTAAAACTTGCTCTATTGCCATTCATTCAGATGAAAAGCAACACATGCCAAAATTCACCAAAGATCAATGTAAAGAGAATGATTCGACCTGCCGATGGTACATTCAGATGTGCTTACTGTGTCCCTGTGCTCTTGGCACAAATAAAGACGCTGTTAATAAAATAAATTCCATTTGTTTTGGAATGGAGCATTCTCTGCTCAGCCACTAACACAAGAGAATAGAAACTGCACATCAAAGCTCAGGGCTGGTTTTGATTTGAGCTTGGAATTGCTGCACATTTTGTTTTTTGTTTGTAACTATTAATATCAAAAGCATTTTTTTGAAGTTAATGTTTACTTCTTTTTGTTCTGAAAAGGACAATACAAAGTGGAAAGCTCAAGATTTCAACTCACTCCCAGTTACTACTGTCAAGTTTCCAAAGGCATGAAAAGGACACTTGGGGGTACTAGGATGGCAGCTCTTGGCATTCTGGGTTCATTCCCTACTATACACATGCAACAGCAGCAGTATCCTCACCCTTTGCTTCTCTTTCTGACCAGCTTTTGATAACCCTTTAAATCCCCAAGAGAAGGAAGGGGACTGTGGTTGTGTATCTCCAAAGATGGTCCCTAACGAACCATGCCTCTAGGTATCCATGCCCTTGTGTACCTGCCCCTTCCTCTGGGCTATCCAGCACAACCAACAGAAGGTGGATGCTTCATGACTTGCAAGCCCAGGTCAAAAGCTTTGCAACATCCCCCTTGGTCTCTTGGAAACTTCAGGCTCAGAACCCAGCCACCAGACTGTGACAAGCCTAAGCCACATGGAGATGCCATGTGTAGGAGCCCCAGCTACCATTTGAGAGCCAAAGTGTAAGAGACGCCAATGAGAATCAACTGGCTGAGCTCAGGCCACCCACAAAACCCATGTCTTGAGTACAAAGCAAGACCATAACCAGAAAAGGGATGCCAAGGAAAACCTGAAATCAAAGAAGCGTCTTTTCCACCTGTGGCTATATGGTAAATGATAGTGAAATTTGCAGCCAAACTGAGGTGTGTTTTTTTATTTTTATTTTTTAGCATAGTTGTTAATTATCTCTGGGCTCCTTTTCCTCCTGATCACCTAAAGACAATCAAGGCATAAAAGTATGCATTTTCTTTGAATATACACAAAATTAATAAGCTCTATTTCATATGTCTGCGTGTTTTTCCTTAAGACGAAGTCTCACTCTGTCACCCAGGCTAGAGTCCAGTGGCATGATCTCAGCTCACTGCAACCTCCGCCTCCCGGGTTCAAGTGATCCTCCCTGCCTCAGCCTCCTGAGGAGCTAGGCTTACAGGTGTGTGCCACCATACCCGACTCATTTTTTTGTATTTTTTAGTAGAGACGGGGTTTCGTCATGTTGGCCAGGCTGGTCTTGAACTCCTGACCTCAAGTGATCTGCCTGCCTTGGCCTCCCAAAGTGCAGGGATTACAGGCGGGGGCCACCGCACCTGGTCCTCTTCATTATTTTTAAAGTTCTGTTTTTAGCTGGGAAAAAACAAAAGCAAAATCTTCTGAAACAAAGCAAAACTTTCTCGTCCCCACCAGTATCTTTTATGTAATAAAGTCAACAACCAAATATATTGATGTAGACAATGCACTAGCATTTCCTATCTTTTCATTTCAATTATGGCATTCACATGACATTAAACTATGCTTTTCCACTTTCACGGTGATAACATTCATTTTTACATTTGCTGCTGCACAACAAAACTCTATGTATGTGTACAGGAGGATATAATAGGCTGATGACTGGCAGTTACTTGCCCCAGCAGCATACGTTCCCTCTCTGTTCCCTGTGAATGCCCTTGCCTTTGTTTAAAATTTTAATGTGTCTGTGAAATATCCAACTTTCTGAGCTTTCTTTGAAATAGGTGCAGCCAACGTGACACTGTTACAGCCATTTCAGATGAAGAGAGCAGTTCACTAGGGAGTTCTGATGAAACTTTTGCTGTCCTGACAAAGAAGGACAGCTGTGGCCAGCACCACCACTTTTCACCTCCCTCCCTAGAAAATCTGCAGTCAGACCAGCCATTTTGCAATCTTGAGGCAAAAGGTCCAAGGATAAAAGCTGAAATACTACGAAAAGCAGAACAGAAAGCACCACAGTATTGCCAAGCTGTGCCACCGGAGAAAAAGAAACCCTACTTGTTAAAACCACCAATGATTCAGTTTTCTATTACCTGCAGCCAAATGCACTTCTGTTTAATAGTGCTGAATTATTTGTTAAAACTCAATAAGGTTTTGCAAGACTGAGCTCAATCATAGCTACTCAAACATAATTTTCATCAGACCATACCATGGTCCACAAGGTTGATGCGGAGGTACATTTTCAACCACTCATTTAGATAGCTGACACGTTCGCACTGAGAAAGGACCTGTCATTTAAATAGCATTGTACCAAGGGAGAGCCAACTACTCAGGTTGACAGTCAGAAAAATATCAGAAGAAAGAGCATTAGGCTTTCAAAAGCACAGTGATTAAGAAAAATATCAGAGTGATTTGTGGGACGTGTTCTCCCCCCTTGTTTGTTGTATAATTGCAACAATATTCTTGCCTTTGAAATATACTGGCAGAAACAACTGTTGTGCTTATCAAAGATCTCGGCTTTGCTTTAGCATTTAATCACCCACAAAGTCCCATTTATTGTCTCTCCTACTCCTCCATAGTTATCAGAATCCCATAATTAAGGTATAATGAAAGTAAACAATGTCACAGAAAACTAAATGTCTATAAAAAAGAGAGGAGTTAAAGCAAGACAAATGTGCCTACAGATAGCAGAACAGCCAAACGGAATTGCTAAGGAGTTTTGTTTGTGTGTGTGTTGGTGGTGATTAAAACCAAATCATCATCTAAGTGAAATATTTAGAGGATAAATTGGCTCTTGATGGGTAATAAATTTCCTAAGTTTATATTGAAGTGAAGCGAGCATGCGAAAATAGTAAGATCCCTACACAAACACATCAAAACCAAGTAAAAGCCAGGTCATTTGTCTCTGAAAAGTGGGGGTGACCAACCACTTAATCAACAATGCCTTGTCCCTCTCCAAAATCTGTACCTCATTACATTCACAATGATTCAGCATGCAAAACAAGATGTAGAACAATATGAAAACCATTTATTTAAAAAGCCAAAATAGAAATATACTAAATGTAGCTGGGACGGTCCAGGAACTGCAGCTGGGCACAGCATTTACATGAGAGATTCCTAGTAGCCAAGGCAAAAAAAGAAACACTTTGCTCTACATTGCTTCCACTGTTAGATAAAGAAAGCACATACATTCAGTAGGAGAGTAGCATTTTCCTGGCCAGAAATTCTTCAGGTAATTTATGAAACAAGATACATTAGGAAACATCTCTTAATAAGCCTTATGTTTTTTCCATGGCACACAACACAATGTATTGTTCTTCATTTGTATGATACAGCTGTATAGTACATACGTATCTTTAATTATTTCTTTCATGTTTGTTTTCCCAATTAGATTGTAAACTCGTGAGTGAGGGATTATTTCTGTTCTGTTTACCTCTAGAGCCTGGCTCAGTTTTTACATGTCAATCGATATTTATTGAATGACTGAATGAACTGCTTTAAGGATAAAATTTGAACCCCAAAATTCCTCTCCCTAAGCCTCAAGGTAGAATGCTTGCTCACATGCAGAAGGGACTTATAAGGAGTGTCTGTTCAGCACCATGACCGTGATAAGTACAGAAAGGAAAATACCGAGATATCCATCAACGAGAGGGGATTCATACCATAGAGTCTGATTTAGAAACTAGATACATTAGAACAATGCAGATTTAAAAATGTTACATGAAAAAAAAGCAAACTGCAGAGCAATGCTCATAATACTCATATTGTTTTAAAATGTGCAAAGCAGGCTGGGGGCGGTAGCTCATACCTATAGTCCCGACACTTTGGGAGGCCAAGGAGGGAGGATCATTCGAACCCAGGAATTCAAGACCACCCTAGACAACATGTGAAACCTCATATCTACAAAATTTTTTTTCAAAATTAGGTGGGCACAGTGGCACACACCTTTAGTCCCAGCTACTCAGCAGACTGAGGTGGGAGAGTCACCTGAGCCCAGGGAGGTAGACGCTACAGTGAACCACAATCATACCACTGCATTCCAGCCTGGGCAACAGAGTGAGACTCTGTCTCAATGAAATAAAATATGCAAAGTAACACTATATATAGTTGTTTCCAAGTATGCCTGGGACAAAGCACCAAACTGAAGATATTGGTTGTCCTTGAAGAGCGAAGGAGAAAGAGATCGAGAGGGGTATACATGAGGCTTCAATCACGTTCATCATATTCTGCTTCAAGGGCTGAATGCTGGTTATATTGGTATCCTTTACACACACACACACACTTTTGGTATGCCTAAAGTGTTTCATAATGGAAACAAGGAAAGTCTAAGAAATTGCCGTGGAGGATCCAGACACCCAACAGCACAAGTAATATGGCATGGGATCTTGGAATAGAAAAAGGACACTAGGTAAAAACTAAAGAAAAATGAAAAACCATATGGATTCTAGTTGATATACTGTATCAGCATTGGTTTGTTCATTATAACTAATGTACTATGTTATTGTAAGGTGCTAATGATAGCGGAAACTAGATGCAGGGCATACAGGAACTCCTTGAACTATCTTTGCAACTGTTCTGTAAATTTAAAACTGTTATAAGATAGCAAATCTATCTTTAAAAAGTAAAGGGAGCTGAGGCCGGGGGTGGTGGCTCACGCCTGTAATCCCAGCACTTTGGGAGACTGAGGCAGGTGGATCACCTGAGGTCAGGAGTTCGAAACCATCCTGGCCAACCTGGTGAAACCCCATATCTACTAAAAATACAATAATTAGCCAGGTATGGTGGCACTCTGACTTAAAAAAAAAAAAAAAAGTAAAGGGAGCTGAGTGTGGTGGCAACACACCTGTAGTCCCAGCTACCTTGGAGGCTGGGCAGGAGGATTGCTTAAACCTAGGGATTTGAGACCAGCCTGGGCAACACAGCAAGACCTCTCATCTTAATTAATAAGGAAATGACACAAAAACATCCTTCAAGTGGACCTTTCCCATAACACTCCTTCAAAAAGACAAGCTCACTTTGGGAGGTCGAGCTAGGTGGATTACTTAAGGTCAGGAGTTTAAGATCAACCTGGCCAACATGGTGAAACCCTGTCTCTACTAAAAATACAAAAATTAGCTGGGTTTGGTGGCGTGTGCATGTAATCCCAGCTATTTGGGAGCTTGAGGCAGGAGAATCGCTTGAATCTGGGAGGTAGAGGTTACAGTGAGGCGAGACTGCGCCTTCACACTGCAGCCTGGGCAACAGAGAGAGACTCTCAGGAAAAATAAATAAATAAATAAATAAATAAAAGAAATAAGCTATAACCAGTTACTAAACCTAGTAAAGGTCTTTCTGCAGGAAGCTAATACATTCCAAGTATGTCGTTTGTCAGTGATCTGACTTATTCTAGAAAATTTGAGAACAGAGTGTTAATACATATTCTGGATCATAGCATTCTTCTCAATATCAGATGGCTCAAGTTATCCTGTTTTAAGAGGTGGAGAGCAGTCAGATACGATTTGGTTCCCATGAAGTGAGTATATCTGAGGACAGGGGTCCACAGCAAATGCTTAGAATCAGCTTGGCTCCTTCCACTCTCTGCCTCTGCTCTCCTGGCAGCTTCTCCGTCCTGCTTACTTAGGTTATTCTCATAGTGACATGCAGCCAAACCATTTATATTCTCTTTAAAGTAAAATGGAGTAACAGAGACTCCACGGTGTATAGGGTCATACCACATGGACTCCAACATATTGAAAAGGATTGCCTTCTCACAGTCAACCTCAGATGAGTCAAAAGTTGCAGGAACATGGAGCCAGAGAGAAGCTTGGAGCTCAACTCATCTGGCCTCTTTACTGAAAGAGTTCAGTAGAGTCTAGGGAGGTTGGGTAATCTGGTCCCTCCCCATCCCCTCTCTCCAGAGTGCTCCCTCCAAAGCTAAGGGCACCTAACGCCCTCCTCACGTGAAGAAGGGAAAATGAGTCCTCAGTGGTGTCCGGGACTCCTCTTAGGAAAGGAGTTGCCTAAGCCTAGCTGCTTACAGCAGAGAGCATGAGCAAAGGCAGCGGCCAATACCACACAGAAAATGGCCTAAGGGCTCTTTGTGAGAGCAGGCAGCAGGGAGGGGACAGAGCCAGGAGCTGGAGCAATAGCAAGGGCGCTTCGGATCTGTGGAGAGACAGCCAGTGTGAAGTACCCTCCCAGGAAGAAGACAGCTGGAGGGCGTGTTGAAACTGGTTCTGACTTTCTCACCCCACTGCACTATAAACATTCATGCCACTCCCTCTCTCCCACAAATGCTTAGTAAGAGGCATTTATTTAGTGGAAATCACTGAAGGTGACAGGACAACAGAGACAGCCCACCAGGAGCAGGACTTCAGTGCCCAGATGACCAAGAGAAAATAAGGACCCTGGAAACGAGGGCTACTGGGGAGGAGGGGAGGACCTTTCCTGAGTGCTGCAGCAGGAGCCTGTGCCAATCCCATGTTGATTTCGAGGACATCATGGAAGACATCAGTAAGGCCAATGTGGGTCCTGGTAACACTCCCTGGCTGGGCTCTCTCCAAAAAGGGAGCTTGGTGGCAACTGTGCTACTTTCCCTTTAACCTTCTCTAAGACGACCTAACTTTTCACTGTCCATATGTGAACTTGATAATTTAAAGAAGCAGCCCCCAACCTTTTTGGCACCAGGGACTTGTTTTATGGAATACAATTTGTCTATGGATGGTGGGCAGTGTGGGGAGATGGTTTCAGGATGGATAATTCGAATGTGTTATATGTACTGTGTACTTTATTTCTATGATTACATTGTAACATATAATGAAATAATTATACAGCTCACCATAATGTAGAATCAGTGGGAGCCCTGAGCTTGTTTTCCTGAAACCAGACATTCCCCTCTGGGGGTGATGGGAGACAGGGACAGATCATCAGGCATTAGATTCTCATAAGGAGTGTGCAACCTAGAGCCGTCATAGGTGCAGTTCACAAAAGAGTTCAGGTTCCTATGAAAATCCAACACTGCCGCTGGGCTAACAGGGGTGCACGCAGCTCAGGCAGTAAAGCTCCCTCGACTGCTGCTCCCCTCCTGCTGTGCTGCTCGGTTCCTAACAGGTCAGGGACCAGTACTGGTCCGTGGGCTGGGGGTTAGGAACCCGTAACGTAAAGGATATAAAAAACAAAGTATTAACTTTGTCCAACAAGGACCCATATTATAAAAGAACTACAAAGGCATTTTAAGAAATCTAACCTGTAATCCCAGCACTTTGGGAGGCCAAGGCGGGCGGATCACCTGAAGTTGGGAGTTTGAGACCAGCCTGACCAATATGAAGAAACCCCGTCTCTACTAAAAACACAAAATTAGCTGGGTGTGGTGGTACACGCCGGTAATCCCAGCTACTCAGGAGGCTGAGGCAGGAGAATCGCTTGAACCCGGGAGGCGGAGGTTGCAGTGAGCCGAGACTGGGCCATTGTACTCCAGCCTGGACAACAAGAGTGAAACCCCATCTCCAAAAAAAAAAAAAAAAAATCTCAAGGGATTGTGGTTTTAGGTTTAGCCACTGTTGAAGGCTTTTATTTATTTTTATTTATTTATTATTATTTTTTTTTACAAACCTGGGCAACGTGGCAAAACCACATTTCTATGAAAAAGAATAATCAGCTAGTAGGTGGTAGAGCCAGGATTCATGCTGACTCCAAAATCCATGAGTTATTATATTGCCCATGAATACATTTGATCAGGTAGGTGATTGGGAAGCTGGTTTTAAAGACAGTTTTTATTTTCATGCACTTTGAAATAGAGCCGTGAGGCAATTAATATCTGTTGAAATATATTTGTAACCTATGTACCTATTGCTCAGATCGATAATTATAGCATAGCCAATCTGATTTCATTTATCCATCAACCTCTCTCCCATTATTTTGAAGGATTATATCATTTTATCTTTATACTGATATCATATCATTTAAATATTTAAATAAATATTTAAAACAACTATTTAGAGAAGATAAGGACTGTTTAAAACTATAACCACAATAACATTATCATATCTAAGAAAACCCTTTGCTATCCAATATCCATGCAAACATAATAACTATCTTTGCATGGATGCATTATATTTCATTGTAAGAATATAGCGTTATCTATCCAACCAGTTTAAATTTTAAAGCATGCAGCTTTTTCTTTTTTTTTTTGGTTGCTATGGAGCATATAATGGAGGAAGCTATCCAACTAGCCCACTATGAAATCCTTATCTCCAGTCCTCCATCTAAAACTAGTTAATAAATAAACATTTTCAATCAAAACCTAACATCTCCAAAACCAAACTCATTTACCCAAATTCATTTCCCCCAGCTATGTTTTTCTTTTTTTTTTTAAAGAGAAAAGAGAAAGAAGGAAGAAAAAAAGAATGAAATAAAGAGAAAAGAAGAAGAAAAAAAAAGGGAGAGAGAACGGGAATCTTGCTCTATTGCCCAGGCTAGAATGCAGTCTACAAATGGATATTAAAAGCTTTTTTATACTAATAATTGTGTTATACAATGGAGACAGGAAGGAATAAGGGAGGAAAATAACAAACAAACAGCCAACCAATATTTCATTTAAACCTATGAAATGCTATGCAATTGCTAGGGAGTGATTTACTCCCCAACTATGTGGTCACTTTTAGAATAAATGTGACGTGTTACTGAAAAAAAAATGTATATTTTGTGGATTTGGAGTAGAGAGTTCTGTAAATGTTTATTAAGTTTACTTGTTTGAGGTTTAAGTTCAAGTCCCGGGTATCCCTCTTAACCTTCTGTCTCATTAATTTGTCCAATATTGACAATGTAATGTTAAAGTCTCCCACTATTATTGTGTGGGGAGTCCAAGTCTCTTTGTAAGTCACCAAGAAGTTGCCCTATGTATCTGGGTGCTCCTATATTGGGTGCACATAGACTTAGGGTCATTAGCTCTTTCCGTTACATTGATCCCTCTACCGTTATACAATGTCCTTCTTATCTCTTTCGGTTTCTATTACTTTAAAGTCTATTTTATCAGAGATGAGAATTGCAACTACTGCTTTTCTTTTTGCTCTCCATTTGGTTGGCAAATCTTCCTCCATCCCTTTGTTTTGAGCCTCTGTATATCCTTGCATGTAAGATGGATCTGGATGCAGCTTACTGATGGGTCCTTTGAAGTGGCTGATACTGGTTGTTCCCCTCTATACATAGTGCCTCCTTCAGAAGCTCTTGTAAAGCAGGCCTGGTGGTAATGAAATCTCTGAGTACTTGCTTGTTTGCAAAAAATTTTATTTTTCCTTCACTTACGAAACTTAGTTTGGCTGGATATGAAATTCTGGGTTGAAAGTTCTTTTCTTTAAGGATGTTGAATATTGGCCCCCACTCTCTTCTGGCTTGTAGGGTTTCTGCTGAGAGATCAGCTGTGAGTCTGATAGGCTTCCCCTTGTGGGTAACCTGACCTTTCTCTCTGGCTGCCCGTAGTATTTTCTCCTTTGTTTCAACCCTGATGAATCTAATGATTATGTGCCTTGGGGTTGCTCTTTTTGAGGAATATCTTTGTGGTGTTCTCTGTATTTCCTGGACTTGAATATTAGTCTGCCTTGCTAGGTTAGGAAAGTTTTCCCTGGATAATATCCTGAAAAATATTTTCCAGCTTGGATTCATTCTCTTTGTCACATTCAGGTACACCTATCAAACGTAAATTAGGTCTTTCACATAGTCCCATATTTCTTGGAGACTTTGCTCATTCCTTTACCCTTTTTTCTCTAATCTTGTCTTCTCGTTTTATTTCGTTAAGCTGGTCTTCGACCTCTGAAATCCTTTCTTCTGCTTGATCAATTCGACTGTTAAAACTTGTGCATACTTCTCGAAGTTCTCATATTGTGTTTTTCAGCTCCATTAATTCACTTATATTCCTTTCTAAATTGTCCATTCTCATGAACATTTCGTGAAACCTTTTTTCAAGGTTCTTAGTTTCCTTGCATTGGGCTAGAACATGTTCTTTTAGCTCACAGAAGTTTCTCATTATCCACCTTCTGAAGCCTGATTCTGTCAATTAATCACACTCATTCTCCATCAGGCCTTGTTCAATTGGTGATGAGGCACTGCAGTCCTCTGTAGGAGGAGAGGCATTCTGATTTCGGGTGTTTTCAGCCTTTTTGCGCTGGTTTCTTCCCATCTTTGTGGATTTATCCACCTGTCGTCTGTGTAATTGCTGACTTTCAGATTAGGTCTCTGAGTGGACGTCCAGCTTGTTGGTTATAAAGTTTTTTCTATTTAATTTTCCTTCGGCGGATGCCCCCTCCCCCACAGAGCTGGACCGTCCCAGGTTCAGCTGTACTTGCTGTGAAACTCTCAATCCTCAGCAGTTCCAACTGCTGTTTTTTTTGTTGTTGTTGTTGTGGGGGGGGGACTAGCCTTCCCCTGCGGCGACCCACTACGCCGCCAGCCGGCGTTAAGATTCGTGGCGCTTTTCTGCCCGGGAATCTCCCGGTTTGGTTCCCCACTTCAGTCCGCTTTTTAATCAGCTGAATGGGAGACTCTGCTTTCCCGGAGCTCCAACGCCAACCAAAAGGGCACTCAGTCCCGTATACTCCGGGCTGAGAACCGCCGCGTCGGGGCGCCTGCAAATGGCCGCGCCCTCCAAAAGGGTCACGCTGGCGACCCGTGGGGCTCCTCTGCCAAGAATCTCTTGGTCCGTAGGCTATGAAAATTCGTCTGAAAATGTGGCGTCCACTCACTCTCTGTGCTTTCAGTGGGAGCTACAATCCTGAGCTGCTGCTAATCGGCCATCTTGGATCTCTCTATGTTGAAGGCTTTTAAAGAATTTTTAAGATTAATGAAATTTGATATGCTATATTTACCTCTTATCTTACAACATGTCTCTTAACAGTACCAATCTACTATAAAGCTGTTTGTTTCCAATCTCCCTTCCCGTCAGCCCACTTGGGAGTTGGCATCCTGGTGTGGGGATGGCAATTTGGGGAGGGAGAAGGAAGGGCTGTCCTTTGGAAACCTGAGGCACTCCCAGCCAAGCTAAGCTGTGAGGTGGTGATATATAGGAAGTTCTAAATCTGGCCAGGGGAGGAGGCTGGGAGATGAAGTTTGAATCATCCTTTTCATTCTGCTTTATGCCATGCGGCTGTCCCTCAAAGGAACTCAAATTCATTAGCATATGTAAAATACATAAAATGTTCTAGTTATTTGACTCTAGTAAATATTTTTTTCCATAGACCATTTCCATCAAAAGACCAGGAAACGAGGGCCAGGCAAGCTGCTTTTAAAATTCAACAGTGATTTTTCAGCTAAGAAAACACAAATGGGATAGAGCAGATAATCTTCATATCTAACAGGAAAGACAAACTGTAGACTAAGTAATCCAGCTTTGATCATCAGGAAACTAATACACAATGTATAGAAAAATTCACTCAGATCATCTGATGTTGGCCTACTTCCTGTGGCAATATTCACTGAAACATACACTATGGGGTCACAGCATTTATTAAATGCCATCCAAGCTATGTGCACTTATTTTCCATCCTTTGTAATATTATTTGAGAAAAATAGGAAGGTTTTCCCCATGCATATTGGCAGTGATTTAATTTGGTTCTACGTGTAGCAGATACGCAGTGAGTGTATTTTAATTTTCTGTTGTGCTTTTATTTCCTGAATGCTTCCCATGTGCCAGTCATTGTTGTGGGCACAAGGAATTGAAGGGTGAACCAGTGAAGATTCTTGTTCTCTTTAAGAAAAGTAATTCTAATCAGGACAGCCAAAAACACACATGTGGACAGAATAATTTCAGAGAATGGCAAATTGCAGTGAAGAAGATAAAAGGTGCAATGAGACAGGGTCCTTTGAGGTGGGGCTGGACTACTGTAGATTGGGTGGCCAGGGAAGACTGTTCTGTGAACAATGAGAACATGTAAGCTTTGCGAAGACCTGGAGCGGGAACGTAACTGACAGGGGAAACAGCGTATGCCAACGTCTTGCAGAGGGAATGAGCTTGGAGTGACTGAGGAACAGAAAGAAGTCCAGTGACTAGAATATAGTGAACAAAGGGCAAAAGGGCAAGATGAGGAGGGGGGACGCAGGCAGGGGCTGGAGCATGAAAGCCCCTCCTGCAAGATAATAAGTGTGGATGTTGTGCTAAGAGCAATGAGAAACGACTGGGGATTTTTTAAGCAGAATGATCTGGTCTGATTTAAGCCTTCAAAAGATCACTCTGGTGGAGGATAGAAATGGGTTGGGAAGGTGTGGGGTGGAGGCATAAAGGAAGCAGAAAAATCTCATAGCTGTCGGAACAAGATATGATGGTGGCTTGACGTCAGCAACTCTGAGCCAGACAGTTCCCTTCCCTTCTCCCCCAGTCCATCATTTCAAATGAAGCCCCACTTCTGTTTTGCCAAGAAGAGCAGAAGCCTTAATAGAAATATAGGAATATGTGGTGAATGCTGAGCTGAGGCCTCTCAGGAAGCAATCGGCGCAGGCAAGAGAGCCTGCAAGATCCAGGAGCCAGTCACTCAGAAGCACATTTGTGTGATAATGGGAAGGAGGAGCGCATCACAGATGGCTCTTGCAGCTCTGATTCAAATGAGTGATCCTCACGTTTATTCTTATGAACAAAACGTGCCCCGAAGGTTACTCATGAGCTAAGCAAGCCATGTAATCAAAACCCTGCCCCCAAAGGTAGCTCAGGTGACCAGCAACACAGAGGACTGAGGCTATTCATATTTTAAAAGACTTAAGTTTCATCTCAAATGCAGAAGGAGATGGTACCAAAAGATTCTGGTCTTCTCTTTGCTCACCCCAAAGCACAAATGCCTCCACATTGGTCTCTATCTGACGGCTCTCCCATTCTCATCTGACCTTTATTTCTGCCATGAGGAGACAGAAACCTCTTGCCCCCTAAGGATCATGGCTATGAATCCAAAGAATCCAAAGAACTGGGAACAGCAGAAACTTTAAAGACCCAGATTTGGAATGAATGAGCGCATCCACACAATTTATTTCCAAGGATCCTGGATGATCAGCATTGATGGCTCATAACTAGGAGAAACTATCATCACTAGCCCATTGGTAGGTCTTCTAAAACTTAGTTTTAATAATACAATGAAGAGCCGTGAACCCATGACTTAGTCCAAAAACTACAACATTACCAGTATTTACTTATGTGCTCACCTCACCCCAACCATAACCACTATCCACTATTTTGAATTTTGTCTGTTTTCTTCCCCCACCAGCCAAAAAAAAACTTACCGTTGATGTTGGCATGTTTCCAGATTTTATAAACAGGCTATCATACACGGATTTCTCTGGAACTTCCTTTTTCACTCACAGTCATTAGTAAGATTTACCCAGTTGTATGTATCTATAGTTTAATTCGTGTTTTACTACTTAATAATATTCCATTGCATACCATATTTTAAAATATAGATGTGTAAATGTCAGCTGGGCGTGGTGGCTCACACCTGTAATCCCAGCACTGTGGGAGGCCAAGAGAGGCAAATCACTTGAAGTAAGGAGTTAGGGACCAGCCTGGCCAACATGGCAAAACCCTGTTTCTACTAAAAATACAAAAATTAGCCAGGCATGGTGGCGTGCACCTACAGTCCTAGCTACATGGGAGGCTGAGGCAAGAGAATCCCTTAAGTCCAGGAGACAGAGGTTGCAGTGAGCCGAGAACACGGCACTGCACTCCAGCCTGGGCTACAGAGTGAGACTCTGTCTCAACATAATAATAATGAAAAATAAAATCAGAATGGATTTCATCTTATCTGATGAAAGAGGCAAACATACTCAGAGAAAAATATCGTGTCTTCCTAACTCAATATTTTATAATTATGGTCCTAAGAACACATAACACTTCAGTGAAAATATATGTGTTTAGCCAGGTGCAGTGAGTGGCTCACCTCTGTAATCCCAGCACTTTGGGAGGCAGAGGTAGGTGGGTCACGAGGTCACGAGTTCAAGACTAGCCTGGCCAACATGGTGAAACCCTGTCTCTACTAAGAATACAAAAATTAGCTGGGCATGGTGGCCCATGTCTATAATCCCAGCTACTCAGAAGGCTGAGCAGGAAAATCACTTGAACCCTGGAGGTGGCGGTTGCAGTGAGCTGAGATCGCATCACTGCGCTCTGGCCTGAGCTACAGAGTGAAACTCTGTCTCAAAAAAAAAAAGAAAAAGTAAAAAGAAAATATATGAGTATAAGTATTTAGTAGTCAGGACAATTAACTGTTTTGGGAATGTTGCTCATTAGCTACAACTATTCAGAGACCATTTAGCTGACTGATTAGAATCTGAATCAACAGGAAAACTTGTTTTTAACTTCCAGTTTGAAATCTTACATTTATTATCCCAGGCATCTAGAACCCAGTTCACAAGATCTTTAGGTTTCCAGTCACTTACTTGCAAAGGGTCAGCTTCAGATAGTTCTGGGCTTATCTTCAAACAAATTCCATAAATCTCCTGCTCAGCATTTTGGAAGTAGATTTTTGGAGGGAGGGGTAGTTCACAGTTGCAGCCAGGAGATGGGAGGGTCAAGAGAGCAGATACTCCATCAAAAACATGGCTCAAATCAGTTACAAAACTCCTCAGGGAGGAACGAAATGTGTTCTGATAAAGTGTAGTAAGGGGGGAAGAGAGGTGCAAGACCAAAGAAGAATGAGAGAAGGCCTTAAAAAAAAGCGAAAGATCACTGTGGTTATTTCCAAGGTCACATGGTATTATAGAAATGCCCGGCTTAAAGTAAGATGTATGTATCTGTTCTTTTGGAGGTCAAGAGTCGGGTATAAATGCAAAGAAAAACACCAAGAACTAGGGTGTCATCAACTCAAAATAACAAAGCCAAATATTGTGGGAGAAAAACTCTAATGCCTTTAGACCAATGGAGTGCAAAGGGGTCCAGCAAATGTCTCCGGGACCCAGAACAGTTTTGAAAACAACTTCATCTCCCATTACGTTATCAGTAGGGCATGGGAGGCAGAAACTTGTCAGCACAGTTGCATTTCTGGATGCACAAAGCTTAACTGGAGACTTTCCTAAGACAGTAATGATTTAGTGCATTTTATTCCTGAGGTTTTTTTTTTAAATGACTTTAGTATGTCACTAAGGGAAGAGAGCAGAAATAAATATCACAGCCTTGGCATCCTAAGCAAGAAGAGGAGAGGGAAAAAAAGATTAATAGAAGGAAGTCCAGGGAAGGCAACGTTTTCTCATTTATCATAAAGTGGAAACAAAGAAAACATGATATGAGTCAGAAAATATCTCCCACACGTGCATCACTGTAGCTCCTCTGATGCCCCCTTTTTTTTTTTTTTTTTTTTTTTGAGATGAAGTCTCTGTCTCCGAGGCTGGAGTATAACGGCACGATCTCGGCTTACTGCAACTTCCACCTCCCAGGTTCAAGTGATTCTCCTGCCTCAGCCTCCTGAGTAGCTAGAATTACAGGTATGCACCACCACGCCTGGCTAATTTTTGTATTTTTAGTAGAGATGAGGTTTTACTATGTTGGCCAGGCTGGTCTTGAACTCCTGACCTAAAGTAATTTGACCACCTTGGCCTCCCAAAGTGCTGGCATTACAGGCGTGAGCCACCACACCCAGTCCTTCTGATGCTTGTTATCTTGCTATGAAGCACAGATGTGAAGCACAGTTTCTACACTTTTGGAAGTAAGCTGTGTTTGCTCAAGGAATGATAGACCAGTAAGTCTCTGGGCTGGGACCCTGTCTCATATCTGGGCCCATGTACTCGGTATCTCCAGACTAAAGCCAAACCTCATAGAGTGTCCTAGGTTGATGCCTCTGCCTTATCACTGAATACTGAGGTGACACCGAGCAAGTGACTTAACCTCGCTGGACCACGATTTCCTCACACATAAATTAAGGTAATACTGCAATCATCACCTAATATGATTAAAATTAAATATGTCACTTATGACCACCTTCTGCTGTCATGCAGAAAGTGGTCAATAAATGTTATTATCTTTTCCTTCTGCTTTATTGATTTCTGACCCTAGTGCCTTACTGTAGCAAAGATACTTACTCTCGGTAATTCTACATATGTGGAATTTGAGCCTGATCTGGAATAATCCTCACCATTCTGTGAGGAAGAAAGTTATTCCAGATCAGCCTCATAACAGGTCATTACCACATGTGCATGTTGACGATGAAGATAACGTTGCCCAAAGTGGTTGGCCTCTTACGTAGCAGATTTCCCCTGCAAATAAATCCAAGGTGTGGCCAGGGTATTGAAGCTTAAGCACCGTATGCACAAACATACTGTCCTCCCAGAGAGGCCTTCCACCTGCTCAAATATTTTCAAGATTATACAGCTTAGTTTATTATTTGAGAACAACTAAGGCTTCAGGAAGATGAGCAGCCATAATACTATACACCGAGCTGGTGAAAATTAAATTTGGTTTCTTCGTTTTTTTATATATGTGCAAGTTTCAGCAGAAAAAAAAATCAATGAATGAGCTTTGACCAGATCTAGGCAGGCCTGAGAGATTTCACCTGATGCACTTCCCATTGATTGCTAAAAACAATAAAAGCATGAGCAAATGCTAACTCTAGCTGCCACCAAAATCATGACTTCTCCTGAACAGAGAAAGGGATCTATTTTTTATCTGAGGTAAGGGGAACTGCAGGACATGTAAGCATCTATAATTCAATTTTTTTATTTTACAGATGAGGTACCCAAAGCAGAAAACAGTCCAACTACTTTTCAAAGTTGAGCAATTGAGCTAGAATTTGCAAACATCCTTAATTGCTTAATCCAGAATGTTCTAGGACAGGGGTCCCGAACCTGCAGGTCATGTACTGCTACCAGTCTGTGGCCTGTTAGGAATTGGGCTGCACAACAGGAGGTGAGTGGTAAGTGAGTGAGCATTACCACCTGAGCCTCACCTCCCGTCTGATCAGCGGCAGCATTTGGATTCTCATAGGAGCTTGAACCGTATTGTGAACTGCACATGCGAGGGATCTAGGTTGCATGCTCCTTATGAGAATCTAATACCTGATGATCTGAGGGAAGCAGTTTCATCCTGAAACCATCCTTCCCTCTCCCCCACAAGATACATGGAAAAGCTGTCTTGCACAAAACTGGTTCTTAGTGCCAAAAAAGCTAAGGACCACTGTTCTAGGATATTATTAATTCCAAAACCACTGTGTTTTTAGGAGGGAAGAAATGCAAACACCTATCCAACATGGAATTTTGTTACATGACTATTTCTGGCAATTCTCAACTCCCAGTACTTGGAGGTGTAAGTACTAGTGAACCTCTCTATGAAGCTTGAATGACCTCCCTACCTGTCTTTCAGACTGTCCTGGATCCCAGGTACAAGACTGATGGGCCATCATGTTTAAGTCTTGCCATTTTCTGCATGCAATGCTTCTTTTGGCTGCCAGACAAGCAACACACAGACTCACAGATATTCTTTCATAAACACCTTCTCAAATTCATTAGAATTATCTTTAGCAGAAAGTTCAACAAGCAAGAAGACTAGGAATGAGTTAGAAAAACATGAAATTCAGTGTGGTTGGTTAATTTCTCAAGACCTAAAACCCACAAACTTGAGCTTCCCTTTCTGAGCAGCTCAGAGGATCAGCTCCATCTGACAGACGTCATGATAATGGGCACTCCCAGTGGGCTACACAGCATCCACACAGCCATGTGCTTCAGTGAAAAACAGCCCTTTCCTCGGCCCTGAAGGGGATCCTGACTGGTCTATGTGAAGACTTCTCAACGTTGACACTATTAACATTTGGACTGGATCCTTCCTTGTAGTGGGGAGCATCCCATGCACACTAGAAGGCTTAGCAGCATCTACCCACTAGACACGAGTAGTAGGGGTCCCCAGCAAGCACAGTCAAAGATGTTTCCAGCCTTGGCCAAATGTCCTCTGGGGGCAAAACTGCACCTGGTTGGAAACCTTTGATCTATGTCAGATCAATGTATGTCAGATTCAATAGAATTCCCATGAATTCCATTCTTTGTCTTTCTACCAATTGTTCAGGAATGAGCATATCAGTGAACTGCGGCTACTGAGACCCTATAGGCAAGTTTTCAAGGGGGACTCTGGCAAAGATTTTCTCATTCCTCCTTAAGAAACACAAAAGGCAAATGGCATTTCTCATTCTTGAGGACACTGGTACATCTAGAGGTACGTACGAAAGTGTAAGTACACCTCAAATTTCTGTACCCACCATGTGATCACATGACAGCTTGGACTGAGGAAAAGCTGAGTAGCCTTTTGTGTGAGACAAGCACATTTCTTTACTCTTTAAGCCAATCTGAGTTGGGATCTTGTAACTTGCAACCAAAAGCATCCTGATACAGTACCCCTATTGCATTGTACATTACAAATATTTATAAAACAATATTGACATTCAGGATTCAAGTTCCATGATACTAGGAAATATGCTTATCTATCCCAAGAACTTCTGGGTTTTTTCCCCATCATTTGTGAATTTTAATTTTTCCTTTTATTTTTGAAAACCGATGAAGTATATAATTTTTTAATTTATAATTGACACATAATAACTATATATATGTATGGGGTACAACATGATGTTTCAATTCTTATATAAACTATGTAGTTATCAAGTAGTATATCCACCATCTTAAACATTTATCATTAAACTATCATCTAATAGTTTAATAAACAAATTCAGTAAAGTTGCAGGATACAAAATCAACATACAAAAATCAGAAGTGTTTCTATACACTAGTAGTGAATTACCTCAAAAAGAAATCAAGAATGCAATCTTTTTTCAAATCTACAAATTAAAAATAATTTAACCAAAGAGGTGAAAGAACTCTACAATGAAAACTATAAAGTATTAACGAAATAAATTGAAGACACAAGAAATGAAAAGATACCCAAATTCACAAATTAGAATATTGTCAAAATGTCCATACTACCCAAAGTGATCTAAAGATTCAATTAATCCCTACCACAATACCAATGACACGCTTCACAGAAATTTTTTTAAAAATCCTAAACTTCATAGAGAACCACAAAGACCCCAAATAGCTCCTAGAACTTTCTTCTGCCGCTCTGCCATTTCTCAAATTTCATTTTCCTCCAATTCACAAACAACTCTCTAAATACTATTAAGAAATAACTGTATGACTCTAACGCCAGTCTTCTAGACATTTAAAAGTATGACCATACTGTTAAAAAAGATCTAAAACAAATATGACAAAAGATTTCTTTTTAACTCTTGCTGTTTGGGCTAAATGAGAATTTTCTGCATTATTTTCTGTACTTTCTGTATTTTTTAGAAAAAAAGTAAAAATTATGAGAAGAAAAAGTAGGTGTGGTAATATTTAAAAGTAGAAGCAAGCTTCACTGGTTTTAAAACATCAGTTTTCAGTTTGAGGTTTTTGCTGAGTTGAAGATAGACTTGCATTTTTAGCATAAAAAGGCTCGGATGTTCTAGTCAGCCTCAATAAAAAAGACATCTGGACATATTCTAGAGAAACTTCTTCAAGAACAAAGAGAAAAATTCTACAGCCTTCTGTTCAGACAAGACAAGTAAGTTAAAAAGGAAAAATAATTTGTCTACCATCAGACTTCTCGTCTGCAATGCTTGACCACAGATAGCAACAGAACAGTGTTTATACACATCTGAATAAAGAGAACTGCAATCCAAGGCCACACAGCTGCAATACGTATTTGAAAAGGAAAAGATAATTCAGAAGAAAAACTCAAGAAAGTATACCAATACTGGTGTCTAAGAAAGCATCCCGATCAAATAAAAATTAAACAGAAAAGATCTCAAGGGGAAGATAAAACATATAAGAATTAGTGATGATGTAGCATTTCCATACACAACAAACTATCTGAAAAAGAAATTAATAAAACAATCCCATTCACAATAGCATAAACAAAAAAAAAGGACTTATGGATAAATTTAACCAGGGGTTGAAAGATCTCTACACTGAAAACTATATGACATTGATTAATGAAATCAAAGAAGACACACATATATGCAAAGATATCCTGTATTCACCGATTGGAATCATTAACATTGGTAAAACGTCCATACTACCTAAAGCAATCTATAGATTCAAAGTAACCCCTTTCAAAATTCCAATGGCATTTTCACAGAAATAGAAAAAGCAATCCTAAAATTCATATGGAATCACAAAAGACCCCAAAGAGCCAAAGCAATCTTGAACAAAAAGAACAAAGGTGGAGGCATCACACTACCTGATTTCAAAATCTACTGCAAAGCTACAGTAATCAAAATGATAGTACTGGTATAAAAAACAGACACATAGGCCAATGGAACAAGGGAGAAAGCCCAGAAATAAATGCACACATTTATGGTCAATAGTTTTTTTTTTTACAAAGGTGTCAAGAATACACATGGGGAAAAGATTGTCTCTTAAATAAATGGTGTTGGTAAAACTGGATATCCACATACAGAAAAATGAATTGGACCCTCATCTCATAGCATACACAAGAATCAACTTAAAGTGGATTAAAGACTTCAACCTAAGATTCAAAACTGTAAAATTACTAGAATAACTCACAGGGGAAAAGCTCCAAGACATTGGTCTGGGCAATAAATTTTTTGATCAGATCCTAAAAGCACAGGCAACAAAAGCAAAAAATAGGTAAGCAAGATTACATCAAATCAAAAACCTTAGACAATCTACAGAATGGGAGAACATATTTGCAAATCATTACCTGATAGGGATTAATGCCCAAAATATATAAGGAATACAAACAACTTAACAGCAAAAAAGCAAGTAACAATTTTAAAAATGGGCAAGGGAACTCAACAGACATCTCTCAAAAGAAAGCATATGAGTGGCCAACAAGTATACGAAAAAAAATAACAACGCTAACCAGGAAAATGCAAATTAGGACTACAATGAGGTATCACCTCACACCTGTTTGAATGGCTACTATAGAAAAGATGAAAGATAATGTGTGGCTAGGATGTGGAGAAAAGAAAACCTTTGTACACTGCTGGTGTAAATGCACATTAGTACAGCTGTTATGGAAATGGTCTGAAGGTCCTTCAAAAAATGAAAAACAGAACCACCCTAGGATCCAGTAATCCAATACTGAGTATATATCCAAAGGAATTGAAATCAGTGTGCTGAAGAGATATCTGCACTCCTGTGTTCACTGAAGCATTAGTGACAATAATCAAAGTATGGAATCCACCTAAGTGTTCAAAAGCAGACCAAGGGGTAAAGGAAATGTGGTGTGTGTATACAACAGATGACTACTCAGCCTTAGAAAAGAAGGATATCTGTCATTTATGACAGCATGGTCAACCTGGAGTACACTATGTTAAGTGAAAAACAACCCAGGCACAGAAAAATAATTATCACATGATCTCACTCACGTAAAATCAAAAAAGTTAAACTCATAGAAACAGAGTGAAACAGTGGTTGCCAGAATCTAGAGGACGACAGGGGATTGAGGAGATGTTGGTCAAAGCACAAAAAATTTCAGTGAGATAGGAAGAATGAGTTTAAGAGATCTATTATACACCACGGTGACTATAGTTAATAACAACGTAGTTGAAATTTGCTGGATGGGTGAATTCTAGGTGTTCTCACTTCAAAAAGATGATAAGCCTGTGAGGTGATGCCTGTGTTAATTAACTTGACTTAGCCATTGCACAGTGCGTACATCTATCAAAGCATCATGTTGTACACAGAAATATATACAATTTTTGTCAGTTAAGAGAAATAAAACTGTAAAAGATTAGTGCTGAGCAATATTTTTATAAATATAAATATATAATAATGTAGATAAGTCTTTATAGATTCTATATGTAACTAGTGATATGTATAAAAAGCTTTGATTCTTTAAATAGAGGCATGCTGCAGAAAAAAGTTAATGATATCTTAAAAGTAAAATTCTAAATTATTTCAACAAGCTCCAGAATTTTCAAGGAAGAAATAGGGGGGAAAAAACAAAGGCACAAAAGCCTTCTAAATATCCTGCCTCAATTAGGGAGAATTCATGGATTTGGACACAGTAGTAAACACTTTAGCTGAGACAGGTCATCCTAGGTGTCCTTTCATTTTGGTGTATCAGTGGAGAAATAGTTTAATATATAACTGTTCAAAATAGGAAGATGAGCATTGGCAAAACAGATATATTTAATTGAATTAACAAATTACTAAAGGAGATTTATAAACTGATAAATCTAGTACAAGTATAGAAAGAGAAAACAGAAACAAAATATTAAAATAATAAATATAAGGGAAGATGGAAGAAATAAAATCAAAATGCAAGCTAAAACCACGATGGGTAGATAAAGTTGAAGACTTGGATTCAGAAGAATAATGAAGAGGAGCCTAAGTGCAACGTCAGGCTAGGTATAGTGCGCCATTCTCACACTGCTATAGAGAAATGCTGAGACTGGGTAGTTCATAAAGAAAGATTTAATTGACTCATGGTTCTGCAGGCTCTACAGGAAGGATAGTGGTTTCTGCTTCTGGGGAGGCCTCAGGAAACTTAGAATTATGGCAGAAGACAAAGGGAAAGCAGGCACCTCTTACAAGGCCGGTGCAATAGCAAGGAGTTTGGGGTGGTGCCACACACTTTTTAACAACCAGATCTCATGAGAACTCACTATCATGAGAATGGCACAAAGGGGATAGTGCTAAGCCAGTCCTAAGAAACTGCCCCATGATCTAATCACCTCCCACCAGGCCCTACTGCCAACATTTGGGGACAACAGAACATGAGATTTGGTGGGGACACAGATCCAAACCATACCATTGGACATTTTAGGGCTGGAGAGTCATCAGCGGGCTCTAGGGAGAGAAATACTGGAAGAGGGGATTTGAGAATTTTGGTACTATTCTTGGGAATTTGAAAGTAGAGGGATAAAGACAGACAATTCCTGTACTCTAACTTAAATCAGAAGATATAATACCTCAAAGATGTCAAATTCTCCCATGAATTAGCTAAAAATTTAATGCATTCTAAATACTAACACCCCTAGGGTTTTTCCTGAAGCTTTACATAGTGTTTAACATTGATTTGAAAAAATAATCATTGAAAAAGAGGCTAAAACTTTTTTTAGCAAAAGGGCGGAACAGGTGTGCTTGTTCTTTAGATGTAAGTATGTAGCCTGCAGTCGTCAAGACAGTAAGGAACAGGCACAAAAAAGACAGGCGGATTAAAGAAACAGAATTAAAGGGCTTCAAAACAGAATAAATTATG
This sequence comes from Ateles fusciceps, assembly GCA_036589455.1. Taxonomy (NCBI): domain Eukaryota; kingdom Metazoa; phylum Chordata; class Mammalia; order Primates; family Atelidae; genus Ateles; species Ateles fusciceps. The sequence continues at coordinate 4,665,705 of JAZHEH010000228.1, read as the reverse complement.
CAAGAGTGTTTAGTATATATTAAAAGTGACATTTCAACATCATTTTCCAATGGGTTGATAACTTTGGGGTGGAAAAGGTCCTTCAAGGCATGCCATCAAAGCCAGAAATAATACAGAAAAAGACTGAAAGATATGACGACATAAAATTTAGCATTTATGAAGGAAGAAAGAAAAACTAAACTAAGGTTAAAAGATTAATGGAAAACAGGAGAGAATGTTTGTACTATTACTGTAAAATAGGCAAAGATTAACATCCTTTATATAGAGAGAGCCATTACGAATCAATAGGAAACCCCTCAATAGAAAGGTTAGCAAAACTATTAAGATGGAATTCATATACATTAGTACAATAAAGATATGAAAAGGCATTCAATTATACAATAAACAATTAGAAATCAATGTAAGTTATCATTTATCTTAAAATACATACAACTTTCATACAAAGTTTGAAAGGATTATAAATAACCAGTGTTGGCAAGGCTCTCAGAAAAGGAAATTCTAATGCCCTGTTATAAGGATGTAAATTGGTACATTTACGTTATTTCCTGTAGGATGTGACTATATATACAGCTTTATATAATTTGGCTATATATATAACATTTATATATATATAAAATTTGGCGTACATGTATAATTTGGCTATCTATAGCTAAATTTATAGGTATATTTGGATACATACATATAAAATAATTTGACTACAGATAGCCAAGTTTTATAGACAGTACAGCCAAATTATGTATACACAGGCCAAGCCCAGTGATTCACTCTTATAATCCCACAACTTTGGGAGGCTGAGGTGGGAGGATTACTTGAGTACAAGGAGTTTGAAACCAGCCTGGGCAAACAGTAAGACCATGTCTCTAAAACTAAAAACGTAAACTCAGCTGGTGTGGCGGCATGTGTCTGTAGTCCTAGCTACTCAGGAAGCTTAGCTGGGAGGATTACTTGAGCCCAGGAGGTCAAGGCTGCAGTGAACCGTGATTGTACCACTGCATTTCAGTCTGGGTGACAGAATGAGACCTTGTCTCAAAATCAAAAGTGTGTGTGTGTGTGTGTGTGTGTGTGTGTGTGTGTGTGTGTGTATAAATGTTAAATGTACACATCTTTTTAGCCAGCAATCTTCCTTCTAGAAATAAATCCCAAACAAAAGGATATTCACTAGGGTGTTAATTAGATTTTGAAAAACAGAAAACAAATACCAAACAGTTAGTGAAAGGACATCTACGTAATGCAATGTTATATATTACAAGCTATACTGAATAGGAGAACTAAAAAGAACTGAGATTCAGAAGTGGAAAAATAAAACTTGTAAGGTCAGTAAGAGTGAAAAAGCTAAGAACAGAAAAGGAACAGCTGTGGAATATTTTCTCCTCTTTCGATCATGGTGGAGTGAAGAACACGCTAAGGTGCCTGTGGAAGGTGCACGCTGCTCTGGCCCATCCTCCCTCTAGTCATGGCATGACAAAAAGGAGGAGCAAAATGTAAAATCTGTAAAGACAGTTAGAAGTCAAGGCACAAGTGGTCTCCAGGACTGCTTAGAGAGAAGGTCTAGGTAGGAGTTTGGGAGGATTTCACTGTCTGGAAAACAAAGGTTTCAGAATTGGAAGGAAGAATGTGAGGAATGCATCAAGGCTAGACAGAGCCTCGGGTCGGAGAGCTCCGTGATAGCACCAGCATCCTGCTCTTCCCACGGACTTTGGGCCGATGCATAGAGACGACTGATCAGGTTTTAGCATATTCCCAACAGCCTGCTGTTTCCAACACTGGCACTGCTATCTGGAGGTCACCCAAGGTACCAGGACAGAAAGAGGGAGGGATTCATCCTGGACCTCCAGACGCTGGGGTGGGACTCGAATAACTGCAGCTTCCTATGAATATACAGAGAAAACATCTGCAAGGAAAAGTGTCAGCCTATGAACACAGAAAAAAACTGTACGAATAAATAACAAAATGTTAAACAAGAGTTATCATTTCTAGGCAGTGGGATCACACGTGATTTTCTCTGTTCCTTTATTGCCTCTCTTTATAGTGAACATGTCATATATTTATAATAAAAAGTATCCCATACTATTTTGTGGGAAACAAAAGACAGACTAGATTACAAGGAAGACAAAATGTAAAAGAACTTGATTTAGGTCCCATCTTCATCTTAATTCTGGTCATAGTTCAAACATGATAAATACATACACACCATAAAATCCTCAAATGCAAAGCTGTACCATATTTACTTATCTTGTTGGGTATACCAATAGTGAATAAATGAACATAGGAAATAATGAAACTGAGTCTTTACAATGGAAACAAAGTAATTAAAATTATATTTATTAAACGCTGAGTCGTGTGGTGTCACAAGACCCACCATGGGAAAACTTTTAAACACCATGGGAAAAGTGGTGAGTTTTCTAACGATAATATATGTAGTTGGAGAAACCAGACTGAGATAAATAACCGGAAACTATATTTGCGCTTTCCTTTCACCACAGTGAAAAAGGTAAAGCCACATCCAGTATGGAGGCAAACGCTTAGAGAACATGGCAGATTTCTCAAGAAAATTTGGAACAAAATATTATTTGCATTACAAAAAGATCCTTCACTCTACTAAAATATTTCTTTTAAAAAGGCAGTTCATCTAAAAGTATGTTTCCACATCAGTAAGAATGGAAGCTAAATGAAGGACCTGGAGTGAGGGATATTGACAGCTGAAGACAAATCAGAAATGAGAACAAAGTTTCTCTGAAATGATTAAATAGTTTAAAGAAAAAACAGAATACGATCTCCAAATGCAACCTCTGTTGATGACTGTCTTACTTGCCTACTTGAGAGAGAAATAAAAATGTAAATGCAAGGCACTGAACCATTTGCACCCTCTTGCACATGAGATAGGACAGAAACAAGTGAGGGGGATGCTGGAAAACTGGAAAAACAGCATTGAGCATGTAGATTCTGGGAAAAACAGGCTCTACACTGGTACAACCTCAAAAGGTGGTACAATTAGGTTAACAGAGATTTCCTCTGAAAATCTGACTCTTTTCAACAATAATGCTACCTGTGAAATTATTATAAAGGTGCTAATTTCCAGTTTAAAGAAATGCTCAATTGGTCAGGCATGGTGGTTCCTGACTGTAATCCCAACATTTTTGGGAGGTCAAGGCAAGAGAAGTGCTTGAGGCTAGGAGTTCAAGACCAGTCTGAGCAACAGAGCAAGACCCTATCTCTGCCCAACCACACAAAAAACAGCTAGGCATGGTGGCAAGCACCTATAGTCCCAGCTACTCAGTAAGATGATGCAGGAGATCCGTTGAGTCTAGGACTGTGAGGCTGCAGTGAGCTATGATCACATCACCGCATTCCAGCTTGAGCAGCAGAGTGAGACCCTGCCTCTTAAAAAATAAATAAGAAGGCCGGGCGCGGTGGCTCAAGCCCGTAATCCTAGCACTTTGGGAGGCCGAGGCGGGCGGATCACGAGGTCAAGAGATCGAGACCATGCCAGCCAACATAGTGAAACCTCGTCTCTACTAAAAATACAAAAATTAGCTGTGCCTGGTGGCACGCACCTGTAGTCCCAGCTACTCGGGAGGCTGAGGCAGGAGAACTGCTTGAACCCGGGAGGCGGAGGTTGCAGTGAGCCAAGATTGTACCACTGCACTCCAGCCTGGCGCCTGGTGACAGAGTGAGACTCTGTCTCAAAAAAATAAATAAATAAGAAATACTTATTTTTGTACTACGATTTTTCTCTCTGTTATGGTGGAAAGCGCTTTCTCCAGTCTACATGTGAGCTGTCAATCATTCCTCTGCAAATATCTTGATTTAATTTCTCCAGTCTTTTGGAAACAAACATCTTAAATGATTCCAACAGATATCTGCTAAATTGGCAGGGTGATTAGGAATAACTTTTAAATAAAACCATGGGAAAAACAATTAAACAAAGGTAAGAAAACACCAAAGTGGGGTTAGTACTATGCAAAATTTGGTTTAATTTAAAATATTAGCCCTCAAGATGCTTTTTAGAGAGAATATCCAATAATAGTAATATTTTTTTCTTAGTATACTTGAAAGAGCTCACAGTAAAAGTTTATTTTGTGCAAGTCACTATTTCAAGCTTTTTATTAATAGATATAAATTGCACAGGAGGTCCTAGGTAACATTGCTTCATTGCAAAATTGGTGAGGAAAAAAATTATTCCACCCAAGGCCATTGTCTGTGTGGAGGTTGCATGTTCTTACCACATCTGCATAGATTTTCTCCACATCATCCTCTTCCCAAAGCTGTGCCCATTAGGGGAACTGGCATGTCTAAGTGGTCCCAGTGTGTGGGTGGATGAGTGACAGTGTGCCCTGTGATGGGATGGTCCCATCTTGCACCCTGAGCTGCCAGGACAGGCTCAGGCCACCCACTATTCTGGAGTAAATAATTGGGTCAACAATTGTATAAATCTTTCTTAAATGTGTGTATAGCCTACATTTCTTTTAATGCTTAATATTAGAAGTGTTTATATAGAAGTTTGACCAAAAATATGCTGTAGGAACTTAACTCTTATGTGTATCAATTAGCCTATGGTAATATTGGCTTTGTCATGCATTGTTTCATTTAAAGTTGCAGTTTCCAATACCCTACAGACGATGTTAAGGTTTTACTGTATCCCTTTAATCCTCATAACAATGCTGTGACATGCAGACATTATTTTTATCACTCATCCCCATTTTACAGATGAAGACATAAAGAAACGTTAACAAAACTTGCGTAAGGCCACACATCTAGTGAGTGGCAGAAGCAGGATTTGAACCCCACCGATCTGAATGTGGCACCCGCATAACTAATGACTATCAAGTAATTTTCAAGCTTGGCTACACATTAGAAACACTTGGAGAGATTTTAAAACTCCTGGTGCCCCAGACCAGATAAGTCAGACCTTAAGAGAGTGATACCCAGCCGTATTTTTTAAAGCTCCTCATGTTGTCCAATATGCGGCCAAATTTGAGAATGACAGCATGACACTATATTGCTCTAATAAGGACAAGACTACCTTTGACTCTAATGTGATGCTGCTTAATATATTTTGACATAAAAATTAGTATTCATTTAAAACTAACTCAATCTGTAAGTTGCTAACTGAGTGGAAGACCGGTGATGACCTGAAAGGACTGTGAACTAATAAGTAAACCACGACCTTCTCAGACCAGAGCTTCTGCTTCCCCTATGCGCTCCCTGCCTCCTAATATAAAACACGAAAGCATCCCAGACCTACATCTACTTCCCAAAATAAAACAGGGGATTTAGATTAGAGAAGGAGAAGGTCCACTGAGAATAAGACTGTGGGATCTTGATCAAAACCCTTAACTTCTCCATGCTTTAATTCACTCCTCCATGAAAGGGGATTAACAGGGGCACCTGCCCCAAAGGTGGTGGAGAGAATTAAATGAGACAATGCATGCCATGTACTTAGCACTGGGCCTGGCACACAGGAAATTGCAAAAGAAATTTCTGCTTTTTAAATTTGTATTACTAAGGTAAAAAGAATTTACAACAAGTATTGCACCTGATATTTACAGAGAAGGAACTTAAATATGGCGCTGAGAACAAAAAGTCTCCAATTCCTGTAAGTCAGAACAATGCAAAAGCAGTTAATTTGGCCTATAACACAGAGATTTCTATGAAACACGAGGGGTAATACAAGGCATCTTGAAAACATTTAATTCTATATATTTAGTTCATATTTATGCAAATATAACAATTATTGTTTTCAAATGTGGCAATATGAAGACTGTGACATACATGTCGCCATGGCTAATTTCTATTCTGATTCTACTAGAGTACTGCGTAAGTACCTATATGACAAGACAAACGTGTATGACTATGAACGTATATGTTCATTTTAAGAGACAAGTTATAACAACTGAACTAAGAAGCTATTAAATCCACCCACCTAATAGGCAAGAATTAAGAAATCTGGCTGGGTGCCGCAGCTTACGCCTGTAATCCCAGCACTTTGGGAGGCTGAGGCTGGCAGATCACCTGAGGTCAGGGGTTAGAGACCATCCTGACCAACTTGGAGAAACCCTGTCTCTACTAAAAATAGAAAAAATTAGCCAGGTGTGGTGGCACATGCCTGTAATCCCAGTTACTCAGGAGGCTGAGGTAGGAGAAATTGCTTGAAGCCGGGTGGTAGAGGTTGTGCTGAGTCAAGATTGTGCCACTGTACTCCAGCCTTGGCAACAAGAGCGAAACTCCGTCTCAAAAAAAAAAAAAAAAAAAAGAAAAGAAGTCTGACAGTAGTAAGAATTGGTAAGGACATGGAGCCACAGAAATCCTTGTGTTCCACTAATGGAAACATAATTTGGTACAACCACTTTGGAAAACCATTTGTAATTACCTAGTAAGGTAGAACACGTGCCTACACAATGAATTATCAGTTCTATCCCTAGGAATATATTCTAGAGAAAATCCCGGACATATGCACCAGAAGACATGTACAAGAGTATTCTTAGCAGCAAAATGGGAAAAATCCAATAGCAAAAATTGGAAATAATCCAAAAGTCCATCAACAGAATTTGAATAGTTAAATTGTGTTGAATAAAGAAATTCATATATTGGTATAAAGTAAATATGAATGAAGCAAATTGCAAAAGATTACATAAAGTTATTCAATTCACATAATGTTTAAAAATAGGCAAGCACTAAATGTTGTTTATTGATACATATATAGATGGTAAAACTAAAAAAAGCAAAGAAGACCACATCTAGCTGGTCCAGTATATCTGGTAATTTACCCTGACCTACATTTCTGCTGAAAACCATGAGAAGAGATAAATATAGTATTTTAAACATTTTATTTAAATGCATCAATGAGTTGTAATAAGGGAGTAATTAACACTCAATGGTGAAATGCACACACAAAACATACATACATACACATGCATACATACATATGATCCCTGCAAAGTAAGTTAAGCACTGAAGCTGGCTTTTGCCTTGGGCCTTGGTTTAAGACATATCAGGCAGAACTGTAACAAGCAAGAAACTTGCTGAAATCCAGCCTGTGCTCCCTTCCTTTAACAAGCTGAGAGCCTGCATCTAGAGTGGAGCCACATGGGCTAGCAGAAGCGTTGCCCACAAGGTTCAGGGTTCAGAATTCAGGGTGAAACAAAGCCCTGGGCCTGCCAAAGATAGGATGGCTAAGAGGATCTCCTCTCCAGCAGCAGCATCACCACCACCAGGAACAGCAAGTCAAGCTACGTTCCTGGAGTGCAAGGAAACTTGCCTGTCTCAAATCTTGGCCACGGATGGAAGAAGAAAAAAAATCAAACCTGTGAATTTACTACAATAAATTAAAACTCTTATTAGTTTGCGGTGCAAATTCATACAACTCTTAGAGTCCCAAAACCCTGAAGCAAAAAATTTAATGTGAGGAGTCACAGTTGTTAATAACCCAGGTACAGAGCAGAAGCAACCTTAAATACTTTCTGGGAGAATTCTTCTCAACTCAGACCTGGAAGAATCCTCATAACAAAGCCATAAGAAAAATGAGGAGCACACAGTGGAAAATTAATCAACTAATTAGCAAATTCTCTCTCTTACGTGCGCTATGTGTGCGCGCGTGCGCGCGCGCGCACGCACACACACACACACACACACACACACACACACACACACACACAAGAGGGAAATAAAACACAATGAGTGACAACCAGCAAATCAGACACACAAATACTTTAGATACTGGCAATACTACAGACACTAGAAATAAAAAATATAGAAATGTAAACAAAAAACAAAATGTATCATTTAATAACAGATTAGAATAAGGGCAAAATGAAGACATTTTTAGACAAAATCCAAGACAGTTTGCCATGAAGAGACCCTCAGTTAAGGAAGGTCTAAAGAATCCAAGTAGCAGAAGGTGATTCCAAATAGAAGGTCTAAAATAGAAAACTGGGTAGTAAGCAATGAATGTGGCAAATGTGTGAATAAATGTAGATAAACATCCACTATTACGCAACAAAATTATATGCGATTGGCTGGGTGCTGTGGCTCACGCCTGTAATCCCAGCACTTTGCGAGGCCAAGACGGGTAGATTGCTGAAGCCCAGGAGTTCAAGACCAGCCTGACCAACATGGTGAAACCTTATCTCTACTAAAAACACAAAAATTAGCTGTGCATGGTGGTGCATGCCTGTAGTCCCAGCTACTCTGGAGGCTGAGGTAGGAGGATCACCTGAGCCCAGGGAGGTCAAGGCTGCAATCATTATGACTGTACCACTGCACTCCAGCCTGGGTGACAGAATGGGACCCTGTCTTAAAAAAAATAAATGTAAAAAAATCATCTAAGATTAATAATTTTTAAACATAGACTAAATACACAACAAGAAAAATATACAGCACGAGAGGAAAATGGGAGTTAAAGCATCCTGAGATACTGCTTAGGAGGAAGAAAAGAGATTGACTGAATTTAGACTTTTATAAATAAAGTATGCATGCTAAAATTTCTAGGATTACTGCTAAAACAGAGAAACAGAGTATATAACAAACTAGCAGAGGAAGGAATAGGATGAGAAAAAATATCAATCTAAAGAAAGAGAGACAGGCACAGTGGCTCATGCCTGTAATCCCAGCACTTTGGGAGGCAGAGGCACATGGATCATTTGAGGTTAGGAGTTCAAGACCAGCCTGGCCAACATGGTAAACCCCATCTTTACTAAAAATACAAAAAATTAGCCAGGTGCGGTGGCCCACACCTGTAATCCCAGCTATTCGGGAGGCTGAGGTAGGAGAATAGCTTGAAGCCAGAAGGCCAGAGGTTGCATTGAGCCAAGATTGCACCATTGCACTCCAGCCTAAGTAACAGAGCAAGACTCTGTCTCAAAAAATAAATAAATAAATGAGAAAGAAATAAAAGCAGAATAAACAGAAAGGACAAAGAGAAAAAATGCAAATATATCAAGAATATAACAAATGTAAATAAATGAACTAATCCATTTTAAAGCAAATATTATGAGACTTATTTTTAAAAAGAAAGAACAAGAAAAGGAAGGAGGAGAGAAAGGAAGAGTGAGCCAGGCGAGTTGGCTCATGCCTGTAATCCCAGCATTCTGGGAGGTGAGGCGGGTAGATCATGAGGTCAGGAGTTCAAGACCACCCTGGCCAAGATGGTGAAACCTCATCTCTACTAAAAATACAAAAATTAACCAGGTTTGGTGGCAGGAACCTGTAATCCCAGTTACTTGGGAGACTGAGGCAGAGAACTGTTTGAACCCTGGAGGCAGAAGTTGCAGTGAGTTGAGATTGTGCCACTGCACTCCAAGCCTGGGCAACACAGCAAGACTCTGTCTCAAAAAAAAAAAAAAAAAAAAAAAAAAAAAAGATGGAAGAATGGGAGAGAGAGAGGGAGGAAATACTGAATAAAAAAGAAGTGGTCTTAGGCCCGATGCAGTGGCTCACACCCGTAATCTCAGCATTTTGGGAGGCTAAGGCAGGCAGATGGCTTGAGCTCACAAGTTCAAGAATGGCCTGGCCAACATGGCAAACCCCATCTCCACAAAAAATACAAAAATTAGCTAGGTGTGGTGGTGCATGCCTGTAGTCCCATCTACTCGGGAGGCTGAGGTGGGAGGATAGCTTGAGCCCACAAGTTGGAGGTTGCAGTGAGCCAAGATTGTGCCACTGCACTCCAGCCTGGATAGAGCCAGACCTTGTCTCAATTAATCAATCAATCAATAATATTAGTGTAATCTGGACTCAGTTTCCCAGGACTTAAACAACTAAAGTATCCTCCCATTAGCCTTTTCCTCTGAGACTTGGAATCTAAATTAAAGCCAATATAATACTACAGCAATGCTTCTTGATCTTTATTGCACACGTCAATCACCTGAGCATTATATCACAATGCAGATCATGATTCAGCAGCGCTGTGGTATTACCTGTGATTCAGCAGCGCTGTGGTATTACCTGTGATTCAGCATTTCTAGCAAGCTCCCAAGGGTTACTGATGGTGCTGGCCTCTAGACCATCCTCACAGTGTCAAAATATTACAGGGTTGGTAAAAATAAATTTCTTTAAAAGACTAATAAGGTATATAATCTAAAGAAAAGCAAGGACAGACCTATAATCTAGCTGTAAGCCCAAACTTCAAAACATTTGAAAATAAGCTCTTCTTTAAATTTTGGTGGGTTTTTGTTTTTTTTTTTTTTTTTTCAATTTTTAAAGTTTGCTATCAAGACAATAGGAGGCAAAACCTTATCTAAACTGATGTGAAGTTATTCATTGTCTTTATCTCGGTGTGAATATTCAGTTTCACTAGAGAATTATTAGTGTGCATGATTAAAAAGTATTGCACCAAACCCTGCTAAATCCAAAGGTATTATTTTTCGAAACTCCAAAAAATATATATTTTTTAAATTTTACTTTAAGTTCTGGGATACATCTGCCCAACATGCAGGTTTGTTACACAGGTAAACATGGGTCATGGTGTTTTGCTGCACCCATCAGCCCGTCATCTAGGTTTTAAAACCCACATGTATTAGGTATTAGTCCTAATGCTCTCCCTCCCCTTGCCCTCCACCATCCCCCGACAGCCCCTGGTGTGTGATGTTCCCCACCCTGTGTCCATGTGTTCTCACTGTTCCACTCCCACTTATGAGTGAGAACATGCAGTGTTTGGTTTTCTGTTCCTGTGTTAGTTTGCTGGGTATATATGCATTACTGGATATGTATGTATCTCCTTAATCTGACAAGGATTAAGGATACCCAAAGGATTATAAATCATTCTACTATAAAGACACATGCACACTTATGTTTATTGCAGCACTATTTACAATAGCAAAGACTTGGAACCAATACAAATGCCCATCAATAATAGACTGGATAAAAAAAATGTGGCACCTATATACCATGGAAACTATGCAGCCATTAAAAAAGAATGAGTTCATGTCCTTTGCAAGGACATGGATAAAGCTGGAAACCATCATTCTCGCAAAAAAAAAAAAAAAAACCTTACATTCCAAAATACATCTGTCCCGGAGGCTCTGAATAAGGGACTTCGGAGCCACAGTGCATTTCTTTCATTCTTTGACTAATCAGAACTTTCATGATCTTTAAAAAAAAAAATTGCCTCTAGAGTATAAGAACACCACGAGAAGAAAAAATAAGTAATTATTCAGTAGTATAATAATTATTCAGTATCAAAAACTGTTTTTTTTCTGTAAATTAAGTACTTAAATAAAATCCCAAGTCATTACTCACTTGGGGTTTTATTTTTGTTATCTCAAGACAAAATAACACTGACCTAATTTCAGCTTTTAAGTGGACAGCCACAAGCACCTTCTAGGCAGAGCTATTCCTTGGAGATGCCACTCTTTGAAAAGACAAACATCACATTAGCTTAAAAGCACCTAGAAGAAAAACAAAAATAAAAACTTCTGACAAGATTAAATTAAATGTATCTTTACCTGTAACATATAATTCCAGTTAAAGTTCTATTGTCTTGTGTATTTAAAGAAAACACAATTTCAGTGAAACCAAAACTACTAGTTGCTGGGCTTGAAGCAGTAACATACAGAGCTATATATAGATGTAAAAACCTTTAGAAAAAATCTTTAGCCCCTACAGAGTTTTTCTAGACTGTTACCTACCTTTGATTCCCAAAGCATGAAACCTGGAGAGATAGCAAAATCTCCAGTGACCTGTTCCCCTCCCCCACAGTCAAACCACAAAGTACTTCTAAGGCAGTAATAAAACAGTGACATCAGGCATTGCTACAATTGGTACTTCTGAAAATCGAGGCATATTTTACAGAAGATTTTTTAACTTCACCTGCACAGAAAGAAGATATCTTCCCAAACATTTGCAGTAGACACTGACCTCAGACCACACGCAGGTAGTTAACATCAATCAACAGGCAGAGACATGATTTAATAACGAGGGCCACTTTCAAAAGCCAAGTCTACACAAATGCCTTTCACTCTTTACTCCTCTGAAAACCCTCTGGGTTAAGGAGACGTTTTGTTAAAGATATGAAAATAAAGAAACATCTTTTATTTACCCCAACGACTCTTGAGGATCTGTTATTATTGTTTTAAGGACAAGAAGGATATGGCAATAGAAAAAGATTATTGTCAAGGGAAGACATTTTATTGGGTAGTGAAGCGTGGGTAAATTATAATAAATGATAACTGAACCTGGTCCTAACTTTGCCACATTAAACCACAGTCATATTAAGACTTAAGGGATTGTGCATCCTACACCCCAAAACATAAAGTAATATCGAAATCTATCTAAAATTATTTCAAGAAATAGTTGCTGCCTATAGTTTTGGGATAAACCCTCTGGCAGATCCACCAACTTTGACCTGTAAACCACTTGACAAAAACCAACGATGCAGGAAAAAATGCAATGTGTAACCCTGTTTCCCACTGTCCCCCCACTAAACGGAATAAAATAGGAAAAGGAGAAACCAAAATAAAGCCAATGCTAGATGCTGAGATAACATTTTCAAAGTGTGCCAGTTGTATATTTAATAAAAGTGGCAATTATATTTGAGTTTCAATTCAGATGGCTCTGTTTCTAGACAATATATATGAATCATTGGTAAAATTTCTCCAAAAATATAACATATGTGAAAATACTTACAGTGGATTTTTTAGAACTATGAAATGAATCTATTATAATAGTTCTGGCCAGTAGCCTCCAAGATGCTACAAAATATAATGACAAGATTGACCTGTGACATATTTACATGGGTAAACACACTTTACCATTGCCACGTGATACCACTGCCACACTTCACCATTGTTATGTTTTCAAAGCAAGTTGTTTTTTTTTAAATCACTGTTGCTCTCAAGATAAATACACATGATAAACAGTAGGGAGATTTCTTTGTGTGTTATTATTTAGCAACCAAATAGGTGACATCTATCCAATGATCTCTCAAAGGCTTCTGTTGTTGTAACAACTAAGATTATCTTCCAGTTTTATCTCCTCACTCAAGGCTTGGTGGCCCAACTAAAATGACAGCGCTGCAGTCCTAGCCTGCTCCTTCAAGTGCAGCAAAGCAGTGAATTCAGTGGAATCCAACAATCACTAAGTATTCAGTTCTGCTTTCTCACTCGTCTCCTTTTATGGGTGAAGACACAGAAATAGTTGACAAATTTTAATGACTTACCCAAGAATATCAGTGTGAATACCCTGGTACAAAATGAGTTGAAGTCATGCCTGAAAACACATTTTTTCCCCAGCCATGCACCAAAAGGAAGTAATTTTTAAATGTGTCTTTGAGATTAAGCTTGAGGAAAGTTGCCAACTTTTTATTTCAAAGGAATTTCCAGCTCATTGCCTCTCATGCCTCTCAACAATTCAGTGGCCCCTGGATCCACTGACTTGGCCACCTCTCCATGGCCCATCCTCTGCTTTACGTCTTCATCCTCCTCCTTTACCTCCTCCAGCCTGGCCTTTGGCACCCAGAAAAATTGCTCCCTTGCATGTGCCTCAGTCCACGCCTGCCCATCTCTACTTCCACATTATTCAGATGGCAAAACCATGACCATGATTAACTACAAGAGAATCCTTAGACTCTCTCCCTACACCACAGCAAATGACACAATCTAGAGAAAAATAAAGAACTACACTGGCTGATTTTGCCTTAAAGATATGACAGTAATCTCAATGTGCTTTCAGTCCTACTCAGTAAATCTTATTATACTTCCTTGGCCAACTTACACTTCTAGAAATGACCCCTTCCTCACACCCATCTGATGATCTTATTTTTCTTAGAAAACAGAGTCAAGCAGAAGATAATCACAGCATCTTCCCATAACTGTGTGCATTCACCTATATGTCTCTGTACAAATCTAGAACACGCAATGCCTTAACTCCAGCTAATGCAGCCAACCCACCACTTGCCCTAGGTCCCATCCCCTCTTGCCTACTTAAGGAGATCCTTCTGTCAATTTCTTTATCTCTACTAAATAATGATCAGCTTTCAAGTGTAATAAAACTCCCATCTTCAAAAAATTAAATTTTCCTGACTTCACATCCTACATAGCTAATCTTCCTTACCTCTCACCCCATAGCAAAAATACCTCAAGAACTGTATGTTCTACTTCTATTTCCTCACCTCTTATTCTCACTTGAACCAGCTTCAATAAAGCTTGTGCCCCCACCCAACCAATGACATGATATTGTCAATGTCACCATGATCTCCATGCTGCTATATCCTTTGTTCAAGTCTCAGTCCAGGTCCTCAACCTCTCAGTAGTATTTTCACAATTATCATTTCTCCTTCCTCCTTGGCACTCTCTTCATGTAGCTGTGGAACACTTCACTTGTCTGACTGTCCTCGCTCCTCAATGGCGGCTCCTTTTCAATCCCCTTCACTGGTTCCTATTCAGCTCTTCAACCCCTAACTGTTGGGAGCATCCCAGATTCAGTTTTTCAACATCTTTTCTCCTCTTGGTACACTCCTTTTGAGAATCTCATCCAGGCCAGGCGCAGTGGCTCGTGCTTGTAACCCCAGCACTTTGGAGGCCAAACAGGCAGATCACTTGAGGCCAGGAGTTCAAGATCAGCCTGGCCAACATGGTAAAACCCTGTCTCTGCTAAAAATACAAAAATTAGCCAGGCGTGGTGTGCACATCTGTAAATCTAAGCTACTTGGAAGCTGAGGCAGGAGAATTGCTTGAACCTGGGCAGCAGAGGTTGCAGTGAGTTGAGATCATGCCACCGCACTCCAGCTAGGGCAACTGAGCAAGACTATGTATCAAAAAAAAAAAAAAACCACTCATCCATTCTCATAGATTCAAATCCACCTATCCATTGAATGACCAACCTCGTATCTCCAGTCCTAACCTTTCCCCCTCAAGTCCAGGCTCATACATGCAATACGCAATGGCCGTCTTCTCTTGAGTAGGTAACAGCATCTTGAACATTCTCCTCATCTGAGAAAATGGCATCATCAGTCAATCAGATGCTCAGGCCAAAGTCCACATCAAATCACAAAGTCCTAATAGCAATATTTTCAAAACATATCCTGAACCCAACACATCTCACAATAACCACACTTGCCAATTGTGTCCCAAACCCCATCATCTCCCATCTGGACTCATGCACAAGTCTCCTTGCTGGTCTCCCTGTTTGTTCTCTTGCCCTCCACAGACTACATTAGTTTCCAACATAAAGCATTAGTTTCCAACATAAAACATGGCTCTCCCATGATCAAAAGCCCAGTGGCTTCTCATCAGATGTAGGGCAGGCCCTGGTTCTGTGACTCCTGACCACATCTCTGGCTTCATCTCCTACCCATCCCTCCTCACTTGCTCACCCTTCTTCCAGCCACACTGGTTTCTTTGCTGTTCTTCAAACATCCTACTACATCCCTGCCTCAAGGTCATTGCAATGGCTATTTATGCCACTTGAAGGATTCTTCCTCGGGGTAGTCACATGGGTTTTCCCCCTGCTTTCTTCAATTTCTTGTTCAAATGTCACCTTCTCAAAGCAGCCTTTCCTGACCACCCTATCTGAAATCTTGCACCTTGTGCTATCTCATTTCTCTGTTTTGTCTTTATAACATTTATCGCTGATGCCATGCTGCAATTTGTTTATTACCCAATTCTCTCACTAAAATGTAAGACACAAAATCAGAGACTGTCTTGTTTCTTGCTGTACCGGCAGCACTGACGGCTATGCCTGGTTTATACCTGATGCCCAGTAAATGCTTGTGGAATGAATTACCAAATAAAGAAGGAATGAATTAGCAATTTCACCAATATTAGCCATGAGTATGTGTTGTCAAGCAGGTTGTCCCCACATACTAAAAAGATAAAGAACTGTTTCGATTAATAGATGCCATCAAAGTAAATCTGTACTGTTATAAATATTTTAATTCCATTTCCTATGCAGATTACAATATAAAAAGAAAAATAACAAATAATGAGTCTTTTTTAAAGGTATCATGCATCCAGTGGCTAATTCGTAGCAAGTCATAATTCCTTGCATAGGTGTTTTGATCAATTGTGATCTGAAAATCTTAGGAAAAAAAAAAGTTATTTCTCCCAGTTGAAACCAGGGTCTCAGGAATACACTCAAAATCTCAATATTATGCTATAATCAGCTTGTCTCTTGTTCAGTAATGTGGCTAAATACAGAGTACAGTTAAGCAGCTGGTTCCTTCTTCATTATGCAAACACATCTTCTCTGCTATATTAAACTGAAAGCTCCCTGAGTGTAAGGACACTTCTCTGATTCCCTACAACAATCAGAATAGGTTAGGTTACACTGGGTATGCCAAATCAGTATCCTTTGGTTGGGATTTTGTTGAGTCCCCCATCCCAACAAAATCCCAACCAAAGGATACTGCTAAAGATATATGTCTAGTACAGGTTGGTAATAATTTGTCTTATCACAGTCAATTAAAGACCCAGAAAACAGAGGCTCCATCTCAACACTTGCTTTCACAATCACTGTGGCAATGGGATGGGAAGATGATGAATCATGCACTGGCTCTTAAAGCTTCCAACACTTTTCTCACATTTCATTAGCCATAGCAAGACACATGGCTTCCATCTACCTTCAGAGGAGGAGGGAAGGTGCAATCCTACAACCTGCCAGAATATTTGCAGCCTTTAGAACTGCCACATTCCCCTTACAGAGTCTTGAATAGTAACTTTTCCATGATAACAAGTGAATATACCCGTTTACCTCTTTCTACCTATCCACATGTTTGAACACACAGATGGCAATCAATGGATAGACCCAAAATCTCTGGAAAGAAGAAATGAAGGAGAAAGTTCATGCTAAAAAAATATTAAAAGCAAAATTAACTACATTACATTTTTTTAGGAGTTCTACCAATAACAACCAAAAGCTTTCATCACCAGGGCCTAACATTTATTTCAGAATAAGACTTCAGTAAGCAAAACACTCCACTGATGCGTCCTTGGCAATGCTTCTGATTTTGTAGGCACTTGGTGTAAGATCTTTCTTGGCTATAATCCAGGTTTAGCTGTACTCAGTCTATTTAAATAAAAACTGGCTCTGACCTCAGACGATTTCAACTTCAGCAAAGCGATTCAGAAGCCAAAGAAACAAGATAAGATTAATAAATAGCTAAAAAGACATTGGTGTCTATACAGAGATTTACATATGATAGACTAGGTACTCGTCATAAGAAAATGACAGTTATGGCAGATAGAATATCTGCAGTATTCCAGTCTTTTATAGCTCAGGTTACATAAAAGCATATGAACCATGGCAAAAAAAAAAAAAGGTGGGAGAGGTGGTGCAGGGGACAGGAATATATTTAAAAAAAAGATTATAAGCAATTATGTAAATGAAGAGTAAATGAATAAATACTTGCAGGGAAATTATTTATATAACTTGCAAAATAACTGTATTACAGAGCTTTTATGTTCTATAAAAACCTGTGAACATTAGCACTCTCCCAGCTCTTGATTGATATGAGATTTTAAATCACCAAAGACCTAATACAAAGGGATTAGATGACTGCTTTTGCTTGAGTCCCTGGCCCAACATCCCCCACGTGGCACCGGACTTTGGCAGGTAGAGAAGAACCTCGATGCATCTTAACAGTCATGCCTCTTCCATCATGGAGACATAGTCGAAGTGCAGCATTTAGGCAAACAAGGAAGTAACTAATTGAACAATACGCACTCCAGCAGAGGTGTCTCAGTCTGTTCCAGCCCAGCTACCATAACAAAATATCATAGACTGCGTGGCTTAAACAACAGAACAGAGTTCTCGAGTGTGCAAAGTCCAAGGTCAAGCTCCGGCAATGTTTGGCTTCTAGGGAGGTTTCTCTTCCTGGCTTGCAGACGGCCTCCTTTCTGCTGAGTCCTTACATGGCCTTTTCTCTGTGTTCACATGGACAGGAAGTACACACTCTCTTCCTCTTGTTATAAGGCCATAAATCCCATCATGAGGGCCTTACTATCATGATCTAATGTAACCTTACCTACCTCCCAAAGGCCTCATCTCCAAATGCCATCACACTGGGGGTTAGGGTTTCAAAGAGAAACCTAGGAAATCACAGGCATTCAGTTCATAACAAGAGGTGACACATGCCTTAAGTGGGTGGCATGAAACACAGACCACTCTCTGGAGTATGTGTTCTAAACAGTATCAGGTTTAAAACACAATATGGTACCTGTTTGAAGTGTCAGGATACCTCACAGTTAAATGAGAGTGGACCAGTCAGGCAAAAACTACCTAATTCAGCTTCTAAAAGAACATGTGACAAGCTATCATTAGACTCCCTCCCAATGTCCCTGCTCTTCTTCCATATTGAACCCTTCCAAATTGCACTGAGAGAAGTTTTAAATGATGGAGCAAACATACTCACACAAGACTTCTAAACAAAGGCATTGTAAAAGCTGAAAAACTACCATCTTGCTCTAGTTACCAAGATCCCTGAGAAAAGAGTATTGAAAATAAGCACAGCAGCTGGGTGCAGTAATTCACACCTATAATCCCAGCACTGTGGGAGGCTGAGATGGATCACTTGAGGTGAGGAGTTCAAGACCAGCCTGGCCAACATGGCAAAACCCCATCTCTACTAAAAATACAAAAATTAGCCAGGTGTGGTGGCACCTGTAGACCCAGCTACTTGGGAGGCTGAGGCACAATAATCGGTTGAACACGAGAGGTGGAGGTTGCAGTGAGCCAAGATTGTGCCACTGTACTCTAGCCTGGGCAATACAGTGAGACTCTGTCTCAAAAAAAAAAAAAAACTACTACTACTACTAATAATAAGTGCAGGTATGAACTGACTAACACAAATTAACAACCTATTTGATGGTAGGTGCTGGGTTAACAGTATTTTTTAGATGTAGTCTAATATTTACAATAATCCATAATAAAGGTAAAGAAACTGAGGCCCAGAAGTGTTAGATAATTGGCACAATATCACACAGTCAAAAGTACCAGTCAGGTTTCAGCCAAAGTTGTGCCTTTAACCACGGACTGGGAAACAATTTCAGGGCCATTCATTAGCTAGTTTGTATCTGTGCAAGCACAAAGTGAACGGCTATTCACTAGCTAGGTCCGCGAGTGAGTTAATCTCTCTGAACTTCAATTTCTTCATCAGTAAAATGGCAGAGAGGCTAGATGACCACTGATTATGTTTCTCTTTCTCAGGTTTTATAACTCTTAAATAACAGTAGACCAAAAACAAACAAAAACCCTTTATATGCCTATTCCACAGAGGCTGTTATAAAGAATAAATACATTAATGGATGTAAAAGACTGTTCTTAATGCTGATAAATAACCATGTGATTTTAGAGTTCTGTCATCATTTTATGACCGGAAAAGGCATCCTCAAGTCTAACCAGCTGTCTTAAAATATTTCACACTGGAAAGAGTGTGGATGAGCGTATACTCCCATTAAAGAAAACTACCTCAGAATGTATGCTCAGTTGGCAGCTATTTTATTGCATCAACTTTAAAACATTTTCTGAAGATGAGTATTCTAGCATAAGTTTTTAAAAATACCCTTGTTGAAGCCTCAGCACATCTGGGGAAACTGAACTGATTGCAGGCACACCTTCTGCAAGCCAATGCCTCTGCTCTGGAAATACTTACATGGAAGAAGACAAGCAAAAAATAAAACCTCATCAACTGACAATATGATAGCCAGCATCACACAGCAGGATAAGCAAACACTTTCACCATGTGGACTTAATGGCAGTCACTCAGATATGTCATTCTTGCATGCAGAGATAGTGTGATCCTGAAGAAGAACTCAGTAGAGAGGCTAGCACATTTTCAAGAGACTTGGAAGGAGTATTTGGAGTTAATCCGGTGTTGATTGCCAAGCCAGATGGAAATTCTACTGAGTGAAATTTTAACTCTCTGAACATCCCGAGAACTTGGAGGAGAGATCATGGGTGGCAGGTCCGTCTCTCGAGCTGCTGACTTTGTACCACCTCTGAGCAGTAAGTAGGAGCACGAAATGACCTGCGAAAGACCCTGCAATTGAGTTATTTGAGAAAAACTCACTGAAATCAAGTCTGCTGGTTTGATAATGAGTTAAAATGAGAACACTTAAAAGAAAGCACTTAAAGGAGGAGATAGGAAAGCAAAACTCCCTAGGAAGTATCTCAGCAGCGAATAGCACCGTGGGAAACAGCAGCGTTGACAGACAGGTAGATACACATCGCATGTCGCCAGCAGAACCAGCGGCTTGCCTGGAGTAAATACACTCAGAAATACCCAGATGGGAAGAGCAAGAGTGTGACCACAGATCCCATGACACCGTTCTTGTAGCAGCTACAGTTACAAACTGGAATACGCCCTTGACATCACAATAGGTAGACATAAATGTGCCTACTGAAGAAAACATTCTTTTTTGAGACTGAGTCTTGCTCTTACCCAGGATGAAGTGCAATGGTGCGATCTTGGCTCACAGCAACCTCCGCCTCCTGGGTTCAAGCGATTTTCCTCCCGCATTATCCCGAGAAAGTGGGATTACAGGGGCCTGCCAACACGCTCAGCTAATTTTTGTATTTTTAGTAGAGACAGGGTTTCACCATGTTGCCCAGGCTGGTCTTGAACTCCTGACCTTAAGTGATCCGCCCATCTCGACCTTCCAAAGAGCTGGGATTATAAGTGTGAGGCACCGTACCAGGCTGCAAACATTCTTAAGAGGAGTGTCTTTACATACAAAAATATTTATCACAAGGCCAACACATGATAACTATGCATTTATTACAGGTAGCATGAAAATTTCTCATAATTATTGAGAGAAATTATGAGGTTTCCGTGGCCAAATACAGACATATACATGATCAAATGTTTCCTTGACAAGCTACCATCTGCTCACAAATGGAATTAAACCTAAAAGTATATTGTGTTTCATGTAAACACATACAGCTGTATTACCGATGGTTGCAGATGTAGTACAATATGAACATGATTAAAAATACATAGGCCAAAGGCCCTAATTTCATGGTAAAGACCTCACTCGGCAAGGAGGGGAGGGTGGCAGGGGAGGGAAACGTGCAATGAATATAAGTTTTCTAAATGTGCACAGAAATACTTCCATCCACTTGTACATCAGTTTAGAAATAATTATTAAGGCTGCATGGAAGTCACTGTCAACTAAAGTCATTGTTTTAGGGTGAAATAAAAACAAAAATATAACATATTTGATCTTTTGCAAGCTCAATTTTTAATAAGAAATTCTCTATGTACAATTTTCTCAGAAAAAATTAATCCATTTCAAAATCAAAATCAAAATATTGAGCCAATAGCAGGCAAGTAGGCATTTTTAGCTTGCCTTTGGTTATCTATGTAGATGGGCATACCACAGAAAGTTACTTATGTTATACATAAGTTAAACACTTTAACCATACAGAAACCCAAATACACAAAGTTGCTATGCTCCTCCCAAATTAGCTAGATGCACTGAATAAGCCATCTATTGCTCTGACTGTCCAGTAGTCCCTTAGCCCCGTATCTAGGGTACATTCCTCCACTTTACAGGAAAACTACTCTTTTCTCTGTTTCCACTATGAAGCTGACAAGCATAGTGGCTCACCATCTGTCCACAGTTACCTGACCCTGGGTCAGGCATGTAACCAAAATGAACCCAAAGCTTTCTACCTTGGAGCTGGGATGGGCAACACACTCACTTTCCAATAGTGAATCTGTGAAGGACAGGGCAGTAATCCTGCCAAAAGCCACATCTGCTACTAAACAGAGGGCAGAAGAGGACACCGTGGTGCAGAGATGGACAGAGGCATGAGATCCCAAATGGAGGGAGGTCCTTGCATCCCAGCTGTATCCTTGCCTGTTCTTGTGACATAAACCAGTAAGTTCCCCTTTGCTTGCTTGGATTGGTGTTCTCTACTTTGCAATCCAAAGTGTCCCAAATAATCAAACCCCACAGGTAAATGGAACTCATACACGTATATCTAAAAGAAAACACTTGCATTTGTTTATAGATCTGTGGAATGAAGCATCCTGTAGAAAACACTAGGCAGCCTCGGACCATGTTCAGAGTGCAACCTACCTGAAAGCTCACAGGAATGAGGTGGATTTGGGTAGGAGATTAAATACAGGTATTAGATACGGGATGAAGGGACTGCTGGACAGAGCAATAGACGGCTTATTCAATGCGTCTGGCTAATTTGGGAGGACCATGGTTTTTACGGTTTTTGATGAGGAGAGAAAGTCATGTCAGATTAAGGAAGAATGTAAGTATAGAGAAGATAACCCACGTTCCAAACCGTGGCACACATTCCTAAATTCTGGGAGCCTTGTCGGAGGCACACTATGAGCAGGGCTGAGAGCTCACAGAGCAAAGGCTAGTCCCCCAGGGGGCTGTGTGACCTGGTGCGGGTTTCTTAACTTCTCTGAGATTCACATCCCCCTCATATGTAAATGAGAATACTACTTACATTGCAGGATTATTATGGGGCCGTTTTTATCCGAAGGTGACTCTAGAACCACCAACATCGTAATCACTTCGCTAGAACACAGACAGATTCCTGGACTCACACCGAGACTTACTGAATCAAAGTCTGCATTCTAAAACAAAACAAAATGCTTCCCAGGTGCTTCTTATGCACACTCAAGTTTGAGATCCACAGTTATAAGAATAAATGTCAAGCATAATTGCTAGTGCATACTAACTTTTATTGAATTTCTACTATTTACTTTTACCAAAAACGAGCACCAAAACAAAACCCAAAACAACTCTCAAAGGCTGCTGAACTTGAAATTAGAGGCAAGAGAATTCTCCAAAATAATGCAAACTTTGTACTTTAGAAATGAAAAAAAGAATAATCAATAATATCAGGCTACCCTGAGCTTATGCTTCTCAAGATTTATATATTTTAAAGCAGCAATTCTCAACCTTGACTGCACATTAGAATAACCTGGGAAGATTTTATTTTTAAAATCCCTATGTTCAAATCTGGGCTCCAAAGAAATCAGAGTCTCTGGAGGTGGAGTCCAGATATTAGCATTTTTTTAATGTCCCAAGGGATTCCACTGTGCAGAGGCAAAGGTTTTCATATTTCTAGTGAGGGTGAGAAAAGCCTGTCAACTACTGTGCAGTGAGACAACTGGGAGAAAAGGTGGGGGCCATCAAACCAAGCGGGCATGATACTTTGTTTTCTAGCCTCTATCTGTGAAGGCAACCACATCTTATTTCCTCCTTTTTTTTTTCTAAGTAATAGATAAAATACTTAAGAAGTCCATCAGTAGATTTAGAAACACAAAACTGGCAAAACTTGATGTCTTAAAATACAAAGAGTTGGTGAAGATGTGAACTGACAGGATCTTTTCTGCACCTCTGGTGGGAGCATAAATGGATATAGCTACACTGGAAGCCCTTTCACATTCTTTTGTAAAGTTGAATGACTTCATACACCACAACACAGCAGTGGTTGCTGTTCTTCCTTTAGATATATACATACATGCAAGGGAAACCTCAGCACATGCATGTCAGGAGACTCAAATGCTTACAAACAGCTCTAGTCATTAATGTAAAAACAGGAAACAGCCTGAATGCCCAATGACACGAGTACTGATAAATCACAGTATTAAGCTATTCTATCACTTATAGAAAAAATGCAGTATAAGTACAAATAAAAATATTACATAGCAATGACAGCATGGATAAATCTTAGTAATATAAAGCTGAGTGGAAAAGCAAGTCTCAAAAGACCGTATAAGACTGTACAAGCCAGGGATGATACCTCTTCATAAAGTTCAAAGTCAGGCAACATGAAACAATGTGTTGCTTACCCATACACGTAGATATGTAGGGGTGAAGCAAGAGGATGATAAACAACATTCAGAATGGTGGTTACCTCTGGTGGCAGAGGGACAGGGAGGTGAAGGAGTAAGATAAAGGAGAATTACAGAGATAGAGGTAAAAGAGAATAATGTTCTAATCCTTAGATTAGGCATTGTGTTCCCAGATTTTCATTTCAAATACAAGTAAAATGAAAGAAGACCATGCATGGACAGTTGGTAGTTTGTCATGAACCAAGAATGGAAGGAAAAGAAACTTCTATCAGTAAAGACAACAGAATCCAGTGCCAATGAGAAAAAAATTCAAGGGACGTTCTAAGATTCCAATTCAAGTCAAATTCTTAGCATGTTAGAATCATCCCATCCTTCAGGTTCCATCTTATTTTAGAAGCAAGAATCTCAAAATTGTCAGGCCAAGATGTAGAACTGTCATCTTCAAGCACAGTGCCTCCTTCACCTTTGCAGCCAAAGATGCCTCTGGTATAGCTAATTGAGTGAACTGTTATCAAAGAAAGAAAAACAAAACAAAAAAACTCCCAAACAATAGCCTCCAAAATTCAATGTATAATTAACAATTCCCAGTTTTTTGAAGCTTATATTCTTTATATTTCTATCATAAATTAATGTAATATAATCTCTGACACAGAAGGAATCCTTCCGTATGATAGTTGTATCAATTGTCTTCATTGTTGGTTGGGAAGGGAAGGATTATTTCACAGTATCCTCAACCTAAAAGATAGTTGATAGGATTTACGGAAATTTCTATTCCCTTCTCACCTCTATTCTTGTGATGTGAAATTAATCTCAACCATTTTGTTTTATCTCAATTTTCACCTTTTAAAACCAAGTGACAGGCTTAGTTCTTTTCCACTAGAAACTTTCGAAAATATGTTTTGACTTCCAGGAAGCATTTGAATACATAAGCATAAGGTCAGCAATTTTGACAAGCAGCAGCCAGATACAGGACAGATCTGTTTAGCATTTGACTCAGCCAGTCTCTTTAAGATCAATTTCGTGGAAGGATTTTGAAGAGAATCTTTCTCCTGCACAACAAGGCTCTTATTAATTTGAAGACAGTGTTCTAGTTTTACCAAAAATAAATTCTTAAACTCCTACTTTGTATGACATAAAATGAAAACACAAAAATAGGTTTGCTGCAGAAACAATAGCCTTTACCATTGGTTCTCAAACTCTGGGGGAGCCCCCAGGAGATTATGCTAAATAAAATGCAGATTTCCAAGGCTTACTACAGAGCTACCGAATCAGACTCTGGAGGGTAAGATCAGGAAGCTGCTTTACTAGCAAGCAGTTCAGGCCATTCTGATGCAAGAGACCCCTAAACAACGCTCCAAAGAAAACATGGGGCTCTAACTTACAATGAAACTCTGAACATGTGCTCTGTCCTGGACATTAGACACATTGGAAGAACGTCTGGGGGGTCTGAAGTTGTATCCACACAACTTGATCCATAAGTTTAAAAACATACTTTGGTGGCCTCTGAGAGTTAATGCACTTACAAAAATGCCTCTGCTTCCTTCCTTACAAACCCTGATAGCAATTTTAGAGGAAAAGTACAGTGATGGACCAGATGTAATCACTTGAACTTGCTATTTAATCACTGTCCAATAGTGGCATTAAAAAAATCCAGTAAGAAAAATTTTTTATGCTAGGGAATCTAATTCTTTGAGATCTTACTATAGATTAAGAAAGTAAGCAGGGAAGATTCTGACTGCTGGTCTGCCCTATTTTTAGTCCATGTGTTAGAATAAGCCTTGTCTACCATGTGGGAACAAGTAGATGCAGAACGAGGCTTCTCATCACTGCAGCAAGAGACTGGGGAGAAGCTGCTCACTAAGTTAATTTGTCTGTATTGATTTCACGAACATTTCTAATCAACATATTATGAGAAGTGAGAGGGGGGGGGATGAGAGTAAGGACCTCCTACCATTTACACTCATTCTAGTTATCCATTATTAAACTCCTGTATAGGTTTTTGATAAAATGGAACATTAACATGTTCTATGTTAAGTATCAAATGAACTGAGAATATCTGTTGTCCATATATTATGACAAGATCACAACACTATTTGATTAAAACGTATATACCAGGAGGCTTTTTTGGGGGGTATAAACAAAATGTGCTCTTCTGCCTTAGATGTAAGTCCAAAGACTTTTTTTTCCAAGTCTCTAGAGCTGGAAAAGCTGTTTGCGATGCCCAAAGCCTGTCTTCCTCGGTCCCCTGCATGCCTCCTTTCTATTTACCATCCCACCTGACACTGGCACAGGTACCTAGCAGATCTTTTGCCCTCCACCTTAGTTTCCCGCAGAGAGAGCAAATCATCCCCCTAGAATTTCTGAGATAGACAGACTAGAAGCTATAGAGGCAGGAAGGATGTTAGGATTGCGTGAAGCAGAATGAGTCCATAAATGTGTTTTGTATTTTTTGGTCAGGTTGCTCTGTTTTACTAAGTTGGGAAAATCAGCAGCCTTAGTTCTCAGTGACTTCGTGATGAGAACAGAAGTTATAGCTCACATACTAAAAGTCGTGACAGTAACTCCTGATAATACTTTTATCTCAAAGTTTTCAATTCATGGGCGTTTACAATGAGAAGGTGTCACAGAAATAAAACTTTTCCTTCCTTCTACAAGGAAGTGATTAACACCTATGATTAGGATAACGTATCTGCCCCCTTTCACCTCCACACACACCCTATTCCCAACAGCCCTGTCTTTCAAGTTTCCTTTGCAGGTGCAAACTTTTAAATATGGTTTATTTTTGTACTTTAAATTATACCATAGGTTATTGTAACTTTCAAAGTACTAATATTTTTTGCCTTATTCTTTAATTCTTTCATCTTCTAACAGTTTTTGCTTTACCAATTTCAGTGCTAAGTTTCCATATGTAAAGAACCATTGCTATATAATTTCTTGGTGGATTCTAACCCTTACCATTACAAAATATCACCTTTTGTCCACTTAAAGCTTTTTGCCTAACTTGCCTCCATGCTAATAGTGCCAGCCCTGTTTTCTTTTTGCTTGTGCTTGTCTAGAATCGGTTCCCATCTATTTATTGTCCAAATGGTACCATTTTGTTCAGGTGCTTTCCTTGAAAACAATGTGGAAGCAGGCGGATTTTGCTTTTTGGTTTTTTTTTCCACTGCATTTGAGACTGTGTCTTCTCCTAGGGAAATGTAACAAAGTTTTGCTAGTGTACTTGTTAATCAAAGTTTCTTATAAATCATCTGATCACCTTTTTGTGTGTGTACATGGTTTTAAAAAACAGAATTAAATAAGGACATAATATGAAAAGTATGAGCTTGCCTTACTCCCATATGCCTCTACAGACTTTAAGCAATCCACAGTTGCCCCGTCAGTATACTTGGGAGATTGGTTCCAGGACCTGTTGCATATACCAAAATCCAGGCATGCTCAAGTCCCGCAGTCCACCTGCAGAACCTGTATATGTGCAAAGTCAGCCCTCCGTATATGCAGGATTTACATCCTGGGAATACTGTATTTTTAACTCACATTTGGTTTAAAAAAGACTGGGATATAAGTGGACTCCTGAATTCAAACCCGTGGCGTTCAAGGATCAGCCGTGTATTGATTCCCTGCTATATGAGAAAACAATTTTGAGACACGGTATCTCCTTTCCCCTCTGTCCTCTTCAGATATATAACCTATTATTTGTTACCTTAATCATGTAATCATATTCCTAAATCTCTATTTCTCTATGTATCAAAACTGAAGAGTACCATTTCAACCATCCACTATGAAACAGAAGAAAAAATATGCTCTTATACTCCATTCCAACTGGAGCCACCCTCTCTTATATTTTATCACCTATAATAGGCATTATTTTACAACATCAAGTCTTAGAAAATTTCCATTTTGTTTGGTGAACATAATTTATCTTCCATGCTTTGCACAAAGGTTAATTATGAAAAATGAAAACTAATAAAATATTCCCTGTATTACAATGAGGTAAATATTTTCACTCAGTGCAGTTCCACATGGTGAAACTAAATCAGTTAAAGGAGATCTAGTCCTTTGCCACCATACTAGCTGGAAGCATCAAGTTCCAATGTATCCTTTCTCTTCTTTTTTCTTATATATTATCCATTATGCAGAATTCTGTCACATTTCAGTTTACCTCATATTAAATTGAGACTTCATTTGCAAATTTCTGTTTTTCCAAGACTTTCTAATCGCCTTTTTCCTTGTTGACAGAAAGACAAGTTTACTGTCAAGTTAAGAAAACTTGTCTTTACTGCATCAAGATCATCTAGCTGGTCACTTTAGGATAAGTCTAGTGTTCTTTATATGTATATATTTAGTGTCACTGTTTTGTTTGGTTTTGGTTGTTATATTTTCTACTTTCCTACTTTCTTAAATTGCTTTTGATATACAGCATATCTTCAAAAAAACGTTTTAGAGACTATACATGGTAGATAAAATTACAAGTGCTTTCCAGTCTGAAAAGCAGGGATGAGTCAACAGAAGGCTTCCGGTTCAGAGTTTCAAGAACAGAAACCCATCAGCAAATAAGGCAGATGTCTGCAAGAAGACGTCAGAGGCAGAGCTTCAACGACTGTTCACTGCGCTCATTAGGGGATTCTAAGGGTGAATGCCGCAGCCAGCCACTCTGTGTGGGCTGCTGGCCGTGACATGTCCACACCCATTTGTTTGCTTCTGTCTGATTGCTTCTGACTCACCCACTCTTTCTCTGTCTACGGATGGGATCTCAGTGCATCTGCAAAAGATGAGTGATTTTTGCCGATAGAAAGCAATAAGCATAAAGGTAGACATCACGTTTTTGCTGAGCTTTCCCAACACCTTGACTTGTGGCTTGAAGCCCTTGGTTTTTATCAATGCCCCTGTTAAGGACAAGTAAAGCCTGGGGCCGATGCCATGACCAGCTCTTCTGTGTTCCAAAAGGGGACAGTTTCCACATTAAAATCCTTCAACTTGCCATTTCCTACTCCCATAGTCCTCCTGCTATTACTAGAAAGTTTTCCAAGGTTTTGTTGAGAAAACAATTCTATTTATTTCTAAGGATGAACCATGAAAGCAGGAGTTCAAGGCTTTCTGTGTTTTGAAATCAGAACAACTCAACACAAATACATGCTTAAGAAAAATTCTTCCACTGTTAGATCTTTCTCTTCTCTCTACTTTCCAACTGAAAAGGTTCCAACTGACTTTCAATTATGGCCAAAATGTTTAAATGCCTGGGAATTAACTCTGGGAAATTGTTTACAAATCATCATAATAAAAGTAATGCTATTCTCTTAATATGAATAGACAACATGAAATGCAATAGTTGCACAGAACCTGTGAGATGAACAGGGTCAGAACTTATCTCTGGGTGATGGGATTATGGTGGTTTTTGTTATTTTTAAGCTCCTGTTTTTTAAAAAATTGCTGCAATTGCTATGTACTGTTAGTGAAATCTAAAAGTTTAAAAAATAGAATAGAAATAATTATGGTTTTGGTTTATTATTGTAGAGATTAAGGAAATAATTTCACCTCTCTATTTTCTGTTTAAGAAAAAAAATCTGCAAAAATAAAGTGTCCCTCTAACCAAGGGCAGTCTATATTTTAAGAAAGCTAACCTACTATTTCCCAAAGCCTGTAAGAACCACTGATAAGAGCATTGATTGCCTGGAAACTTCTAAATACCTGATGGAAAGCACCACAATCATAAATTTCCATTCTGATTCAAAAGGAAAATCAACCCAGAAGAGTCCTTCATTTCATACTGCCTCATGATTTCTCTTTCTGTTGAATTGCGAAGGGAGACAGAAAGCAGTAGGGTGCATGGGAAAATGGAAAGGAGAATCAGTACTAGAAGGAGGCAGCATGGACTCTCACCTCTGGCAGAGAAAAGACTTAAAAGAGTTTTGATACCTGGAGAAGTAAGTTAAAGGACTCACTGATTCAGATAACCTTGGAAAAATTCTAAGAAAAAATTTGTGGTTCTGAAGCTTGATAGAAACTCAAGTTTACAGTATGATTTGGTAACCCTGTTAAAGTCAAAACATTTAAAGATGGAAGATAATAAAACAAAACAAAAAAAATATGGATGGTAATTAAGCTATCATTTACCCTTACACACACTGACTACCCGTTCAGAAGTATGGCTGCATAGGAAAAGTCTGAATCCACAGTCTCTCTGATTCCATTCACTTTGCCTGGGAAACTTCTGGTTTGGTGGAACGGAAGATCCTCATCCAGGTACCATGTGGTAGTTTACCTCCATGGTGGGCATCATACACTTAAGGCAATGCCCCCATCTGAGGTTTGTCAGGAGTTCAAGACCAGCCTGGCCAACATGGTGAAACCCCGTTTCTACTAAAAAAAAAAAAAAAATTCACCAGGTATGGTGGCACGTGCCTGTAATTTCAGCTACTTGGGAGGCTGAGGCATGAGAATTGCTTGAACCCGGGAGGTGGAGGTTGCAGTAAGCCACGATTGCACCACTGCACTCCACAGCAAGACTCTGTCTCAAAAAAAGAAAGAAAGAAAGAAAGAAAAATAAATGAAGTTTGTAAATTCAAACCATGATGTGGAGGCAAAAGTCAACTATTACATTTAGATAAAGCTACCAGTCACTGTTAATGCCACATCTATTAGGCATTATTTCAAGAACTGCAGACTCACATAAGAAAGCAAGCTTTGTCCCAGCCTGTGTTCCCAGTCACTGCTTACCTTCCCCTGGGCCCCATTCTCTCAGTGGTCACCTGCCTGGCTAATCAATCTAATAAAGTGTGTCTGTATGATGGAGCTGATGAACGTTACTAGCTAGAACAGGACGTTTCACCAGCTTCACTATAGCCATTGAACCTTCAGTGTCTTCACGGGAAAGAAGGGATAATCCCTCTCAGATACATTGTGGGGATTAAACAATAATAACACATAAAAAGCCCTTAGTTGAGGGTCTGGCGGACAGTAAGCACTCACTAGATAATAACCATTTCAGTTACTCATTCCGGAAACAACACTGTTTAATCATGGGCTTCTGTAGCTTAACCACCCAAAGCAGCTAGGAGAAAATTCCAGATGAGACTATCTAGAAGATTGTCAGTCCACTTGGGAACTCCAGAGTAGACTGTCATCTGGAGCCATCACCGTGCTCAGCATGCATGACGTTGTGTCACGTGAATGGCTGCCTACTCAAGTTACTGCCCAAACTGGAATTTTGTGTAGAAGCATCTACTGTAAAGAAAATGGAGACTTACTATGTGTCCAGGCATTAGCCCTGGTGCATTTTTCAGACACTGGATCATCTAACAAAATCAGAGGGCCACAAAAGCCTAGGCAAATAAAGGTGTTGTTATGCGAAGTCAATTTTTACTAGTTATCAATACCGGAAGGCTGTGAGTTTTTCAGTACAGCTGAAAATAAATGTGTCTTCAATAGAGGAAATAAATTTCTTGCCATGTTGGTACTCGAAGAGCCATATCCTATATGACATTTGCCCTAGAATCCTGCTATCAGCTGGAAACTTCTGAAGTTATAATATCTGAAAAGTATAGCCATTAAGGGATATTTTTAATGCTAGCATAACTGTTTTTAGTGAGGGATGAGATAAGATGAAAGAATAAGCAGAGGAGGAGGAAGAAAAGAAGGAGGAAGAGTTGAGGGAGGAGGAAGGGGAAAGGAGGGGGAGGAAGAAAAGGAGAGGGAGGAGAAGAAAGGAGAGGGAGGAGGAAGAAAAGGAGAGGGAGGAGGAAGAAGAGGATGAAGGAATAAATAGAAGAACAGGAAAAACAGAAGGAGGAAGGGTTGGGGAGGAGGAAGGGGAGAAGGGGGAGGAGGAGGAGGAAGGAGAGGAGGGGGAGGAAGCAGAGGAGGGGGAGGAAGCAGAGGAAGGGGAGGAGGAGCAACTATTCACTTTCACACACACTGGTTCCTTTCAATCTCCTCTTACTACATTGATCAAAATAAGATACTTACTCTTAAAAAACAAAATGAAAACCCTGAGTTGGATTCTAGATTCTGCCCCTACTGATGTAATTACAAGCCATGTAGATGTTGTATAATTAGAGAATTAATTTTAGAAATAAAATGTTTCAGGCTGCCAAACATAAGATTAAAATAGACATTGGACATGGGAGTTTAAAAAGCAATGAAAATAAAATGAGAGGTGTGTGTATGTGTCATGCTTAAAAGTTCAAAACAGAAATTTCAACATTAAAGCCATAATAAGATTTTAAAAAACACACACACAACAACAAAATTCAAGGAGTACATTTCTCCCTAACACTAGCCTGGTAATTTGGCAGCAGGGGAGATGCTCCTAGGGAGAAAAATGACTTTAATGCTTTGACCTCCATTAGGAGGATGGATGACGTCAGGGAGCCTTTGGTGAAGAAAAGGATAGACTCAAGAAGACCTCCGAGGACTTCACTAACACCAAACTTTTAGGAACCTAAATTTCTCAATACCTCCACACACATCCTACCACACACACTCACAAGGGCATACATACCACACATTCTAGGATATACCCTAGAACCAGAGGCACCATAGATTAAGATGGCAGCACTTGCTTTTGTTAGGACAACAAGACCTCTGAGAATACATCAAGGTACTGCCTAACTCTGCTGCGAGTTGCCTCTGCCATCTTGCTTCTATCTTGGTTTCTACTCATCTGGTCTCTTACAACCTCAGCTGACGTGAACTCTCCTTTATTAACATATAAAAGTAAGCGATGCCAAGAAACTTGACAGATAATAGCCCTCAGGCAAGATAGTACAAAGTCCCAAAAGGTAACCAGAGACAGTAAAGTGGGAACCAAAGAAACTGTGAAATAGTGGAGGAGGATGGCAAGGACCCATGAGTAAACACAACACAAACATAAAATAAGGGGGAAAAACAGAGGATGCAAGACAAGGGTTTAAGTTTGGGAACAGAAGCGAGGAAGAAGAATAGGATGCATCAGAGCCACCATGAATAGTTTCCCTTAGAGTTATTCAAGATGGCAGCCTTAATTGGAATCCATAAGAGTGAAGGAAGAACAGATTCCCTCTGTGTTTTAAGGGAAATTCTAGCAGCTAAAACATAGAAATCTAAGATATGGTGAGGAGACCAAACTTTCTAGACTGAGAGCCTGAGACATACCAGCTTGGCCATGTGAGCCAAGTCATATCCCACAATGTTGAATCCATGGCTCTCCTGCACCCTTCTTTGTTCCACTGCCCCCAGAGCTTCCCCAGAATGCAGGTGGTGCCACACTTCTGTATCTTTGTGCAGGTAGTACCTCCCATCAAGAACGCATTTCCGTCATTGGGATTCTGGACTTCTTTCAATTTAGCTCACAAGTTCGCTCCTGTAGGAAGACGTTTCTTGTCTCCATCACCCATGTCCAGCTGACTGTGCTATTCCACAGGTCCCTGTGGTATACTCTCCTACCATATTATCTGCTGTACATGTGAGCTGGTCTCTTTTTCTATATTAAATTGTGAACTACCCAATACAAGGGATGGTCAAGTAACAGGAATTTGGGAAATTGTTGAGACCTGCAGTGTTCTGGCACTGTTCTCAACGCTGGAGAGACTGTGTGAATAAGACAAAGTCCTTGCCTCAAGGCGCAATGAACACACACATAAAATCACACTAGGCAGTGATAAACAAAGACCATAAAGAAAAATGAAGCCATGTAAGGGATGGGGAATGTTAGCTAGGTGGGGACCGGGGGAGGAAGGAAGTTCTGGACAGGGTGATCAGAAAAGGCCTCTCTTAGAAGATGACATTTGAAGAGTCATTCCAAAAACATAGACACTCAGAAAAAATAAGGAGAAAATGTTAATCATAAGATTTCTTCTTAGGGAGACTTAATGTATTTGTTTGGAAGAAATGTCTTGGTAAGCCAGTTTGGGATATAAGATGGGAATTCCAAAGGCCTGACTCAGAATGCTGGAAAGGAGTTGGTTTGCTTCTAAAGGATGGTGGGAGGGAGAGACAGAGGAAGAAGAGACAGGCCCAGCAGTAAGGGGTTCAATTCTCTGTGTCAACTGCCCCAGCTGTTAGTAAAGTCCCTGAAACCAAGAAATGCTTGGTGGGCACACAAGAGAATCACAAAGAGCACAGTGGTTGTGGGAGCCTGAGGGTCAGGCAAACGCTGTCTAGGACTCAGCACCAGTTGGTGGGGGAGCAGACAGCCCAGCGGCAGGTCTAGAGATTACGCTGAAGATCAGAAAGAAGCAGAGAAACGTGAACAGAGGGTCAAAAAAGGGTCAGCCCTGCCCAGCAGCTCCTACAAGGATGATTACCAAATTTAAACAGAATCACTGTGTCTGCATAATGGTTTGTGACCCTGAGTATGTATCCCTAGTTACCCTTAATGATCTATGATTTAACTACAGACAGTGTGTGCCAGAAACTTCTCCTGATGTACAATCAAACTCTGACTACAAATAATAAGCAACATGTGCTGTGTACCTCCAAAGCACCTCCAACCCATACAAGACACCTAAAAGGTTTTAAGAAAAATGGGATTCTGATAAGTTACATAAATTCCACAAGATCACACACAATTCAAATCCAGAACTTTCTGAATTCAAATCCATGATCTTTCTTCAACACTGAGCCAACCAATGTGTATGCATGTACATGTATGTGGATATGTGTATATGTATATGTGTGCACCACTTCTCAAAGCAAGTTGCCTGGTCCAGAACTGAAGTAGCAGACAAGAGCCTAAGGAACCTGAAAATAAAAACATTCTGGTTTGGGCACAGGGCTAAAGTCTTGAGGGAAAGAAAGTTAAGGAGGTCAGTGCCCTAGGCATAGTGTCCCATGATGAATCATTCCACCTACTTCCTACCACCACCATCACCACCTGGAACCTAGCTATAACTTTCACTTCCTCTTCCTCCATTCTCCTGTTCAATCACTATCCTCTAGCTTGTCCTCCTTTGGCCTTCTGTCTCTCCAGCACACCAAATCTATTCCTTTTGCTGTTTCTCCTGCTGGCAACAATCTTCCCCCTGACCTTGCCTCCTCTGCATTAACCACGTGACTCAGAAGCAGCCTCTCGGGGCCACCTTCCCTAGTGACCACTGATTGAGAAGCACCCATCCCAAGTCACTCTCTACTACATTACCCTTTTCTTTATCTTCTGGTTAGCTCTAATCAAAATTATATATTTATTTTTCCCTCCTCCCCACCCCTCCCTCTGACCAACATACAAACTAGAGTATATGCTGCCAGACTTATGCAAAAATGTCTCATTTCCTGCCCTCTCCCTAGCAGGTGGCATAGTGCCTGACACAGGGTAGATGCTCAAAAGCTACTTGAATTTATACCTACTGAGACTCCCCTTTCAAAGAGTACAGTATGGAAAGGAGAGATGAAAGAGTAACTTCACAGCAGAGCAATCAAACGCTCCCTCAGCCAGGTGATCAAGATCAACATCAACAGGGATAAGTCATGTTAATAGCACGTACCCTTGATATGATGTGACCAGAATGGCACTTTACCTCTGCGATCCGCCCTACCAAAAACCCGGAAGCCCAGTCTCATTGTGGGAAAAGCATCAAACAAATGGCAATTGAAGGATATTTCACAAAATACCACGAAGAAGTACTCCTCAAAACCATTAAGGTAATCAAAAACAAGGAACGCCCCAGACACCAACACAGCCAGAAGGAGGCCAAGGAGTCATGACAA
This sequence comes from Ateles fusciceps, assembly GCA_036589455.1. Taxonomy (NCBI): domain Eukaryota; kingdom Metazoa; phylum Chordata; class Mammalia; order Primates; family Atelidae; genus Ateles; species Ateles fusciceps. Next base: position 4,630,268 of record JAZHEH010000228.1, on the reverse strand, counting down.
CGAAATGTAATGTGGTATTCTGGATGGGATCCTGAAACTTGAAAAGAGCATTAGATAAAACGAAGAAATCCCAGTAGAGTGTGGGCTTCTGCTTATAATTTATCAATATTGGCTCCCTAATTGTGACAAATGTATCATACTAATGTAAGGTAGCAGTAATAGTGGAAGCTGGGTATGGGGTAAATGAGAATTCTTTGTACTATCTTTAAAACTTTTCTGTAAATCTAAAAATATCCTAAAATAAAAAGTTGGGCCAAGAGCAGTGGCTCGCACCTGTAATCCCAGCACTTTGGGAAACTGAGGCGAGAGGATCTCTTAAGGGCAGGAGTTAGAGAACAGCCTGGGTAACAAAGCAAACCCTGTCTCTACAAAATAAGATAAAGCATTTATTTTTAAAAAGGCAATAGAGATTTTTATCATTTGACTTATTAATACCATGACAATTACTACCATATTCTTATAGAGGATTAATGTAGCTCTGACCAAAGTCCCACCAGAATTGCTTTGGGCAGGAACAGATTTGAAGAGATGACAAAATAACCACATTTATCTGGGTTCATATTTAGTGGAGAATATAAATTTTTTAAAAAGTTAACAAGGAAAATTTTATCCTGCCTCATAACAAAAAGTATCATAAAGAATAAAAATTAAAACGGTATGGCTCAGGTGCACAATAACATACAAAAAAAAAAAAAAAAAAAAAAAAAAAGTTCAAAAGCCTGAGAATCAGAGGAGTCAACAATGTAACTCTTACTCCAAGGTCAGCGGCCTAAGAAACGGGAACTGCAGGTACAAGATCCAGGATCCCAAGGATGGAGAACCTGGAGTTTTTTTGTTGTTTTTTTTTTTAAGATGGAAGGAGTCTGGCTCTGTCACCCAGGCTGGAGTGCAGTGGCATGATCTCAGTTCACTGCAACCTCTGCCTCCAGGGTTCAAGTGATTCTCCTGCCTCAGCCTCCCGAGTAGCTGGGATTACAGGAGCCCACCACCACGCCCAGTTTATTTTTTTTTCATTTTTAGTAGAGACAGGGTTTCACCATGTTGGCCAGGCTGGTTTCAAACTCCTGTCCTCAAGTGATCCGCCCATCTTGGTCTCCCAGAGTGCTGGGATTACAGGCGTGAGCCACTGCGCAGCTGAAAACCTGCAGTTCTCATGCTCAAGATCAGAGGCTGATGAGCCTCTCAGCTCTGGAAGAGGGGACAGAAGGAAAGGAGAGGAAGGAAGGAGCAGGAAGAGAGAGGGGGAGAGAAAGAGAAAAAGAGAATTCATCTTTCCTCTGCCTTCTTCTTGTATCTGGGACCTCAGCTGATTGAATGGTGTCTGTCAATATTGGGGCAGGGCAGATCTTTCTTACTCACTCCACTGATTCAAATGCCAATCTCTTCCAGAAATACTCTGATAGACATACCCAGAAATAATGCTTTTCCAGCTATCTGGAGTATTCCTTTCTTCAGTCTCCACACTGCAACCTCTGCCTCCCAGGTTCAAGCAATTCTCCTGCCTCAGCCTCCCGAGTAGTTGGGATTACAGGTGCATACCACCATGCCCCGCTAATTTTTTGTAGGAAGGAGCAGCAGCAGTGATCTTCCAAGAACTGTGGAATAATTGCAGATGTGCAACATGTGCTTAATTGAATATCAGAAAGGGAAGAAAGAACGAAGCAAAAGAAATTTTGAAGTAATAATGACCAAGAATTTTCCAAAATAAATGACAGACACCAAAATAACAATCTAGGAAGCTTAGAGACCACCACTAAGCCGAATAAATGTCAAGAATACCATTACCTAGGCTATCACGTTTATACTGCTGAAAACCAAAGTCAATTTAGAAGTTTTGAAAGAAGCCAAAAGGAGGGAAACACCTCATCTATAGAGGATAAAAGTTGCAGCAGGCATTTTCTTAGGAACTATGCAAGAAGACAGTGGAGAAAAATATTTAATGTGTTGAATGGGGGGGAACCCACCAACTTAGATTTCTATATTCAGCAAAGTTATCCTTTAAAAGTGAAGAAAAAATAAAGACTTTTTCATACAAACAAAAACTGAGGGCATTTATTGCCAGCAAATTTGCCCTTCAAAAAATGTTTAAAAAGATTATTCATGGAGAAGGAAAATAGTATAGTCAGAAACTTGTCTATATATATAGAAAATTTAAAATCTAGGTGAAAATTTATCTAATATCTGGATGGGGTGTGACTGCAGGCAAAATAGCAAAGGAAAAAAGTTACTAAAGAAAATTGTACATATTTGACTAAATAAAAGTTTTCAACCCACAAGAGCATAAGACAAATAAAAGCTATACAGACCACAAATCAGGGGAAAATATTTACCACAAATCTTAAAAAGGATTAACACTCTTAATAAATAAAGAGTAAAAACTAATTGAAAGGGACATTTCCAATATCACAATAGAGAAAAGGGTAAAAGGGATAAGAATACATAAGCCACAGAAGCAGAACAATTAAAGTTCAAAGAAATATAAATAAAATTTTATCTATCAAGTCAGCTAAAATTTTTAATAGACAATATTCAAGAGAAACAAAAGGAATGTAAGAGTCACCATCACACTTTTTCAAAGTAACTGGCAAAGGCAGAAAAAGTTCTAAAATCAGTTATGTCCACACTCTTCTTTGACCTAGAAATTCCATCTCCAGAATCTAGCTGAAGAAAATAGGATATTTTAAAATCATATAAAATATTTCTACAAACATTTTCATGGCCCCATATTTATAACCTCCCAAAATAGAAATATGAGAAATGATTACATCGTCAAATGAGGTATACTACAGCAATATATTAGGATAATATGTAGACATTTGAAAACCACTAAATGCTTAACATGAAAGAAAGTTTATTATATAAAGCCTGGTGATTGGAGAGCAAACAGATCTGTGTACAGAGAACATTTAAATATACATAATTTTGAATACATTATACAGATACATACAAAATGTAAATAAAATATTCCAGAATGGTAACAGTAATTACCCATGTTGAATGAATTGCAGATGATTTTCATAGATAGTCTACTGAGCATTCATCAGGTTCATGATTAGAAAAGTATTGGAGGCTGGGCACAGTGGCTCATGCCTGTAATCCCAGCACTTTGGGAGGTTGAGACAGGAGGATCATATGAGGTCAGGAGTTTAAGACCAGCCTGGCCAACATGGTGAAACCCCATCTCTACTAAAAATACAAAAAATTAGCCGGGCATGGTGGCATGCACCTGTAATTCCAGCTACTTGGGAGGCTGAGGCAGGAGAATTGCTTGAACCTGGGAGGCAGAGGTTGCAGTGAGCCAAGACTGCGCCACTGCCCTATAGCATAGGCAACAGAGTAAGACTCCATGTCAAAAAAAAAAAAAAAAAAAAAGCAATAAATTCCTTCAGATTTTAAAGTTTCAAAAGTATGTTACTACAATCTCTATTCTAGCAGCATTTTACATTTTTATAATGTAGCAGGAGTACTTCCATTAGTGATAGAAACAGATATGAAACCTTATCTACTGACTCCCCCAATACAATGATATTTCTACTGTCATACATTGATAAGTGTAAAATTTGATCTTCCTGGGAGGTGATATAAGCAAGATTACAAAACAGGAAACCCCAGATCTCATTCCCTGCCCACCCCCCCACAGACTTACCAACAATATATGGTCCAAAAAGCCTTTATAAGACCTACAGAAACCAGTTATGAAGCACAGTACCCCTAGGCAAATGCAAAGTGAAAAACAGTAGAATGAAACAGGTAAGAAAAGCCATTTTATTTTGCTATTCTTAGCCTTTTCCCAGGCTGGCACAGCTCAATGAACTGGGAGAAAACGACCTATTCAGAGCTTCTCCTTTGGGAGGGAAAATGGAAGAGTGAATGCATATCCAGTGTTCCGGTTTTTCAGGGGGCTGCCTGAGAGACTAGTTCTGTTTTGCTTAATGCAGGCTATAATGGGAAACTGGCTTACTTTGGACACCTGGGGGCTACAGAGAACAAAAGAACTTGATGGTTTATTGCTGTACCTCTGGCCTACTGTAGAGTGTCACCAGAGAGAGCAGGAGATCACAAACTCTTGAAAAAGAAATTAGCAAACTTCTCTAATTGGGAAATTACATGCAAGCCCAGACAAGACATCTCCAGAGAAGGTTTCAGAGACCCTCAGAATCTCTAGCCAGGCTGACTGGTAAAGGTCTTACCCTATACAAAGCCAGTCCATGAAGACCGGAAGAGCTAGTTTTTTTTTCAAATGCCCAAATCCCAGCAAAAATCAATGCATATGAAGAATCAGGGGAACATGGCCCAATCAAAGGAATAAAATAAATCTCCAAAAGTAGACCAGAAAAACAGGTATCTATAAATTACCTGACATAAGATCCAAAATAACCATCTTAAAGAAGTTCACAGAGCTAAATGGGTACACAGAAAACCAAACAACCAAAAATAACTCCCCTACCACAAAAGAAAGTGAACAATGAATAAAATGATAATATAAACATGTAGAAACTATTTAAAAAAAAAAAAACTTATTGAAATTCTTGAGCTGAAGAATACAGTAACTGACTTGGAAAATTCACTAGAGGAGTTTAATAAGACACTTGATCAAGAGCAAGAAAGAATGAATGAATTTGAAGCCAGGTCATTTGAAATTTTCTAGTTAAAGTCAAAAAAGAAAGAAAGGAAGAAACACCATTGAGCAGATCAATATACACATCATCAGAGTACCTGAAAGAGAAGAGCAAGAGAAAGAAGAAATTAATGACTGAAAACTTCACAAATCTAGAGGGAAAAAGAATATCTAAATTCAAGAAAGTCAATAGACTCCAATTAGGATGAATCTAAAGAGCCTAAACTGAAGCACATTATAATTAAATTGTCAAAATCAAAAACAAAGAGATAATCATGAAAACATCAAGAGAAAAGTGAGTCATCATGTACATGAAATCTTCCATAAGATTAGTGGCAGATTTCTCAGCAGAAATTTTGTAGGCCAGAAGGAAGTGAGATAATATATGCGACATGCTAAAAGAAAACAAAAAAGCCAACTCAAAATACTATGGCCATAAAAGATGTCACTCAAAAATGAAGGAGAAATAAAGACTTTCCCAAATAACTAAAGGCTGGGAGAGTTCATCCCCACTAGACTTGCCTTACAGGAAATGCTAAAGGGAGTCCTTCGAATGAAAGGATGTAAGATAACAATATGAAAGCCTATTAAAATATAAAGCTCCCTGGGAAAGGTAAATACATAGAAAAATACAGAATCCTATAATACTATACCGGTAGGTCATATGTCATTTTAAATTCTGGTATAGAATTTAAAAAATAGAAGCTTATAAAAAAACTAAAATTATAAAACCATATAAATGGATATGCAATATAAAAACATGCAGTTTGAAAGACTGGTAACATAAAGTAGGAGGGGGGATGTAAAGGAATTTTATATGTGATTAAAGTTAGGTAGTTAACAGTTTAAAATAGATTGTTATAACTATAAGATGTTTTTTGTAATCTCCATGGCAACCACAAAGAAAATACCTATAGAAGACATATAAAAGAAAATGAGAAGGGAATTAAAGCATGTCATCACACACACACACACACACACACACAAAAATCAATGAAACACAAAAGAAGGCAGCTAATAAAAAAGGAAAAGAGGGATAGACAGGTACAACACATACAGAATACAGTTAACAAAATGACAACAGTAAGTCCTTCCCAATCAGTAATTACTTCAATGAAAATGGATTAAACTCCTCAATCAAAAGACAGAGTGGCTGAAGGGATTTAAAAACAAGACCTCACCATATGCTGTATATAAGAGATTCCCTTTAGATGTAACGTCACACATAAGCTGAAATGAAAGCATGGAGAAAGATATTCCATGCACATGATTACCAAAAGAAAACAGAGGTAGCTATGCCAATATCAGACAAAATAGATTTTAAGTTAAAACTGTCAGAAGAAACAAAAAAGGACATTATACAACGATTCCCAACTCATAGGGAAGATACAATAAGTATAAACATGAGCCCCTTTCAGGATATATATCCCCTCCTATAAACTATCATCAGAGATTATTACAAATACCTCTATGCAAATAAACCATAAATCTAGAAGAAATTGATAAATTTCTGGACACTTACACCCTCCAAAGACTATGCCAGGAAGAAGTTGAAACCTTGAATAGACCAATAACAAGGTCTGAAGTTGAGGCAGCAATCAATAGGCTATCAACCAAAAAAAGTCCAGGACCAGATGGGTTCATAGCCAAATTCTGCCAGAGATACAAAGAGGAGATAGTACCATCCCTTCTGAAACTATTCCAAACAACACAAAAGAGGGAATCCTCCCTAACTCAATTTATGAGACCAACATCATCCTGATACCAAAACCTGGCAGAGATACAACTAAAAAAGAAAATTTGAGACCAATATCCATGATGAACATTGATGAAAAAATCTTCAATAAAATACTGGCAAACTGATCCAACAGCACATTAAAAAGCTTATCCATTACAATCAAGTAGGCTTCATCCCTGGGATGCAAGGCTGGTTCAACATCCACAAATCTATAAATGTAATCCAACACATAAACAGAACCAAAGACAAAAACCACGATTATCTCAACTGATGCAGAGAAGGCCTTTGACAAAATTCAACAGCACTTTATGCTAAAACTCTCAATAAACTAGGTATTGATGGATCATATCTCAAAATAGTAAGAGCTATTTATGACAAACCCACAGTCAATATCATACTGAATGGGCAAAAACTGGAAGCAGTCCCTTTGAAAACTGGCACAAGACAAGGATGTCCTCTCTCCACCACTCCTATTCAACATATTGGAAGCTCTGGCTAGGGCTATCAGACAAGAGAAAGAAATAAAGTGTATTCGAATATGAAGAGATGACGTCAAATTGTCCCTGTTTGCCGATGAGCACGATTGTATATTTAGAAAACCCCATCATCTCAGACCAAAATCTCCTTAAGCTGATAAGCAACTTCAGCAAAGTCTCAGGATACAAAATCAATGTGCAAAAATTGCAAGCATTCCTATACACCAATAATAGACACCAATAAATCATGAGTGAACTCCCATTCACAACTGCTACAGAGAGAATAAAATACCTAGGAATACAACTAAAAAGGAACGTGAAGGACCTCTTCAAGGAGAAGTACAAACCACTGCTCAAGGAAATAAGAGAGAACACAAACAGATGGAAAAACATTCCATGCTCATGGTTAGGAAGAATCAATATTGTGAAAATGGCTATACTGCCCAAAGTAATCTATAGATTCAATGCTATCCCCATCAAGCTACCAATGACTTTCTTCACATAACTGGAAAAAACCACCTTAAACTTCATATGAAACCAAAAAAGAGCCTGCATAGCCAAGACAATCCTAAGCAAAACAAAAACAAAAACAAAGCTGGGGGCATTATACTACCTGACTTCAAACTATATTACAAGCCTACTGTAATCAAAACAGCACGGTACTGGTACCAAAACAGAGATAAAGACCAATGAAACAAAACAGAGGCCTCAGAAAGAATGCCACACAACTACAACTATCTGATCCTTGAGAAATCTGACAAAAACAAGCAATGGGGAAAGAACTCGCTATTTAATAAATGGTGTTGGGAAAACTGGCTCACCATATGAAGAAAGCTGAAACTGGATCCCTTCCTTAACATCTTATACAAAAGTTAACTCTAGATGGATTAAAGATTTAAACATGAGGCCTAACACCATCAAAACTCAAGAAGAAAACCTAGGCAGTATCATTCAGGACATAGGCATGGGCAAGGATTTCATGACTAAGACACCAAAAGCAATGGCAACAAAAGCCAAATTAGACAAATGGGACCTAATTAAACTTAAGCGCTTCTGCACAGCAAAAGAAACTATCAACAGAGTGAACTGGCAACCAATAGAATGGGAAAAAATTTTTGCAATCTACCATCTGACAAAAGGCCAATATTCAGAATCTATGGAGCACTTAAACAAATTTACAAGAAAAAACAACCCCATCAAAAAGTGGGCAAAGGATATGAACAGACACTTTTCAAAAGAAGACATTTATGCAGCCAAAAAACATATGAAAAAAAGCTCATCATCACTGGTCATTAGAGAAATGCAAATCAAAACCACATTGAGATAGCACCTCATGCCAGTTAGAATGGCAATCATTAAAAAATCAGGAGACAACAGATGTTGGTGAAGATGTGGAGAAATAGGAATGCCTTTACACTGTTGGTGGGAGTGTAAATTAATTCAACCATTATGGAAGACAGTGTGGCAATTCCTCAAGGATCTAGAAATAGAAATACAATTTGACCCAGCAATCCCATTACTTGGTATATACGAAAGGATTACAAGTCATTCTATTATAAAGACACATACACACGTGTGTTCATTGCAGCATTGTTCACAATAGCAAAGACTTGGAACCAACCCAAATGCCCATCAATGATAGACTGGATAAAGAAAATGTGGCACAGATACACCATGGAATACTATGCAGCCATAAAAAAGGATAAGTTCATGTCCTTTGCAGGGACATGGATGAAACTGGAAACCATCATTCTCAGCAAACTGAAACAAGAATAGAAAACCAAACACCACATGTTCTCACTCATAAGTGGGTGTTGAACAATGAGAACACATGGACACAGGGAGGGGAACATCACACATCGGGGCCTGGTGGGTAGGGGGTTAGGGGAGGAATAGTAGGGGGTGAGGGTATTGGGGAGGGATAGCATTACGAGAAATACCTAATGTAGACGACAGGGCGATGGATGCAGCAAACCACCACCATGGCACGTGTATACCTACGTAACAAACCTACTCATGTACCTGAGAGCTTCAAGTATAATTTAAAAAAAAGGAAGGAGGAGGAAGAGGGGGAGAAGGAGGAAGAGGGGGAGGGGAGGAGGAAAGAATGAATTATAATATATTGTGAATAAATATATACCAATAAATTGGATAATCTAAAAGGAATAAATTCCTGCAAACATACCATCTACCAAGACTGAATCATAAAGTAATAAAAATTCTGAACACAGTGATATAGTAGTCCCCCCATATACACCAGAAATACATTCCAAGACCCCCAGTGAATGCCTGAAACCCTGGATAGTTCTGAGCCCTCTATATACCATGTATTTTCCTTTACAGTAACAGGTGAGTAGTGTATTCAGCATAGATATGCTGGACAAAGGGATGATTTATGTTCTCGGTAGGATGAAGTGGCACGGTGGGAGATTTTATCATGCTACTCAGAATGACATGCAATTTAAAACTTATTGTTTATTTCTGGAATTTTCCATTTAATATTTTCAGATTGTAGGTGGCCACCCGTACCTGAATCTGCGGAAAGTGAACCCTCAGATAAGAGGGGAATATGGTAACTAGTAGGAGACTAAGTAAGTAATCAAAAACCTCCCAATATAGAAAAGCCCAGGACCAGATGGTTTCACTGGAGAATTATATCAAACATTTAAAGAAGAATTGGCACCATTCCTTCTCGAACTCTTCCAAAAAATTTAAAGAAGATGGAAAATTTTCAAATTCATTTTTTTTAGGCCAGCATTACTCTGATACCCAAACCAGACAAAGATACTGCAACAAAACCACAGACAAATATCCCAGATAAATACTGACACAAACATTCTTAATACTAGCAAATCAAATTCAACAGCACCTTAAAATAATTATACATCATGACTAAGTGGGGTATATTCCTGGAATGATAGGAAGGCTCAACATAAAAAAAAATCAATCAATGTGATATACCAACATTAACAAGGGCTAAAAAACACAACTGAATTTATGTTTAAAAAAAAAAAGTATTGAAAATAATTCAACACCCTTTCTTGACAAAAAACATACAAAAAATTAGAAAGAAATTACCTCAAGATAACAGAGACCATATATGAAAATCCCACAGCTAACATCAAATTTAATGCTGAAAAATTCAAAGCTTTTCCTCTAAGTTCAGGAACAAGACAAAAAGGCCCACTCCTGCCACTTCTTGTCAACATAGCACTGGAATTCCTAGCTCAAGCAATTAGGCAATAAATAAACGGCATCCAAATGGGAGTAAAATTATCTCTCTTCACACAACAAAACAAATAAACCAATTTTAAATTGGGCAAAGGACTTGAATAAAGACATTTATTTAAAGAAGGTATACTATAAATGGCTAAGAAGCATTATGAAAATATATTCAAGTCTACGGCCATACCACCCTGAACACGCCCGATCTCGTCTGATCTTGGAAGCTAAGCAGGGTCAGGCCTGGTTAGTACTTGGATGGGAGACCGCCTGGGAATACCGGGTGCTGTAGGCTTATTAAAAAAAAAAAAGAAAAAAAAAAAAGAAAATATATTCAACATGACTAATCATCAAGAAAATGCTAATCAAAACCATAATCACTTCACACCTGTCACCTGTTAGGATGGCCACTATGGAAAAAAAAAAAAAACAGAAAATAAGTGTTGGTGAGTAAAGAAACTGAATCCCTTGTACACTGCTGGTGAGAATATCAAATCATTCAGCTGCTATGGAAAACAGTACAGAGGTTCTAAAAAAAAAAAAAAAAAAAGTAAAAATAGAATTGCCATATTATCCAGCAATCTTACCCTTAGATATACAGACAGTCCTCCACTTACAACGATTTGACTTACTATCTTTCAACTTTATAATGGTGTAAATGTGATAAGTACTCAGTAGGAGCCATACTTTAAATTTTGATCTTCTCCCCAGGCTAGCAACATGCAGTAAGATACTCGCTTATGATTTGGGGCAGTGGAAGAGAACCACCGTTCCCAGTGAGCCACACGATTGTGAGGGTGAATAACCAATGTATCAGCCGGGCACATTGGCTCATGCCTGTAATCCCAACACTTTGGGAGGCCAAGGCAGGAGGACCACTTGAGCCCAGGAATTCCAGATCAGCTGGGGCAACATAGCGATACCCCATCTCTAGAAATAATTTTAAAAATTAGCCAGATATGGTGGCTCACGCCTGTCATCCCAGCTACTCAGGACGATTACCTGAGCCCAGGGATTGAGTCTCTAGCAAGCTGTGATCGCACCACTGCATTCCAGCCTGCGTGACAGAATGAGAGACCTTGTCTCGAAAAACAACAGTATCAAAAACCCACCAATGCAACCATTTTGTTTTTCACTATTGTTACAGTATTTAATAAATTACATGACAAAGTTAACACTTCACTATAAAATCAACTTTGTATTAGAAGATCTTGCCCAACTGTAGACTAATGTAAGTGTTCTTGGCATATTTAAGGTAGGCTAAGCTATTGCGTTTAATTGGTTAGTTGTATTAAATGTATTTTCACTTTATGACAGTTTCAACTTAAGATGGGTTTACCAGGACATAACTTCACTGTAAGTCAAGCATCTATACATTCAAAAGAATCAAAAATAGAATCATGAAGTATATAAGTGCACACCACGTACATTACAGCATTATTCACAACAGCCAAGTCGTAGAAGTTACCTAATGTCCATGGATTAATAGATTTTAAAATTTTATATATACATACAATAATATATTACTCAGCCTTAAACAGAAGGAAATCTGGCAATATGCTACAATATGGATGAACCTTGAGAACATTATGCTAAGTAAAATAAGCCAGTCACAAAAAGACAAATACTGCATAATTCTAGTTATATGAGGTATCTTAAGTAGTTGAACTTTTAGAAATAAAAAGTAGAATGGTGGGTGCCAAGTGCTGGAGGAGGGTGGATGAAAAGTTACTGTCCAATGGTTAGAGTTTCAGGTTTCCAAAATGAAGCTGCCAGAGTTCTGTTGCACAACAATGTATATATAGTTACAGTTATTTTACTGTACACTTAAAAATGGTTACTATGGTAAATTTTGCTATGTTTTTATCACAACAAAAACCAAATGTATGAAAAATATCCAGTCTTATTGATAATCAAAGATGTGCCGATCACAACGCTAAACATATGAAGATATTTTTGACTTTTGATTTAGCAAAGGAAAATAATCAGTGGTGGCAATGGGTGGTAAACTGATAAAACAGTGCTGACTCACACGTGCATTTGTTGTAATTCTTTTGGAAAGCAATTTGGAAACATAGAAAAAGCCTTGATCATAGTTTTACCAACTGACACTTCCCACTTCCCCCATTATTCATTCCTTCACTAATTTTATTTGATATCTATCAAATGGTTAGTAACAGCTATTAAATGGTTATCTATTTAATGGTTAGTGGACACAGTGTTGAAAAAAAGGTGTGGTCTCTATATGAAATTTACAGCGTGTTGGCAGAAATTAAGTGCTACAAAGTAGACATACAGCAGGTCATTAAACTATACAGCAGGGGACTTAATCTAGGATTAGTTTAAGTACCCCAAAAAAAGGAGCAGTGTGGAGGAATGGTGACTGTACCAAAAAGTCCATTTCAGCATTATTAATGAAGTATTGGCACTGCAAACATTAAAAAGGGCTAACTATAGAGTTAGCATAGGCATTTATTGGAATATTATCCCAATCATTTAACAGTGTTTTCGGTGGCAATCTGGGTTAGTCAATTAGGCTGTTCCCAAATAGTCCAGTTCTGGACATGTAGGATTGTCCTTGCCCACCTTCTTCAAAGTTAGCATGGCCACGTGACTTGCTTTGGCCAATGAAATATAAAAGTTACTTCTCTTCTTGAAAGACTTTAAGAGCCAGTGCAAGGATTATCCTATTTTCCTGTGCTGCTTTGGTGACTGTGAATGCCTGTGCATGGATGGAGCCTTCCCTCAGTGGAAGGCTCATGGAGTCAATTCCAATGAGCGGTTTTCCTGTTGCTCTACATTAGCCATGTAAAACACTTTGGTTGTTTTATGTCACTAAGATTTGAGGAGTTACGTTACCACAAGCGTTTAAAGAGATAGTGTTTTTACTCCATGGGAAATATGTCAGTTGTATTAAATAGACCATTTACAACAATACAATTAAAATAACACACTCTATGAGTACACCCCTACATTATAAACACCTTATTCATAGAAAAAACCCTAGCAGTCCATACACTCAAACATTAAAAATAATTATCTTGCAATGGACATAAAGAAAATGTTTCCTAAGCATCCATTCATAGCATGCATTCATGGATTATCTCTAATAGGTTAAAATACCAGTCCTTAAACAGCACAATAAAAAATTTCAGGGAGAATTCTATCATTTAATATTTTCAAGATAGAACTTTTTCAGAAGAAGATTATCCCTTTGCATGAACATGATCTCCTGAAAAAAACAGAGTCTACGTGGCCAATGTCTGAATCTATGCAGTACGTACATTTATGCTTACCTATAGTTGCAACCTGAGTGTCTTGCATCCTGTGCTATTAATAACTAATCTCAACTCCTAAAGAAAAAAAAATTGTTGCTAAAGTTCTTATGGCTAGATTCCAAGTTTAATATGTAAGTGCTATCAGTCCCCAGAATCCATATCTGCAAATGAATCTAATTAAATTTTACTTTATTTAAAGAATATCATTGACCTGTTTTAAGCTAAGTCACTGGTCAGGAAAAAATGACTTTATTTTTGGCTGTAAAGCCTATTCCCAGGGAACTTGATTTCTACCATATTCTTCCCAACCCTTTCACCATTAAGATAATGATATTGTTAACACAAGAGGTTTCCAACTAAATTACAATTGTTTGAACAAAGTATTTATGCTCCAGGTATCTTACATAATGGTACATAATTCACATCACGGTTGAAAGGCCTCTTCAGATGCAGTAAAAAGACTACATCTTTATCTAGCAGAAAAAGAAATCAGCAACAATTACGAAATCTTTCTATTAATCATACAGTTTGATCATCTACTTTTTTCTAACTATAAGAAACTCAACTGATTGTGAATACTTACAACATAGGTACAAACTCATACCGTAATCAATCACACAATCACATCCATGATATGATCAACGCTGATTATTTTAACAACCAACCTACATCTGCTTTCCTTTAGTATTTGGGTAATATTTTTCTACCATTTCATTTTTTCAAACTTTTATTTCCTTATCTTTTAAATGTCTCCTGAAAAGTTTTTTCATCCATCTTTACCTTTTATTTACATCATTTAGTCCATTCCTATGTACTGTAATTGCTGACATATTTGTGTTTACATCTACCACTGTGTGCCGCACTTTTGTCCCAAGGTTCAAATTTTCCTCCTCCTCTGTCTGGCACATCTTTAACCATTAATATGGAAGTTATATGCTCTTTACTATCCTTCCTTTTGGGAGTTATCCTAACAATTACGACATGTATCATTAACTTTTTTTTTTTTTTTTTTTTTTTGAGACAGAGTCTTGCTCTGTCGCCAGGCGCCAGGCTGGAGTACAGTGACGCAATCTCGGCTCACTGCAATCTCCGCCTCCTGGGTTCAAGCAATTCTCCTGCCTCAGCCTTCCGAGTAGCTGGGACTACAGGCGCATACCACCACGTCCAGCTAATTTTTGTATTTTTTAGTAGAGATGGGGTTTCACCATGTTGGCCAAGATGGTCTCTATCTCTTGACCGCGTGATCTGCCTGCCTCAGCCTCCCAAAGTGCTGGGATTACATGCGTGAGCCACCGTGCCCGGCCATTAACTTCTTAAAGATGAATACTGATTAATATTTCCACTTCTTCCCAGACAATGCAAAGATCTTAGAACTCTTTACGTTTTAGCGCTCTATAGAATGATAAGATAATTGACAGGATAAGAATCAAAGAAAGAGAAAAGATTGCATATTTTGCTCAGAATTCAAACTCCTATCTAAGAAAGCAGACTACTGGCCTCAAAGAAGACATGTAAATTCCATCACTACTTATACTTCAACACAAAGCCCTAATTTAAATATGACACTCAGCATTCACCTTCAGTTCTCAAATGAGCTGGTTCTCACCACAGAAAAAATAAAGCACTTGACCTTTCTCCATCTTAAGGTTCAAGAATTTCATTTTTTTCTCTTATTCAAAGCCCTTCCTCTATCCAAAGAGAAGGGAGGAAATGCTTTTTGTCACATGCAGGTAAGAGAACACTTCCACCAGGCATTGCTTTGAAACTTATTCACATGCTACCACTGATTAGCAGGAATCAGAACACGCATTCCCACCCCATCCACAGTTGGTTTCAGTTCCTGCTCCTGCAGCAAAGGAAAGCACTTATGGGTGGGTGCTGCACGCAGACTGTGTAAGAGGCAAGGCCTCTCTGTGAGGATATTACTTAAGAAATCCAGCAGAGTATGCGGAGGGAACTGTCATAGCAGTTAACATCACTGAACATCAGGTACTCTAGATACCTTTGTAACCAAGAAATCCAACAGCCAAACGACATTCAGAGGACACAGAGACTGATGCACCAAAATACAGTGATGGCTACAGTTTTCTTATGTGGCCAAATGACAAAAGAAATGTGTATCACTAATTAGCAAGGCCACTGTTGTACAAGTTCTGTCAAAATCTGCAGTCTTTGGGTGACAAGGATTATGCAGTGGCTATCGCATTTCAAACTATACTACAGGCCTCCAACATAGAACCCAGGTAGCTGTTACAGAAAGAGGGACAAAGCAAAACTGATTCCTGTTATAGGCAACACTCAATAGTGTCTACAAGTGTCCTGTAGTTTATAAGCAACGTCCATATTCAACACATGTTATCCATTCTCTTGACTCTTCCTGATGTAAGGAAATTCTTAACAAAATTTAACCCTGCCGGCCAGGTGCAGTGGCTCACGCCTGTAATCCCAGCACTTTGGGAGGATCACAAGGTCAGGAGGATTGAGACCATCCTGGCCAACATGGTGAAACCCCATCTTTACTAAATACAAAAAAAATTAGCCAGGTGTGGGGGTGCATGCCTATAGTTTCAGCTACTCAGGAGGCTGAGGCAAGAGAATCACTTGAACTTGGGCGGCGGAGGTTGCAGTGAGCCGAGATCATGCCACTGCACTCCAGCTGGGCGACAGAGCAAGACTCTATCTCAAAACAAAACAAAAAAAAACCAGAAAGTATAACCCTGCCTAATAAAAGTGAGCATTATTCTAGAAACCGGCTAATGTGTTATGGGGATTTTGCTTTTATGACTCCAAATATTTATGTCACATTTTAATTACAACTTGACCTACAGATGAGGAACTGTCAGAAAGATGTCAAGAAGACATCATTTTTTACTTTGCAGTTCCTAGACAACCAAAAGCAACAAACAGAGGGCCAATCTGTATTGATTTTTCAACTACAGCTTCTAAAACTTTCACCACCAAAAAAAAAAAAAAACAAAAACTTTCACCAAGCCAGGCACAGTGGCTCATGCCTGTAATCCCAGCACTTTGGGAGGCCAAGGTGGGTGGATAACAAGGTTGAGAGATCGAGACCATCCTGGCCAACATGGTGAAACCCCATCTCTACTAAAAATACAAAAATTAGCTGGGCATGATGGTGCACACCTGTAATCCCAGCTACTCAGAAGGCTGAGGCAGGTGAATCACTTGAACCTGGGAGGCAGAGGTTGCAGTGGTCTGAGATCATGCCACTGCACTCCAGCCTGGGTTACAGGGCAAGACTTACCTAAAAAAAAAAAAAAAAAAATTCACCAAAGCCAACCAAGCACCAAGTCTTCTCTAGCTATTTCAACTTCCATAACCACTAGTGGAGCACAGATGCAGGCTTAGAATAGGGTCCCCATGTGCTGACATTTAAAAAAAATCTAAGATAACAACATGTTCCAGAAGGATGTCCGTCCTTTGAACCATATTATGAGAATATTTCTCTAAAGGGCTTATTCACTGCACTTTGAAGTATAGCATTAGCATGCTATTACCACAAAAGATATAAGAGTCACTATGCACAGTGCTTAGTGTGTTTAAATAAATTCTCCTTTCAGAGCTAACTCTAAGACGCGTTAGCTAAGAAGGAAGAAGGATGAAAGAATACCCTCTGAGCTCTACTAGTTCCTTGTTTGTCTATTATTTCCTGCTACTGGATATAACTGGTACTCAGGAATTCTGCAAACAGCTGCCAATCTAAGGAGAAGGTGTCTGCAAAGCTGCAGTTCAAATGTGAATAAGCAAAACATATCCTTGAAATATCCAAGGCAGACTGGAGGTGTGCCGAAGAAATGGGTTCAGTAGTTGAGACTGATGAAAAAGAAAATGACTTCCAGCCGGATAGAAGTTCATGCTTTCAGAAGGGCAAAGCAACTGCAAATTGAAGAGCAGCCTACCTGCCCACACAAAACTGCGAGGCTGGCCTTGTAAATCCAGTATCAGTGTTAGCGAGGGCCACAGCACAAACGCGCAGTCACCCAGCGCAGCAGCAGAGCAGTCCCCAGACTAAAACAAGGAGCATGTACAGCATTTATATCCTACAGCAACTGAGATCATGCTTCAAAAATTAACAAAAACACACCCAACAGAAGAGAGTCAAGTCATCTCACCAAAGACACAACTGTGCAAAAGAGATAACAGGAAGCATATTTCCATATTCCGATTGGTATCTACCCCTTTCTGTAAGAAAGGTGATCAGGATAAATCATAACTGACAAATGCAGACACAAAGTTTACACTAAGGAAAAACATGGTGAATGTATTTAGGAGCACACCAAATCTACTCTGTCTTGGGCAGGCATGCACAATGGCTTGCGATTGTATTCTGACCCTAGACTATGTACCTCCCAGACTATGTACCTGAAGTGATACAGCAGCTTTGCAACAAAGTGACCAACCGCTCCAGAATCAGACTTTTAACATCACTGATCATCTGTCACTGGGCTACAACAGTGGCAGTAAAATCATTAATTGGACTCCTAGTGGAAGACGGTGCGCAGGTTTGGTAGCACACAGTGGAGGGTGTACTGACTCACATTTTCAATGCCATAAACATTTTTCTACATCTACAGGATCTTTGAACCTAACCGTAAAACTTGTGTGTATATACAATATGCATATATGTCCATTTATATATACACAGTAAAGTAAAAAGAGACTCTAAGAGGCACTACTGACCCTAAGCCCCCATCCCCTTTCTTTCAATATGCACCTATGTGCAAGTGTATATTACACACACACACACACACACACACACACACAACACACACGCACAAATCTCTCTCTTCTCTCTCTCAAAGCAGAGAACATGGTCCTTCCCTGGGTGGTTTCCTGCCTCCCCATCGCACCTGAAGCAAAATCCCCAAATCCTGACCACGCCGTGGCCCGCAAGGCCCCGAAGGATCAGCCTCCACCCATTTCCTCTCCAGTCTCATCTACTCCTTCCCCAGACACACAGGCATCCTCTCCTACCTTAAGACCTTCCCTTCTTTTGGAAGCCCGGGGTGTCTGGATGCTTCTTAAATCATACAGGTCTCTCCATAAACCCTCCACCTCCAAAGAGGCTCTCCTGAGCTTCCCATCCAAAGTCGCCCCCGCCACCACCTGCCCTGCCCAACCTCTTACCTGTGCGATTTTCTCTGCAGCCATACACTACCCAGTGTGTGCTTGTTTTTTCAAGTAACAATGAGACCACCACTCAGTATGTGACACAGAACTCCAAGGCTGAATACATTGCTCATCATAGAAGAGAGTTAGCTGGCCAAACAGTGTCTCTGAGCAGGACAGATGGCAGATGGCATAGAGGGTTTGAAAAGCATGGAGCTCTGTGGTTGTGAGATGTTCACAGGCATACATGGGTTGACAGCACGTGGGTGCTCAGCTGAGGCGTAATTGATTTGTTGATTGGCTGGCACTCAGATGTTTACTGGAAAGTGTCCATCCCTGATGGGCAGAAGTAAAGATCTGACACTGGTCAGTTCTGTCAGTTTTAAAACCAGCGTTCACTAGGACAAGTTATTGCTGACCAAATGAACAGATTTTAAATGGGTTCTGATGGCTACCATTTTTTTTTTTTTTCTTGCTCTGTCACCCAGGCTGGAGTGCAGTGGCGCAATCTCGGCTCACTGCAACCTCTGACTACTGGGCTCACTACAACTTCTGCCTCCCAGATTCAAGCCATTCTCCTGCCTCAGCCTCCGGAGGAGCTGGGATTATAGGTGCCTGCCACCACATCTAATTTGTGTATTTTTAGAGATGGGGTTTTACCATGTTAGCTAGGCTGGTCTTGAACCATGACCTCAGTCAATCCATCCACCTAGGCCTCCCAAAGTGCCGAGATTATAGGCGTAAGCCACCGTGCCTGACCGGTTCTGTTAATTTTAAAACTAAATTTCACTAAGACAAGTTGTTGTTGACCAAATGAACAGATTTTAAGTGGGTTCTGATGGCTATTTTTTTTTTGAGACAGAGTCTTGCTCTGTCACCCAGGCTGGAGTACAGTGGTGCGACCTCAGCTCACTGCAACCTCTGCCTCCTGGGCTCAAGTGATTCTCCTGCCTTAGCCTCCTCAGTAGCTGGGATTACAGGCATGTGCCACCATGCCCAGCTAATGTTTGTATTTTTAGTAGAGAAGGGGTTTCACCATGTTGGCCAGGCTGATCTCAAACACCTGACCTCAAGTGGTCCACAAACCTAGGCCTCCCAGAGTGCTAGGATTACAGGCGTGACCCTTTGTGCCCGGCCCCTGATGGCTTATTACTAAGGCTATGAAACAATCAGATTTCTCCCAAGTTTGAGGGAACTTTTTGACTATTCTCTGAAGTTCAACTTCATGTGATCAGGTTTGTCTGTTTTATTCATCCTACAGATTATTGAATAAATAATTGTTTGTTGCTGTGTTACTGATGGTGAGAGCTTTTTTTGAGGTTTGCCACTTTATTCGTACAGCATAATAGAGTGGTAAGAGCATGGCTTTATAACCACACCTCCCTGGCTTTGGATCTTGGCTCTGCCATTAACTAGCTTTTGGACTTCCTAAACCTCCATTTCATTATTTAAAACAAAGAGGGAAGAAAGAATAATGGCATGTACCTCCCAAGGCTCCCCTGAGGACTACTGAAATAATGCCTAGTTCCTAACATGTAAGTGTTCAAAAATATTGATCATGTATATTACTACTTTGAAAGTTTCCAAAGGGCTTAAAGATCTTTCAGACCATAAAATCAGGATGATCAGACTTGGCCCTATAAAAAGGCACAGAATAAGGTCTGAAATAAAAGATTCTAAGAGGCAGTTTTCACCCTAAATTCCTCATCTTCGTTCCTCCAATCCTTCCAGTCCAATTCTGCTTCCCTTCAATCTCCCTAGGAGGTTAATCATTCCTGATATTTCCAACATTAAAATCTATGCCTAGAGGCACTTTAGGTGAGTTAAGTCATTTTCTCCCAAAAAACCCCACTATTTGGCAAGTGCATTATGCTAATCTATTTTTATTAACCCTGTATAATTAACTGTGACCTACCAAACAATGGAAACCACAAATACCAAGACATGGGACAGATACAACCGGAAGGGGAGGCTCGGATGCTGACTTGGCCCTGCTGGAGCAGATGGCTCTATGGGCCTGAGGTTCAAGGCAAAGTGCTGGCTTAACTCTGAACTTTGCTGTGCTGTTTTGTTGAAGTCCAGTCCTGGCAAAATGATGGTTTTCCAGGTCTACGTAGGATTTAACTCACTCACTCTCTCAAACTCTGTCTTTCTATATATACAGAAACACAGGGACATATACACTCTCAATCCAGCCTCTCTGTCCCTAGCTCTTGCCAATCAGAATCTCCAGTACCCTTAACTAGGTTTATGGGCACAAAGAAGCCTCAGGCTAAGTATTTATTTCTTTGCAACTGTCTGAAAGCTGCCAAGAGCTGAGTGTGTTGGCTCACACTGATAGTGAACTGTCCTCCTTCTCCAGGACATCACTTCACATTCCCTGAATTTAGTCATATTTTCGTCCCTGGATCTCATTAATGCAGATACATTAAACCTACTCCACATAAACAGAATAGAGATCATAGCACGACCTAAGGGCAGATGGTCCTGGGCTTGAATCCTTTCTGCCAACGTACTTATCTGTGTTACTTTGGGAAAGCTGCCTAGGCCTGCTGAGTTAGTTTCTTAATTTATGCCCATCTTGTAGGACTTTCTGTGAATTTCAACCACAGAAACCTATTTCAATATAGGTACTCATCAGGTAGCTGCTTAAAATACACAGGGGTACCCTGTTCTTCAACCTGTGAGCAGCAAGAGCTGGATATGAATCCGTGAGTGATGCTGGGGACGAATTTCTGAGAAAATATGGAAACAAGGGCAGCATGTGTTCTCTTGAAGGACAGGGGATAAGCAGGAACAACAGAAACTCACTTGGCCTGGGATAGAACTGGTTTTAAATCCCAGAGCTCAGCCAACGATGAAAACTTTACCTGACCTTGACTCAAGTCAAGAAAGTCAGTGTCAGGCACATATCTGAATCCTGTGTGCACATTCAGCATTAGGAAGAAGAAATTGCAATGTACTCTTAGATGGCGTGCACAAGTACGAGGGTTCTGAGTCAACTCCAAGGCTTCTGTTCACTGGAGTGATTTCTTTCCCCTCCTGTTCTTAAGAAGGCACCACCTGGTGGTCACTACCAGAAATGACAGAGCAGAATTACAAAGCCTCTCAGTTTCTCCCAGCCCGCAATTATTTTTCATTCATTTAGCGAATATTTACGGAGTCCTCAATATGTTCTAGACACAGTGCTGAGTGCTACATGTACAAAGCAGGATCTAACTGAGTGGCAAATTTCAATGAGCTCATTGTTGAGAATACCGCTGAGTGCTGGAGGTATATATGGCTTTGTCACAAGAGCAAGGATAAAGTTCACATTCTAATTTGGGCCAAGCCCTCTGCCCAGGTCTCAATCCATTTTTCAAACGGAATGTTCTGTTCAATTTTCCCCTGAGGAAGGCTTGAATTAGGAAGAGGATGTCATTCAGTTTCTGTTTTGGAAATTTTAGCTGTTTTCTCATGACTCAAACTGCCTCTGAACGTTTTCCTTTTTATTCTAATGCTTTCCTTCCCTCCCTTTCTGCTAAGAAGCAGGTAAGTGAGGGACAGTGGGTTAAGAGAAACATTCCAGTTCCCTTCTCTCATTTTCACTCCTTGACATTTTTAGCAAACATTTTCAGAACTCTTATTTCTAAATTTTCCTGTGGAATGTTCTAGTGAGTATCTAGTTTTAATCCCCTGAGAACTGATTCAATTTAGGGAAAGAGTCAAATTTTAAATGGCGTCCCCACTGATGACTCAGATAGGTGACTGAACTGGGATCGTGCCATCATCAGTCCAAAAAGGAGTCAGAGCTATTAAAAAAAGGAAATTGACTTCTTGGGTAGCTGGAAGGCAATTTAGAAAAAAGAGCTCCACCAAATACACTTACAGCCCGAGGAGGCCCTAGTGAAATATGTATACAACTCCCAAGACAATTGCTTAGAAAAGTTAGACTCATTTTGGATATATAAGTTTTCTCAATAGTTTAAGATCAAGGGCTATGGAAATTCATGGGAATGGCAAGTGGGCAATAAGAAGGGGCTAGAGGAGCTATGTCCTCTGATCTTAGGACTGACAGGAAACAGGCAGGACATGCCTTCTATCTGGGAAGGGAGACTGGAAGTAAAGATGAACACAGACAAAGGGAAGAGAGGAGTCGTCATCTGAGCTGGAGCATGAAGAAAGAGCGAGTTTAGGTGAAAGGAGTGAAAAAGCCCTCACTGTATATACATAGGCATCGCTGTGTTTACCTCCATGGCATATTTGAGTGTGTTTAGCAAAGGCTGTTACAGGAGGGAGCTCAGATACAAAACCAGAAGACAGGTGAAGTATGGTCCAGGCATGAAAGACCTCAAATATTATTCCAGAACATTTGGACTTTTCTCCCACAGATAATAGGAAGCATGAAAGAATCCTGAGCCAAAGAGTGAAAGAGCAAAGCAGGGGCTCCATAGTGGTCCGCAGCAGGGTACATGCAGCTTGGGCTGGTGGCTGGAAGAGCCTGTGGATTCCACTGGATCCGAGTACAAATCCTGGCTTAGCCACCTCCTGGATTAGCAAGTGACCTTAAGAAAGTCTGTTTCCTCCTCCGCAAAATGGGAACAATAATTGTAACAGCAACTGCTCCAAAGGTAAGAGTTATCTCGATCGCTCAGTCAGTTACCGATCAAACTCCTTGTTCTACTCTTTTCTCCTTTCTCACTAGTGTACTTTACCCATCTTTTTAAAAAAAAAGCTTTGTAAAAGAAAAACAAATTAGTTCACCCATTGTGGAAAGCAGTACGGCAATTCCTGAAAGAACTAAAAGCAGAATTACCATTTGACCCAGCAATCCCACTGCTGGGTATATACCCAGAGAAATAGAAATCATTCTACCATAAAGACACATACACATGAATGTTCACTGCAGCACTATTCACAATAGCAAAGACATGGAATCAACCTAAATGTCCATCAACAGCAAACTGGATAAAGAAAATGTTGTACGTATACATCATGGAATACTATGCAGCCATAAAAAAGAATGAGATCATGTCTTTTGCCAGAACATGGATGGAGGTAGAGGCTATTATCCTTAACAAACTGACACAAGAACAGAAAACCAAATACCACATGTTCTCTCTCGTAAGTAGGAGCTAAATGATAAAAACTTATGAACACAAAGAAAGAAACGACAGACACTACAGTCTACTTGAGGGTTGGGGGTGGCCGGAGGAGAGGAGCGAAAAAATAACTACTGGGTACTAGGCTTAATACCTGGCTGATGAAATAATCTGTACAACATACCCCTGTGACATGAGTTTACCTATGTAACATACTGTCACATGTACCCCTGAACCTCAAATAAAACTTAAAAAAAGGCCAGGCATGGTGGCTCATGCCTATAATCCCAGCACTTTGGGAGGTCAAGGAGGGTAGATCACTTGAGGTCAGGAGTTCGGCCAACACAGTGAAACCCTGTCTCTACTAAAAATACAAAAGTTATCCCAGCAATTTGGGAGGCCGAGGCGGGTGGATCATGAGGTCAAGAGATCGAGATCATCCTGGCCAACATGGTAAAACCCCATCTCTACTAAAAAAATAAAATAAATAAACAATTATCTGGGCATGGTGACGCATGCCTATAGTCCCAGCTACTCAGGAGGCTGAGGCAGAAGAATTGCTTGAACCCAGGAGGCGGAGGTTGCAGTGAGCTGAGACCGTGCCACTGCACTCCAGCCTGGCACCTGGTGACAGAGTGAGACTCTGTCTCAAAAAAAAAAAAAAAAATCAGCCGGGCGTGGTGGCATGTGCCTGTAATCCCAGCTACTCAGGAGGCTGAGGCAGGAGAATTGCTTGAACCCAGGATGTGGAGGCTGCAGTGAGCCAAGATTGCACTATTGCACTCTAGCCTGGGTGACAAGAGTGAAATGCCATCTCAAAAAAAAAAAAAAAAGGAAAAAAGAAAAAAATACTGTAGTGGCATCATCAAGTTCTTGTGAGAATCCAGTGGGTAGCATGGAGTGAGCACTCAAACGATGGCTTACCTGTTCCAGTGCTTTGGTGGTCACAGATTGGTGAGAAGAGCAAGACTAGCAGCTGAGACCATTTAGGAGGCTAGTACGGGAATTCAGAAATCAAATGGCAAAGTGCTCAGCCAGGCAGAGGTTTCCTAACCACAGTGGCTGTGGAAAACATGTTGCTGCCACTTCTATTTCAAAGGAAGGTCAAAGACGTCTGGCCATTAGAAAAGCAAAGTGGAGAGAAGGATCCGGGTTCAGATCTAGAGCCTGGGCTCTGGGAGAAAGTGGCTCCATCAGCAGAGAACAGGAAAAGCTAGTTCCACACCAGGCATGCTTGGTCCCAGCTGCCAAGACACAAGGAGGAGGAAATTGGAAGCCAACTGGGCTTGCTCCTTCACTTCCTGGGAGAAGTGCTCTTCTCAAATATCCGCTTATCCGCTCACCAGCTCATTATGCACAGTCAATCTCTACTCGGACCCCATTTCTCCTTCAGAGCACATGTCACTACCTGCTGAAGTCTATGTTTGTTTACTGATGTATTTTATCATCTCGCTGGGTCCCAATAAAACGTAGGTTCCAAGAGGGATGGTCTTTGTGTGATTTCACATCTTTTGTACCAAAAGCAGTGCCTGGCACATAGTAGATGCTTAATAAACATTAGTTATTATCATGAAAGTGCTTTAAACAGTGCCTGGCACACTAAACATATTCAGTAAGTATTTGTGCTTATTGGTGAGTATTTCAGAAAACTTGGAAAAGAGAAAGACAGCCAGGAAGTGCTTGAATCTTGGAGAACAATCACACTTAGTCATCAGAAGAAGAATTCACAGAGCAGTTACAGAGGTTAGAAAACAGTGGCCTTCTTTTGGGCAGAGAAGAGAGGCAAAGCATGCCTACTGTAAAGGTCACACCTCAGACCATGGGGCCATAGGCTTTTCCAAGTACTAATGCAGAAAACAGAAAAGAGAGGCAGAATCCATTCACCCTGGGACAGGTTAACAGTCGGGAGAAAAAAAGAATGGGGTATTTTCTGACAATAGGTAAGAAAGGTCCTTGGTCTGAGTCAACTTCTAACTTATAAGAAACTGACATGCAATGGCCACTTTGGCCCAGTCCTTTCCTTTCCTCCTGTCAGATCATTTGGAAATCCAGATTCTGGCAGAGTTCACAAGAGCTCACTTAGCTGGGGAGATCAAACATCAAGGTAATTAGCAAATTCATAATTGACTGCTCCAGATATACTGGGATTGCAAGATGAGCTCGTTCAGCAAATATGCCTACTGTGCACTGAGAAAATTCTTGTCATTCACATAACTTCCTGGTGACACCGGTCTCTGCGGCCGGTAGAATAGAAGTTTTGCCATTTCTCAACCTCTCCCCCACAGGTCAGGGCTCAGAGAGGCTGTGAATGCCCAAGCACCTGCGTCTCAGGTAGCATCAGGTAACACGTGGCATTTCTGAACGCTCTCACAAGGACTGAGCTAAAATTCCCAGGGCTGTCTTTCAATTCAAATCAAGATGCTGCTAAATTAGATCACGAACAAGGGTGAGCTGTGGTGAAGTATCCTGGAGTCCATCCTCAGCCATTAACTGAGATCAAAATGTCAGCCATCTATAAACTCCTAATCAAAACAACAGAATGACCACTGACTCCATCTTTATCGTCTGTCTTGATTTCAGAGTATGGGCAAATAAGCCTAGAGAGAATATAAAAATCCATCTCCCTATAATCTTCCATAAGCCACATGCATGACAAGATATGCTTAAAACATGTCTTAGTAAACCTGAGGTTAAGATGTAGTTCTCTAATATCTTGCCAACATGGAAAATAATGGGTCCCTATTAATTCCGTCGAGATCCACCTCACTCAGAAGGAAGTGCTAGTGGTGCGCCCATCTGCCTTTTTACAAATACTGAAAACTCCTGAGCTGCTACTTTCTGATTTTTCTTGAATTTAAATCCATGAAAAAAAATTGCTAATTCCCACAGACAAGTATGATCATTATTCTATCTTAGAATTATCAGGTGAGACTAACGTGTAAAAATATATTAGAAATGTTAGATGGACAATAATATAGTAGCTCCCTTTAGGAAAGATACACTTAATACCCACTGTTCTTACTGTTCAGACATGTAAAATGAGGTAACAGCCAATAAAACAGAGAGGTTTTTGGCCTGGCTCTGCCCTGACATGGGATTAGGCCAATTTCTTAACTTCTCCACTTAAAAAGAGTTAGAGTTTCTATAAGAATGGCATGAGGTAATATAAAGGACTTCACATGCCGCCTGGCTCACAGTTAAGGAGCAGATTTAGGGGGTTGCTTTTTGTTTATTGGGGTTTTGTTTATCTTTTCAATATTGAAATTCATTTAGAGGGCAGCCTCGCATTTCGGCAAGACAGCGAGAAGACACATTCACACTCACCTCCTACAAGCACCTGGAAATATCCTATATAATTTATTTTTAAATTCATAGCTGAACCTGCAATAAGAAAGAAGAAATTACCAGGTGCCAGAAACAAGGCAACAACTAAAAGCAGAAGCAAGCATAAATTCACTCCCCTCAGGGAGTGACAGCATCATCGGGGAGGGGGAAGGAGAGAAACAAGTATTGGTCCAGGGGAAGAAGGCAATTTAGGTTTCAACTAGCACAGAGGGGAAACAGGCAAAGTCGGTGGGGTCTGCCCGAGGTAGAAGGCTGCTTCCCTGAGTGAGGGCCCTCAAAGAGCTAAAGCCACAGAGAAGAGACTCGTGTGTTTCTGTCCGTCTCCAAGGAAGGAGAACAAAAGTGTCCCTTGCAAAGTTTTAAATCTAGACCTCTGCCTCTGGAACAAAATGTTCCAGTACAAATGTAGGCTTCCTATATGGTCCAGAAATGTCCAATCTGAGAAATTCACATAAAAATTTGTCCTAGACTAATGAATGAGCAGGGGAAAAGCTAGAGCAAAATTCCCACAATCCATGCAGCAGACAATTCCTACAGAAAAATGAAACCCACTGAGCTCACAAGTTAAAAATGCACATCAAAGGGGAGGATTCTAGCCCCAATGACTAGAAATAGAAAAATTTAAAAGAATATAATTGAGTGTGTTTAAAATGAGAGAAAAACTAATCAGATGCCGAAATTACATTTCATAAAATTCAACATTCAATCATGATTTAAAAAAAAAAAAAAAAAACAAGAAAACACTTCTTACAAATTTAAGAAAGACATTTTCTTGTGTGGTACATACACACCATGGAATACTATGCAGTCATAAAAAGGAACAAGATCATGTCCTTTGCAGGGACATGAATGGAGCTGGAAGCCATCATCCTCAGCTAACACAGGAACAGAAAACCAAACACCACATATTCTCACTCATAAGTGGGAGCTGAGCAATGAGAACACATGGACACATGGGAGGGGACAACACACACTAGAATTGGTGGGGTGGGAGGAGCATCAGGAAGCACAGCTAATGGATGCTGGGCATAATTCCTAGGTGATAGCATGATCTGTGCAGCAAACCACCATGGCACACGCTCATCTATGTAACAAACCTGCACATCCTGCACCTGTACCCTGGAACTTAAAATAAAAGTTGAAGGAAAAAAAAAAGACATTTTCTTAATCCAATAAAAGGCACACATCAACCAACCCAGAAGCAGCGTTATTCTTGGTGGTACAAGCATTCCTTTTAAAGCCAGGAATGAGACAAGAAAGGCTACTATCACTGCCTCTGTTCAATACTGTTTTGTGAAGGTAGGCAAACTTTTTGTAACCAGCCTGAAAGCAGACATTTAGGCTTTGCAAACTAGGCAGTTTCTGTTGCAACTATTCAACTCTGATGTTATAATACAATGGTACCACAGGCAATATGGATGTGGCTGTGTTTCAATAAAACTTTATTAACAAAAACAGGTGATATCGTGAAAGTCCAAGTCAGTACACCAAGACAAGAAAAATAAGTGAAAGTCGCATAACATGAAAAAGAAAAGACCTGTCATCATTATTAAAAGCTATCTCTGTCTGCCTAATGTATGAGTATCTAAATCATGAAAATTAATGAGTTCAGCAAGATACATAAAAATAACATTCTATACACCAGCGACAATAGGAAAAGATGTAATAAAAAGATGCCATTGACAGCAACAAAAATGTGGGATAAAAAAATTTTAATTAGCTGGATGTGGTGGCGAGCACCTGTAGTCATAGCTACTCAGAGGGAAGCTGAGACACGAGTGTCACTTGAGCCCAGGCGCCGGGAGGCTGCAGTGAGCTACGATTGCACCACTGCACTCCAGCCTGCGAGACCTCATCTCAAAAAAAATAAATAAATAAATAAAATAAAAGAAAGAAATATGAGATACTTATGAAGACTTTTAACAAAGATATGTAAGAAAAGTATGGCAAAAATTATGAAATTCTATTGAAAGACCTAAAAAAAAGAACTAAACATAGCTATACCATAGTTATAGATGAGAAGACCCAGGATAAGAGAGCAAATTCTTATGATTTTTCTGTAAATCATCTGAGTAATTCCAACAAAAGCTCAATAGGGGTTCCACATTCCTAAAATATATTTGAAAGTATAATGAGCTTAGAATAATGAGCTCATTATAATAATGAGCCAAAACAATTCCAAAGAAGAAAAATGAGGTGAAACAAACTACCCAAACCTATAAGACCAAGGTAATTAAAATAGGGTAGAGCCAGAGTAAGCAAACACACCATTAACAAGGAACAGAAGCCAGACACAGGCACACGTGTTTGGGAATGTGGTGTATGACAGTGGGAAAAGATTGGCTCCAGGCAACTCAGACAACTGGACATCCATATGGAAAAAGATAAAAGTGGATACCCATGTTACATACACACAAAAATCAATTCTAAGTGTCTGTGAAACACTACATTTGAAAACTTTAAAAGAATGTAAAGGAAATGATTATTTTTTATATTTTATTGCGTTTTAGGTTTGGGGGTACATGTGAAGAACATGCAGGATTGTTGCATAGGTACATACATGGCAATGTGGTTTGCTGCCTTCCTCCCCATCACCTGTATCTGGCATTTCTCCCCATGTTATCCCCTCCCCAACTCCCCACCCCCTGCTGTCCCTCCCTTAGTTTTCCCCCACAGACCTCAGTATGTGAGAACACATGGACACAGGGGAGGGGGGAGAATCACACACTTAGGAAATTATTTTTATGATGTTGGGATAGAGCAGTGTTTCTTTTAAAAAGTATACAAAAATGTACAAACCACAAAGGAGAAATGGATAAATATGACTACATTAACATTTAGCAGTTCTCTTTAATAAGATACATCATAAAAAGTGAAAACATAAGCCGCAGACTAGTAAAGCTACTTGGGGCCCATTAAACTGACAAAGAATTAATACTAGACTATAAATGATTCTTATAAATCATAAATAAAAGGGTCAATGGCAATAGAAGAACTAGCAAAGAATATAAATGGACAATTCACAAAAGAGGAAACTCAGATGGCCGCTGAGTACAGAAGAGACACTCAATCACACTAGAACGCAGAGAAATGCAATTTGAAACAATGAGATACAATTCTGTGCCAATCAGATTAGCAAAAATTACAAATCTGATAACTAAGAGGATATGGGGAAACGGTAACTAGCGATGGAAGCATAATTACAACTGCTTTGGAGAGAAATTTGGAATATCCACCAAGTTAAAAATGTGCATGTTCTAGAACTTAGCCATTTTTCCTTTGAGTACTGGCTCTAGACAACCTCTAGTATATATTTCTAAACAGATATGCACAGATAGTTACTGTATCACTATTTGTATTAACAAAAAAAGTGAAAGCATCCGAACTTTCTCTCAGGTGAACAGATGAAGACTCTATTTACATATACTGGAATCCTATGGAACAGTTGCTATAGTTTGCTTTGCTTGTCCTCTCCCAATCTCATGTTGAAATTGGATCCCAATGTTGGAGGCTGGAACTGATGGGAGGTGTTTAGGCCATGGTGGCGGATTCCGCATGAATGGCTTGGTGCCGCCCTTGCAGTAATGAGTAACTTTTCACTCCATTAGTTCCCTCAAGAGCTGGTTGTTAAAAGGAGCCTGGCACCTCCTTTTCTCTTTCTCTCCTCCTCTCTTGAAATGTGATCTGCACACACTGGTTTCCCCCTCACCTTCCACCGTGAGTGGAAGCAGCTGGGAGCCCTTACCAGAAGCAGATACTGGCGCCATACTTCCTGTACAGCCTGAAGAACCAGGAACCAAATGAATTTCTTTTCTTTATAAATTACCCAGCCTCGTGTATTCCTTTATAGCAACACAGATGGATTGAGACAGCAGTTAAAACAAGTCAACATGGATAAACCTTAAAGACAATTGCAGAAGGATACATACAATATAATTCCTAAAAATTTTTAAACATTCCCTCAAAAGGCACAAACACACCTGGGAATGAAGCATGGCGGCATTGGCAGAAGGATGAATATTGATGGAAAAGGGGAGAAGGGAGACAGGTATGTGGGGGAAATGGGGGGGGGGTTAGGAATATCTAAAACATTTTCTTTCAGAGAAAAACAAGGAAGAAGAGCAAGATGAAAGAACACACACAAACACACATAGCACATTAGCATCTGTTTCACATGCATGCTAGGAACATGCCTGTCATTTAATGTTCTGTAGTATTCTGTAAGCTTGGACTATTTCATTATTTCAAACATTATTTTAAAAGGAAATCATGTTTGGAACAAATGTACAAGTCTCATGACATTATTAAAAGGCCTCTAAAACCATATGTTGCCCTGAACAAAACCAGTACTCTCTACCCTCATCACTCACCTCAGTTGCACTTGATACCAGTGACTCTTCCCTCTTTCCAAAAATCAAAGCCTCATACAAAGAATGAGTATTTATTAGACTCAAAAATGTTCACAAGAATGTGCCACATGCTTTAAAGGTAATTTTAAAAGGATTCGGAAATGTCTGGGGCAATAGCAACATCAATGGAAGCATCAAAGAATTACATCTATCCCAAGGTCACTGCTTTGAAGAGAGCAAAATCCATTTATACTGTAAGTCTGATTTAAAAAAAAAAAAAATTCAGCAGCAGCAACTAAAGTCATTCCTCTCTTAACTGTCAACATTATCCAATATCAGAGCCAAGGCACTGACTGCACTGAGAATGCCCTAGGAGTGGACGATGGAGCCAGCATTATAAATTACACCACATCCTTACAAAGAGCATGTCATTCAACACAAGGCTCACACAGCGGTTGTAAATTATTGCAGATCCTTGTGTCATCCAAGGGGGGATTTACCTAGGTATTTTTCTCAGAAAATGGGAAACTTGTTTTTTTTTTTTTGTTTTTTTTTTTTTTTAATAGAGATAGGGTGTCACCGTGTTGGCCAGGCTGGTCTCGAACTCCTGACCTCAGATGATCCACCCATCTCGGCCTCCCAAAGTGCTGGGATTACAGGCGTGAGCCACCGCGCCCAGCTGGGAAACTTGTTAATCAAACACTGAGCCCTATGGGTCGGCAGAAAGGAAACACTATTTTCACAGTGAGCTCAGACCCAGCAGCTACAGTAAGGACAGAGCACACTCAAGGGAATGGCAGAAGAATTAAAGAACACGACCAGCACGGAGCGAGGGATTCACTTTCAGCAACAGCCTCCTACATTATTTCTGAATCTATAATCAGGAGAAAAGTTTGAAAGGCCACAGCCCACTTTGCAGACAACAATTTCATTGTCGATTGTCAGTTCATCACACAAAGCCTTCATTATGTTTACGACATACATTGCAATATATTCACAAAGCATGGACATATTTGCTCATAAATATTTACGTATTTCACAAATATTCATTGACTGCCTACTGTGGCCCAAGAGCTGGCTCTGTACACATATAGTAAAGAGAAATGGCTCCATCCTTGCCCTCATTTAATTTGTGATAGATTAACTACATTGTTAACAAACTAAATGGCCAGTTTCTTCTAACAGGACTAATTCTCCCTTTATTTATCAACATTTGAATCTGCCTAATGAAGGACTCCTATTTACCTTTTAAATTTGCAAGATTACAGACTGTCCCTATAAGCTACCATATGTTGAGATTGCTGTGTTCGTGGTTCCTGGATGTAAGAACTAATCAAATGGAATCAGTAATGTGTCATTCACCTTACTGAATAATATAACTATGCTTTATCTTTATTTATTTTTTTTGAGATGGAGTCTTGCTCTGTCACCCAGACTGGAGTGTAGTAGCATGATCTTGGCTCACTGCAGCCCCTACCACCCAGGTTAAAGAGATTCTCCTGCCTCAACCTCCTGCATAGTTGGCATTACAGGCATGCACCACCACGCCCGGCTAATTTTTTATTTTTAGTAGAGATGAGCTCTCGCAATGTTAATCAGGCTGGTCTTGAACTCCTGACCTCAGATGTTCCACCCACCTCAGTCTCCCAAAATGCTGGGATTACAAGCATGAGCCACTGTGCCTGGCCCTGTGCTTTATTTCACAGGAGCCACTGGATGATTAACTTTGCTTATGTGACAAGAGAAATACCTCATAAACAACTGCTAAAATGTATTGTTTGCTTACGCTATGTCATGCACCATCAAGTACTTTCTACTTATTAACTTGCTTACTCCTTACAACCACCCAGCAATGTTGGTATTAGTGTTTCACCCAGTTTACAGACGAGGGAAAATGAGGAATAGAGGTTCACAACCAGCCCAGAGTCACACAGTAGTAACTGGTTGAGGCACAATTCAAATTCTGTCCTGAGCTCTCCACCATTACACACAATTGTCTTAGAGACAGACAACAAATGTAGAAGTAAAACCTCCCCTGTGAAGGGAAGGTGCTACTTTTAGGAGTCTTGTCGGGAATCATCACAGATATGTCAGGCGTGGCTAATAGCGTCTGTTTTTCAGAACTGTTTATAATAGCAAGAAGGGGAGCAGGGGAAACGCTGCAAGAGTCTAAAAATCCAACAGCACATGAATTAAGGAATCTAAATAAATTATTTTTATAAGTTCATATAATAAGGCCATTAAAATATAGGGGGAAAGAATCTTTAGTATCTAAGAAAATGTTCACGACATTCTTTAAAGTTCAAAGAACCAGGTATAAAAGTTTTACAAATTATCAACACATCAGGATCCTTCCTCTTTAAAAGAAAATCTCATCTGTATGTATAGAAAACTAACTGCGAAGATTATACAATAAAACGTTCATGATACTTACCTCTAAGTGGTCATATTACAGGTGATTTTACTGACTTTTGCTTGTCTAAATTTTTTAAAAATGTTCTCGACAAAGCAGAAACCCATCTAATAAGCAATTAAACGAGAAGTGTCAATCAAATTATATATATCCAAAATAATGTCAAAGAATATTTCTAAAATGCCTACTGATCTATAATTGTTAATGGTTTTCAGATCTTTCTGGTTATGTTCCCCAACCACCCAAAAGTTTGAACGTGGATTTCCAAACATAAAGATTTAGTTATTTCAAAATTACATTTATTCCCTAACTTCATATATACTGAAATTTTTCATAAAAACAAAAAATTAATGAAGTAAATAGAAATTCTAGTATCTTATTTTCAGGTCCTAATGGATTATCATCTACAAACCCTGAGAGACGATACAGCATCAATACACTATTACCAGAGTACTGAAAATAAACTACAGTCATCCCTCAGTATCCCAGGGAGATTGCTTCTAGTACCCTCAACGGAGGACACCAAAATCCACAGCTGCTCCAGTCCCTTATATTGATATGAAGTGGTGTTATATTTTCATATAACCTATGCCACCCTCCTGTATACTTTAAATCATCTCTAGATCAGTTATAATGCCTAATACAATGTAAATGTTATGTAAATACTTGTTATAACATGTTGGGGTTTATTTGTATTATTTACTTATTTTTTTAATGTTTTCAAGCTACAGGGTTTTTTGACAAATATGAATTCCTTCCAATCTCCTGGGTTTTTCTTGGATCTCTGGAATTGCCTTCAAAGCTGAATTCCACTCACAGAACCTGATTCAAGGGAATGCCATGAGCAAAATGGATGCAGCAAAGCAAGGCAGGTAAGGAGAGAAAGTTCACCCCTCCTCAGGAAACAGTCATCAGAGGTTTTCAAATGATGCATGCCATTATGGGGCCAGAATTTTACTTTCGAAAGATCCATCGGGCCCAAGTATATGGGATTGAAAGCAGGACTAGAACTCTTTGAAACAAAGAAAGATGATTCTCTGACACAAGGAAAGAAAAAGGAAATTAAAAAAAAAATTAGATGGAAAGAAGACAAACGAGAGAGTTTCTATTGATCACCCTGAGATTCTCAGGAAAAAACTCATACTCAAGGTCATCTGCTGAACTGGAAGGAGACTTGAAGAGAAGAAAAAAGATCTGTCAAAGGACAAAATGACAACACATTTACACTCAAGAGCTCAAGTGGCTTTATTTGCAATTCTAGAATGGGGCAACACTTCGTTCCATTAAAAATTTTGCACCAACCTAATAGAGTAAGTGCTCCAATGAGTGGGCAGAGACGGTTGGCTTTGTAAGCAGAAAAGGCTAGAGAAAGCAGAAACACTGGTCACTGCAAAGTTACTTTCTTTGTAAGCCAGGAAAAGGGAAACAAAACAAAAGAAAAAAAACTAGTTAACATCGTTCCTTCAGGTTACTTTTTGTTGTAAGGATCAAAGCAAAGAGGATTCATTATCAGGCTGATTGAAGATTGAAACTGCCCTGTTTGGGAAATTAGATTGTTATCTCGTTCCCCCGATGTAATAGAAGGTGACATGGAACTTTAGCCTGAGTGACTTCATTTTGATTTTCAGTCTGGCTTGTTGGGGTCAAGCGCAGAAGCTGAGTCCAAAATGATGGCCTCCTGTAATTTTTATTTAACAGTTCCAACAACTACACAGGAAGTGTGCCACAGGAATCAGTATGGGGTGGGGGTGGAGGGTAGTGCATCCATCTACCTGTGCATACACTCAAACACACCTTTTGATTAAAATAATTAACTGTAAATGACTCAAGGAAGTCTACTTTCAGTGTATGCTTTTTTCCCCCACATTAAATTCATTTTAGTATAAATGGTTCCCATCTTTCTATATAAGTCTATTTCAAGACAGTTTGCAGAAGCTGGAAAAGTGGGGTGCAATGTAAAATGGAAAGTTAATTTGTCTGAACTTTTCTCAAGGCAATCATATGACAGAGAAAGAGGCAAGACTCGATATGGAAATATTAATATCTTATAAGGCCCTGAAACACTTGGTAATTAATTTTTCAGCAGGAAGAAGTTTTTATTTCAGTGGTAAGAATAGCTACCACCACCATGGCATAGGGAGAGAGAAAATAAAAATCAAAGGACCTAAGAAGAGAGTAAAAGAGAAGAGGCATGGTCATACACTAATTCTTATACCCATGGATCTCACTCAACAGGAAGATGGCAAAACTTGACAATTTCAGGCAGGCTGTTGCCACTGTGATTGGTTCTTCTAGGCCAAAGAAAAAAGAGGGTAAGCCTGCTTTATAATACCAAGCCAGGATTTAGATCTCTCCAGCAAAGGAACCAAATGGACTATGAAATTCTTCAAAGGCAGAAATAGCGTCAATTCACTCAACAAATATTTCTTTAACACCTGTGTTCCAGACACTAAGCTAAATGTTGGGGGAAAGAGAAATGACTGGCTTCCAGAGTTAGTTACCTATTGCTGTGAAGGCAAGCTACTCCACAACTCAGTGGCTCAAAATAACAACTATTTATTATCCTATGGTTTTTCTGAGGCTCTGGGAAGATCTAGGTGCTCCTAGCTCAGGGGCTCTGAATTGGGGGCCCTCAAGATCACCCTCAGGTTCAGTGATGGCTAAGAGGATTCACAGGACTCACATAAAATTACTCATAGCTATGATTTATTATAGCAAAAGAATGTAAAGCAAAATCAGCACCTTTTCCCTTTGCCAGATGGGGAATCACGTGCAAGTTTCCAAGAGATTCTCACTGTGGAATCACACAGAATGGGCTTAATTCCTCCAGCATCAT
The DNA here is from genome assembly GCA_036589455.1 of Ateles fusciceps. Lineage (NCBI taxonomy): Eukaryota > Metazoa > Chordata > Mammalia > Primates > Atelidae > Ateles > Ateles fusciceps. The sequence continues at coordinate 4,593,782 of JAZHEH010000228.1, read as the reverse complement.
ATTGTGACGAGTGGAAAATGGTGTCTGCAAGGGAAGTTTATTACAAACTCAGTGCTCAATGCTTTGTCCCTCTGGTTTTTTTGTTTTTGTTTTTAGAGTTGGGGGATTCTCACTCTGTCACCCAGGTGGGAGTACAATGGCACAGTTAACGGCTCACTGCAGCCTTGACTTCCTGGGCTCAAGCAATCTTCCCACCTCAGCTTCCTGAGTATCTGGGACTACAGTGCACACTACCATGCCTGGCTAATTTTCTGTTTTCAGAGATGGCATCTTGCTCTGTTGCCCAGGTTGATCTCAAACTCCTGGCCTCAAGCTATCCTACTGCTTCAGCCTCCTGAGTCACTGGGATTACAGGCATAAGCCACCAATCCTGGCCCAAGGTTTTTACTGGGCGTTGCTCATTATATATCCTCTGCCTAGCACATATAAAAATCTCATATGGAAAGCAGGTGCTTAGCATAAATAATATTGTTTACACAGTTTAGGCACAAGGAGCCACTCTTATCCATTAGGGAATGTTGTCAAGCCTTCCCTAAATCCAAATTCCTGGATGACAATTTCACAAGCAGGCCTTTTTAAGTACAGCAGTCTAAGGCATCCTACAGCAGTTTTTTCTACACAGTGTCTCAAGAGGTTACAGTCAAACTGTCAATCTGGTCTGCATCGTCTGAAGCCCTGACTGGAACTGGAGGATCCACTTACAAGAAAGCTCACTCACATGGCTATTGGCCAGAAGTTCTTCACCGTGTGGGCCTCCACCAGACTACCTGAATGTTCTCATCTTATGGAAGCTGGCTTTCCCCACCGTGAGGGATCCAGGACAGCAAGGAATTGAGAGCATGCCCCAGATGGAAGCCACGGTCTTTAATAAACTAATCTTGAGAGCGACATACCATCACTTTTGCCATTTGCAGTTGGTCACACAGGCCAACCATAGTACAATGTGGGATGGGGAGGGGAGTAACAATTCTGTGAGTCCAGGAGTCAGAGATCAGAAGGAGCCATCTCAAAGGCTTCCTAACATAGGACACCCTTTGGCTCCCAAGGACTCCCATCTCTCCTACACGCAATATACACTACCCCTCCTACCGTCCCCAAAAGTCTCATGTCAACAGAGCATCAGTTCCAAGTCCAGACCCTCATCATTTAAATTTGGGTATAGTCTCTGACATACAGCTCCTGAATGTGGTTCTTCTTGATCTAGAGGCATGTGCAAACAAAGAAACAATTATCTGGCCCCACACATCCAATATACAATGGCAGGGTGAGAGGATAACTGCCATACACACCCCCACTCACAAAGGGGAAAGTGGGAAGTATGCCAGGATAGTAGTTCTGAAACCCAGGCAAGCAAATGATGAAAGCTCCTCGATTTGATCTCTGAGGTCTAGGAATAGTTCTCTACAGTTTTAGTCTCACCCTCTGGACTCTTGAGTCAGCCCTCTCAGGTATTCTTTCATTTTAATGAAAGGTAACATGTGCTTATGGAGTAGTTTTCTGTCTGCTGTTTATTTGTTGATACTTGATGGTCCAAAGTCCTCTTTGCATTTTGTATTCTTTATGTCTCTTTTCTTTCAAGCTGACGGTGTTTCTTCAAGCATAACTCCCTTTCAACTCTATGGGTCTTCTGGGAATCCCTTCAGCCTTAATTCTACTACACAAAAGCCACACCCACAAACCTTTTTGCAACAGGTTCTTCTTGAGCTTCGACTGAGGTACAATGTCTGTGAGCTTCCAGGGAGCCCTGCTGGTTGACAGAGAGGATCTGTAAAGCAAACCCTTAGAGCAGGGGTGTCCGATCTTTTGAATTCCCTGAGACACATAGGAAGAATTGTCTTGGGCCGCACGTAAAATACACTAACAATAGCTGATGAGCTAAAAAGTAAAAGTAAAAACAAAGGTCCATGCATAATGTCTTAAGAAAGTTTACAAATTTGTGTTGGGTCTCATTCAAAGCCATCCTGGGTCACACACAGCTGGCGGGCCACAGATTGGACAAGCTTATCTTAGTATCTTTATGTTTTTCTGACTAAACAGTATTCTGAGACAGCATCTTTGTTTTCTGAGATGTTAAGAAAAGGTTTTACAGTCACATCCTTGGCTTCATGTTTTGACCTTGCTTTCCTAAAAGTACCCTGAATTTGGTCTTTGCTCAGATGCCATGTCTTCAATATATCATCATGTGCCATGTGGGGAGGCTGGGAATCTTTAAAACCAGCAAGTCCTGGCTCTTTCTTAGTAGTTTTGCCTTCAGTTTCTCTCTCTCTCTTGCAGTTTCACGCTAAGCAACAGGAAAAAAATAATCAGAAAGTACTTTCAGCACTCTGGTTAGAAATCTCCTGAAATCTCCTTAACTATATCGCCAGTTTATCAGGCACATTTGCTACTTTCTACATTACTGCAGGTGACAGTGATTTTTTGTTTTGTTTTTGTTTTGGTTGTTTTTCCACTACATAACAAGGATTCTCTGTTCTCCAGCTTCCAATAGGATTTCTCCCATTTTCCTTGAAGCCTTCACTGGCAGCCTCCTCGAAGTCCAAAATTCCATGAACAGCGTGTTCAGGGCACTTCACACTTTGACTAACATATTCCTTACCCCTGACAGCTTTGCTGTGGCCCACGGCCTAGTTCAAAGCCACTATCACAGTTTCGTTTCTTATCACATCAGCACTGCACTGCTAGTACCAATGTGGATTAGTTGTCTACTGATGCATAATAAACTACCCCAAAATTCAGAACTGAAAACAAGAATTTAATGTCTCATGTATTTTCTGAGGGTCAGGAATTGGGAGCCATTTAAACAGACGATTTTGACTCAGAGTCACTTATGAGTTTGCAATCAAGCTGATGGCAAGGCCTGTAACACCTGAAGGCTTGACAAGGTGGAAGATCTGCTTTGGAGCTCACTCACATGGCTGCTTCCAGCTTCCATTTCTTATTCTGTTGCCACATGAGCTTCTCTGCGTACATTGCCTCTCTTTACAACAGCTAGCTTTTCATAGGTCAGCGAGCCGAGAAAGAGAGTCCAACATGGAAACCTCAGTCTTTCATAACCTAACCTTGGAAGTGACATAGGATCGTGTCTGACATCATCTATTTGTCAGGGGCTTGAATATGAGGAGGTGGGGATTGTTGGGAGTGTGTTGGTGGATGGCAACCATATTTCCTATCTGGAGGTCTAATGCACTGGTAGACATCAACAACTACATAAAATAAGATTTAATAAGAGCCATAATAAACCTATGGAGAAGTCAGTACCAGCTTACCCTGAGAAAGTCAAAGTGGGCATCCCAGAGAAGTGATGTTTAATTTAATACCTAAAGGATAAATGAGATTTGTCAGACACATTGAAGAACTCCTGCCTACAGGAAGCATTTGCATACATTTCTCCTTTTGCACATCCTAACTGCCTAGTAAAATTTACAGCCTCAAAGCTCTTCCCAAGGACAAATATGGAGTGATTTAATTTAACATCAATATTTTTGGAGGACACATTACTATTTAATAGATGAGTCAAAAGCATAATGGTAGATGATGGATGCTATGCTTGGAAATGTATCATCTAAAGGTCAAACTTTACTTAAGAAAAAAATAATAATGAATAAAGTGAAAGTGTACATCTTGGTAACAAATGCAAGAGTCAGAATAACTGGCCTAATTAGGTAAAGCATACAAAAATTTCAACACAGAATTGTAATTATTTAAATAGGACAGCAGGAAGAAAGACATGGAGAAAGAAATGCTATCCAAAGGACCCTTCAAATGAAATAGATGCAAGAATGGATAGAAATAGGTCAGGCAAGTGCACTGAGATATTAAAAGCTTTTTTAAAAATGTCTTATTATAAGAGTGATACAATCTCTTTATAAAAATCTGTAAAGCATAAACAAGCATAAGAAAGAAAAATAAAAATCACCCATGACCTCAAATTCCAGGGATAACTACTAATTGGATTACAGACTGATCCATTTTAGGCTGCTGAATAAGTAGGGAGATAGACAGAAATGCATGTGTGTGATTTTGGAAATGTGTAATTTTTGGAACTAGCTCCATGTTCTTTATGAATATAAAATTAACATAATTAAATAATATATAATACTTTCTAAGTATAAACATTATAAAGAGATAGGAGTTGGACAATAACATTCACCTGTAATTCTTTTGCTCAGGGGAAAAAATACTATTTACTGTTAACATCTTATATTTTTGTCAAAGTCATTTTTCAATGCAAATGTTTTAATGCAAAAAACACACTCGCTATTTTATTACCAGCTTCTCTCATTAGAAGTACATAGGTATGTGCTAGAACTTATTTAAACAATACGTTATTGATGAGCAAGTGTGCTTCTCCTACTTGCCAGCAAGACCCAGGCAATTACAACTTAAGCACACAATTTTACATAGTCATCTGTTATTTCTCAGGATAAACTTCTATAATTAGATTTGTTATATCAAAAGACATTTGCTTTTTATGAGTTTTTAAGTATATTGCCACATGGCCTGCCATTCATGTTACACCAATGGACATACCAAGAGGATCAGAATACCTTCTTTTATGTTTTATTTTTTATTTTCATATTTGAGACAGGGTCTTGCTCTGTAGCCCAGGCTGGAGTGCAGTGGCATGATCTCAGCTCACTGCAAGCTTCACCTCCTGGGGCTCAAGTGATCCTCCTACCTCAGCCACCTGAGTAGCTGGGACTATAGGTGTACACCAGCATGCCTGGCTAATTTTTGTAGAGATAGGGTTTTACCATGTTGCCCAGGCCGGTCTGGAACTACTGAGCTCAAGCAATCTGACCAACTTGGCCTCCCAAAGTGCTAGGATTACAGGTGTGAACCACTGTGCTCAGCTCAAGAATGCCTTCTGCCACTAACTTCACCATTACTAAGCAACAGCAATTCTTTTTCATCTTTGCTAATAAGCAAATATAGTTTTAATGTTCATTCTTTCAGTTACTATTAAAACAATATATTTCCAAATGTTAAAAATCATTTGGAGTTCTTCTTTGTGAATATGCATTCTTGTGTTCTATCAAATTTTGGGAGAGGTGTTCACTGGTTTTGTATTAATTTGTAGGTGCCCTCCCAGCCACCCAGGTGCACGCTTCATTCATATTTTTAAAGCCTAGTAGCAAAATCTTAACAGTACATAAATAAGAACTACGAAGTAAGCAAATGGTTGAGCCAAGTTCAAATTTTCTTGAATCGAAAGTCCATACGTTTCCCAAGATGGTGTATACTGTGCTGACACCCCTTAAAGACTGCAAACAGCCACTTCCAGTCTGTGCTGCCCATTTAAACCTCCTGGGGAGCTTTGGAAGCTTTCTACTTGTCTCTCACTCCATACCAATTAAATCAGGCATAGTCTTTTTGAGGATGCAAAGGTAATTCCAATGCATAGCAAAGTTTACAGAAGTATCTCACTCCCCAGCTGCTGGTTCTTAGCTCTCAGCTGTCAACCTTCTCTGATGCTTGGTTGGAGAGAATTTGCCTAAGCCCGTCCACCTTCCTGGGGGCAGACTGCTGAACCCTATGACTGGATGATACAGTATAAAGATCCTTGTTTCCCCCAACTCAGGAAATGCCAGTTCCAGAGTTCCATTGGGTAGAGTGAGGCCTTCCAATGACAACAAGGTACATCTTCTCCTTTTGCCCAATCCTGCCTCCTTCCCTTCCCCCATCCACTAGAAGAGCTGTTCCTGAGAGAGACTCTGGCAATGTCCTACATACTACTCTCACAGGCTGCTTTCTGGAGGAACCTAATCTGTATTACCTACTACATGGAACTGCCCCTTAAAAAATAAACTTCCCAGTCAGGCATGGTGGCTCACACCTGTAATCCCAGCACTTTGGGAGGCTGAGGCAGGTGGATCACGAGGTCAGGAGTTCCAGACCAGCCTGACCGAGATGGTGAAACTCCATCTCTACTAAAAATACAAAAATTAGCCAGTGTGGTGGCAGGCACCTGTAATCCCAGCTACTCAGGACACTGAGGGAGTAGAATCACTTCAACCCAGGCAGCAGAGGTTGCAGTGAACCGAGATCGCGCCACTGCACTCCAGCCTGGGCAACAGAGTGAGACTCCATCTCAAAAAAAAAAAAAAAAAAGAAAAGAAAAAAAATAACTTCCCCTGAAAAAAAAAAACCAGACTAAACAAAATCTTCCTCAAAGGTTCTACATACATCCAAAGCTAATAATCAAGGCATGTTTTCAGTCTTTCACTGGAGATGTTGTTTAATGAGTTTGTTTGGGATGATGATAAAGTTTTGGAACAGGTAGCAGTGATGGCTGCACAAAACTGTGAGCATAATTAATGCCACAAACTGTACATTAAGAATGATTAAAGTGGCAAGTTGTATGTAGACACAGGGCGGCGATGTTTAAAAAGTAATAATATACCAAAAACACTGAATGGTAAACTTTGCATGGGTGGATTGTATAGTCTGTGAATTCTATCTCAATAAAGATGTTTTTAGAAATCCTTTCACTGCAGTGTAAGTATGTGGTGGCCAGTGGATAAGCAAACTACTAGCCACAGCTCCGTCTATTAATTCATTGAACAATGACAATATTTTAAAGCCCTCATTGAAGGGTTCTCGTCACTCATTGTCTCATTCCCCAAAATACAGAAACAAAATGCCTATTGATTTGTACTTCATGTATCTTTGGTCAGCAGTAATTCAGGATTTATATGCTGAGTGATACAGGGAAAAGAATAAGCAGTTTCTTGGGCCAGCTCCCAGGGTTAAGAATATTTAAAGACTACTGAGGGTGAAGATATTGGCAATGTCATTGAATTCGATTTTGCAGTAGTACAAGTATTTGGTGTAACTGAAGCACAAACTCACATATACAGACAACCACCATGACTCTAGATGACAGGCTCATTTCTACAGGAGGAACAAAACAAGCTTGTTTATAAAAACAAGCATGCACCAAAGGCAGCAGTGTCCAGAGGATAATGTATGCAAAAATCTGTCTCCCCAGAAACACACAGTCTACTGCCACACCTCCAGGATTTATAAAGCACTTCAGATTTGCAGACTCCTCCATAATCAGTCATTAGCCATCCCCAAGGAGCCCAGAGGTTCCCATTTTTCTGAAAGGTTGGCAAGCCTCTTGCCTCAATGCATACCTTCCCTTAACAAGAGACTTCCATTCAATAAAGGCCAAACCTCAGATAAGGGTAACTTTCATTTAAAGACTGCGGTTTCTTCTTCTGGGCCCTCCACAATCAATGTACTACCAGAAACCAACCTGATGTTATACAAACCTTAGACGCTGAAACACTTAAGGGTTAAAGAAAACACTAATGTCAAAAATGGCACTCAAAGCAGAATAAATCTGTAGCTGAAAAATCTGACCTTCAACCCTGAATCTGCCTCTTATAAGCTGTGTGAACCAGAGCTAGTTAATAAGTCACTCTGAGTCCCAGTTTCTTTATCAGCATTTGAACTTCATACTTGGGGGACCTATCACGCAGGTTGTTGTGAGGTAGAATGGGATTAAGAAGCACTTGTTGTGAGCACTTTGGGAGGCCGAGCTGTGTAGATTGCTTGAGTCTAGGAGTTTGAAACCAGCCTGGGTGACAAAAAATCCTGTCTATACAAAAGATACAAAAATTAGCCAGATGTGGTGGTGCATGCCTGTAGTGCCAGATACTTGGGAGGCTTAGGAGGGAGGATCACCGGAGCCCAGGAGATAAAGGTTGCAGTGAGCTGAGATTACACTACTGCATTCCAGTCCGGGCAGCAGAGTGAGACCCTGTCTCAAAACAAAAGATGAATGGATGTCTAAACACTTCCAAGACTCAAGTTCTGTACAAATGTGAAAGAGTATTTATAACACTTCTTATCCTAAATATCTCCAGAGAAACATAACTTAGGGCCTTTTAGGGGCAACATAACTGTTTAAATATGAGTGAGGAAGAGAATTCCACTTCCTGGGGGAAAAGTATTAATTCAAGTTATCTCTTCTAGCATCCATCTTATAAACCATTTGAGACTCAGATGATTGCGTTATGGAAGCCACAAACCAAGGTGTGAAAGAAAATAATAATTAGAATATGTCTTTAATTTGGACTGATAAAACCATTTCCATCTGTAACTCTAGAGTGAGTTTGGTGTGTTGTTTTGTTGATTTTTGCTGTTGTTGCTGTGTTATGTGTTTTGTGTGTGTGTGTGTGTGTGTGTGTGTGTGTGTGTTCTATTTTTATTTACCTTAGAAAGCAACTGATATAAAATACACAGTTCCTTTTGGGATCTGGGAATAACTTTTTTTTTTTTTCCTAGAAAAGGCCCTTGAGAGAACCAAATTTTCACAGAATTGCTTAGCAATTTTCTAGTGTATTTTTAAAGCATTCTATGAGGTAGGAAAAATCATCAACACCCTGATTTCATATTCCACAAATGTGTAACCTCTGAGATTTCAAAGTCAGGGACTTATTGTTTCCCAATGAATGAAGACTCAGATTGGGAAAAATACGTGTTCCTAATTTAGCAGGGCCACCGTGACCACGAGCAGTTGCTTAACAACTGCACACACTTGTGCGTGACCTCCCAGGTTGCCAGGAGAGTCCCCCAGAAGGGCCAAAAGCAGAGTCAGAAAAAAACAGCTGAAAACACCCAATCCTGAAATCAAGGGAGAACAAAAGTAAATGGTGTTCCTCTTTCAACTTTCTTTAAGTCTTGGGAAGAAATCAGAATATCTTCTGAGACCAAGTTCTCTGTGGTCTTTTGGCAATGAAGAGTTAATCAAGTTTAAAACAAGCACACATCTCAATCTCCCATCTTCTCTCCTCTTTCTTTCAATATGAAACTCCTCAAGAGAAGACTGTACACACTAAACAGCTCTCTCAGGTCGCCCATGACCTTGAGATGGGGTCACCAAGTTCAGTGGTCTTTCATGAGTATTTCTTGACCTTTCTGTGGCATGCAACACTCCTGGCTGTTCCTTTTTCTGGAAATAGCTCCCCACTCTGACTCCTCTGGCACAACATTCATCCTGCTAGTCTGATCACCCTGCCTGCCGCACTTTCCCATCTCTTGTCCCTCTTACAGTTCTGGAATACCAAAGTCTCCTGGGTTCTCCTTCCAGCATCTTCCACTATCTGCACTCCCTCAGAGAAATGAGCTCTTATGTGACTCTGTCCACCTGTATGGGATGACTCCCCCACTAACCCCATCTTAAAGATGAAGGCTACATTTCCAATCCCCTACTTCATATTTCCATTTCTGCCCCTCAGCATCTCATACTCAGGATGGGCCCCATCACTTTACCCATTTCTCATGTCCCAAGTGTTGTTATTATTCATCTCTTCCCATCAAAGCCAACCTTCTATTCCATCCATATTTACAAGTTGCCCTGTCCCATGAACTGCTCAAGACTCATTTCCACTTCTTCCTTTGCATCCTCATGCAAAGATATTACAATAACTTCCTGAGTGAATTCTTGCTGGCTGTATCTTCTGACTCACACAAAATTCTGCAGAACAAAACCAGATAATTCTTCCTGAAGTAATGTGTGTATCACAACCTGGCTCAAAGACTATCAATGCTTCCCATTTTTCAATTTCAGATTTCTAATCCTAATATCTGAATTCTCCCTGATCCAGTCTTATCGTCACTAACACCCTAGAAGTTCACAATGTTCAGATGAGTTTCCATTTCTGGCTGTTTTCCTAAACTTTCCTTGCAGTTTCTCACGCCATCAAAAATGCTCTTATATTAGTTCTCACACTGCTATAAAGAAAAACCCTATATGGGATGATTTATAAAGAAAAGGTTTAATTGGCTCATGGTTCTACAGGCTGTACAGGAGGCATGATGCTGGCATCTGACTGACTTCTGGGGAAGCCTCAGGAAGCTTACAATCATTGTGGAAGGCAAAGGGGGGAGGAGCCAGGCAATTCCCATGTTTGGAGCAGGAGAAAGAGAGAGAGGAGACACTACATACTTTTAACTAACCAGATGTCATGAGAACTCTATCACGGGAACAGCATCAAGGGAATGGTGCTAAACCATTCATGAGGATCCACCCCCATGATCTAATCACCTCCCGCTAGGCCCCACCTCTAACACTGGGGTTACGATTTGACATGAGATTTGAGCAGGAACACAGAGCAAAACCATATCAGCTCCACTCCCCAACTCCACCTATTAGAGTTATACCTTTCTTCAACACCTAGCTCAAACTATTTCAAGAAATCAATGTGATACTTCTGATTTCTCCTGTCAAAAATGCCTTGTATGCAAAAGCATTCTGCACCATTCTTGGAGCATTTACCATGGTCTGCACCAACAAAGTACGTATTTTATCTCCTTTTAGATCACAAGCCTTGTAAGAGGAGTGGCTGAGCATCATGGTTTCCTGAAGAACATGAACTTTGAAATCTAAATAACCAGGACATGTTTTCACTTTCGATGGCTAAATTACTCTCTCTGGTTTTGATTCTCTCATCTGTAAAAAGAACCTATGGTAATTATTGTGAATTGATTTGCTTACCTCAGAGGTCAATAAACTATGGCCTGCAGGCTCCATCACTCATTTTAATTTAATTAACTAATTGATTTTATTTATTTTTTTAGCGATAGGGTCTCACTCTGTTGCTCAGGCTGGAGCACTGTGACACAGCCAAGCTCACTCCTGCCTCAGCCTCCCAAAGTGCTGGAATTACAGATGTGAAACACTGTGCCTGGCCTGATTTTATAAATAAAGTTTTATTGGAACACAATATGCTCACTCATTTCTATAAGGTCCCTGGCTGCTTCCACACTTCAATGGTAAAGCTGGGGAGAGACCACACGGCTCACTGAGACAAATATTTCTTATCTTGACCCTTACAAAACAAGACCCCTTCTCTAGCTCCATTTTACTCTCCTTTAAGGAGGCGAGATGGCATAGTTAAAGATATCTTCCAGACTTCTCTGCATCTAGAGATTCAGGACTGAACTGGATTCCACTAATTAAATGTACTCACGCGAGGAGTTCTAGAAGATGGAAGTGAGATGAGGGTCATGTTTTGGCTTCTACTTGACTGTTCAGTGCTGTCGAGGCAGGACATGGAAATAAATGTCTTAACTACAGTAGTGTCCAGCATCCTCGCTTCAGCTCTATGAGGGCCAAGAAACAGCTGCAGCCATGGTGGCTTTCCAATCGCAGCTGTTAGATGCCAGGGTGGCAGATACAGGGATGTACTCTGACCTTGGTTCTATATTGTTCTGGGAATCTTTCCCTGGGGCTGCTCTTCCAGGAATTTTGTAATGTGAAAGGAAAGTATCTTGGGCCCCCAAAATCACTAAGCGAAAGGGAAAATTCAAGTTGTGAACTGCTTAGTGCAAACCTGCCTCCCATTCTATTCAAAGTTATCCCTCTGCTCGCTGAGAAAAATGCACATTCTGATTGCCTCCTTTGGAAAGGCTAATCAGAAACTCAGAAGAGCGCAACTGCTTGTCTCTCACCTATCTGCGACCTGGAAGCCCCCTCCCCCACTTTGTCTTCCTGCCTCTGCTTCTAGTTATCGCACGTTTCCACACCAAACCAATGTGCTTCTTACATATATTGATTGATGTCTCATGTCTCCCTAAAATGTATAAAACGAAGCTGTATCCCAACATGCTTAAGCACGTCCTCGGGTGCTCCTGAGGCTGTGTCATGGGCATACCTTCTCAACCTTGGCAAAATAAACTTTCTAAATTAACTGAGACCTGTCTCAGATTTTCTGGGTCCATAGTAAGCACCTAATTCCCTCTAGGAAATCCCTTCTTTAAAATTTATATAGCCAAGTTTTCATGTCTTGTACTGAACCCTAACTGATACAGAGTCAAATTATAAATATCTAATTGAGTTACTGAAAGATAAAATGGCATTGTATGTAATAGTGGTTTATGAACAGTAAAGCTATTGCTATCTGTAAGTCTTTTTCTCATTCCCTATACTTGACCCCCCAGGTCTCTGACTCAGCACAGTGCCTCCAATCCCTGAAATGATACTTTTCACAGCACAACCCCTGGCTCTCTTCCCTTCTCACTGCCTGAAAAATCTCCTCTCTCCTTCTGGCTTCAGTAACCTATGCGCCAAGGGTTAACGTGTTTGAGGACATGAGCATTTTTAAAAGTTGATACAAAGCTAGCTCTCCAGAACAATGCACATGCATTACAATTTTAATATGCTTTCTGAAGTTTATAAGGCCTCTTAATTTTACCTATGTTCTTCTAGGCTATGAAGCCCTGACCCTCTATGCCAATGAGTGCCCAAACCTGTATCTCAAACCTGATCGCTCTCCTGAGGTGAAGACTGCTGTTTGCAACTGTCCTCTGGACTTCCCACGGGCATCTCAAACTCACCATATACAAATGTGAATTTAACCTTCCCACAGCTCCTCTTCTCATCTGATTTATCACATGACTAAGTGGTGCCTACATCCCCTGGAGGCCTGGGCATCATTCAGACATCTCTCCCTTCCTTCCCCCATAGACATTTAATTGCCAGGTTCTCACAATTCTGCATCTCTAGTTGCTTCAGAATCTAGCCACCTCTCCATCTCAGGGATAATTTGTTCTGCTACCACCATCTCTCGTCAAGATTGCTGCTGTTTTATATGAAAATTTTCGGTGCCACAAAAGAAGTAGCACTCGAATATAAATTTCCTCAGCAAGGCAATTTACTTCTATAGAAGGGTGCGGCTGACAGATGAAACAATGGCGAGTGCACACCTGGACAAGGGAGGGGATGGGGTTCTGATCCTGACAGAGGTAGCCCCTACTGCTGTATCATTCCCCCTGTTGGCTAGTGTTAGACCACACAGTCTAGTATAATTCCAATTGGTTATTTTAAGGGGAGCAGGGGTTTGAGCCAAAGTGGTGGGGTGGGTGGTTTGGTGGGAAAGATGGTTACGGGACAGATTAGAGCAGGTAGCCAGGAATGACCTAAGTCAAAGCAGGTGACCGAAGCAGGTGACTGCGGTGAGTCAAGACGTAACAGGGGACTAGGGGAACGGATGTCAACTACTGATTAGAACTGGTGGAGAAGGTTGTTTACTGAAACTACAAGGAAGTTAAACTTTAAAATGGAGGACAAAGAACTGAACATACTGACATCCTGATTCTCTGAAGAGAAACGTGGAGTTCACTATGTCTAACACTGCAGTAGCCATCAAATGGCCTCTCCTCTTCCATTCTGCCCTCTCTAATCCATTTCCTGCAACCCGGACCATGCATATCAAACTTCATCACGTAAGAACTCTGTGTTTTTCTCACCATTCAGCTCTTCCCAGGCCCCCCACCTTGAAATGGCTCCATGACACCCACCATATGAGCTAACAGTTCCCAGAACTGCAATTCTTGTCACCCGCAAGGAACATACGCTCCTCCCTCCCAGTATTGTCCCTCGTTACCATTTTACTTCCTACTGCCACCCCCTTCCTCCCCTACCTCCTACACTTTCCTACTGGCGGACTCCTCATCCTTCAGTTCTCAGCTTAGATATCACTTAATTCCCTTACTCATCAAAGGTTTATTGACCCTGTTATATGTCAACTACTGGGCTAGGTCCAGACATAGAGCAAAGAAAGACAGTCACAGTCTCTGTCCTGAAAATGCTCAATTTTACTAGCATATTAGATCAATAATGGCAAGACTGATGATTCCCCAGTAGAATTCAAGCAATTCTCCTGCCTCAGCCTCCTGAGTAGCTGGGATTACAGGCATGTGGCACTATGCCCAGCTAATTTTTGTATTTTTAGTAGAAACGGGGTTTCACCATGTTGGTCAGGCTGCTCTTGACCTCCTGACTTCATGATCCACCTGCCTCAGCCTCCCAACCATAAGTTCTTTTTACAGATGAGGAAATTAAAACCAGAGTCATTTAGCCAGTGAAAGTGAAAATATGTCCTGTTTATTTAGGTTTCAGTTTTCCCAACCTCAGGCTGAGTCAGGATCTTTCCTCTCTGGGATCAGTAACACCTGTGTTCCCCCACTTCCACCCATTGTTGGTCAGAGGTCTCTCCCAATGACTAGACTACACACCTCTTACAGGCAGGACTGTGTCCTACCACTTTATTTATCACTGACATCTACTAATGGATCTGATGCCGAGGAAGAAATGGATCTGATGCCATCATGTCTAACGATGCTCCATTTACTTAATAAATTTCTATTGATCAATACAAATTCAGTCAACAAATCTTAGCTAAATAAGTCATCAGCACTGCTTAGGAGTGGCCCAATAAGGGGAATACAGCTGAGGGAAACAACTGGTATGTGGAGGTCCTCACTGTCAACTTGTCTGGGCTTTGTCAGTGTCCCAGATCACAAGGAACATGCTTCTAACTAACACCTGACTTGCTCCCTGGATTTCATGGCAAGCCACTATTCCAGCAGCCCTTCTTGCCTGCGGGATAAATACCTGCATGCTCAACAGTGTACCTAATTAGAGGGATCCCCCGGCGACTCGGAAGGCCTTGGGAGGCCAGTCACTAAGCTGTGCCCTTGGTCACTGGAACCGAAATAACACAGAAGGTAGAAAGCACAGGAGACTCGGCAGCCAGGAGAGGCCCAGGAGCTCCACCAAGTGAGATCCCAGGAGCTTTGTCCAGACTCCCTGCTAGGCCAGCCCTGAATCTCTGTGTATAAACTACGGCCACATTTTCTTAATGTGTGTGAAGCTGGTGCCAGATGGAGAGAAACAAAAAAAAACAGGAAGTAAATATGCCCTGCTTTGGGAAAAATAATAAAGCAGTTTAAATAAAGGGTGACAGGTTTTTCTGACTACATAAGAATACAAGTGAACGTTTCTGGTGCACCTGCTGTGCGTCACGTTCTAATCTCTTCATATGCATTAAATCATTTAATTCTTTCAACACCCCTATGAGGTGAGCACCATTATTATCTCCATTTACAGATTAGGAAACGGAAGCCCAGGGAGATTAAGGAACATCCCCGTGGCTGCCCCCAGCCAGTAAGCGACACAGCAGGACATAAACCGGGCAGCTTCACTCAAGGATGATCTGAAGCTTTCCACTTATGTCCCCTTGAGAGAGAGGCAATCACTTTCACCCTGCCGGGGCCAGGCTCCAATGTCCACAGGGTCTGGCATGTGATGTCAAGCAGGACCAAGGACACATCCTCTATGTTCAGGGCTAGCCCATCAGTCTGGCCAATTATGGCCATGCAGTAACAAGGGCCTGGTGTTGCCAGATCTTCCTTGTTTTCCAGAAGAAGGCATAATTCCAGGTTTTTCTTAATTGAGGATGCGAAAAGGGAAGAGTTACAGAGGGACTGAGAGGAACACCATAACAATAATTTAGATGGGCCTATGAGGGAGAAGGAGTTTGGAGAGGAAAGATGAGGCGCTCCGTTTTGAAATGCTGAGTTGCTGGTGCTGAAGATGAGAAGGTCATGACTACTCAGGAGTACAGATAAGAGATAGCTCTTTGGTGACTCTGTTATCAGGCCACCCTGCCTCAGCCCCCAGTTTCACATAGGACAGGGTCATCTAAAACATCCCATCTTGCTGGTTGTAAGGATGGTGATTCCGAAACTTGTGGTACTCTCCTGGGGCCACTGTAACAAAGCACCGCCAGCTGAGTGGCGTAAGCAACAGAACCGTGTTGTCCCACACTCTGGAGGGTACAAGTCTGGATCTGGGCGTTGGCACGGCTATGCCCACTCTGAAGGCTCTGGGAAGGGTCTGTTCGGGCCTCTCTTCTAACTTCTGCTAGTTCCTTGGCTTGTGGCATCACTCCCATCTTTACACAATGTTCTCCCTGTGTGTGCCCAAATCTCCAGCGTGACACCAGTCAAACTGGATGAGGAGTCCACCCTGCTTCAGCATGACATCGTCTTTACTAATCACATCTGCAACAATTGTATTTCAAAACAATGTCACATTCTGAGACATGGGGGGATAGGATGTCAACATATCGACTGTGTGCAGGGGGACAAAATTCAATCCATAACGAGACTCTAGACGGTGGTTTCACGTCTTTCAGAGTCAGATCCCTAAGAACAAGATTAAGGCATGTCACTGTTTACCTTTGGAAAAACGCTGTATTCCAGCAATCATGCAAGTCCTACAGGGAATATGAAAATGAAGTAGACTCCACTTCTCAAGGGCCTTCCAATGGAGTGGGAGGAAAAAGACAACTGTATAAAAAACTATCCTACAAGAAAGAAGGTTATGATTGACCTGAGAGTGATATAAATAACCATAAAATCAAACAGGAGGAGAGAAATTGCTTTTGTCTATAAAAATCAAAAATTCTTTGTTAGGTAGTACTTAACCTTGGTATTGAGGAAGGTCCAGAATTCTAACAGAGGGAGACTGGGGTTGGAAAAATCAAAGACACTCCAAGACACAAAGGAAAGGAAAGGAAAAGTACAAACCGTGTTTGGATCAGGTCTGTTTGCCCAGAGAACTGAGTACGTACAGTGCAGTCATGTGATAAAAGACTAAACTATAGGTTGGGGTCAGTCTGTAGAACCTGAATTGGCAGGATAATGAGTTTGGATATAAATTTGCAGGCAACTGGGGGTCACTTTGGTAGCCAATAAAAACAGTTTTCTGTCCTAGAGCCTAAGATGCCTTCCAACTCTTCCTTTTCCCTATCAGAGACACTCTACCAATTTGATGGTACTCAAGCACCATGGAATAAAATGCAGCCATAAAAAACAATGAGTTCATGTCCTTTGTAGGGACATGGATGAACCTGGAAACCATCATTCTCAGCAAACTGACACAAGAACAGAAAATCAAACACCGCATGTTCTCACTCATAGGCGGGGGTTGAACAATGAGCACACATGGACATAGGGGGGGGGAGCATCACACACTGGGGTCTGTTGGGGGGGCCTGGGGGGAGGGACAGTGGGGGGGTAGGAAGTTGGGGGAGGGGATAACATGGGGGAGAAATGCAGATATAGGTGACGGGGGATGGAGGCAGCAAACCACATTGCCATGTGTGTACCTATGCAACAATCCTGCATGTTCTGCACACATACCCTGGAACCTAAAGTGCAATAAAATATATATATTTTAAAAACAGAATATACTGGGGCAGATACCCCTTGTGCTCTTCTAATCCAATAAACTTCAGAACTCTGATCTTCATAATAACGAATTATGAAATTCTGGGTCAGATTCACTGTGACCCATTGATGCCAGTGTCATCTTGGACTCTAAATGACATCAAGATTTTCCATCCATGCTACCAGTGTTGAATTCAGTATATACCTTAAAGGCTGTAAGAAACCTGTCGGACTCAGTCAGTAGAAAATCAAGCTTAAGGTCAAGGTCAAACTCAACTACTTACCAGCTGTATGAGCCACAGCAAGCAACTTAACTTTTCTGTTAATTTTATTTATGTATAAAGTAGGGATAAAAACAATATCTATGACATAAGATTATCATGAAGATCAAATGAAATACTATAAAACACAGCACTGTGGCTGGAATACAGTAAGAGATCAATAGATAGTAACTGCTCATTTCACTACTATTATTACTATTACTATAAAAGTATGGGTCTACCATCCATTAATTCATCTAGACACCATGAATACATTGGATAATGAATTCCATCTAAAAGCCACTCTCTAAAAAAATATTTTGTCAAAGTGTGTGCTGTTCATGGCAGCTAAGATGTGTTGCCATGGCCACAGCAAAGTAATAGTTCCAATTAAAGAACACAAATTCTAGTACTTAAGAGATGGAAACTAAAGGGACAAGTTCCCCAACAGGAATAAGTTGTCTCTTACCTTACAGTTTCTGGGAATTCTTTCAATTCCAGGAGTATATGTATGCTGTGTTAAAGTCAAATACTTTTCTGTTTAATTCTTTTCAATTGTAAAGACATTTCTTTAAAGTAAAAGGCCAGGTTCATAACACGTCATGTAGCATCGACTTACATACCACAGAAGTCCCTTACATAAAAGCCTCCAAGAAAGAGAGAAGACAAAATGCTCTTATAGAACAATGGGGAAAGAACACGTATGAGACACTCACCTTAGAAGAAATACAGAGGAGAAATATGCATAAGATAAAAAAAATGATGAAGTTTGTTTCACGTATTAAAGTACCAAAGGGTCAAAAGAGTCCATGGTATAGATAAGGGTGTAGAAACACAGCCCTGCCATATACCACTCGAGAAATATGACTTGGCCACATATATCAACCTGACAACGAATATCAAAACCTTAAAATGCACCTGTTACTCTAATTCTAGAAATTTATCCAAGCAAATAACTACTAATATGCCTAAAAATGAGTAGTTAAGAGCCTGGCTTCTAAAAATCAAACAAACTTAAACTCTGACTTTCCTATTTACTACCCATCTAATCTTAGGCAAATTACCTATCTGTTCTTTATCCGAGTTCCCCTCATCTGTTAAATACAAAGAACAATACCCACACTGCACAGGGCTGTGTGCAGGTGTAAGTGAGAATGCAAACAGAACAAACCCAGCAATGCTGCAAGCACAGAGTAGGACCTCAAACAACGTTAGCTAGTACTCTGACTGGTCAAGTAAATAATGATATATCCGTAAAATAGAACACTATTTAGGCATTAAAAATGATATTCTAATGGGGCACAGTGGCTCACACCTGTAATCCCAGCACTTTGGGAGGCCGAGGCAGGAGGATCATCTGAGGTCAGGAGTTTGAGACCAGCCTGGCCAACGTGGCGAAACTCTGTCTAAAAATACAAAAAAATTAGCTGAGCATGGTGGTGCAGACCTATAGCCCCAGCTACTCAGGAGGCTAAGGCAGGAGAATCACTTGAACCTAGGAGGTGGACATTGCAGTGAGCCTAGATGATGCCACCGCACTCCAGCCTGGGTGACAGAGCAAGACTCTGTCTCAAAAAAAAAAGATATTCTAGACAAGCATAGGCAAACTCACAGTCCAGCCCATGGGCCAAATCTGGCTTATTGCCCGTTTTCATAAAGTTTTACTAGAACACAGGCATGTCCATTCATTTACACACTTTCTGTGAATGCTTCTGCATTTATAACAGCAGAGTTGATTAGTTGAAAGAGACAGTATGTCCCACAAAGCCTAAAACAGTTACCATGTGGCCCTTTAAACAAAGTCATCCAATTGCTGGTCTAGAGGAATATTGACTGTCATAGAAAATATTCTCAATCTATTAAGTGAAAAGAAATTTCCCAACAGCAAACACACTATTTCTGTTAAAATATGTACATAGAAAAAAT
The DNA here is from genome assembly GCA_036589455.1 of Ateles fusciceps. Taxonomy (NCBI): domain Eukaryota; kingdom Metazoa; phylum Chordata; class Mammalia; order Primates; family Atelidae; genus Ateles; species Ateles fusciceps. The sequence goes on along the minus strand of JAZHEH010000228.1, from coordinate 4,574,568 downwards.
GTATAGAAGTAGGTACTTCAAAAGTTAACCATAACTCTCTGAGCAGGGGGTTGTTATATATTTTCTTTCTTTCTTTGGGCTTATCTATAATTTCTGAATTTTTCTTTTCTAATTAACATGAACCATTTCTGAAACAAGAAAAAGATATAAAAGGAAGAAACTAAGAAGGAAATAATCTGTCTTAATTGAGACACAGAGGACAAATACCACATCTAATAGTAAAACAGAACGGAAAAGATATTTTTCACTGGTGAGAGAAATATGGATTTGTCTGCTTGTCTGTTTTTCCTCATCCTCTCTCACAGATAGGAATGTGCAAGATGGGGAGAGGGGAAGAGAGCAAGGAAGGGAATGTGATAGCAGAATTGTCACATGATGTGGACAGCTGCCAAGCTCAGTAGTTCCTGAGATAAGTAACTTTGCAAGGTTTAGAAGCAATAACCAATTTTTGAACCTCAGAGTTACACGATCCACCCAATATAAGGATAAGCCACGTGGCAGCGAATCTCATCTGAGAAAGATAACAAGCTATGTCTCAGGAATGCTTAATCCACAGGTCTGTCCTTCACATTTATTTATCACCTACTTGGTGCCAAGCATTTACAATATTCTAGGGAGACAAACAGAAAATGTAATCTTTTTTTACATGGCATTGGATTCGCATGGCATGTCATTTTCACATGGCATCAAGTGGTGAGTGATAGTGCCTGTCAAGGATAATCAGGTTCAGGTTGTGCCCTAGATGCTAACCATGTGAAAGATGGCACACCAAGCACGGAAGCTCAGAGGCGAACAAGAAGCTGTGTCCTACCTGTTATGTTTGCGGTAAGTGAGGAAGATTCAAACAGAGATGCCTTTTTGGTAGCTGGATATAGGCATTTGGAGTTTGGAGAGAGGACAGCAATTTGGGGACCTTTAACTCAGCATGCAGAGAGGAGGAGATGGCCCCTGGACAGCATATGGAAGAGAAGGGGCCAAGGTTTCATGGGGTGGCCAGAGGAAGCTGCCCCAGGAATGAAGACTAAAAAGGGATATGCAGAGATTGGGGTAAAACCAAGACAGAATGCTTATGAAATGTGCCCAGGAATGATCCTCTCTACTACTTAAAATTTGCTTAAAATGAGCTGTTTCAATATATCCCCTCTGCAGCTATAAGCTGCTGTCCTGATTAATAATGTATTCCCATGTGCCAAAGGAGACAACCCTTTGAAGATGTGTTTCCCAGAAACTTTCAGCCTTTTTCTGAGCACAACACATGAATTCTGGCCTTCCTGATTTGGAACCATGTGGGAAGGGGAACCATGAATGGGGATCTGCTTTTGGTTTGGTTTGGGGTTTGCTATGGTTTGGATATGGTTTTGTTTGTTTGTTTATCTCCACCAAATCTCATGTTGAAATTCGCTCCCCATTGTGGTGGTATCAGAAGGTGGGGCCTAGAGGAAGGTGTTTGAGCTATGGGGGTAGATCCCTCATGAATGACTTAGTGCTGTGCTGCTGTTCTCACTCTGGCGAGATGGGATTAGATCGAGTTACTATTACATAGAGCCAGGAAGCCCTTTGGGGGTTGTATCTCTTCACATGTACTCACTTCTCCTTTGGCCTTCTCTGCCATGTTGATGCCAGTGCCATGCTTGTCCTACAGCCTGCAGAACTGTGAGCTAAAGAACCCTCTCTTCTTTACAAACCCACTTTCTTTATGCCCAGTGTCAGGTATTCCTTTACAACAACACAAAATGGACAAATCGGACGGAAACTCAAGCAATGGATGTGGTGATAGGGAAGAGAAAGCAACACTGTATTCAGCAGAGTCACAATTGTAAAGTAATGCCAAAAAAAAAAAAAAAACACCTCCAACATGAAATTGGTCTCTGGAGGTCAGCTGATGACCTGAGGTTCACTGAGGATAAACTTAATAACCATACTGCTGAGAGTCTACCACAGCCTCTGCTAAGGTAAGTGTGTGTGATATAGCTCTATTCCTGAAGGCCTGGCCCATGGGAAGTAGTGTACAGGCACCAGACCCCAGGACAGGAGGTCTGGCTCTGCCACTAAAAGCTGGTTGAGCCTAGACAGGCCTCTCTACCTGAGCTTCAGTTTCCTCATTTACAAAGCAGAGACAGATCGTGTCTGCCTTATGCTTTTCACAGGGCTTTTACAAATATAACATACAGGATGCAGAGTGCTAGAAGGAACTATAAAATGGAAGTTGATATTATCAGGGAACACCGTAACTCGGTGATTAGAGCATCTTGCCTATGAGGTTGTGATATCCCTGGCATCCCAGAGAAAAGATCAGAAGTAAGCAGCTCCCCCAGGTGGTTGTCTTGCTCCTTCCAGGTCTTGTGAAAAGAGCGTGGTCTGTGAAGAAGAGACAGCCTGACCTGCTACTCGGGATTCCCACTTACAGGACAGCCCCAGGCACAGGTTTATCCGGCATAAGCTCCTTCTCCACATGCAGAGTGAGAAAAACAATGATTTTACAGCAGTGATGTCAGTGTGAGCAATTCGTGTGCCCAAAGCACTGGCCCAATGCCTGGCACAAAGTGGGTCCTGCAGAAATGACAGCCATTTGGACATTGCATCTGAGACGGAGGTAGCCAGCCAGCAAGTAGAATATCCTAGTGGGATATTTCAAAACACCCAGCTCAACACTTCCAGCAGCTCAATATGCCTGTTTTTTATTTAAAAAACAAACAAAAATATCATCAACAATGTACGGGCAGAAATTATGTGACCCCTCAGTAAAGGAACCATATTATTTCAGGGGTGAATGGCACGTCTTGTATATTTTTTATAGAACAGGAATGTGCACTGGTTTCTGATTTATCTTGTATGCCTCCTCCCCAGTTAGACCCTCCATGGGTTCCTGGAAATGAATCTACACCACATGGAATCACTGGGTCTTGGTTCCTATGGAAATATTGTCCCAACAAGGACATTTGCCGATGCTTTTTCAGTCTCTTTCAAATCTCCTGAAACAGAAGCTGCAAACTTCTCTGTAGAAAACCAGTTAGTAAATATTTTAGGCTTCACCGGTCATACGGACAGTCTCTGTCACCACCACTCAACTCTTCCATGGTAGCTCAAAAAAAAGGCACAGATAATTCATAAACAAATGATGTGGCTGTGTTTCAATAAAACTTGATATACAGACACTGAAATTTGAATTTCTCATAATTTTCATACGTCACGAAATATGGCTTCTCTTTTGGAGTTTTTCAACCATTCCAAAATGCAGAAACCATCCTGAGGCTCAAGGGAACAAAGTTCTGGGGACAGATTAGGCCCAAGGACAAGTAGTTTGCTGACAACTGTCCTAAAGCTGTAACATGTCATCATCCACAGAAGACTTTTGTTTCAAATACTGACCCCTCCTTCCCAGCAACATAGTGAAGTTAGGACAGTCGTAACTCCCTTCAGAAAGGAAATGCTCCCTCCCTGCTCACTCACTGACAGTTAGGCTTTCTCATCTGTTTCCTTGACTAGCTCCTTGAAGGGGCTCATCTACCTTGAGTCATGTTAGCAGCCGGGGTCAGACTCTTCCCTGGCAGATTGGCCACCAACACTATCACTTGTGCGCCTTTTGTCAGCCACTGTATGTCACAACGCCTGACCAGAACATGGAAAATGGCGGAAAGAGAGGCCTTGGCAGAGTCAACAAGTAGATTGTCACGTGTCTCTCAAGCTAAGGGAAATGTGCTTTGCCAGCACCTTCTCTCATTGTTTGAAAAAAAGCACATAAAGTCTTCTACTGTGCCAGCTACACAGCCATGAGAAGGTTATCTATTCACCTTCTCATTGTATTGCTTAGTATCATAATTAATATTTTTAAAAATATAGGTCAAGCATGGTGGCTCATGCCTATAATCTCAGAGCATTGGGAGGCCACAGTGGAAGGATATACTTAAGCCCAAGAGTTTGAGGCCAGCCTGGGCAGCACAGTGAGACCCTGTTTCTACAAAAAACTTTAAAAATTAGCCAGGTGTGGTGGTGCATGCCAGCAGTCCCAGCTATGGCGAGGCTGAGATGGGAGGATCACTTGAACCTGGAGGTCAAGGCTGCAGTGAGCCAAGATCACAGCGCTGTACTCCAGCCTGAGGGACAGAGTGAGACTCTGTCTCAAAAAATAAAAAATATATGTAAAAGAATTAGAGACAAATAATCCTATAAGGAAGCCACACTGGATGAGACTACAGTAAACCAGGTATTCCTTTGTTCATTTTGAATGTATCTGCTCGGTCCTTTCTCCTGGATAGTATGGGCTTGTTTGTGCCCTGAGTGGGGCCTGACAGGAACACGCAGTGTGCAGGGAGTGAAGGAGCATCCAGTAAGCAAGGAGTGAAGGTCTTTAACTGAGCCATCCTCCTGTTCTTACTGCCAGTCTCTAAATCTTTTCTGCCTGCCAATGAACTTCAGTCAATACAGACAGACATCCCAGATTTAGTTTAGTGGCCACATATCAACCATCACAAATACAGGAAGGAAAAACAAAACTTCAGCATATCCCTTCCCTAGCTATGAAAAAGACAAAATTCCCAAATTATTTTCCTTTCCTAAGAGAGCATGGTAAGCAGAACAGCAGCCATCCAAAGATGTCCACACCCTAATCCCACAAATCTGTTTTCTGACTTGGCAAAAGAGACTCTGCAGGTGTGACTAAGTTAAGGCCTTTGAGATGGGGGAAGTACTCTTGGATTATGTGTGTCGGCTCCATGTAATCACAGGGGTCCTATGAGAGAGAGAAAGGAGGCTCAGAGTCTGAGAAGGAGATATGATGCCAAGAGCCGAGGTCGGAGTGATGTGGGACTGTGACTCAGGGAATGCAGGCAGCCTCTAGAAGCTGGAAAAGGGGAGGAAATGAATTCTCCTAGAGCCCCCAGAGGGTACACAGCTCGGCCAAATCCTTTTACACCCTGATGTCGAGAGCTGTAAGAAAATATATTTGTGGGCTTTTTTGGTCTTTTTTTGTTTTTTGAGACAGGGTTTCACTCTGTCGCCCAGGCTGGAGGGCAGTGGCACAATCATGGTGCACTGCAGCCTTGACCTCCCCAGACTCGGGTGATCCTCCCACTTCAGCCTCCCAAGTGGCTGAGATGACAGGTGTGCACCACCACACCCAGATAATTTTTGTGTGCTTTTTTTTTTTTTAAAATAGAGACGGGGTCTTACCATGTTGGCCAGGCTGGTCTTGAACTCCTGAGCTCAAGCAATCTGCCCATCTCAGCCTCCTGAAGCACTGGAATTACAGGCATGCACCACCATGCCCAGCCTTTTGTTTTGTGTTAAGCTACTAAATTTGTGGCAATTTGTTATGGCAGCAATAGGAAACTAATCCAGGCAGCTGCTCAAAGCGTTACAGACAAAGAGAAAGTGTAGTTTCTAACAAGTCAGCCACTGAACCTCATTCCGTCTAACCCTGAAGAATGGTCAACTCCTCTTTCATGCAGGGTCCCTAAACTCCAAAACTACTGAACATTTAAATAAAGTGAGGCATGAGATGGAAGGTTGAAAGGGGTGAGTGGGCAGTTCGGGAACACTGTAGTCATACACAAAAAGCATTACCCAAGAGGACTGCAAAGGATGAGATAGAAATGGAATGTGACTTATTTATAGCAAAGCCTGCCTCCCCTCTCAAGTGTGTGACAGAAGAGCTGTTTTAAAGTTTTATTCTTCAAACTTGGCTGCAGAACTTGGCTGCTTCTCAGAACTGTGCTTTTGTATTTAGCTTTAAAATATAAGAAGCAACCCCATGGTTAAACTGTAGGCAGAGGTGGTGCAGGCAGGAAAAAATGCTGTGGGGGAGTAGAAAGAGGTTGAAATGTGATTCTTATTTAGTTAGTTGCTTAAGAAAAACAAATAGAGGATAAAATAGCAAATGTCTTGGAAAGGTTTCAAGTTGAATATTTCTGAATACCCTGGCATTGACAAAGTTCTCAGGAACAGGGTGGTGTTGCAAAGCCAGGCAGACATGAGGATGGGGATGTGGTCTAGAGGGGAAGAAATGCTGGCCCTGATTGTCAGAAATCCCCTCACTCTCTTTCTGTAGTTCAGTGACATAGAACTTTTACAACAACCCAGAGAAGCCCAGTCTATGTGTACCAAAATCAATATTGACCTTCCAGAAAACCATATATATAATAGGAGTTGTAATACAGGTCATGCATTTTGATCTAGGAATTTTTTGCTGTTAATGACAAACCCTAACTAAGTAAATTTGCTGTTAATGACAAACCCTAAATCAGTAAATTATGGTACTTATCCACTTAGAATATTATTCGCCCTTTAAAACTATGATATGATGACATATTATGGCACAGATTAGTGCTTAGGCTAGGGTAGAGAAGCGCAAAACAGCACATACCCATTAGCTTCATGCGTGATTACCCACTTGGTTAATGTGTTACATGTACTACTGATGCAAATCAAAAGACTGGGAGGAATAGACCAAAATGTTAACTTTAGTCATATTTGCATGATAGGAATATGTGAAATTTTTTTCTCTATGCTATGATCCTTTTGAAATTGAATTATTACTTTTAAATGGAAAACAATTATTTCTGAAGAGGAATGAAAAAAAGATTAACTGGTAGAAAGCTCAGCTTTACCCATACCTTACCATGTGAGCCACAGAGTTAAAAATGTTTGTTTTCTTGCTTCAAGGTCTCCATATGAGGAGGCTATAATTATATAAAGCACATCTCTTATATGTAGTATTATAAAATATATGTTCTCCTAAATATATCTGACATTTTCTTATCATATCTTGGTTCACATAGCTCCCATCACCTGGAATCATTTTGACTCTTTTCCACTGGGCCAACTCCTACCCTTTCTTAAAAATACAATTCAGATCATTTCTCTTCAAATCTCTTCCTCCTCAATAAGCCTTCCTTGTCCTGTTTGTTTGTTTGTTTGTTTGTTTGTTTGGAGACAGGGTCTCACTATATTGCACAGGTTGGTCTCGAACTCCTGGGCTCAAGAGACCCACCCACTTCAGCCTCCTCAGTAGCTGGGACTACAATTGCATGCTACCACACCCAGCTCTCACACTAACTCTCTTATGATCAATTTCAAACAGCTTTAAGATCTTATTTTACATAATTCAGTTTCTTCCCCAAAACCACAGGCTTTAGAATACAGCAAATCTAGACTCAAATCCTGATAGCACCACTTAATCCTAGTTATTTATTCCTTCTGATCTTCAGTTCCCTTATCTGTAACGTAGGGTGAACACCACCAATCTAGCAAGCTATTCTGATGATTATGTGTTTCAATATATGCACAGGACTCACTGCAGTATCTGGTACATGGTGGGTGGCCAACCAAAGCTTATTCTCTTCCTGAATTCTGCATCACTACTGGTCTCCCCAGTTGGACAGTAAAGTTGTCTAGGACAGAGACTGTGTGCTGTGCTACCTTTTATTCCCCCCCCCACAGTGCTTTGTGAGAAGCAACAGCTCCATAAGTGCACTACTTGTTGATTTAATCTTTGCAAAGAGCACTAAGTTTCACACAGTGATAAGCTAGAAATTGTGGGTTGAGTTGCATCCCTCAGAAAGGTATTTTGTAGTCCTAACCCCTGGGACTTGTGTATGTAAGTTCATTTGGAAATGAGGGTCTTTACAGATGTAATTCATTAAGATGAGGTCATAATGGATTGGGGGTAGGAGGATGGAGGCCTGACTCCCACGACTGGTATCCTGATAAGGCCATGTGAAGACACAGAGGTAGACACATGAGGAAGGCGAGGTAGGACAAAGGTGAAGACCAGGGTGATGCCGTTACCACCAAGGATCTCCTGCAACCACAAAAAGCCTGGAAGAGGCAAGAAGGGGGTCTTCCCCAAGCCTTCAAAGTGAGCATAGCCCAGCCATGCCTTGATTTCAGAGTTCTACCCTTCTCAACTGTGATAGGATAGATTCCTGTTGTCTTAAGCCACACAGTTTGTGGGGCTTTGTTACAGCACCTTAGGAAACTAATACAGAAATGTTCAAAAATGTCATACTGACAGATGCAAGCTATTTCCTGCTTTCTAAACTGAAGAGGTCTCTGGAGTCGGGTAAGTTTTCCTACAGGTAAAGCTTCTTTTTGGGTCCATTGTATATTTCAAGGTATTTGCCTGGATTTATTCCCTCTGTCTAGAGTTTTACATAACTAGGTTGTGGTGAATGTCATTCTGTTACTGTGGTGACTTTAGGCTCCAGTGTCACTCCCCCTCTACTCATCCTAGTGACTGGACGTCCAGATGCCTAGATCAGATCCTGGCCATTAGCCTTGAATCCTCCTCTCTCATCTCTGTCTAAAGCTAATCACAGGTTAACTCTACTTTTAAAATATACTGAAAGTTTTACTTTTCTTCACCTCTACCACCATCACCCTAGACCACAAAGAAATTCAAGATATGTCTTTTCTAAAACATTTTAAGAGCAAACCAAGGCTATAAAAGATGGATCCATCTTCTTTCAAAGACAACGCTCTGTGGTTCTACTTCTGGCAATGGCTAACTAGATGTTTCAGAATCACCCTCCTGCTGAGAGCAACTGGAAATGCTAAAAACATTTTGTTAAACATGTTTGAAGGCATTGGAAAGCAACCAAGACAGTAAGAATTTGTGAGGTCATGACCTGAAAGAAGAAAACTAAGAAGATGAGCCCAGAAATTAGAGCTACCTGTTCCTCTCAAGAGCATTATCAATTTCTTAAGCAAAAAGTATACCAAGAAGCTCAAGAGAGCTTCTGGCAGTGTCATAGAGTTTAAGGAGCAAAAATTAGAGGTCAGAGTCCTCCAAAGAGGAGGGGCCTGAATGAACACCCCAGGGTTTTAGTGGAACCAGAAGGGTTCCCTACAAAGAGTAAACATCATCTAGAAATATATCTAGCCCTAACAAAAACTGAAGTCTAGCTACAAGTTGTCTTTGTGTCTGATTTGATTAAGGTAATCCACTCCTATTTTGACTGGCATAAAAGAAAAAATAGTTCTCTCAGAAGTAACATAACATTCTCCTAGAGCCATACATGACTTCTTCTATATTATTTGTATAATGCCCAGAACTTAATAAAAATAAACAGAAATGCAAGAAAAGAAAAAGAAAGAAAGAATGAGAGAGAGAAAGAAAGAAAAGGAAAGAAAGGAAAGGGGAAAGGAAAGGGGAAAGGGGAAAGGGGAGAGGGGAGGGGAGGGGAGGGGAAACAGTCCAGCAAGTGATAAAGACTCTAAAATATCAGATATAGGCTTTGAAACAATTATGATTAATATGTTTATGAATTAAATGACAAAATAGAGACATTTAGCAGAAAACTAAAAACTATAAAAAGAAATTAAATGAAAATTTTAGAACTTAAACATCAATAACTAAGATTACAAATTCAATGGGATGGCTTTAACCACAAATTATCTAATATGTTGAAGAGAGAATTAGTGAACTGGAGGATAAGTCAATAGAAGATATCCATGTTGAAACACAAAATGACAAAGTAATAAAAAATACAGAAAAGAGCATAAGAAACATATGAAATCTAGAGGGAAAAAATGTTGTAACATAGGAACACAATCCCAAGAAGAGAGAAACGAGAAAACTAGGCATAAACAATATCTGAAAAGTTAATGGTTAAGAATTTCCAAGCACCAATCAAATAAAAAGTCTTATAAGCTCTAAGGAAAATAAATAAAAAAGAAAATCACACACCTCATAATAAAACTGCTAAAACCAAAGTGAAATAAATCTTAAAAGCAGCCAAAGGAAAAAACAGATTACATTCAAAGGAGCAATAATAAAACTTACAGCTAACTGCGCAACAGAAACAATGAAAGCCAAGAGACAATGATAGTTATGATAAATAAAATAAAAATAATATAGAATTCTCAATCTAGAAAAAATACTCTTCACAAAATGAAGATGAAACAAAGACTTTCTTTTTTTCTTTGAAGCCGTGTCTCACTCTGTTGCCCAGGCTGGAGTGAGGTGGCACAACCATGACTCATTGCAGCCTTGACCACCCAGGCTCAAGTGATTCCCCCACTTCTGCCTCCTGACTATGTGGGACTACAGGCATGCACCACCACGTTCAGCTAATTTTTTTAAATTTTCTTTTTGTAGAGACGTTGTCTCCCTATATTGCCCTGACTGGTCTCAAATTCTTGGGCTCAACTGATCCTCCTGCCTTGGCCTTCCAAGTGCTAGAATTACAGGCATAAGCCAACATGCCTGGCCCAAAGACATCTTAGACTAACAAAAACTGAGAAAATTTATCTTCAGCAGACCTGCACTAGAGAAAATACTAAAAAACATTTCAGATATAAGCAAAGAGATGCAGAAAATAATAAAGAACAATGGAAAAAAAAACACTTTTGAGTAAACCTACATGACCATCATATTTAACAAACAAGACAAAACATTTTATTTTAAAAAATGAAAAAATCTTGTAGGGTTTTGAAAATAAAAAATATTCTCCCTAACCATATCCCAGAATGTCAGTCACCACCTCCCTTTCAAGACAATTATTAAGTCGACCAGAACAGAAATCCAGTAAACTAACAATGACATCATTCCAAATGTGAATCCTATCCCCTCAAGTTAGTTTCCTTTCAATGGATATTGATTTCTTTCAAATATTTGGATATTATTTACCAGAAAGAGATCACTATTCTTTTGGAGTAGATGTATGTCTGTCTCTATCTATCTATCTCTCTATATATATAGATATAGATATGTCTTTGCATATTCTTTCCTTCATTAAGTTTTTTGAATAGAGAATGCTGATTTTTAAAAAATGTGTCCATTTTCTGTTCTGATCTATATTGGCAAACTAACAGAACTTTTAAAAGTAATCCTCCTATCCTCCAATAATTTTAAAATGTATTCATTTTTCTTTCACAGATACCTATTCACTTTTAACTTTTCTTGCTCAAAATCCTGCCAATAGGGAATTTGCAGCCATTCAGGTTCTCCATAGTGTAAGAATACTGCAAAGGAGTGTCAATAACAAGATGATCAACTGCCTGCCAAAATGAAAAATCCTAGACTCCTTGAAATGAAATGAGAGGGAAAAATTGGAAAGATGAAATGAAGACTTAAACACACCAAAGGCTTTTCAAATTAGAAAGTTACACTCATCGAAATGCATCGTATTAAACCACACTGAGCTATTCCCCACACTAAAAATACCATCCCTTTCATCTGTGGACACTGATACCACTGGTCTGGGACTTGCCTGCCTGCCTGTCTCCTGCCAACCAAGATAATGGGATGGGGAAGCTTTTCTTCCAGCAAGTCTAATCCTGGGGGTAAAGGAAAACAGAACAGTTTTTTCCTAAGGCAATAAAAAAAACTTCAAAACACTTAATGAAAGGATTCTTAAAATGTAGACTGAACAATTAAATTAGTTACCCTGAACACTTTCTGAAGTTAGTCCTTGAGAATTTTTTATTTTATTTTATTTCAAGACAGAGTCTCACTCTGTCACCCAGGCTGGAGTGCAGTGGCACCATCTTGGCTCACGTACCCTCCACCTCCCAGGTTCAAGTGATTCTCCTGTCTCAGCCTCCTGAGTAGTTGGGATTACAGGTGCCTGCCACCACACCTGGCTGTTTTGTATTTTTAGTAAAGACAGCGTTTTGCCATGTTGGCCAAGCTGATCTCGAACACGTGACCTCAGGTGATCCGCCTGCTTTTGCCTTCCAAAGTGCTGGGATTACAGGTGTGAGCCACCACGCCCAGCCAAGAATTTCATTTAATGTTAAAAAAAAAAAAAAAGAGTGGAGGAAAAAAAGCAAGGCCTAAGTGCTCAAGACCGAAAGCCACTTGTTTTAAACATTCTGACTTACCTATTTTTAAAGTTTTGGCTGGGTTCACTTTTTAAAGAAAATTAAAAATAAAGTAAAGGAGGCTATGAAATAATACAAATCATAAAATGTGGGTTTCTCAATTTTAGATTATGAAAAACCTAGAATGTTAGAACTAAAGAATGCTTTTGAGATCACCCAGCATAGCTAACCCCTCACTTCACAAATTAAAGAACTAGACTAAACAAAAAGTAGGAACAACTTATACATGGCCAGACGTAAGCTAGCGGGGCAGCCAGAATAAATACCCAGATATCCTGATCCATTTACAGACTCTTTCCTGGGCTCTCTCCATTTATCTGCATACAGGGAAGAGAGGGGCAGGCAATCCAGTTCTACAGGTATTTGCTTCAAAACTTCATCCCAGGAGACTTTCTGAGAACACACAGATACAGTCTAGGGGAAAGACTCCTCATTCCTCCTCATTATTCTCAAATTCTCCTTCCGACTTCTCAGTCACCAAATCCTGTTGCTTTAATCTCCAAAACATCGCTCATACACACCCTCTCCTCTGTATTATCACTGCCACTGATTTTTACATCACTTTTCCTCAACTGGATTCCTGTAAAATCTCTAAACTGTCCTCCCCCCTCCAATCCTACCACTTCTCCAACACTCTCCCTCCACACTGAACCGATCCACCTTGATCACCCATTGATCTCCACACTGACGTCCCCATTTCAAATGCCATTCTCCACTTTGAACAAATGACTCCCCTGCTTCAAACCTTTCAGGAAGAATTCCCTTATCAAGAAACACAGAGTCTCAATGACTTCCCTTTGCTTGGGAGATAATACCTGCATTCGTTAGGGTCTTATTGGTAAAGAGAAGATACACATAGGACAATTTAAGGAAAATGTATTTCGAAAAGGACCAAGTTTAAAGAAATTCCAGGGTACGGGTAAATTATAAGGAAATGCTCAGAAACCCCTGGCTAGTACAAGTAGAGCTGTGTGGTGGTTGCTTTCCAAAATGGCCCACAAAGATTTTCTGAATTCTGGATCCTGGTATTCACATCTTTGTGTAAATCCCTCACCTTGGATGAAGGCTGGACTTAGTGACTTCTCACTACCAAAAAGGATGGGAGAATATGTCCAAAATTAGTTATAAAACACTAGGACTCCTACCACTCACCTTCTCTCTCTGCCTGTTCTTGTTACTCTTATTAAACAAAAAAAAAAGCTGCCACGTTGTAAGCTGCACTACAGAGAGACACAGGTCATAAAGAACTAAGAATGGCGTCTGGCAAACAGCCAGTGAGGAACCAGCTCCACCATTCCAACAGCCCTTAAGGAACTGAATCCAGCCAACAGTCACATAAGTGAGCTCGGGAGTAGACTTTTCCACAGCTGAGACTTCAGACAAAACCACAATCCCAGCCAACATCTTGATTACAGCCTTTTAAAAGACACTGTGCTGGATAACTCACCTAATCTGTACTTGGATTACTAACCCACAGAAACTGTGACATAATAAATGTTTTTAATCCATTGAGTTTGAGATAATTTGTTATACAGCAACAGGGAACAAATACAAACTGGAGCCACCCCAAGGCCCAAAGGATGAATAAAGGAAAAAGACGTCAGGACACAGAAGAGGAAAGCAGTCTGCCTTGAGAGAATCAATAAACTTCAGTAGAGGGATATGGCCAGTGCAAGGTTTTGCAGAGTGAGACCCAGGAGAAGAAATTCTCTGACATTGCTCTTCTCCTTCCCTCCCATCTCTTTCCAGACTTCTGCTAACCAAACCCAACTGAAACCCAGAGGTCACAGGAGCCCTGTAAATGTAGTCCTCACAGCTCAGCCTCTGGGGCAGAGAGCAGCATGCAAAGGAGTTGAACATGGGTGTGGAGGCATAAAGGGAAGATACCTGTATAATCTCTAAACTTCTTGGCATGATACACAAGGTCTTTTGTGATCTGGCCCTAATATACCTATCTAGCTTTACTCCTCAAACTTTCATCACGGAAACCTAGCTCCGTAACAACCACTTGAAGTCTCCAGCACTCAGTATATGACATCACAGACCTGCCCTTTTACATGCACTAGTCCTCCCTTTTATACTTTCTCTCTCCTCCATCTGGTTAATTCCTAGTCAGCTTTCAAGAACTGAAACAAGTGCCAAATCCTCTGGACGTCTTCTACGACACCATCATCCCCTCTACTGGGATGGACTACATGACCCATACTCCTCAGTTGCCTCTACCAACACTGTAACTGTCTAGTTCCCCATCTCTCCCCAGCTGGCCTGTGGGCTCATTTAGGGCTCAGTCTTCATCTTACATTCCTAGCACCTAACAGTGTCTGGCACACAAATGACACTCAATACATATTTCCTGATTAGACAGTTTCTAATCCTCATCATGCCTTAGTCACCAGGACCTGCAGGTCCCCAGACTCTCAATCGTGCTAGCTTCTACCACTGCCTTCCATGAATTCCAAACCACGTCCTATCCCTAGCTTCCTCCATAGCACTGGATTCTTCCAGGCTGGATCTTTCCCTTCTTGTTGCATACCACAGCCAAGGTAACTAAAATAGTGCTACGTTTACGTTCCAGATGTATGCCTAAACCAACTACTGCCTGGGACTTCAAGGGCCCTAAGTCATTAGGGAGAGGGACCATGGGTATCACAGCAACACAAAGGCTAGACTCAAATACCAGCAGAAAAGGAGTCAATCACCAGAAACGAATGGGTGAAGGAAGCCATCAATGGCAAGGCTATGTAACTAATCCTTTGATATACAAGAACATTGACTTTCTTTGTCTTCCTCTAAAACTCCTATTTCATCTATGACACTATATACTACTGCCAATGTACAGTGTTGCTACTTAAACACCACTTCTGTTGTATATAACATATAATTAGTACTACAAAGTGACAATTTTATAAGTATCTTAAATGTTATTAGCAAGCTAAAGAAACAGGTTGCCACCAAGAACATGTCATCTAACTTTCACTGTTGAATATTAAATCATTACAATTCAAGCTTTTTCTTCTAAAGACTGACTTAACTGGGTTTTATCTCAATCCAATTTAGATTATCTACAACTATCTAAAATATTTACCCCAAAATTCAAAAGACCTTTAAATATGCATATAGTCTCACAACATTGTTTTGCTATTAGGGAAGTGTATTAACTTATGAAAGATCAAAAATTATAAAATCAAACTTTGAAATCATTGCAGAAAGGCATTTGCACATTTTTAGACCAATTTCCTCCTGTTATTGAAGAGGAAATGAAGCCAAAGTATTATATTTTATTTATTAAGCTAATGGTGGGTACATAGAATTCATTTTTTAATTCTTCTTTCTACCTTACATGGACACTGAATGTATTCTTTTTGTGTTAGAAGTACCTCATAATTGCGAAGGAAGAAGGAAAGGAAAGAAGAAAATAGAAAATAAAACAAGTAGTAGAATCAGGAAGATGAAGTTCTCCACACAGAGCTGGGGCCAGACAGGCAGAACCTCCAGCTCCCTGTGTGACATCTCTCATGCCTCCTGACCCAAACAAATCAAATTACTAGTCTAGTTGGGGGAACTCTGTCAAGAGGCATTGTTAACACCACTCAAAGATCCAAACAAAATCAGAAAGCAACCTACTCTTACTGAAAAGCAATCTTAGTTATAAAAGAGGGTAAACATTTTAGAACACCTTTACCCCAGAAGCAAAAGCACCAAAGAATAGAATGAAACTTCAGCATTAAAACTGTGAGACGTTAATCGAAGTGAGCTTTCCCAGGAAAAGCATGAAAGCTAAAGATCTCCCACATATTATTTTCATTAATGTAATATACCCCATGGCTACCCGGCTCCAACAATGTGGTAACAGTAGTCTATGGCTGATAACATGGTGGTAACATAGGGTGCTAGAAAGGCCACTGCCTGGGGTGGCCAGGCTCCCTGGACATTACCATGGCTTCCATGGGAAAGTGCTGAGTAACTGTAATCAACTTACTAACCCTCTCTATACTTTTAGTTCTTTCATCTACAAAATAAGACTAGAAAATCTCTAAGGAAAAGCTGCTAAAATCCCTATGACAAGAGCTTGGTTATTCTATGACTTGAGAGATCCACAAATAATTACGAAATCAAAAATCTAATTCAAAACACCAACTCTCTCATTACTTTGCAACACATACTATGCCTAGATATTGTAAAAGACTAAGTAAGTGCTTTTCACACTTAGTTGGGCGTCAAATTCTCCTGAGAACATCTTGAAACCCAGATTGCTAATACCCAGCTCAGACCTATTAAATAGAAATACCTTGTGGAGGGGGTCCTTTGAGAATGAACATTTTTATAAAGCACCCTAAATAATGTGATGTATAGCTAGGTTCAAATATCATCATTATGTTGGACAATTCAATAACTCAGGGTCCTAAGGATACAGGAATATAAAAAAAGGTTAACAGGTCTGGGTGTCTTCATGAATAATTAAGGTTTTCTTTTAAATAGATCTTTAATGTGACCAATACATTTTTCATACACACCTCCAATCCAAACTGTGAATATGAAGGATGAAAAACTAAATTAGAAAGTCTGTTCAAGTCAATAAATAAGTCATGCCTTGGGAAAGTACAACTTCTCACAGTTAATGACATGAAAACATGAAAAGGAAATGAAGAGTGTTCCAAAAAGTGTGGGCTTTAAAAACCAACCCATCATCACTCGTATGTCAGGAGGTTACCATTCTAAATGTCATTTAAAAGTCACAACAACATTATGGACATAATCTTCCACTTATTACTCGAAAGTTTACCCGGAAGCTTCATTTCTCTAGATTTGGCTTTTTAAATGTCAGCAACTGAATCAACACAACGCAGTCCAAGCAAAAATTTCACAGTGAAAGTGTCTGACAACAAGAGGAAAAAAAAACAGCAACAACAAATAAAAGAAAGAAAACAAAAATGAAAGCACAATTTTTTAAATGTAAATTTTAGTTGTGGGTATCTAAAGAAAGGTTTGGGTTTATGGCTATGACTTTGTATAAACGATTATACAAAAGGACTTCCGTAAAAAATGCTTTGAATTGTCATTGGCTTCAAATTCAATCTTTACTGATGATACCTTGAGGATAATATCCTATAGCAGGTTAAGTTCTTGGTTGTAGCCAAAGGGCAGCCTACAGCATCAGGAGGAGAAAACTACATGAAAATCCCCCTGGTTCAAGTACAACCATGGTTTAAGAAGTCAGGTTAACTAGGTTTAAAATGGTGTCAGGGCCTGAGCTCACACTGTGTAATAAGTGTGTCTTCTTTCTAACAGACTGAACCAACTCAATGTCCCTTTTATGGTAATTAATTAATATAGCAAATAAACATATTAATTAATGTAGCAAATAAAATATACTCTCTAAACAAGATTGTCCCATGAAGGATCTAGTTTCATTACTAGTTGTCATTTCTCTAAAGAACTACGGCAACTGACATGTTTGTTACTAAAATGAACCAGAAAAGAGTCCCTCACTACCACCCAAAAAGTAAAAACCAAGTTCTCATAAACCTGCAGGAAGTTTTCTTCCTGTAAACATAATACAAACATTCTAGTAGAAAGGTGGTTGGATTACATGATCTTTGCATTTCTTATTCTTTAATAATTCATGAATTTGTAACCCCTGAAGCATATAAAAACATTTTTATTGTTTTCCTGTGTCTTAAAAAAAAAACTCACTGTATAAATTTGCTCTCGACAACTTATTACCAGCACCAACATTTAGAAATTTTATAATTTATTTTCTCTCCAAGTGTCACTGTCTCTACAAGACCTAAACATGTAAAGAAAAAGAGATACTCATTACGGACCACATTGTGGTCCAAGTAGGATGTAAGATGCCTCACTCGATTTATCTAAATAGATCTTCACAATTACCTTCCTCCCACATTTTTTTTTTATTTTTGCTGATGAAAAAATTGAGGCTCATGGAAGTTAAAGGGCTAACTTACAGTCACACTGCTAAAGAGTGGTCAAGTTGGAATTTTAACCTAAATCTCACTCCAAAGCCCATGCTCCTACCAGCCTGGCATCGGGTCTCCCAGTTTGGGGCTAGGTTAAGAAAGTAACAATGACTCAATGTCTTTCTATTATTCTGTATGCTTCACTGATTGCTCAGCCCCATTAATCTATTTTTTTTTTTAGTGCAATTTAACAAGCATCATTCTTAGAGATGGATTATTTAAGTATTCTCTTGCAAAGCAAAGAATTACAGAATTTTACACTCAAAGCAAGAATAATTTGAGAACTCTATTTTTACAAGGAAAAGAAAAAAATTCACCATATTGATCATCCAGGAATATCTATTTCCACATTGCCTACGTAAGTAATGTAGACTGCACACAGAGCCTCTCAGAATGCACAGAAGTGAGCAGAAACTCAAGTAGTTGGTGAAATAAATGAACATTAACTTATTTCCTTATTAACATACAATAGGTTAAATTTTCACAAACATGCAAACATTAAAAAGGTGTACAATAGGAAGCAATTATGTCCTCAAATTCAGCATATACTAAAATAAACTTATGTGCCATATTTTCTTCCTTTAAAATGTATTCTTTTTCCAAATATCCCATTTCAAATTAATAGCACCAATGATTTTCATTCATCCAAGGTCAAAAACCCAGTCACCTTTGACTCTCTACTTGCCGCCTATATCCATTCAGTTTCCAAGTCATTTTTAATCCAGACTTTTTAATTCCTCTAATTAGTTCCTCTCAATTCTGAAGGTGATTTCACAGGCTAGATTAGTGTCTCTCCTTTCCCTCCTTACCTTTCACACAGACACAGAAATCTGTCTCCAAGAGCCTCTGCTCTATCTTGACAACCATCATTCAATACACTGGGGCAAGATTCATAATCCCAAAGAGACGTTGATCTTACAACTCTTGGCACACAACTTTTTCATAATTAAATTGCTTATATAACGTCTGGCTCCAGCCAACCACTCTTCCCAAAATCCTACCTTCATTTACTCCTTATAATGTATCCTATGCCCAAGCTAACCAGTTCCCGTTGCTGTTACTTTCCCCAGCTCTGTGCCCTTGCTGAAACATCTCATCACCTTGTACGTTCTTCCTCTCTGCTTTCCACATAAAGCAATCCTGCACATATTTTAAAACTGAGTTCAAAGACCACTCTTCCACAAGCCCATTCTCACCTCTGAGGCTGGGAGAACTGGCCTCCTCCTCTAAAATTATATAACACTACTTGCATGTCTATTTTGGAAATTAACATTTAGACTCTATAACAGTTACTTGTGTACATCCTATGTCTCCTACCAACTGTAAGCATCTCATACAAATATACCTCCGTTATCTGCCACAGCATTCAGCCCAGATTTTGTACATACTACGAGTCTGAAGAACTTTCAGTTCATACTTCTTACACTAAGGACTTTCCACTGAAGGAGAATGTGTCTTCCCCCATCTGCATAGCTTAGGCAACCTTTGGGTTTAAAGAAAACTAAATGGCATAATATTTTTCAAGTGTTAAATACCAAGTGCTCAAGTATGAACTTCCTTGAATTTTAGAACTAGAGAACCAGAGGATGTGAGAAGAAAATATTCATTTATCAGTAAGGCAGTTTAGGCAGAAAACATTTGTCTTTTTGTAAACCCTACACAGAACACAACAGTCCACAGGGGCAGCACACACAGAGCTTGACCAGATGCCTTACTTTGCAGTAGACGATCATGTTGGGAGAATTCTCCTCTGGGTCAGCAATCCCCCACTGCTCTTTGATCGCCGGATCCCTGAGCCATCCTGAGTGTCTTCACTCACACTGCAAAAATAAATGAATAGATCATTAAGTCATGAAGGAATTATATAAAGAGGGTTTTGAAACGCAAAGAATTAAGTAACTATTGACAGATGCCATGAAAACAAAACATGACATTACATGATATATTTTTTCAAAGTTAGAGGATGATTGTTGCCTTACTATCCACAAATATTCTTCTAATCCCCAAACAACATGCTATTGATTTTCAGCTCAGAATCACACACTCCAGGAGTAAATATATGGCAGTCTTAATCTCCTGAAAACACATGAAGCCGATCATTTTGCTGTTGAGTTCACCTTGCCAAAGCTCATTTTCTGATTAATTCTATGCATTAAAATATGAATATTTTATTAAGGAAATCAAAATCCAGACCACAAGGAGATACCACTTCATACCCATTAAGATGATTATAATTAAACAAAAAACCCTCAGGTAAGTCTTGGCAAGGATATGGGGAAATCAGAATCCTCATACATTGCTGGTAGGAATGTAAAATGATACAGTCACTGTTGAAAACAGCTTTGTGGCTCCTCAAAAACATTGAACATAGAATTACCATACCATCTACCAATTCCACTCCTCAGTACATACATAAAAAACTGAAAGCAAATATCAAATACTTGTGCAAAAATGTTCACAGCAGCACTATTCACAATAGCTAAAAGGTGGAAATAACCCGAATGTCCATCAGTGGATGACTGGATAAATAAAATGTGTATAGCCCTACAATGGGGTATTATACAGCCATAAAAAGGAATAAAGTACTGACACATGCTACAATGTGGATAAATCTTGAAAACACGCTAAGTGAAAAAAGTGAAAACATGCTAAGTGTGAAAAAGCCAGACACAAAACATCACATGTTGTTTGAGTCTATTTTTAGGAAATATCCAGAATAGGTGAATCCATAGAGTCAGAAAAACAGATTGGTAGTTGCCACTAGCTGCAGGGAGGATGGAATGGGTGACTGCTTAATGGATCCAGGGTCCCCCCCTTCAGGGACCTTGAGAGAGGTGATGGCTGCAGAACACTGTGAAAGCATGAAATGCCACCGAATTATACACTTTAAGATGGCTAATTTTATGTTACGTGAATTGCACCTCAATTAAGAAAAAATATATATTTAATTTGGCCTTTTTAAAAAGCCTGAAAAGATAACAGTGAGATAAGAACAAGCATATGGAATTTTTGAGTGAAGAAGGAAGTTCAATCCTTGATGTGACACTGTATTTATTGTGTGACCTTGAAGAAGTACAAGAATCTATTGGGTTTGTTAATTTCCTGTTAAAACAAACATATTGAATGCCTGCTATATGCTCTGAGTCATGCCAAGGCACCATCCTCTACATTGCTCTCAGCAGTAAAATGTGAATTCCACCAACTTCCTCACAGATAAGGGTCACATAAGCTGAGTGTGAGAGTAGTGTATAAAGCCATAAAAGTCCTATACAAATGTCATCCCTAATCTAAGAGGCTGCCTGGGCTATTTGCACAAAATTCAGAGGCTTTTCATCAAAGAAACTCTTATAAACACCATACGTGACAGAAAAGGCCACTTCAATTTAAAATAAAAACTTGGGAAAACATTTTACTATAAAATAAGTTGCTGCCAAAGGTCATTCCATAAAAACAAATTTGGGTGGCAAATGGGAGAGAGACAGGAATTTGTAATTTACCCTAAGAATTTAATTACCCAAAATATCCCATTTGAATCACACTACATGCTTTCTTCGCTATTTGTGAATTACAATGTATCTTAAAATTAGATTACATAAAGAGGTAAAGAGCATCATTCTATAATAGTATCTCTATCCACTATAATACCAGGATTTCTATGAATATAGTGTTACATGGAAGCACTGATTATCATTCTGATCAATGGCTTTTAAAATTAAATGAACACCACACTGTTTTATTTTTAAACTACTTAGTTGCCTACTCCTTTGCCTTAATACAGAATATGACAGAGCATGAAAAAACAATTGTATACTCATTTATCCATGTAATAGAGACCTTTTGGGTTTCTGTTGCTTTATTTTAAAAGGAACACTTCCGCTTTAATGAGCATATTCTCTTCTGCCTAGAAAACTGTGCTATAATAGCAAGGTTAGAAACGACCTAGAAACAAAGGTGTCAGGCCTCCCTCCACCTATGCCCGGCCACCCCTCCTACCAACAGAAGCGTTTCTACGTGTTAAAACAGGCTGATGCTCCAGAGTCTAGACTTGAAACTCCGAAGCGAATGCAGATAGTGTCTGTGTTAAGAATTTTAGTAAGCCTCGTATTCAGCAGACATGTTTCTATTTTTGGTTCCTCTATTAACTCATTTTGAAACTCAGACAAGCTATTTAGCTTTCCTGTGTCTAGAAAGAATCATTTCTAAAATAATAATATAGCTACTTTCTAGTCCATATATCAACAATGTTAGAGAGAACTGGATGTGAAATCTACATAGGTAAAGATTTTCTGATTAAATTCATCAACTATAAGCTGGGGCTTGTGAAATTAAAAGACCAGGTTTTCATTCATTATAGTATGATGTAAAATATTTCTTCTAAATAGAGTACAATAGAAATGGAGCGTTTAAATTTAGTGGTAGAGAAAAACAGAACGTTCTTCATTGTATTTACATATACATACACACATTAAACAACCCAGGGACTTCTATATTAATATTTGAAGAATGTAAACATTTTCTGAAAGCACGTAATTGCACGTCAAAAGAAAGAAAGCATGTTAATATTATTTTCCTATACTGACTCATTGCTAACCAAAGAGGAAATCTGAAAATGGGCTAAGACCTTGCATTTCACAGTCTCCAAGAAAAGACAATATAGCTTGGTGGTTACAAGCTGCCTCTCATCCGACAGATCCACGTCTGAATCCAGGCTCCACCCCTTCCCAGCTGTGTGATCTTAGGTAAGTTACTTCTCCTCTCTGTGCCTTTAATCCCTTACCTGTCACACACCACAGCCCCAGCAGAGTGGAAAGCCCTCTAAACTAGGGGTTCTGGTATCACCCCGCCCCCCACTCCTTTGCAACTAACCAGCTACCACAACCAGGTTACACAGCTTCCCTGGCCTCAGTTGGGCGTTGGCTCTAAAATCTGGCATCCTTAGAATTCCTTCCAGCTCTGAACTAGAACCTCAGAACCTCACATTTCTAACTTTCCTTCAAAGGCTCTCACCAGAATGTTCTATGCCACCTGTCTCTGTCATGACTGCCTATATCCCAGCCCATCTCCTCTATTCATGACAGTACTCAATGTCTCAAAGAATAAATCACAAAACCACTGGAGTGGAGGATCCGCTGTCTGACTCAGCATCCGTCCCCACGATGGAATTCCTTTACCACACCACCCATGCTTAGGTTCTTTAGGACTCAACATTTATTTGAGCAAATATACTAAGCGTCTACTTTGATAAGACTCCACGCTAGGCCCTGGGGATATACAGATAAATCAGACAGAGATCCTCTCCTTAAAATGTTCAGAGTCCTAGAAATAACAGATGTGTTCACAGAAAGGACATTGTAATGTGTGGCTGCTCAATTATGATGGCACAGAGTAGGAGGAGGTGACAGATGAGCAGAAGCCTGGGAGAGGCAAAGTCTGCCATTCCAGCCAAGGCTATGCACAAACACAGGCAGAGGAATCTGAAGCCCAGAAGCGGCTCAGCTCTGCGCTAGACAGTCAAGAGAAAAAAGTCACGAAGATAATCTGATCCCAGAAAGATTAAGTGGGAGACGGCCAAGTGTGGAGAGTGAGGTAACAGATTCGCACCTATCTGAATTTGCGGGGCTTCATTTACTTGTCCATCAGCGACTTCCTCTGCTAGAAAGTCAGTTCTTCATAGGCAGGGACTTTGTAATTGGGGTTCACCCCTCTCTCACCTGGCACATACAAGGTACTTAAATATGTTGGAATAAATGATGGAACTGATAAAATTCCACCAAGATGCAGTGTTGCAGAAGATTCACCTGGATAACAAGCCATTAAAACCGGTCAAAAGGCCGGGCACCGTGGCTCACACCTGTAATCCCAGCACTTTGGGAGGCCAAGGTGGGCAGATCACCTGAGGTCGGGAGTTCAAGACCAGCCTGACCAACATGGAGAAACCCCGTCTCTACTAAAAATACAAAATTAGCTGGGCGTGGTGGCACATGCCTGTAATCCCAGCTACTCGGGAGGCTGAAGCAGGAGAATCGCTTGAACCCAGGAGGAAGAGGTTACGGTGAGCCGAGATCGTGCCATTGCACTCCAGCCTGGGTAACGAGAGTGAAACTTCATCTCAAAAAACAAAACAAAACAAAAGGCCAGTAAAGAAGGCTCTTGATCAACAAAGACCCATGTATAGTATCACACATGAAGATTTTCCCCAAGGCTTATTGATATGAACAAGCCTGGACTCAGCAATCCACTTCTGAAATTCACAAGCAATTTAGGTAAGAAGGAATATGTGGGAGGGTAGAAAATATAGTGAGGGGGGCGCTCTGTGCAGGACAATTGAGCACCTGTGATACATAATGGATTCCTGAATCTTTGAAAGTCAGGGTTGTGCCTGCAATCTCCTCCAAACTTACACTGCATCTGTAACTTGCAGTTACAACAAATGCCTGCTGCTTATGATGTCAACCCCTCTGGAACAAGTGAAGCCTAGGGTTCAGCAGCGAACAATTTTGAGCAAAGCAGGAAGGAAGGGCCTTGATGGTATAGGAAAAGGAAGGGCTTGGAACTCAGACTGGGAATCACATCTCAGCTCTTGCCTCGCTAAGGCTACTATGTGGCCTTAGACAATGGACTCTCCACCCTAAATTTCCAGCTGCTTGCCTGGAAGATGAGACCCTTCCATCACACAGGGTTGCATCTGAAGAGGGAAGAGAGTAAGTCATGGAAATGCCCCAGCACAGAATGAATGTAGAAATTGACCAGTGACCTTGTTCTAAGCCAGTGTTAGGCCAAGTAAAATTCCCACTCCACTGACATCAGAATCAATGGAGAATCCCACCACAACCCCCACCCTCAGATGTTCGGACTCCTGCATCAGAGAGCAGCCTTCAGAGGTCCAATGACCTCCTCAGGTGATCCTGACACAGAGCTAAGAGGAGAACCGACTACGATCACCCTACAATGTCACTGAAATCACCGTGGCTTGCAGCTGAAAGCTTTAAACATCATGCCTGCCACTCCTAGTGCCCAGCCCTCAAAACCCTATTCAGGGAAATGTCATGTAGGAGAAGTAATCAAACCCTGACTGTAATATCATTTGAATATTTAAGCTGCCATATAAGAATTTCTGTTGATGTTATTTCCTCTCCTTCATATTATATCAAATTCACATTGTTTGCCTCAGCCCATTAAAACCCAATGGATTTTTTTTTCTGACATCAGCAATGTTAAGCACTTCAAGAAAAAAATAATTTACAAGATGTGTGCTGGCTCAGTAGTACGAACTTGTTTATATAGCTCTAATCTGACTGAGTGGGCAGGAATCCCAAGGGGAAAGAAGGAAGAACAACAGCTCTAAATAACAAATCACTCTTTCTGTTATAGCAGAGTCTGCCAACTTGACATTTCCTATATATTCAAAGTTCAAATGCTTCAATGACAGGGTGTCCATTTCAGGTAATGCACCAAAGATCTTAAAGTTCGGCAATAGCATTCAACCCCTAAAGGCCAATTTTGGTGGCACTGGAAGGCACCCAGTATTTTACTGGGATATAATCACCTCATCATTTTAGGACATCGATTAGAATTCAGTGGTTCCCAAAAACTTGCCCAAGGACCTGAAATAGACTAGCAGTCTCAGAATAACCTGGGGGAGAGTCTAAATATACATACTCCTGTTTCCCATGCTCCAGAAGTTCTGATCTAGTTAGCAGGCCAAAGGTGGTCCCTGGAGATTTACAGATTAACCATTTTCCAGATGATTTGTAAGTATAGCCAGGTTCCAAACCACTGACCTAGATTCCTTGGAGCCTGCCTTCCCTTCACTTGATCCCTTCATCCCATCCCATGCTGCCTGATGTTTGGGCAGACATGCTGATGGGGGGGGCTCCTTTAGCTTCCCATGTATTAAAGCAGAAACTCAATGAAATGGGTAAAACAAGGTTCCGGGGTCAAAAAAAAACTGGCTCTCAATCCTGGCTATGTCACTTAAGTGCTGTATAACCATAAGCAACATATTTAGCCCCCCTGGGCCTTGGTTTCCTCACCTATAAAATGGAACAAATGCTAATCACTCTGTAGCAGTGGTTCTGAGCCCAGCCTGCTCATTAGAATCTCCTGGACAGCTCATCACAGCAACCACAATAGGCGTATGTTATTATTCCCACTCAACAGATGAGAAAATTAAGACTGAAGAACACAGGTAACTTGCCCAAAGTAACACAGTTTGTCAGCCAAGCAACTAACGTTCAAATCCAGGACTGACACCAATGCCCACAGTTTTTCCAACATGTCCATCTTGTGAAATCACCTACATAAAATAGATGTTTAGCACAAAGTCTGGTACATGGTAGGTTCTCAACTAATCTGTGTTTCCTTCTTTCTACTTGCTAGTTTTCAGTGAAGTTGACTACTCCATTCCAATCCTACCTTAAGACTTATAAATAAATACAATGTTCTCTAAGCTGTCACACCTACCTGACAGGCTAAACTAATTAAATTACCAAAGATATATATATCTTGGACAATGGACTCTCCAACCCTAAATTTCCAGGGATAAAGAGATCAAGTGAAGGGAAGGCAGGCTTTATGGAATCTAGGTCTAATACCTTAGAACAAGGTCACTGGTCAATTTCTACATTCATTCTGTGCTAGGGAAGCACAGAATGAATTTCCATGACTTACTCTCTCTTCCCTCTTCAAAAGCAACCCTATGTGATGGAGGAGTCTCATCTTCCAGGCAAGGAGCTGAAAATTTAGGGTGGGGGAGAGTCCATTGTCCAGGATATATATATCTTTGGTTTTATATATATATATATATATATATATAGAGAGAGAGAGAGAGAGAGAAGAGAGAGAGAGAAAGCGAGAGAGAGCTTGAGAGAGTGAGCATGCAGGCAGGCAGGCCAGGTGCAGTGGCTTATGTCTGCAATCCCAGCTCTTTGGGAGGCCAAGGCAGAAGGACTGCTTAAGCCTGGGAGTTCAAGACCAGCCTGGGCAACATAGCAAGACCCAATCTCTATAAAAAAAAAAAAAAATACAAAGATTAGCCAGGCATGGTGGTTCATGCCTGTAGTCCCAACTACTCGGGAGGCCAGTGCAGGAGGATCACTTGAACCCAGGAGTTGGAGGCTACAGTAAGCTATGATCATACCACTGCACTCTAGCCAGGGTGAAAGGGTGAGGACTGATCTCTGAAGTAAAAGTAAAAATGTTGCAGTCCATCTGCTAAAGTTTCTAAAAATTAAGCTAGAAGGGAGAGGTGGAAAGATCACCACGTAACAGGACACACTGGCTGTGGGAGTCCTGTTCCTGCAATCTCTGCTGGAAAACCAGATCTACCCAGGCATCCTCTCACACCAGGGCTCTGAACTCCACACTCTCTAGAAACCCCAATCCCTCTGATTCCCCCACAGACTCATCCCACCCTTTGCACATTTCTGTAAATAGTATTCCCACCTTGTCCTTCCGCCTCTTCTCTGAACTTTAACCTTCTGTGACCTTAATGGAAACTTACCTTCTCCACTCCTGCAGCCCTCTGTCCTCACACCATATATCTCAAGACCAAAAAGTAGGGCGGGCAGCCTCCTGGCTCTCCACTGCTGCTTCAAATGCTATCCCTCCTTCCCTCCAACATAAATCCCTGCTCTGTGGCACTCAGGCCATTTGGCTCTGCCACTTTCTGCTCATCCTCACTGCTTTTTTCCACCTCCCTCCTGCTTATGCCTTCTCGTTTCCTGAAGACTCCAACTTCCACCTCTCAGAGGGTTTCTTCTCCTTCCGTAACACCTTCACCACTGTCAGTGACTTTAACATCAGAGTCAAAAACCCATCAGAAAAACCAGTTTCTCAGTTCCTCATTTCCTCACCTGAACCTTTTTCCTTCTGAGTCACTATCTCACATGGCCACATCCTAAACTTTGTCATCACCAATGGCTGTACCACCTCAAATCCCACTACAACATCCTCCACTCTGTCCACCCTTTCTCTTTCAGCTCACTCACTCAGCATTCGCTGCAAACTATCTTCAAACTTATTTAGACATTTAATCCACTGAACACACAGCATTTTGACTATCCATTCCTACCCTTCACTTGACCTTCACGTCCACACTGGCTCCATCGTTCTTCTCACTCATAATCACTCCCTTTTTCCCATATCCTCTACTCCTGCATCTCCCACTGTGATGGTTAATACTGAGTGACAACTTGATTGGATTCAAGGATGCAAAGTATTGATCCTGGGTGTGTCTGTGGGAGTGTTGCCAAAGGAGATTAACATTTCAGTCAGTGGGCTGGTGAAGGCAGACCCACCCTTAATCTGGTGAGCACCATCTAATCAGCTGCCTGCGAATGTAAAGCAGGCAGAAAAACATGAAAAGGAGAGATGAGCCTAGCCTCCCAGCCTACATCTTTCTCCCATGCTGGATGCTTCCTACCCTAGAACATCAGACTCCAAGTTCTTCGGTTTTTAGACTCAGACTGGTTCTCCTTGCTCCCCCAAGCTTGCAGACAGCCTATTGTGTGACCTTGTGATCATGGAAGTTAATACTTAATAAACTCATATATATACACACACATATATCCTATTATATTCTATTCTGTCCCTCTAGGGAATATATATATGTGTATATTTTATATATGTGTGTATATATGCACATATATAAAATAGACACATATATTCTATTAGTTCTGTATATTAATATATATACATATATTCTATTATGTGTATACACACACATATATAATAATATATATACGTATATTCTATTATATATGTGTGTGTATACACACATATATAATAATATATACACATATATTATGTTATATGTGTGTATACACACACATATATAATAATATATATACGTATATTCTATTATATATGTGTGTGTATACACACATATATAATAATATATACACATACATTCTATTAGTTCTGTCCCTGTAGGGAACCCTAATACACCCCCTTTCTGTGTCATATTATCCTTTCAAAATGCCAACACTGATGGAACCCAACTATCCACCAACCCCAAGCTCCCATCCAAACAGATGAACAGACTGGGGTGGAGAGGAAGTAACACAATCAGGCTGACTAGCTGCATTAAATTCATGGCCACAAACATTAAATGAATAGTCAACACTGCCTGCCAAACCTAAAATGTTTTACTACCAAGCTTGTTTCTCCCATTCTGAAATGGGTATGTCATATCTTTTCCCAGTTCTTATTTAACATAGTCTTGGCTGATGAGCTCACTTCAAAATTCATGGAAGAAATGGAAGCCAGCAGAAGGCAAGTCCTTCACCTTCAGACACCCTTATCGAAGCTACCATGTTCTCCATCTTTCTTTCCCTTATAGGAAAAAGTTTTGCTGTCAAAGGCGTTTGAACCAGAGCAACTCCATCTTGAATAGGAGCTGTGTAAAATGAGGCTGAGACCTATGGGCTGCATTCCCAGACAGTTAAGGCATCACAGGATGAGATATGAGGTCAGCACAAAATACAGGTCATAAAGCCCTTGCTGATGAAACAGGTTGCAGTAAAGAAGCCAGCTAAAACCCACCAAAACCAAAATGATGATGAGAGTGACCTCTGGTCATCCTCACTGATACACTCCCATCAGCACCATGACAGTTTACAACTGCCATGGGAAGGTCTGGAAGTTAATATGGTCTAAAAAGGGGAGGCATGAATAATCCACCCCTTGTTTAGCATATAATGAAGAAATAGCCATAAAAATGGGCAACCAGAAACCCTGAAGGCTGCTCTGTCTATAGAGTAGCCATTCTTTTATTCCTCTACTTCATAAACTTGCCCTGAATTATTTCTTGCACAAAATCCAAGAACCCTCTCTTGGGGTCTGGATCAGGATCCCTTTCCTGTAACATTGCTATTTACCAAAGGGGAATTCTTCAATCTTTGCTCTTAATTAGATGGTTATAGACCATTCCTGCTCACATACACCCTACCACCACACCAACCGGGCTCTGGTATTAACAGTGGATGACAGATAAAAGACTTCCAAGCCACAGACTCCCTCAGGAAGAGTAGTTAGGGAAACCTAAAGTCAAGAGAGGAGACAAAAACAAGGGGCAGGGGTGGTGCGGATTTGAAGCCTCTAGCACCTGCAGCTCAGCAAATATTAAGCACAGCCCAACTCCAAGCCAGATTAAGTAAAATTTCACACTAAATGCTTACCTACCTCAGTTCCTATGACCCAACACATCCTGTCTGGCTTTCAACAAAAAATGACAAGGCATGCTAACAGGCAGGAAAAACACATTCTGGAGAGACAAGCAATCATCAGAATCAGACTCAGTTATGTCACGGATGTTGGAATTATCTGTCGTTAACAGGAAATTTAAAATAACTTTGATTTAAAATGTTAAGGGTTCTAATGGAAAAAGTTAATGGTAATGAAAGCAGAGAGACAGAAACACTTTTTAAAAACTCCTTTGAAAAGGAAATCCTAAAAATCAAAAACACTGTAACAAATGAAGAAGGCGTTCCATGGGCTCATCAGCAGACTCAAAACGGCCAGGAAGAGTAAGATCTACCATTCAACAGCACAACAGGGTGACTAATGTCAGTAACAACTTAATTGTACATTTTAAAATAACTGAAAGAGTGTAGTTGGATTGTAACACAAAGGATAAATGCTTGAGGGGGATGGACACCCCATTCTCCACAATGTGATTCTTATGCATTGCATTCCCGTATCAAAACATCTCATGTATCCCATATATACTTATATATATAAATTTTTATATATAAGTACAAAAATTATACTATTTATAATAAGTATGGAAGGTCAACCATGAATTTTCAAACTAAAAAGAGAGAGAGAATTAAGGGAGGAAAAAAACCCAGAGCAGAATATTCAGGAACTCTAGAACAGTATCAAAAGGTGTAACATAAATGTAATCATAATTCCCAGAAGAGAAGAAAGAAAGGAGAAGAAATATTGGAAGGAATAATAACTGAAAAGTTTCCAAAATTAGTGACATACAATAAACCATAGATGCAGAAAAATCAGAAATTACCAATCAGGACAAACACCCAAAAAAAGAGAAATGAAGAACTCCACCTAGGCATATTGTATTCAAACTGCAGAAAACCAAAGACAAAGAGGAAATCTTAAAAGAAGCCAGATCCTTACCTATAGAAGAACAAGGATAAGATTTACAGAATCCATGCAAGCAAGAGTGTGGAATGAAATATTTAAAATGTTGAAGGAAAAAAAAAAAAGAAAAACGCCCACTTAGAATTCTACATCTAGTGCAATTATCCTTCAAAAGTGGAGAAAAAATAAAGACTTTCACAGACAAGCAAAAACTGAAGAAATTTATCACCAGCAAACCTGCTATGCAAGAAATGCAAAAAGAAGTTCTTCAGGCAGAGGAAAATTATACAGGTCAGAAACTTGGATCTACAAAATGAAAGAACAAGCACTGATGAAGGAATCAAGGTAAAACAACATGTATTTTTCTTATTCGTAATCGGTCTAAAAGAAAGAAACAGACTCTTCTGAATAATGTTCGTAGGACAAAAACTATATTTTTAAAAAGGCTAGCATGTCAATGCATAACAGAGCTCTGGAACAGCCCTTAGCAATTAACCAGCTCAAAGGTTGGTAAACTTGGGCACATGGGACAAATCTAAGCCTGTTGCCTGTTTTTATAGGATCTGTTTGCTAACAATGGTTTTTACATTTTTAGATGCTTGAAAAAAGTTGAAAGAAGAATATTTCATGACGCATGAAAATTGTACGAAATTTGACTTTGTGTCCATAAATACACTTGTATAAATAAATACCCGTTTGTTTACTTACTATGATCACTTTTATGCTACAACAGCAGAGTTGAGTTGTTGCAACAGGGTCTGTATGAGCCAAAGAACTCAAAATATTTACTATTTAGTCCTTTACATTATCATTTTTTCTGTCCCTTGAACAAGCCCAAGCCTTTGTTTTTTAGAGGATGGCACTAAGGCCTGGGAAGGTCAAGCTGCATTCTAATGTCATCCTGCTGGTTAACAATAAGAGTCAGCATTTAGAGCTTGGGTCTTCCCTCTCTTCTCACATGAGAGGACATATTTTGTAAGTATGGGTTCCAAGATTATAGTTTCTAATACTGCTGACTATTGGGACTGCAGAAATAACATTTTATTATTCTATTATTTCGCATGAAAGATTGTATCACTGCTAGAGAAGAAGTGGGAGTGACAGAGAAGCTTTGCCAATTTTGATACACAAGAAGCAGATGACTAAGAGACGGATGACATGTTCCCAGGGGACCTAAGAAGAAAAGAGCTCCTATTGGCTTTTTCTTTTTAAAGAATGTCAGTTTTATTCCTTGGGATTTCATTGTTTTCTTTCTTTTTAAAAAAAAGGACAGGTAAAATCAGTATGTTTATATGTAAAACTAGGCATTTAAATGTAATGTAAGGTGCACCCCTTCAATGACTCTGTAATGCCTCCATTTGGAGCAGCAATGGTAGACTTTGCCTCTTCTTAAGATAGCAAAATTTAACAAAAGAAAATCTTTTCAAAAAGCTCACCAGCCAAAAGCAATATAGATCAAATAAATAACAACTGAATAGGTTCTTGGGGGTTTGTTTTACAGTTTTACTCATACCATGTAGATGACAGACAGTAACAGTACCATTAGAATTTACAGTCCCAATTCCTACAATGATGATCAAACTTGTAACATTCCAGCCCTCAAGAACAACTAGAAAGGTAGATAGTATATAAAAAGAAGAGCTTCCAAGGCAATGAGGACACATGGGATCAATATCCAAGAGAAAAAGGAAGTACAGAGGTGAGCCTGCTATTCTGTGTAATCGTGACTTTAAGGCATTTATCAAATTCAATACCTTTTCATGAAAATACTCTGGGCCAATTTTAAATGTAAGGGGACTTACTTGATCTGATAAACGGTATTTGTAAAACACTTACAGAAATATTTATAATATTTAATAGTAAAACATGGAAAACTTTCCCATCGAGATTAGAAATGAGACAAGAATGCCCATTATCACCACTTGTATTCACCATTACATTCAAGGTCTTAGCCAATGCAACAGGTGAGAAAAACAAAGTCACAGTAATTAGAAAGGAAAAGGTAAAAACTCTTTTACAAGTAATTTAACTGTGTACATGGAAATTCATAATAATTTATGAATGCAATTACTTTTGCACCAACCTAATACACAGAACTATTAGGATTAGTCAGTGCATTTAGCAAAGTCAGTGGATGCAAGGTCAATATATAAAACTCAATTGTATTTTTATATATCAGCAACAATCAGAAAATGATATATTTTTAAAGGTATCATTTATAATAGCATCAAATAATTTCAAATACTAGGAATATATCTTTAAAAGATGTGTAATAATTTTACAACATACAGGGATATAAAAACACTAACAGAAGTGAGAGACAGATCTAAATAAATGAAAAGATATTCCATATTAATGGATTGAAATTGTCAACACTGTAAAAACACTAATTTACTCCCAATTTAGGCTAGAGATTTAATGCAATCTCAATCAAAATCCCATCAAAAGATCATTTTAAAATTTATACAGTAATGCAAATGTATAGAAATAATGAAGCTGTTCTTTTTAATTATATTTTAAGTTCTGGGGTACATGTGCAGGATGTGTACATCTGTTACATAGGTAAACATGTGCCATAATGGTTTGCTGCACCTATCAGCCCCTCGCCTAAGTATCAAGCCCAGCATGCATTAGCTATTTTTCCTGATGCCCTCCCTCCCCACTGTACCCCCATCCCCAACAGGCCCCAAGTGTTGTTCCCCTCCCTGTGTCCATGAGTTCTCACTGTTCAGTTCCCACTTAAGAGTAAGAATATATGGTATTTGGTTTTCTGCTCCTGCGTTAAGTTTGCTGAGGATAATGGATTTCAGCTCCATCCACGTCCCTGCAAAGGACATGATCTCGTTCCTTTTTATGGCTGCACAGTAGTCTATGGTGTATATGTACCACATTTTCTTTATTCAATCTATTATTGATGGGTACTTGGGTTGATTCCATGTCTTTGCTATCATGAAAAGTGCTGCAATGAACATACACATTCATGTATCTTTATCACAGAATAATTTATATCCAGTAACGGGATTGCTGTCAAGTGGTATTTCTGCCTCTAGGTCTTTGAGGAACACCACACTGTCTTACACAACGGTTGATCCAATTTACACTCCCAACAACAATGTAAAAGCATTTCCATCTCTCCACAGCCTTGCCAGCAGGTTGTTTCTTGTCTTTTTAAAAATCACCATTCTGACTGGTGAGAATCACGATTCTCACTATGGTTTTGATTTGCATTTCTCCAATGATCAGTGATGGTGATGTTGAGCTTTTTTTCATGTTTGTTGGCCACATAAATGTCTTCTTTTGAGAAGTGTCTGTTCATGTCCTTTGCCCACTTTTTAATTCAGTTGTTTTTTGGTTGTAAATTTGTTTAAGTTCCTTGTAGACTCTGTATATTAGA
Source organism: Ateles fusciceps (assembly GCA_036589455.1). Taxonomy (NCBI): domain Eukaryota; kingdom Metazoa; phylum Chordata; class Mammalia; order Primates; family Atelidae; genus Ateles; species Ateles fusciceps. The sequence goes on along the minus strand of JAZHEH010000228.1, from coordinate 4,540,269 downwards.
CTTTTGTCAGATGGATAGGTTGCAAAAATTCTCTCCCATTCTGTAGGTTGCCTGTTTGCTCTGACGATAGTTTGTTTTGCTGTGCAGAAGCTCTTTAGTTTAATTAGATTCCATTTGTCAATTTTGGCTTTTGCTGCAATTGCTTTTGATGTTTTCATCATGAAATCTTTGTCTATGCCCATGTTCTGAATGGTATTGCCTAGATTTTCTTCTAGGGTTTTTATAGTTTGGGGTTTTATATTGAAGTCTTTATCTTGAGTTAATTTTTGTATAAGGTGTAAGGAAGAGATCCAGTTTCAATTTGCTGCATATGGCTAGCCAGTTCTCCCAGCACCATTTATTAAGTAAGGAATCCTTTCTCCGTTGTTTGTTTTTGTCAGGTCTGTGGAAGATCAGATGGTTGTAGATGTGTAGTCTTTTTTCTGAGATCTCTATTATGTTCCATTGGTCTATGTGTCTGTTTTTGTACCAATACCATGCTGTTTTGGTTACTGTCACCGAGTAGTATAGTTCAAAGTTGGGTAGTGTGATGCTTCCAGCTTTGTTCTTTAGAAGTTATTCTTAAATAAGAACTAGAGGGTGCACACTACTGAATATCCAGAATTCTTATAAAGCTCAAGTAATTAAGACAGTGTGGTATCAATACTGTATTAGAGAAATAGAAAAATGGAATGGACTAGAAAACACAGAGGCAGATCACATATGTGATTGATAACAAAGGTGACATTTCAGAGCAGTAGAAATGAAGAGATTTTTCAATAAGTGGTACTGGGTTTATTGGATATCCACAAGGAAAACAAAATAAATATGGATGCCTTTCTCACACTATAAACAATGATCAACTGCAGGCAGATTTTTCAACCTAAAGATAAAAGGCAAAAAAAAAAGCTTCTATAAATTAAAACAGAGTAACTTCATAACCTTAGGGTAGGCAACAGTTTCTTAAGCAGGCACAGGAAGCAACAACCATAAAGGAAGAGACTGATAAATTGGATTATATTTTAAGTGAGATCTCCAATTCATCAAAAGAGATAAAAGGCAAACCACCAGAGTTGGGAAAAGATATTTTAAATACATATGACAGGTTAAAGTATTTGTATTAAAAATTTGTTTTCAAAAGAAGACTTCTACAACTCAGTAAGATTAAAAATCTAATTTTAAAATAGGCAATAAGCTTGAACAGGCACTGCAAAAGACAAATAAAAGTGGCAAAAAACATTAAAAAGGCACAACATCATTAGTCACCAGAAAAATGCAAATTAAAGCCATAATAAGACACGCACCCACCAGAATAGCTAAAATTCAAACATTTAACAATCTCGAGACTTGCCAATGATATAGAGAAAACTGAAACACTCATGAACTGATGATAGGAGTGTAAATTGGTGTAGCCACTTAAGAAAACCCTTTGTAAGGATCTAATAAAGCTGAACATATGCACACCCCAGGACCCAGCAATCCAGTCTTCGGTGTGTATACCAAACAGAAACACATTCATATGTATGCCACAAAACACATACAGAAGTATTCATAGCAGCAATACTCATAAAATATCTAACATAGAAATGTCCCAAATGTCCCTCAACAGTAGATGAATTGTTTGTGGAATATCATAAAGAATTCTGTACAGCAGTAAAAATAGTTACTGCTACACATTGCAACATGGACAAATTTCACAAACAATCTTGTACATGAGGATCCAGAAAGAAATAGTACAGGCATTTATGTATAATTTCATATCTATTTCACTTATTTCAAAAAGAGAAATCTACAGTGTTAGAAATCAGGTTAGCAGCAGTTACTTGGGAGGCTGAAGTGGGAGGACTGCTTGAGCCTAGGAGATCATGGCCATCCTGGGCAATGGGTGGGGGGAGGGAGGGAGGGAGGGAGGGGGGGGAGACAGAGAGAGAGAGAGAATCAGCTTAGTGGTTACCAATGGAAAAAAAGAAATATATACTTACTGGGAGGGCCCATGAGGTAGTTTCTGGAAGAAAAGTAATATTCTCTTTCTTGATCTGGGAGAGATAACGTGGATGTGTTTACTGTTTGAAAATATACTGAACAATGATTTGTATACTTTTCTGTAAATATGTTATACTTAAGTAGAATTGCATGTTTCAAAAAGAATAGTGCAAATAAATGCAGAGCTGGAGGAAGGATGCATGTCGGGTTCTCAAGGTGCATTGCAGCCCTCTCACGTACAGTGATGCAAAAAGTGACATCATGGCAGGGTTATAACTGCAGGGATGGTGAAGGAGCCAGAGGCTGTGTCTGTTACCACTGTGGACTGTCCTGGCCATAGTATGCCTTATCATCAGACACACAGATTAAACCAATGTAGACATGTGACCAATCAGGACCAAAGTCCTTCCTTGAGACTGAGATAAAGATGCTGGAAGAAAGAAGATTCCTCCCCTGTGAGGTGACTGTGTTGAAAAGATGTGAGGGTAGAAATATTAGTGACCATCTTCTTTTTCTCTCGTGTCATAGGAGGAAGAAGACAAGGTGTCAAGAGTGCTGACAATGTCATTTAATTCCCTGGATCCAGCTAAGCCTGAATTCTCAGATTATGTGGCCAGATAAACTTACTTTTGCTTGAGATACTTGGATTTTGCTTCCGTTCAGTTGGGGTATTGGTATTTGTTTGTTTAGTCTGCATCAGAGAGAGAGACTGAATGCCCATCACTATCATCACTATTATGTGGCGTTCAAGTTCCTTCGCACTCTGGCCCCCACTTGCACATCTAGGTTTATCCGTCATTGTTCATCTTCATATACCCAACAACGTGGTAATCTCAACTACAGAAAACTCCCCCAACCAAGAATTCCCAATAAGCAAAGTTCAACTTGTATCTATTTCCAAATACATTTTTGATAGTCAATTGGTCATTCCTGTTAAGAATAATTAGAAAACATAAGAATCTTGCACCAGCCTAGGCAACATGATGAAATCCTGTCTCTACAAAAAATACAAAATCAGCTCAGATCAGGCATATGCCTGTAGTCCCAGCTACTCAGGAGGCTGGGGTGGGAGGCTCACTTGAGCCTGGGAGGTCAAGGCTTCAGTAAGCCAAGACTGCACCACTGCAATCCAGCCTGGGTAACAGAGTGAGACCTTGTCTCGGGAAAAAAAAAAAACTCTTGGGATTAGAAGCAGATTTTTTTTAAGTGGGGGAGGGGGTTTTAAGGCAGATGGCAGGCTGGAGAAGTGATTCTTGCAGAGAGGCTTTCGAAATCTAAAGGAAGCCAAAAAACAAATGAAAACCTGGAATTGGCAGCATATGCTTTGGCATGACACTAAGTACCCTATGCATGGGGGTGAGGTATCTGAGGACTTCCTAATCACTCATGTCAACTAAGTTAAATAAAGATGTATCTATCCACTTTACCCTTCAGCCACAGGGAGACCCAGAAGTCAGCAGTCAGCCTCTCTGACTGAAAGGCATTGAACATTTGTACAGACAGCCTGGCACGGAGGAAATGGCCTTGTGTGTGAAAATTGTGCACTGAGTATAATAAAGCAAAATCACCTGCAAGCATTTCACTGCGGGGGATGGGGGTGATATCCTGGAAAACAGCAAGAAGTAACTGAAAATTCACTGTGGCACACTGTTCTTACCAACATAAGGTGAGTAAAATGTCACTCACAATCTACTTTTCTCATTTTACTTTCGGTAAATATGACAAATACTTATTGGACAGTTTTTCTTACACCTAGATTTCCCCTATCCTTGTTTTTACTAGAGTTTTAAGTTCATCAACACGGACTCCTCCCACCAGAAAGGTTTTCAAGGACCTCACTCTCTGTATGGAGGACATTAAGTCTTCTTTGCCCATTCCTTGCATTTGATCACCTGTACACTTTTGTTTACATTGAAATGTCCCAAGCACACTCTTGCCATCCCTGTCCCCAACTCCCTTTCTGCAGGCCCCAGACCCCTCAGTCCTCCAAGGTCCAATTCATCTACTTAGCCTATTCAGGGAACTCTCTGAGCGGGGAGTCATCTCTCCCTCATTTTCCATAAATGGAAAATGGATATATACGGAAGTTAGCACTCCTTCATTTTCCATATATTGCTTACCACATTTGTTTCCCTTTTTTTCCTCCTCCAGAATCTTAAGTTTCTTGATCACAGGAGCCATATTCGATTAATCATTATCTGGAAATGGGTCCTTGGTAGAAAGACAGATGTACTGTCTGACGAAGACCAGCAGGGCAAGGAGTGGGGAGGAGCAGCTGTGACCTGGGGTAGGGACATCCCTCCCCCACAACCCCATTAATAGTTGACTAAACCAGAGATTGTTTACAGGTGCACACTCTTTCAGTAACAACTGCAAAGCAATCACAATTTCTCAGCCTTATTCTGCAACTGGGAAGAACGCAGATCAAGAGAGTTCAGCTACTTTGTCTCCTGTCCCATACCCCTGGCTATCTGCAGACACCAGCAGCCAAGCCCTAAACTACCTGCTATCCTGAAGGTGCCTTCCCCTAAAAAAAAAAAAAGGAGTCTAAAATGTAATCAATAAACGTATTCTTTGTGAATGTGTCCTTTCTATTTTGACCAGCTGCTGAATCACTCTTTGTATTAGGATGTATGGTCAGCAAATAATATAACGGCATCTTCCTGCTTGGTTTGGAATCTAAACACTGTAGCACTTACATAGAAGTTTAAGGGGAAAATATACTGGACATGTTATTTAAAGTTATCTTTTTTTCTAGAGAGGTCACACCGTAAAATGCAGCCAGCTCAAAAGGTGTTTCTCTTTGATTAGGCAGTATAAACATAATATTTTTCTTTTTTTTTGAGATGCAGTTTCACTCTTGTTGCCCAGGATGGAGTATAATGGCGCGATCTTGGCTCACTGCAACCTCCACCTCCTGGGTTCAAGCAATTCCCCTGCCTCAGCCTCCCGAGTAGCTAGGATTACATGCCCAGCTAATTTTATATTTTTAGTAGAGACAGGGTTTCTCCATGTTGGTCAGGCTGGTCTCAAACTCCCAACCTCAAGGGATCCACCCACCTTGGCCTCCTAAAGTGCTGGGATTACTGGCTTAAGCCAATGCTCTAGCCAGATATACATAGTATTTTTCTAATTGAAATTAATTGTTAATGATTTTTAAATGAACTACAATTCAGCAAAAACAGAGCTTTCTGAACAGCACATACTTCTCACTTCAACAGTCTTCACCTGTCCCTAATGCAGTCCCAACCCTGAGGTCCAGGGTCAGGTGCCATTCATCATCACACATGGATGGCTGTTCTGCTTTCAGACAAAAGGAAATTCAATTTGGTACCCACGTCTCTCTTGACAATGAGTCAGAGGACCCCATATTTCAAGAAAAATAGATATAAATGTCTTTCTGGGAATAAAAACTTTCTATATATGTAATGTGAAAACAAAGCATGTTTCTGATTTGTAAAAATTACAACTTAAGCTACCATTGTGAAAGAAACCTTACTTATTTCCTTTACCTAACTGGTCTATTGAGTGAGTTTGCCACTCATTTTTAAAATGCTTTTTCCTTCCTTCCTTCATTTCACAAATAGTTCCTAAACAATTAGGGTGAATCACAATCTGTGATAGAAGCTGAAGCTACAACAGGGAATAAGAGTCCCTGCATTTATGGAATGTATATTCTAGCAGAGGGAGACAGAAATATGTAAGTACATATAATGCAATGTTGTGGTAATAAAGCTATGATCAAAAATAGGGCAGGTAAGACAATGAAGAACAATGAGAAGGGGCAGGACTTATTCCTTTAGCTAGAGAGTTCTGAGATAGCTTTAACTATCAAGATTTTATATTAGTCCTTACTCTGAAATCAAACAATTGTTTTAATAACCAATCACAGTCATGCACCACGAGTCAGTGGTGGACCACATATATGAAAGGGGTCCCATGAGATTGTAATACCATATTGTTACTGTATCTTTTCCATGTTTAGATATATTTAAGTACAAAATACCACTGTGCTACAATTGCCTACAGTATTCAGTACAGTAACATGATACACGGTTTGTAGCCTAGGAGCGCTATACCCCATAGCTTAGGCGTACACTAGGCTATACCATCTAGGTTGTGTAAGTAAACTCTAGATCAAAATCACCTAATGACACATTTCTCCAAATGTATCGTGGTCATTAAGTGACACACGACTGTGTTATCAACACCTTTCATCTGAAAACTTTGCCGTTATCCCTCTTTGCACCTATCAAATTTCTTCCTATTTCCCAAAGCCTGTCTCTTCCAGATCTGATGACAGAACGCTGTCTCTGAAGTAAACTATAATGTATTTACTGTCTTCATCATCTATTTGCTACCAAATCTGACTTACAAAATCCCCTGCATTTTTTCCTAAACTATCATTTAACATCTTTTCTTGCTAATTTTCTATTTATTCCTATCATCTCTCTAATACAACTGAAATGATCTCAAGGGTAGGGTCTCTGTTTATTCCCCACCTTGTGATATATGACAGACTCTGGACTTTGGGGTCAGAAAAGATAAATGAGTTTAAATCTTGGTTCCTTAGTGACTATCTGACTTAAGGCAAGTGGCTGAACCTTGCTTCCACTCAGTTTCCTCATCTATAAAATGGGCATAATACCACCTAACATCTCTTAAAGAACTTTGACTTGCAAAAAGCTTAACAAGTGATGATTGTTATTTTGTAAGATCAGTCCGCAGCCATATGACAGCCCCATAATTTTGCAGGCTGAGCAAGCTTTTGTTTTGGCAATTTTTATCCAGCATTTACTATATGTATTGGCCTTGTGTTGGAGGTGGAGATAAAATTATAAACATAAATTATAAAACAAAAAAGTCAAACAGACCAACACCCAATGGAGTAGACAAACATTAATGTAAAACTAGAAGCTAGGATGACAGTCTCACTATACCATGGATATGAAGTGGATCTTGCCAGGCAAAAGCAAGCAGTAAGAGTGAGCGCGGTAACCACGTGCACCTTGCATCCACGCTCATGCCAATCCATGCACCCACACTAGTCCAAGAATGCCTACCAATACCAGCCCATCCTTCCTCCCCTACCCATGGCTGTCACTCTGCAACTCAATAACTCAGCAAACATTTACCAGACTCCTACTATGTGCCAAGCACTGTAAGAAACCCCAAGTATGCAGACAAAAAAATAAAACATGGGCTTGCTCTGGGTGTCTGGCATAAGCCCTATCAATGCAGCAGCAGCCTCCTTTTTCACTTCTCTTCCTGCTGGTGATTAATGGCCTTTAACCTCCAGGAAACTGAGGCATCTTTGGTTATCACAAAGGTCTTGCCCATGCTGCCTTCTCTCAGACGTCTGGACCACTTGCTTTCTAATGGACGCCTCAAATTCCAATGTGAGAACTGTGGAGCAGGATTCTCAGAGACTTGGGGGCCCCTCAAATGCTAGACTAACACAGCAAATCCTCAGGAACAGAAAATAAAAAGGAACCATTATCCTGAAATACTTATTTCTCAACAGACTCATGATAAAAATTGTTAGAAAACAGGTACTGTGCTGTGAGAGTCCCATCTTCTTAAGTGTCTATGCTTTCTATGCTCTGTACTTCATACAGGGTCCTGCATTCTCCTCATGGTTACACACACTCAAGGAGTATTTTTTTAAATTATTCTTTCACAGATGAGAAAACTAAGGTTCAGAAACACAATTAACACGATTTTGAAATGCCTGCTGTGCTCCTTTAAGAGCAAGTAATAGCAGTTCTCTGGGCTCCAGGCTACCCAGGTCTTCATGAGAGCAACACAGGTGCCTGGGGTGTTTCCAAGGGAACCCCGCTGCCACCACCAGCTCTCATTCGTGCAGGGTACCTCACCTCAGCTGGCTTTATAGAATGCATGCTTCCATGTGTGCAAGAAAATAGCCTCTTGGGTCAAGCAGATACTAGTGAATGAGTGAACTCTACCATGGACAGATTTAAAGGTGGCTTTCTCTTGGTTTAACCATATTACTGTGAAATGCCAAGACAGCTAGCCTCTAAGACAATTCATTTGAATAGCCTGAGCTATCAATAAATAAGCATCTATTTGAATAGCCTGAGCTATTATTAAACGAGCATCTATTTTGTTCATATCCAAATATTTACACTTATTTTGAAGTTACCACACATAAAAATTGTGGTTGTTTGTACCGCCCTGTTACTAGCACCTAAGAAAAAGGAAAAGATAAATTTTCTATATAAAAGGTAGCCAAATAACCAAAAGTTCTAACTGGGGTATTTCAGCCAGCTAGAATCTCCTATCAAATACACACATTCAAGATCACCAGAGGGAAGTGGTGAAGAACAACACCCTTTGGTGTCAGAAGGCCTGGATTTTACTTTTGATGCTGCTACTTCGCTTTGTGGACGTATGCAGGTTTATTTCTCCCTCTAAAGTTTTAAATTTCTTCAAATCATAAAATTGGGACCTATCTTACAGAATGGTGGTAGAGTTCTAATGAGCATTGCTCTGCCTTTTTTCTTGATGGGAGGAATGCGGGGGGATGAGGAGAGAGGGGAGATTGCTTGCTTTACCTGCTGCCTTGATAAATGGGCTAATAATGAACCCCTCACTTTTTGGAATATGTGTATGTGTTAGAAAATAAATAGCCTCTTCCAGGTCTCAGAGAGGCAACGGTGCAGTATTTGGCAGGCTTTGTGGTTTGTAACATCTCAAGCAGATATTCCTAGTTGTTATTTAATGTAACTCATTAGGTTTAATCATTTTAACTGCCTACTAATAAGCATTTTTCCTTTCTTTACAGTTTGAGGTTCTGTGGTCCATGAATGATTATAACTCTTATTACAGACTTAATGTTTCCAATTCTGGGTTATACTTTTGTCTTGACTACTTCAGAAAGATATTCCTCCATAAGAGAAACTGATATTGATTCAACCAGTGCTTACTGAACACCTATTGGTAGCTGTATGTTGGGACACTGGATGAACGGATGCAAAGAAAAGTCAAACAGCTTTTTTGGCCCCAAGGAGCTTACTGTGATGGTTAATATTGAGTGTCAACTTGATTGGATTGAGGGGTACAGCGTATTGGTCCTGGGTGTGTGTGTGTGTGTGCTGCCCAAAAGAGATTAAACATTTGAGTCAGCGGCCGGGGGGGAGGCAGATCCACCTTCTGCCTTCGGTGTAATCTGGTGGACACTATCTAATCAGCTTCCAGCGAATATAAAGCAGGCAGAAAAACTTGAGGAGAGATGAGAGGAGCCTTTCAGCTTACATCTTTCCCCCCATGCTGGATGCTTCCTGCCCCTCAAACATCCGACTCCAAGTTCTTCAGTGTTCAGACTTGGACTGGCTCTCCTTGCTCCTCAGCTTACAGAGAGCCTACTGTGTGACTTTGTGATTGCATAAGTTAATAATAAACTCCCCGAGATATATATCATATATAAATAAAAAACTCCCTGATACATCTATATATATCTCATATGATATATATATCTTAAAAATTTCTTATATATTATATATATATCATATAAAGATATATCTTATACATATCATATATAAGATATATAGATATATCAGGGAATTTTTTATTGTATATACTGGGGAGTTTATATATATCATATAGATATATAATCATATATATGAATGATAGATATATCTTATTAATTCTGTCCCTCTAAGAGAACCCTAATACATATTTTGGTACCAGGAGTAGTTCTAGAGGAACAGAATATTAAGAATGGAGTTCTTTCATTGGTTTTGGGGTTTCTGGAGTCAGCTGCTTAATATGATTAGACCTCAAAATGCTAAGGACTCTAATAGTACAGAAAACACCAATAGTCCTTGGCAGAAATTTAGTTTAGAGAGTTATGCAAAATAAATGCATTTGATACTGATTCACCACTCGGGAGAGGCAAGGAGTTTAGTGACTCTACACATAATACATTTGACCTATGTGGAGAACTAAGGAACATAATGAAGCTGGTTGGTTGCTCCTAAGCTCAATGGACAAACTGACAAAAGAAAATAACAAACACAGGGATTCTGTCTCATGGCTTCAGAAGCAGCTACTGAGCCTCAAACCTGCTAGGATTGTCCCGAGTGAGTCTTATCACCTGTAGAGAAAGAGCCAAAATTGTGGAAAAACAGACACAAGCTCTTAAAGGCGGCCCACTGTGAGCAAGCTGAAAATGCCTGATCTCCCTTGGTTTAATGTAAAGGAAAGGATCCAAAGACTTAGGGAGACTGGAATGACAGAGTGGATTAGTCACTTCAAACCTACTCATGCCAGCTGGGAGGGTCCAGAAGATGTACCTTTGACCAATGCCTTGCAAAATAGACTTGTGAGGGCAGCACCTGCATCTCTGAAGAGCCCCGTAATTGCTCTTCTCTGTATGTTAGATTTAATCGTGAGAACCACAGTCGCTCAACTACAAAATTTAAATACAATGGGAATAACTGGATCCTGAGGCGGCAGGGGCCAAATGGCAGCAATCAACTGTCAAAGGCAAGATGGGCACAGCTACCACAGTGGACAGCAGAGGCAAAGTGGCAATCAGAATACTCTGACTTGTGTAGAGCTCCAGCATTGGCTAATTAATCATGGAGTTCCCAGAAATTGATAGGAAACCTACTGCATTCCTACTTAAATTATATAAAAAAGAAAACTTCTAGGTTGAATGGACAAAAAACTAATTTGAATTACAAAAACATAGAATCACAGTTCCTCAATTACCAGACTTGAGCCACTTTACAGACCCAGAACCCCTTGGATAAAGGGGAAGCTGGGTCTCCTTGAGGAAAGACCCCAACTATATTACCAGAAATTTATGCAGTGAATCGTTCTCTCATTCTTCCCCAAGGAGACCACCAGCCTTTTACCAGTGTAACTGTGCACTAGGGAAAGGAAAATGATCTGACATTTCAGGGACCACTGGACACTGGCTCTGAGCCGATATTGATTCCAGGGGATTCAAAATGTCATCCTCCTCCTCCAGTTAAACTAGGGACTTATGGAGGTCAGGTAATTAATGGAGTTTTAGCTCAGGTCCAACTTATAGTGGGTCCGGTGGGTCCCCCAAACTCATCCTGTGATAATTTTCCCAGTGCCAGAATGCACAATTGTCATAGACATACTTAGCAGAGGAGGATTTTGATAATCAAGTGGATAGGATGACACGATCTGTGGACATCACTCAGCCTCTTTCCCCAGCCACCCGTCATCATCGCCCAATGGGCCCATGAACAAGGTGGCCATGGTGGCAGGGGATAAATGTTATGCGTGGGCTCTGCAACATGGACTTCCACTCACCAAGGCTGACCTGGCTATGGCCACTGCTGAGTGCCCAATTTGCCAGCATCAGAGACAAACACTGAGCCCTCCATATTGCACCATTCCTCGGGGTGATCAGCCAGCTACCTGGTGGCAGGTTGATTATATTGAACCTCTTTCATCATGGTAAGGGAAGAGGTTTGTCCTCACTGGAATATTTACTCTGGATATGGGTTTGCCTATCCTGCATGTAATGCTTTTGTCAAGACTACCATCTGTGGACTCACAGAATGCCTTATCCACCGTCATGATATTCCACACAGCATTGCCTCTGACCAAGGCACTCATTTTATGACCAAAGACGTGTGAGGGGGGGGCTCATGCTCAAGGAATTCACTGTTCCTTCCATGTTCTCCATCATCCTGAAGCAGCTGGATTGACAGAACGGTGGAATGGCCTTTTGAAGTCACAATTACAACCCCAATTAGGTGACAATACTTTGCAGGGCTAGGGCAAAGTTCTCCAGAAGACTGTGTATGCTTTGAGTCAGCATTCGACATATGGAACTGTTTGTCCCATAGCCAGGATTCACAGGTCCAGGAATCAAGGGGTGGAAGTGGCACCACTCACCATCACTCCGAGTGATCCACTAGCAAAAGCTCTGCTTCCTGTTCCCGCGACATTACGTTCTGCTGGCCTAGAGGTCTTAGTTCCAGAGGGAGGAACGCTGCCACCAGGAGACACAACAACGATTCCATTAAACTGGAAGTTAAGATTGCCACATGAACACTTTGGGCTCCTCCTACCTCCTCCTACCTTTAAATCAACAGGCTAAGAAGGGAGTTACAGTGTTGGCTGGGATGATTGACCCAGACTATCAAGATGAAATCAGTCTACTACTCCGTAGCGGAGGTAAGGAAGAATACATATGGAACACAGGAGATCCATTAGGGTGTCTCTTAGTATTACCATGTCCTGTGATTAAAGTCAATGGGAAACTACAACAGTCCAATCCAGGCAGGGCTAAAAAGGGTCCAGACCTTTCAGGAATGAAAGTTTGGGTCACTCCACCAAGAAGAAAACCACGATCTGCTGAGGTGCTTGTTGCAGGCAAAAAATACAGAATGGATAGAAGAAAAAGGTAGCCAACATTACCAGCTATGATCACATGACCAGCAGCAGAAATGAGGACTGCAATTGTCATGAGTATTTCCTCCTTTAATTAAAAACATGTATGTGCATATATACACTTGTTCTAAGAAAATATCTTCATTTGAGTTCCTTTTTCTGTCATGTGACATGAGATTTATTGACTTCATATCAGCACTTCAGTATTGTTTACTTTCTGTAATAGTATTTGGGTTGGGGGATTGGTGCATTTCCGGCTGTAGGAAGGATAGTTGTATTATGTTAGGCATAATTATGACTAATTATTGCCTTTATTTGAAGATTACGTAGGATCTCAGGAGCTGTGTATGGGTTCAAGTTGATAAGGGGCGGGCTTGTGACAGTTAATACTGTCAACTTGATTGGATTGAGGAGATACAGAGTATTGATCCTGGGTGTGTCTGTGTGGGTGTTGCCCAAAAGAGATTAAACATTTGAGTCAGTGGGCTGGGGAAGGCAGATTCAACCTTAATCTGATGGGCACAATCTAATTAGCTTCCAGTGAATATAAAGCAGGCAGAAAAATGTGAAAAGGAGAGAGGGGCCTCGCCTCCCAGCCTTCATCTCCCTCCCATGCTGGATGCTTCCTGCCCTCCAACATCCTCCAATTTCTTTAGTTTCCGGACTCAGACTGGTTCTCCTTGCTCCTCAGCTTACAGACAGCCTATTGTGGGACCTTGTCATCATGTAAGTTAATACTTAATATTTAATAAACTCCCCTTTATATACACACACACACGTGTGTATATATATTACATATACATATCATATATATATTAGTTTTGTTCTTCTAAGAGAACCCTAATACACTTACCCTCTAGTTTTCACTGTCACCAAACCAGCAGACTCAGCTCATCTGGGGACTTGTTAGATATGCACATTCTCGGGCCCTACGCCAGACAGAATGGATCAGAGACTCTGGGGTGACCCCCAGGTGTTTCTGTGTTTGAATAAGCCCTCTTCAAAGATCATTCTCATGTCAAAGCAACAAATATGTCATTAGCTTACTGAGTTAAATCTAAAAGTGCCTTTTGCCCTGTAGGGAAACAGAGGCCCAGACGTCACAGGAGAAGTTGGTGGAGTAACCACAACCAGAACTCAGGTCTCCCACCCACAATGGCCAATCTTCTACTTCTTTTCTGATGATTTAATCCCTAAATCCGATAGGAAGCCCCACGTATTACCAACCCAAAGTGCAAACACTTATTCTCAAAGAGTAGAAAAGAACTTACTCTCTTTGAAAATAAGGACCAATAAAAACTAATATCTAATCAAAATCATTCCGTAAACAAGCAGTAATTTCCCAAACGTTTAACACATTTCCAAGTTATATTTGCAAGTTACATCTTATATTTTTAAAAATTTGTGGTAGAGGGAGGACCGGGTAGAAATATAATGATTGACTAGAATAATATTTGGAAGAATATACGCTTAAAGACACGTTCATAGTGGCTCCCCTCCTTAGCAGATTATGGATAACCTTTATTTTTTTTCTTTGTATTTTCCTGAATTGTTCTCAATAGCTAACTATTGCTTTTGGAATCAGGGGGAAAAGTTAAAATTGTTTTTTTGAAATATTATATCCATATCACTCAACACGAAAGTTTATTTTGTAATTCTATTTCTTTCCATATAGCAGGATAGTGTGTGTATAGTAATTATTTATATCATGCCATATGTTACAATGAAGATGAAATTTGGTAAATATATTCCTTCCAGCTGGCACTGAGAAAGAAGAGGTTAAATGCATTCCTAGGTTCAGAGCACTATGAATTAAGACAAGCTAACTGCGAAGCTAAAGGAAAAATTAATCCCAGTATTGAGAGCTCTGGAAGCATCCTTTTGAAATACGTTTATGTGACACACAGCTCCTTATTCCCCATCCCCCTGATATTTAACCCCTGGCACAAAACAGAATGTTCAGCAATTCCTGGCAAAGCCTTAGGAGTTCAGGGGATAAAATGCATGGGAGAAGATGAGAGACATAAGAAACAGAATGATCCTGCTTTCACATAAAATTATGTCCCTGTAGAAAATGAGACATCCAAAATTACTGGCAAATTTCATTGTCCACAGTAACCTTACATTTTTTTTTCTTTCTCAAGAAACGTCTACGGACTTCAGAAACATCTATGTTGGCGATCTTATTCTGCATATCAAAAATAAATAATGAAAATAAACTCATTTAAATAAACATTTCTGCTACAAAAGCATTGTTGTAATGTTTCGCTTGATAAGATGAAATGTATTCTTCAAAAGAAAAACTAGTCTTGTTTTACTGAAACTCTCGGCAATATAAATTCAGTGAATGTTAACTGAAATTCCTTAAAGAAAATTGGAAGATCTGCTGGAATCAATATAAAAAGAAAACACCGGTGGCCTCTCTCCTTCATCACAATACCTCCTAACAGCTGACATTTCTAGAACTTGCAGATGCTCTCAGGAAAGGACGAGTTATTGGAAACAGACTCTCGCTCCACATATATCTATAGTTTATAGTGCATGAGATCACGTTTACATGACAATTTAGCTTAACAGTGGTATGGTATCAAAGAACTCAGAATTTATCATCTAGGCTTTCCCTGTTTAGCATGCAAGATTTGGCTTGCAAAGGTTTCTCTCTCGAGTCTCACCAAATTTCCCTCTGCCCTCTACTTTCCTTCACAGAGTAGTCCCACCCATTGCAAAAGTAATAAATTAAGAATAAAGAATATGCATCTTACAGAAAGTTTCCCCACCAACATCCCAGCTCCCACTCCATCTAATTACCTATTTGCCTATGAAAATTGATCTATAAAAGCCGTGTTGTCAACACATTAAACTAAACCTAACAGTTTCCTTTAAGTCTTACACTTTTTAACAGACCATACACACACACAAACTTGTAGCTCATTCTCTAACTCCATGTTGATATTTACAAGCCAAGTGCTTCCATCTCTCACCCACTCTGGAGAGAAAAGGGTCCAGTGGTAGATTTTACCTAATCTCGATTATCTCTGCAGTTTTTCTTTGGGGCTGTTAAAGGTATTGATCAGAACTCACCTCCTAAGCATTGATAATTCCAAGTCCACGAGACCCCAGATAGCTTCAGTTTGTAACATAGAAAGGCCACTGGTCTCAACGAGAGAGAAAGAAAATAACGTTCCCACTCCGTCAAATTAAGGGGAAAAAATGACATACAGCAGCTTTCATTCTGAACAAAATTAAATTTTGTGGGTCACTTTCCCTGTCTCACTGGACTTTTTACGCAGCCTGCCGGTGACTGTAAACACGGTCTCTCCACTCCTCACGCAATCAGTTCAGTTGTCATTCTCTCCTAGCGAATAGCCACCGCTTCCTTTGCTAGCGCAGTTCCCAAACAACAAACCTCCCCCACCCGCCCCTGCCCTCCACACCTCACCACGGAGACTCGCCTTCTTTTCTTCCAGACCACAAATGGGCGAGCTTGTTCACAGAAAAAGTTAATGAACGCCTGATTTAGAGGCAAAGCTGCCGCACCTGCGATCACAACATCGGAAGCCTGGAAGTACCTAAAAGCGCCATCCTCTGCACCCTCGTCCCCGTCGGTGTGCGCTTCACACCCAGAAACCCAGGAACATGATTTATATGCAGACCTGCACCCATCCCACACAAGTCCACACGCCAGCTTGCCTAACCACTTATGTAAGCTCGTGCTTCCACAGTCCCAAACTGCAGACACACACACACGGGCACCTGTCACGCATCTGAAATGGACAAGCACCCACACCCAGGAGACGAAATCAGCACATACAGGGTGGGGAGGGGGGGGATACTGTTTTAAACCATGTTTTCCCCGTTTGTTTCTTGCCCATTTTTGTCACAACTACAATTACCTTAGCAACCAAAGAATTGCCTTGACTCTCCCCTCCGGCTCCTGAATTTCTCCTAAAGGCAACCTTGCGCCAGGTTCATGATAAAGCTGGAGAAGCCCAGGGAACCGGGGACCGGCAGCCTCTTGGGGGCGGAGGGGGAAGTCTAGTCCGTCTCCGCGCCGCTCCCCCACAGCCTCGCCTCCTCTTTCCGAGTTTCCGTGGTGGCGGGCGCAGGGGGGCTCAGCGAGCAGAGAGCGAAGCCCCGGGGCCGCGAGGAGGACGCGCGGCGGGTCGCATGGTGCCAGGACGCGGGGCGCTCGGGGTGTCTCCGGCACGCTCCGGGCTGGCCTGGCTCTCCGCTCTCCCGGGCGCTCGCCGCTCGCCCGCCCGCCCCGGGCCGGCAAATGGTGCGTGGAAGTCGGCCCGTCCCCTCGGCGCCCGCCGTCTCTCGCGGCTGTGGCAACCCGGCGCCCGGGAGGAGCTCTCGCCGCCGAGCAGGGCCGAGCGCGAGGAGCTGCCCCAACTCGCGAAGCCGTTCAGCTCCGCGGCCCGCGAGCTGCTGCAGCGGCGCCCGCTGTCGGATGCCGAGCGGAGCTGCAGCCCCGTGCCCCGCGCACCTGGGCGCCGGCACCTGGGCCCGGACCGCGTGGTGCAGGGAGTGGCCGGCGGGCGGGGATCAGCACCTGTGCGCGTCCCGAGGGCGCCGCCGCCCAGCTCACCTGTTCCCAGCGCGGCGGAAGGCGCGGACCGTGATTTGCCCAAGGAGGAGTAAACCTAGAAATTCCTCGTCCTCCAGAAGCCGCCGAGAAAACCGGGAGACTGCCTCGACCGGGAGGAGGCTCCTTTCGTCAATTCCAGACTGACCCCGTCCGGAAACTTCAGTGGCGTTAAGGTTCTCTTAGGGATTCCCGGCTGGGGTGAGGTGCCCCGTGGCTTCCGATTCCCTCACTGACGTGTTGCTGGCGCCCTCTAAATTAAAACGGGACACCGCGATCGTCAGTAATATTGTTCCTGACCTCGTCATTTTTAATTATTCAACATGCACACCACGCGCTGCATTGGGAGTGTTATAAGATGATTCCTATCTGGAACACTACAAAAGTGCTTTCGAGAAAATTGACTCTCAAATATTCTTAGGGGAAGAAGAAAAAAGTTGAAGACGGAAAATAAGAACGCGACTTGAACCGATGCCTTTCTTTAACGTGGGAGTTTTGAAATGTGATGTTTATTTACAGATTCAGGAAGCTGCAGGTGGACATAGGACAAGATCGTTAGTGCTGGACGGTAACCATGGGGTTTGTGTGCAATATCAATGCTATCAATATCAAGAATAGATTCGAGATTTATTATTTAATTGTAGTATGTCACCAGAAAAGGGGAAAGAAACTTAAAATACCTAAATGCCTTTAAGGATGGATGACCTGGACTCTTCATTCACATGAGTCCAGAAGTTAAAGAGTAAAGTCTCCTTCCCAAAATGTATCGTTTCCCCACCATTCTACATTGATTAATGAATGTAGTCATTCTTTCATTCAATAAACAATAGCACCTGCTCTGTGTTAGACCCTCTGCTAGCATTAGAAATGGATGATAAAGGACGCAGTCTCTGCCCTGAAGTCTTCAGGTCAAATGAGACAGTACACAAGCAGATATGTGTGTTATGGTAGGCTTAGTCCACAAGAGGAGCCACAGAAACCTGGGGGAATCTGCAACCAAGAGAAGCCATTCCCAGCCTAGTGAGTAAAAACAGAATTGTTAACAGATGTCCCAGTTATTTATTAAAGTTAAAATAAGAAATATTTCCTTCCCTAGGCTCAATACTTGGCTCAAGCCAGTTGTGGACCTGGCTGTGACTATTTGTCACAGTTAAATAATGGGCCGTGCATGGAAAGAAAGGTGATGACTAGAACTTCCGCTTTGAGGAGCTCTGCATTCTTTATTTTTTATTATTGTTTTTTTGGAGACGTAGTTTCACTCTTGTTGTGAAGTGCAGTGGTGCAATCTTGGCTCACTGTAACCGCTACTTCTGGGGTTAAAGTGATTCTCCTGCCTTAGCCTCTCAAGTAGCTGGGATTACAGATGCCCACCGGCTCATGTTTTTGTGTTTTTAGTAGAGATGGGGTTTCATCATGTTGGCCAGGCTGGTCTCAAACTCCTGACCTCAGGCGATCCACCCACCTCAGCCTCCCAAAGTATTGGGATTACAGGTGTGAGACACAGTGCCCAGCTGTAGCTCTGCATTTCTGAGGCTAGCAGCTCCTTGAGGGCCAGACAGAGCATGAAGGAATAACACTGTGGAAGTATGAACAGCAGGCTCCAGGCTCATTAGAAGAAAACCTTACTGTGTACTTCTCTTTTAAAAAACACATATGTGAAATCAGATATTTATAGAAATTAGATATATATTTTCACATTGATACATTTTGTATATTATATGGATTCCTGATATAGCTACATAGTATGATTTCTTATACATAGAATATCTGATTTCATATATATGTGTATATATGTGGGGGGTATTTTATATATATGTATTTAATAGAGACAGGACACATTTTTTGCTGACATGGCCAAGAGATTGGTTTATGTGCTAGGGAATTGAGCAAACAATTACATACATTAAGAATATTGGAGCCAGTCATCTCACTGTTGGAGAAGGGAATTACCAATATCGAAAAGCAAGAGATCCAGTTATGTGGCTTGAAATTGAAAGTGATTTTGGATCCAAAGAGATTATAGATAGAAAGATATAAGTATGCATGTGTGTGTATATGTTGATATATTTCCTAGGTTTGTTGACTGAGAAGGCCTAAAAGCAGTGGCACCCCAGTAGCAATGAACATACCTAACATTCAGACCTTGGTTTCTTCATACCATGCTCCAATAAAAGGAACCAGGATTCCTTGGTGTAGTGGATGAAACTAGAATAATTTGTTCTCCAAGGAAATAAGAAAGTACTTAAAGAATTATGGAGACATGTCAAAAGAATATGGAAGTCAGCTTGAAGAGGTTCCTATTGGCCAATCTTGGACACTTTAAGGAGTAAAATAGTAAATGACAATAACAAATTTAACCCTTTGATTAAGAATCCATGAGTCCATGCTGATAGAAACAGAGAAGGGAACTCTGTAGTAGAATGCAACTAATAAATGAAGAAGAAAAGATAGAATTAGAAAACCACCATTTGGCAACCACCATCTTAATAATTGATTCGGGCCAGAATCATCAATAGATACTAAAATTGGTGGATAAAATTTTGATGAGGAACAGGATATTTACCTAGTCACAAAGTATATCTCTTAAAATGTTCATTAATACATTATTAATTATTAATAAGTACAGCATACTTATTACTTAACATACAGCTGTAAATAGGAGATATCGTCTTAATCAACTGGTAAAATTTCACATAAATGAAAACCAGCAATGGGGCAAATCAGCCTTGTGCTGCATCTTGATATGATATGCCAAGAATGTAGTGTCATTTCTTATGCATAAATATGTAAGTCAGGATAAAACATCAGACAAATGCAAATTGAGAAAAAATCAAGTAACTGGCCTGTACTCTTTAAAAATGTCAAGACTATGATAATAAAGATTGTTCCAGATTGAACGACAGTAAACAGATGAGACCACTAAATGCAGCATGTGATCTTGAATGAGATCCAAAACGTATAAATGACTTTTGCGGCATACTCAGTGGATTCTGTGGATTTGATGGATTAAATTGGATGGTTTTATTTTCCTGATGTACTCAAGGTATATAGTAGAGTGTTCTTGTTTTTAGGAAGTATAACCTGAAATATGAAGTGGTAAAGGGACATCACATCTGTAACTTACCCTCAGAAGATGGTAAGGGAGCTCTTTGAATCATTTTTGTAGCTTTTGTAATTATTATAACATTATTTCAAAATGAAAGGTTTCCAAAAATACATTAAAGTTTAATTGTTTTCCTTACCAAATAAAAAAATTGTCTTCCCTTTCTAAAATGATCACCATGGGTTTCTTTAAGAATCAACTCATGACTGGCTTTGCTAAAAATATGATTTGATCTATTGCTATATACAATAATATGATTCAGCCCAATATTTTGTTCATGCACTCAACAATTACTAATTAAGGGCACACTGCGTGCAAGGATCCTGAAATTCATCTAAAGTATAAAATGAAATCATATTTATAGATAAAACCCCGATTCTTTTGATTACTTCATTATCAAGTGAGGAGTTGCAGGAAAGTGTAATAGAATTGATTGTGGTGTAGCTCTCAAAACGGGTGATAAATTGAATAGAAAAATGGAAATGAGTTGGCAATTTCGTTTCAATAACTTCATTGACAGGCCAGGGTAGAAAACTATTGTGTCAGTACATTTTGTGCGTGTATTGCTAATGGTGGTTTTGGGGAGGATAATGAGTTTTGTGTCATGTGGCCCACTGACCAAGACTGCACATTCGTGACATTTGACAGCTGATGATACTTTTCTTCAAACTCCCACATTTTCTTTTTTTTCACTCTTAAGTGTAGTCTTTTTCTGAGATATGGACTCTTTTCTTTGCATTTTGGCAATAAAGGGAGAAAAGATTCTGGGTCACTTTTGCTTCACATTAAATCCTGAAAGAAAACAAATGCCTGATTAGATATGTTAGAAAATGTGTCTTTCAAACAGTGGCTCAAAGGGCACAGAATTGGTATCACCTGGGGTACTTATTAAAACTTAGCAATAAAGGTTCTTGAACAACCAGGTGCAGTGGCACCACCTACTATCCCAGCTAACTCAGAAAGCTGAGGTGGGAGGATCAAGTGAGTCCAGGAGTTTGAATCCAGCCTGGACAACATTGTGAAATCCTGTTGCTAAAAAATTAAAAATAAACAAAATTGGATCTGTTTCTTAAATATATGGTAATCGCTTCTGATGGTTAAAAAAAAAGATTATTGAACTTCATGTGAGCTCTAATAAGTCACAATTTCTAGTGATGGAACCGGGGTTATCTACTTTTGAACAAGAATTTGTAAATCACAGCCTGCGGGGTCCTTCCTTCATAGAATGCCCAGCATTTCTGTTACCACTAATTGCATAATCCCCTTCTCAAGAAGAGTGTATGGCAAGCAAGTTGATTACAGTGTAAAGTGGATCTTTTTATTCCTCTTTGCAATGTGAAGTGGATGTTTTCTCTTTCCGGTATTAGCACTTGATCTACAGTTTTGAAAACCATGTGTCTGAGAATGAATGTGTTTGTATCACAGTGCTAGAATAGTTATGTTTCCAGACTTGGAAATAATGCTATATCAGAGTGTAATGCATATTTACAAAGTCCCATGCTTAATAATCAGAATGCAGGGATGTGTATATGTACAGCCAATACATATGGAAAAAAAACTACATCAATAATAACAAGTTTTTGAAAACCTACACCAGGCCCAAAATAACCATGGGATACTGTTCACACCAATTGTTTGGACCGAGTTTCTTAATCTAGGCGTCTCCTAGACACTCTCATGCACTGCCTTTCAGAAGCGTGTAGTGAGAATTATCACAGAATAGGCAGGTGCATGTGTAATATGACTTGAAAAGTGTACAGGTCTCCTTAACCAAAAGTATCCCACTTTTGTCCCCTTCCTGCTAGATGCTGGGATTTCCACAGTTGATTAGAATCAGTGACAGGCACGTTTGGTTAGGACCACGGTAAACAGGGAATATACTTCAGTAAGAAGGATCATTTACAAAGTCAATATATGTAAATTACAAACCCTATCAAAAGTCCTAGTCATATGAGACCACAGGTAACCCAAAAAGCTAAGGACACTAAAATTAAATGCATAATACCCTGTAAAACATGAGAAAGCCTTTTTCTTAAGGAGAACTATATTTTAATTAATTAAAGTCCTTTTGCTGGTATTTAAGAGTTCAACTCACATGTTATTGTCAGCCCTCTTAACAAAGTCCTATATTTGCCAACTCTTCATTGATTTTCTTTCTTTTTCTTTCTTTTCTTTCTCTCCTTCCTTCTTTCTGTCTTTCCTTCCTTCCTTCCTTCCTTCTTTTTCTTTATTTTCTTTTTTAACAGAGTCTCACTCTGTCACCCAGGCTGGAGTGCAATGCTGCAATCTCGGCTCACTGTAACCTCCACCTCCTGGGTTCAAGTGATTCTCCTGCCTCAGCCTCCCAAGTAGCTGGGATGACAGGAATGCGCCATCACATCCAGCTAATTTTTGTATTTTTAGTAGAGACGGGGTTTCCCCATGTTGGCCAGGCTGGTCTCCAACCCCTGTCCTCAGGTGATCCATTCACCTCGGCCTCCCAAAGTGCTAGGATTAGAGGAATGAGCCACCACTCCCAGCCCATTCATTGATATTCTAAAGAACATAGAAATGAAATTTGTAAGATAATTTGAAATCAGTATGCCTTCAACTTTTGCTTTATTTTCTCAAGATTACTTTGGCTATTTAAAATCTTTATGCTTCCATATGAGTTTTTACATTTTTTTTCTATTTCTGTGAAAAATGCCATTGGAATTTTGATAGTGATTGTGCTGAATCTGTATATCACTTCAGGTAGCATATACATTTTGACAGTATTAATGTTTCCAATTCATGAATGTAAGATATCTTTTCATTTATTTGTGTCTTCTTCAATTTATTTTTATCAATGCTTTATAGTTTTCCATGTACAGATCTTTTACCTCCTTGGTTAAATTTATTTGTGAGTATTTTATTCTTCTTGACGCTATCATAAATGGGATTGTTTTACTAATTTATTTTTGATAGATCAATATTGGTATAAAGAAATGCAACTGATTTTTGTGTGATTTTATAAGCTGTAGTAATCAAGACAGTACGGTACTGGCATAAAAACAGACACAAAGACCAATAGAACAAAAGAGGAAGTCTGGAAATAAACCTAATAACATAATATGAAGTCATCTAATTTTTGACAAAGGCATCAAGAAAATGCTTTGGGAAAAAGGGAGTTTCTTTAATAAATGGTACTGGGAAAACTGGATATCCACATGGAAAGGAATGAAATTGGACCCTTATCTTATACCATAGACAAAAGTCAACTCAAAATAGATTAAAGACCTAAACACAGACCAGAAACTGTAAAACTCATAGAAGAAAACATAAGGGGAAAGCTCCTTGACATTGGCCTAAGCAATAAATTTGTTGGATGGTATAACAAAAGCTCAGGCAACAAAGGCAAAAATAAACAAGTGGCACTACATCAAACTAAAAGGCTTTTGTACAGCAAAGGAAACAATCAGCAGGGTGAAGAGGCAACCTGTGCAATGGGAGGAAATAGCTGCAAACCTTATGTAAATAAGGGGTTAATAGTCAAAATACATTAGGAACTCAAGCAATTCAATAGCAAGAAAACAATCTGATTAGAAAATGAGCAAAGAATTTGAATAGACTTTAAAAAAAAAAAGACATAAAAATGGTCAACCAGTATATGAAAAGAATGTTCAACCTCATTAATCATCAGAGAAATGCAAACCAAAACCACAGTGAGTATCCCCCTCATGCCTATTAGAATGACTATCATTAAAAAGACAAAATCATAACAAGTGTTGGCGAGGATGTGGAAGAAAGGGCACACTGTTGGTAGGAATGTCAACTGGTAGAGCCATTATGGAAAGCAGTGTGAAGTTTCCCTTAAAAATTAAAAATAGGACTGCCATATGACCCAGCAATCCCACTACTGGGTGTCTACTGAGAACAAATAAAATCTATTATGCTGAAGAGATATCTGCACTTCCATGTTTATTTAAGCATTGTTAACAATATTCTGGCTATGGAAACAAGTGCCCATCAATGAATGGATAAAGAAACTGTTATTATATAGATTTAGATATATAGACACACACATATAGTGGAATATTATTCAGCCTTTAAAAAGAAGGAGAGTCTGTCATTTGCTACTACATGAATGAAACTGAAAGACATTATTCTAAGTAAAATAAGCTAGACATAGAAAGGAAAATATTGCATGATCTCACTTCTATGTGGAATCTTTAAAAAGTCAAATACATAGAAACAGTATAACAGTGGTTACCAAGGGCAGGTGAGGAGCATGAAAATGAGAAGATGTAGGTCAAAGGGGACAAAATAGCAGTTATGTAGGATGAGTAAATCTAGGAATCTAATGTGCAGCATGAGGGCTATAGCTAATAATATTGTCCTGTGCACTGGAAATTTGCTAAGTGAGTAGATTTTAGGTGCTCTAACCAAATACACCAAAAAGATAACTAAGTAAATTATGGAAATGTTAATTTGCTTGATTATAGTAATGATACTTTAAGTATGTATATCAAAACATCATGGTGTACACCTTAAACATAGAAAAAAAATGTAATTATAAAAGTACCAGCCTGAGCAACATAGCAAGACCTCATCTCTACAAAAAATAAAAAACTTAGCTAGGCATAGTGGCACAAGCCTGTAGTCCCAGCTACCAGGGAGGCTGGGCACTTGAACTGTGATTTCACCACTGCACTCCAGCCTAGGCAACATAGCAAGGCGCTGTCTCAAAAAATAAATGAATGGATGAATGAATGAATAATAAATAAATAATAGGAAGAAATTTGTGCCATTTGCCAAACAAAAGCCTGGGCAGGTTACCCTGTCTCTCAAGACAACAGAACTATTCCCTGTGTACATCCTGAAGGTTTCCTGCAATGTCCTTTGTCCCTTCTTGTACCATCTCCCAAGACCCAGGAGTAGTTTTCTCTTTAATCTATAGAACATTTTAATGGTCCCCCCAAAAGTTCCCTAATTCCCCTTTGGATCCAGTCACCTCCCTCCTCCCTAGGCCCTGGTAACTACTAATCTGTTTTCTGTCACTATGGTTTTGCTTTTTCTAGACTGTCATGGAAATGGAATCCTACAGTACGCAGTCTTTTGTGTCAGGCTTCTTTCACTTGACATAATGTCTTTTAGATTCACTCATGATGTTGCACATACCAGTAGTTAATACATTTCTATTGCTGAGTAGTGCTTCCGGTATAGATATATCACAACTTAAAACAAAATAGAGGTGGTGGTCTTGCTATGTTTCCCAGGCTGGACTCAAACTCCTGGGCTCAATCAATCCTCTCACCTCAGCCTCCCAAGTAGCTGGGATTACAGGTGTACACCACCATGCCAGCTCTATCACAAATTTTTTAATCCATGCCAGACAACTTTTGGTAAATATCATACTTCTGACATGCCTTACCCCTAGGAGGCCATGCTCCATTTAAACTTTACCTATACACAAAATATATAGACTCTGTAGCAGCCACTGTTTGTTATCTACCATACCCATTCCCTTTCCCATCCCCATCCTGGACCATTCCCTACTCACTCCTTCTTTGCTGGTTTATCCTCCTTCCAGAAGCCATGACTCAGAGAACATCTAATCCCACCTCCACGAGAGTGGATCTTCATTAGACTAAGCTAATGACGGCCATTCCATTTCTGTGGCTGTGATATAGAATTATGACCAAAAAAAATTGATGGAAAAACATACTGGGGGCTTTTAGGAAAAGGCTTCTTAGATTTTAGTCCTTGCTCTCCTGTTCTCCTTAGTCCTTCTATCTCCTGATTCTGGGATCAGAAAGTTATTCACCTAGGAACCCCAAAAGGCTAAATTCTAGCAAGATTTTCAATGGATTTTCTCAAATAAAATTTTGAGAACTATAGCATCTAGGTTTCTTTTTTTTTTTTTTTTTTCTTTTTTTTCTCTTTTGTCTTCCCATCACATTTACTTCTATGGCAAACAAACAGAAGAGCGTGGTACAGTCTACAAAATATCTGGCCAGTACTGTTCAAAACTGTAAAGATCATAATAATTGTTTAAAAGACTAAGAAACTAACACAGACTGGAGGAGACTAAGGAGATATGTAACTAAATGCAATGTACTATCCTGGATTGCATCTGGAACAGAAAAATGGCATTAGTGGAAAAACTAGTAATGTCTAAATGAAATCTGTAGTTTAGTTAGCCATATTGTTCCTGTATCAATTTCTTAGTTTTTAACAAATGTATTATGGTTATGTAAGATGTTAACATAGGCCAGGATGAAGACTTTGGATGTTATTTTAGGTGTGAGGGGAAAGCTGTTGGGGGGGCTTTAAGCAAGAGACTAACAGAGTCATAAGTATGATTCCCATTCTAGCTGCCGTGTTTAGAATATACCATAGGGGAGAGGAGAGTAAGGACTGTGGCTGTTGTGGTGATCCACTATGGTGAGGGATGATGGTGTTTTGTCTTGGGTTACAGTGATAGAGGAGAAAGTAATAAGAAGCTGTTGAGTTTGGAATAAAATTTAGCTGATAAAACTTGTTGATGAATTAGATGAGGATTGAGAGAGGAGGAGAGGAGTCAAAGATGACGCCAACCTTAAAAACTTGGGAATATGACACTGCCATTGACCAAGGTCAAGAACGAGATGGAACTGGTTTGCTGGAGAACAGCACTTGGTCCAGAGCTCTGTCAGTTCTGATATGTCCGTTGGGAGGCTGCATATTCATTTCAGTGGTTTGGGAGAGATGGAGACTAAGAATATAAAATAGGTGGGATTTAAAGCCATGAAACGAAGAGAATTTCCTGTGGCAGTGACAGTGTCTACAGGGAGCAAAACAAGGTGAAAATGCTTGGGAGAGTCCTCCAAGCATATGCTATGTGTTAAATTACACACATGCACACACACACAGATATCCTGATACAAGCCCATGGGCCCTTCCACCCTACCAAAAATCACTTTTGTAATCCCTCTTATGAGGCATTCAGCTGGGGCATCAGGAAATGATGCTTTAAAAAACCTTTATGTCTGCATAACTGAAACTTTTAATCCTTTAACCAATGTCTTCCCATTTCCCCCATCTCCCCACCCTCTGGCAACCACCATTCTTCTCTCTGCTTTTCTGAGTTTGACTTTTTTAGATCCCACATATAAGTGAGATCATGCAGTATTTTTCTGTGTCTGCCTAGTATAATGTCTGCCAGAGTCATCCACCTTGTGTTACAAATGACAGGATCTCCTTTGTTAAGGCTGGATAATATTCCACTGTATATTTCTTTATTCATCCATCAATAGACACTTAGGTTGATTCCGTACCTTGGCTATTGTGTATGATGTCACAATAAACATGGGAACATAAATACCTCTTCAAAATACAAAACACAAATTCCATTTCCTTTGGTTACATATCCAGTAATGGGAATGCTGGGTGATATGGTAGTTCTATTTTTAATTTTTGGGGGGAAACTCCATACTTTTTTCATAATGGCTATACTAATTCACATTACTACCAACAGTGTGCAAGAATTCCCTTTCTTCACATCCTTGTTAACACTTATTTTTTGTCTTTTCAATGATAGCCATTCTAACAGGCATGAGATGATATCTCATTGTGGTTTTGATTTGCATTTCTTTGATGATTAGTGACGTTGAGAATTTTTCATATACCGTTGGCCATTTTTATGTCTTCTTTTGAGAAACATCTACTCAGGTCCTTTGCCCATTTTTAATCAGGTTGTTTTATTGCTCTTGAGTTTCTCATATATTGTGGATATTAACCCCTTAACAGATAATTTGCAAGATATTGCAAATATTTTCTCCCCCTTCCATAGGTTGCCTCTTTACTCTGTTGATTCCTTTGCTGTGCAGACGCTTTTTAATTTGATGCAATCCCATTTGTCTATTTTTGCTTTTGTTGTCTGTGCTTTTGGGGTCATACCTAAAAAGTCATTGCCCAGAAACTAATGTATTTTAACCTGAATTCCTGTAAGACAAAAGTATTTCCATTAGATTTAATATACACATGAGCAGGCAGTTAGTATTTAAAATACCCCAACCAGACATACTTATTATTCTTAGGGTAAACTACCCCAAGTTGGGGGGGGGGGGGTGTGTGTGTGTGTGTGTGGGCACATGCAAGAAGGAACTAAAAGAAAGGTTTTAAGTTCTCTTCAATTAAATGTTTTTTAATTTCTATGTCTCTGCATTCAGACAAAGTCTCTATTTCCTACCTCTTTCTCTTCAGGAGATCTCTGCTCCATCATATAAATACACTCAACCATCAGCCCTCCTCATCAGCTCCCTCACTGACTTGTTCAGTGGAGTTTTCCTTCCATCTCGACTCTCCCCCACCCTGGGGAAAACACAACTCTCCTCCTTTAGACATGATATGAGATTATTCCACAGCAAATTGTGAACACAACAGTGACAACAGTAGAGCCTGTAGTAGTTTCTTTGGTCCAGATGATAACACCGCTGAGCTGCCTTGGGTATGTTAACCAGTAGCACAGATTAATCAGTACCCCAGGCTCACCTTTTCCTCAGTCCTGTGCACAATTAATCTCAAAGACCTGCCTCTGAATTCACAGGTGTTAGGATTTGCCTAAAGCTAAGATAGGATGATTAGTTTACCCTGTTCATGCAAGGGTGCGCTGCCTGCATAATATTTCTAACCTACCTACATATCTTGAACACCACTTATATCAACAATAAAAAATTCTTTCTTTTCTTTTTTTTTTTTTATCGAGATGGAGTCTTGCTCTGTCACTCAGGCTGAAATGCAGTGGTGTGATCTCTGCTCACTGCAACCTCCACCTCCTGGGTTCAAGTGATTCTCCTGCCTCAGACTCTCGAGTAGCTGGGATTACAGGTACATGCCACCACACCTGGCTAATTTTTATATGTTTAGTAGAGATGGAGTATCGCCATGTTGGCCAGGCTGGTCTCAAACTCCCGACCTCAAGTGATCCACCCTACTCAGCCTCCTAAAGTGCTGGGCTTACAGGTGTGAGCCACTCTGCCCAGCTTAAAAAGTTATTTCTAATGTGCATTATGCTAACTAACAAATCCTCTGGTGTTGATCGGAGATATAGTTGAAGCTGCATATGTTAACCGTCTCCCACCCCCAGCACACACATGTGCAGGCTTTAGAGAAGAGTTTCTATGGACTGTCAGACTACTCCTGGAATAGACATTCCTTATTAGGAAATTTCAAATATTAACTTCTTATTTATCTGTCCATTAGACTTAACATACACATACACATCACACACACACCTATATCTTATTGACATACAGGTTAAAATGCAGTTTTCTCGGCCAGGCACGGTGGCTCACACCTGTAATCCCAACACTTTGGGAGGCCGAGGCAGGTGAATCACGAGGTCAAGAGACCGAGACCATCCTGGCCAACATGGTGAAACCCCGTCTCTATTAAAAATACAAAAATTAGCCAGGCATGGTGGCACACACCTGTAGTCTCTGCTACTTGGGAGGCTGAGGCACGAGAATCGCTTGAACCTGGGAAGCCAGGGTTGCAATGAGATAATGCCGCTGCACTCCAGCCTGGAGACAGAGTGAGACTCCATCTCAAAAAAAAAAAAAAACAAAACAGCTTTCTCATCCCCAGAGGGGATCTGCTAAGTCAGAAATGCTGTGACTAGGAGCTAAATATCAGTGCTGTAACTTGCTTTATGGGTAAAAAGGTCATCCTGAGACACCCTAGAGATAGAGGAAGGCTGTTATAGACAGTAAGAGTAGGGGGACCTGCCCTCACCCCCCGCGGGCACTTACTGTGGAAGACTATGTAGAAGCCAAAGAAAGAACCAGCCTCTGCTCTTCTCCCCTTCAGAGGTGGAGTCCCTACCAGAAGCCGTGGGGAAGTTGGGAGCTGTGGATGAGAAATTGACTCCTTATTTGGAGTTCCCGGAGTCCCTGCAGGCACATGACCACAGAGGAAGTAAGCTCTTGTCTCTTTCTGTTTACCCAGCACTGGGGCAGATCATATGCAGTTTTTTTGGGAGCATCACTTTCTTGGAAAAAAAAGGAAAAATTTTCTCTAACCATAAAGGAGAGAAGTTAGTACAAACTATATCAGAAGAGAAGAGTTTGTAGGTGTGTTTCAAACAAAACTTTATCATCCTAACTCAACACCCTGCTTACCATATATATTTGCTTTTCTTTTAAATGTATATCTTAGAAGGCAGTAAAATAATATCTGTTAAAAAAATAGAACAATTGACTAAAATGAAGATTAAAAACTAATCCCAAAGGAAATTGTTAGGAGGTTAAACTTGAGGATGATAGATTAACAGGCTTGCATACCAGGGGATGAAAACTGTTTCACGTAATGGAAAAAGATCAAGAATTAAGAAAATATACACATGTAAATATTTATGCTGAGAAAGTAGAAGAACTTTTTTAAACTACTTATCAACTCAAATGGAAATGCAAAGTTATTTTGCTGTAAACTACCTCTCTGTTTGCATCTCTTTCCTCTCAAGTAATGAAGTAACCCATTTCAGCAGTAAAATTCCAATCCCAATAAACTATGCATTTTCATTCTCTTTCGGGGGGTCTCTAAAAGTAGACAAAATTACGACAAGGAATCTACTGGCTAATCCTTTCATAGAATCAGGATTTAGCAACTGATTGATATAGCAAGTGAAAACAAGCCTGTACATGGTGAATGCAGCCTTTAATTTCACTCGGATGGTAACTATGAGAAGTGTTTATCAAATGAGATAAACACAAGCTGAAAAATCTAAGAACCACCAGTGTAAAAACATGGAATTCAAGAGTTTCTCCAAGTTGGCTTTATACTTGAGAAGCTTAAATTGACAGGAAAACCCCACCACTAAGAAGATCTAGCTGATAACATTTGCAGTTCGTCTCTGCTACTTATTTTACAGATAAGAAAATAGGCCCAGGGAGAATCATGAAATGATCAGGGACACATTATGGAAAGATGACCCCTGGAACAGAACTCAGATTCCCCAGTTCCAGCCCTGCATTCTTCCTAATGACACTTTCCAAAGATTTTGCTATTGTTTGACGTGTGTTGTTGGTTTTTTTTAGCTAAAAAGCAACCAAGACTGAAATGATGATAGGAGAAGGAGCAGGTGGGCCACACGCGGGTCTGTAGCCTGGGCTGTGACTTCTCCCAACCCTGAGAGCTCCCAAGGTCACAGGTAGGCAAACCAGGTGCTTCTCATCTCTCCAGACCTCCTGTTGCTTGACATCGGAGAAGTCTGATTGCTTCATGCTCTGATTACTTAGGCTTTATTTGTAAATAGTTGTGGTAAAAAATTTTTCCCTACCCAACTGCTTTATATATACTTTTGACAGCAGCAGCAACAGAAAAGGGTGTGTGACCTCCACCAAGCAGCCTCTGGGATGAGATCTGTCACGTGTGCCATGCAATCCCAACATTAGGTCTGGGGAGCTCTGATGATATGGGGACCCATATACAGTCACCCCACATCTCCATACCATCACAGCTGGCAGGACAGTCCAGTGAGTTAACAGAAGTATCTAAGATCATCAGCAATACTAAAGGTGGTCCTAATACCAGAAGCATCTGGTAATTAACTCTATAGACTGCTTTAAGATCCATGACCCAGGATCTTAAAGCAGCCTGACCCATGAGTATAGTCCCAAAGTGATGACCTCTGGCATGCTGTTTCTGAATCTGATGGAGCCCTGACCCTGGCTTGCTTACCTATTTTCAGCCATTCTCTTGCCTGGCTAGGGAATTCTATTTCCTTAATTTAACCCTCTGTACACTCTAAGGTTGTTAAACGGTCCTCACCTAAAACTCAGCTGGGCAACTACTTGAAATGTATATCCCAGGCCATGCATCCAGGGATCCTGATGCAGTGACTTTGGCATGTGTCCTGGGAATCTGCATTTCAACAAGCCCCACTGGTCCTTTACCGTTTGCCCCTACCATGCTGACCCCAGACATGGATGAGTTCCTCACAGAGCCAGCAGGTACCTTCGTAGGCCACCCTGCCAAGTTTACCCCAGACTGCCCTGATTGCCCAATCCTCTCAGAGACCCCATGCCTCAGTGGTGCTGTCTCTGAATGGGGTCAGGCTTGGCATCTGGAGAATTCCTAAAGCATTATAGTCTCCCAGGCCTGCAGATTCACACTGCAAATTCATGCTTGAAATCAGGCTAATTTTCTTTCCAATCCTCAAAGCACAGAGGATTCATTTCCCTCCCTTTTTTGGGCAAAAAAAAAAAAAAACAACAACACTTATTTCCCTTGAAGAACCTAGATTTATAAAGCACATAGACCTATTTACTAAAATTTCTTGAGGGCAGCTTCTTCCTCAGCCTGTAAACACAAAGCATAAGCCCCTCCATCAGTGGGGGCCTTTAGATTGCTGCTAATGGAAACTTAATCAACAACGGTAAAGAGATTTCTTGGCCCAAGTAGCTGGAAGGTCCAGCCTGGTCCAGGCCCAGTTTGATTCAACTCCTTTCCATCTACGTTTTTGTTTTGTTTTCCATCTCTCTATTTTGCCTTCCATGGCATAAGCGGCACCCAGCTCCACATCTACAAACACAAAAGCAGAGGGGGACATGTCTGCTACAGCAGCTAAAAGAATCCTGATTAGCCCATTTCAGTCACCTGCTGGACTAGTCTGCTAGGGCTGCCATGACAAAATACAGCAGACCGTGTGGCTTAAATAACATGTATTTCTTATGGCTGTGGAGGCTGGAGGTCCAAGATCAAGGGCAGCTTGGTTTCTCCTGAGGCCTCTCTCCTTGGTTTGCAGACAGCCACCTTCTTGCTGTGCCCTCACATGCTCTGTCCTCTGCATGTCGGCATCCCTGGTGTTTCTCTGTGTCCACATTTCCTCTTATAAAGACACAAGTCAAATTGGATTAAGGCCCATCCTAACAACCTCATTTTAACTTAATTCCCTCTTTAAAAGTCCTCTCTCCAAACACAGTCACATTCTGAGGTACTGGGGGTTGAGGCTTCAATATCTGAATTTTCAGGGAGAATGGGGGGATACAAAATTCAGCCCATAACACAAACCTACACTGAACCAATCACTTCAGCACCAGCGAACATGCTGATTGACTTAATCCCACCCCGAAGCTAGGGGTGGGAGGAGAGTCCTCCCATGACTAACATAGGCTATATGAGGTGGACTGGACACTGGGCCCTACTGGGATGGAGGGAGGGGAAGAACAGGATGTGGGGTAGTCATACAACAATGGCCAGGATTGCTACTGCAGCCTTGAAATCCACCCAGGGAACTCACAGGCATCTCTCTGACTATAAGCAACAGAAACAAGGCACAAAATGAGTCTGCTACACATGAAGACAGGTGAGGGAGCTGTGGGGGATAATGGAAAAGGTAGGGCTTCCATCAAATGGGGAAAGGTTTACCTGACAGACAACTTCCTGTCTTCTACTTACTCTCTTCTAAGCTGAATTTTTATTTTTTATTTTATTTTATTTTTTTTTACAGGGAGTCTCGCTCTGTCACCTAGGCTGGAGTGCAGTGGCACAATCTCATCTCACTGCAACCTCCACTTCCTGGGTTCAAGTGATTCTCCTGCCTCAGCCTCCTCAGTAGCTGGGATTATGGGCATATGGCACTAAAGCCAGCTGATTTTATTTTTTTGGATGTTTAGTAGACACAAGGTTTCGCCATGTTGGCCAGGCTGGTCTCAAACTCCTGACCTCAAGTGATCTGCTGCCTCGGCCTCCTATAGCACTGGGATTACAAGTGTGAGCCACCACCCCAAGTTGAATTTTGAAGTCTTCTTCAGATGAAAGTCACATCCGTTAATTGCACTCATTTCTTAAGTCACTCTGTATCAATTTTAAAAATCTATAGATATCTACTCTTAAGGGAGTGGTGCCTGTTTTCTTTGTGAGCATAAAAATATGCTCAAGCAGAAGAACAAATAGAAGTAAAGCATTTTTAGCTACGAAAACAATAGTGTGCATGTCCAGCTTTTTGTCCTGTAAAGAAGTTGGTACCACAGTGTTTTTTTTAAAAAAAAAACAACAACACTACTTTTATATTGGGGGATCAGGGGATAGAATGAGTAAGTACCCAAAACAAAAGGGGCCTGATTCTTTTACAGGAAACCAACTGATAAGTCATGATTTACTGGTAAATGAAATACTCATCAGCGAGGAGGGACCAAATGAGTTATGACTTAAAGCCAAGCTGGCGAGGAGAAAAAATTAAGATCACTTAGTACTTAAAGAGATTCTGAGTAGAAAACAAGCTCACCAGGGTCCATGAAAATCTCTAGGAAAAGGAACGATAAGAAAAGTGAAACTGGGAGTTGGTCATTGGTGTAGGTTCCCCAAATTCATTCTACTCCAAATGTAGCCCAGGACAGCCACAGCAACCTCATTTCCACTGCCAGAGACTGATTTTTCAGGAGAGAACAAGAAGTGAACCATGGCCAAAATGGGAGTTTTCCTCACTTCTCTAAAGAAACGCAGGAATAGACAAGCCTCTTCTCCCACTGGACATGGTCTTGTTAGGGTGTGATGCCTAGAACTTAGCGGTCAGCTGGCCCCAAGACATAACCCACCTCCAGAGAGAGAGGACCAGGAGAGTCTCAGAGAAGCAAAGCCAGGGCACACGGCACATGTAAATGCCCGAAGCCTACCCTAACACTGTGTTTCCAGTGATCAGGTAATAAACGTCCCTATACTGAGCTAGTTGGAGTCAGGATCTTTAATTCCTTGCAGCAGAAAGCTTCCTAACAGTTACACTGGGTTTTGATGACCACCAGTTCTAACAGTTAAGTTCTAGCAGGTAAATTAGATAACCCACTTTAATTACCAATTAGGAAGCTTTTGGCTGCAAATTGCAGAATACATGACTAAAAGCCTTTTAAACAGTAAGGATATTTATTTATCTTGCTTAACAAGAAGCAGGGAGGAAAGTCCTTCTAGGCTCTGTATCCAATTAAACTCCAAATCTGTGATCCTCACATGACCAAAGAACAGGAAGAGAGGTGTGGAGTTTCTTCTTGCATATCTCTCCCTTTTTCAGCAATAAAAAATTCTTCCAAGTTCCTCAGCTCATTTTCTTCAGAAGTCTCACTGTCCAGAACAGAGTGGGTTACATGGCCATCCTCTCTTCAAGCAAGTACATTGCCTTTCTAGCCTCTCTCATGGAGCTGGCTCTGCCAGGTAGGAGGAGATGGGAGGGGAATGAGGACTGGACATGAGAAACTGTTCCCTTAGCCAAATACCCAGCCCACCTTCCTCTGTTAACCTAAGACTGTGAGAGCCACGGAGGAAGGAAAGGAGAAAACTTTATTTTTGGCTGGGCGCAGTGGCTCATGCCTGTAATCCCAGCACTTTGGGAGGCCGAGGAAGGCAGATCACCTGAGATCAGGAGTTTGAGATCAGCCTGACCAACATGGAGAAACCCTGTCTCTACTAAAATCACAAAATTAGCTGGGCATGGTGGCGCATGCCTGTAATCCCAGCTACTTGGGAGGCTGAGGCAGGAGAATCGCTTGAACCTGGGAGGCAGAGACTGTAGTGAGCCAAGATAGCGCCATTACACTCCAGCCTGGGCAACAAAAAAACAAAACACTTTATTTTCAGAGGGAGAAACAATCCACAGATTGGGGAGTGCAGGTACCAGGGCAGATGGAAAGTACAGACTCCACAGAAGGGTGGGAGAAGCTGGTACCTACACCCTGCAGGGTCAGCCTTACACATATTGAGCAAGTTTGGGGAATATCTATGAATATTCATGAGGGAAGTCACGTACATGTGTAATGGGTAAATGTATACGTAACGTACATTCAATGTTCACTTCAGGGTACAGTTTCAGCATTAACATGAAGTGAAATCTGGTTCTTTATGTCGAAAGGTGAACTGCAGGACCAAAGACAGTTTGTGTGCAGTCTCTATAAGCTAACCCAAAGTGGCTTGGGATCTGCAACTACTTATCAGGAAAGAATGCTTAGAAGACCAGTCCTCTGTCCAGCTGGAGAGGTGGGACCACAAGGCTGGGAAAGGGGTGGGAGTGTTGGTCTATCTGGGTCATTTGGGAACTTTTCCAGTTGTAGTTGTTTCAGCAATGCTTTTCAGGAACTAGTTTCTGCTCAATTACAGAAGAGAAAGCTTCTGGTGGTTAGTCACACAGGGATATGTGACCAACCCCTTATCCTGCTATGGTCATTAGATTCTGGTTTGGGTGTATCTCATTTTAGCCACAGGACGTCCCTTTTGGCTGTCTGTTTCAACACCTCCAACCCAAGTTATGACCGTATCTTTGGGGGATGCCATGAAACAACAATGTATGAGTTCCAAATATTATGTAAATAATAAAGCTGCATATCAAACCAATAGAAACACCCTGGGCTGCCTGTTGTGTGATACGCAAACAGCATAGGGAACTGAGCCCTAGAAGCTCTTGCTTTGCTGGTAAGTCATTACCAAGCTTTATTGCTGGGCCAGAAGTTAGTGGAGGTTCCTATAGAGGAACCACACAGGTTCAAAGGCCGTTGACTTGTTAAACAGGTCACTAGACAACAATTTAACCTTTTACTTACTTGCAACTGCACCTAGATTTTTTTTGTATATTCACAGAGTTTCTCTGTCACCTGTTTTTAAAACAGATGCTTTCTCTGAAGTCATATCACTTTATTTTTGTTTAAATGACTTTATTTTAAAATCTCATGCCATTGCCTTAATTAGAAAACTATAATGACTTGCCAAAGATAATGATAGTCATAAAAATATGCAACTGTTAAAATATAATTTTCATATGTTTACATCCAGTCATCTCATCATCTCACAGCCCAACAGCGGTGTATGCTAGAAACACCACTCTAAGATGTGGGTGTTTCTTTCCTCCTAGGAGGTGAGTTAGCATTTAAAATACACTAATCAGAAAAGCTTATTCTAAGGGTGGTTGCCCCCAAGTTGATTTTTTTCTT
Organism: Ateles fusciceps; assembly: GCA_036589455.1. Lineage (NCBI taxonomy): Eukaryota > Metazoa > Chordata > Mammalia > Primates > Atelidae > Ateles > Ateles fusciceps. The sequence continues at coordinate 4,503,305 of JAZHEH010000228.1, read as the reverse complement.
TGCAAGAAGGAATCTAAGAAAGTTTTTCAAGTTCTTTTCAATTAACTCAAAACACTTTTATATTCCTATTTCTCTTCATTCTGGCTTCTTTTCAGATGAAGTCTTTATTTCCTACCTCTTTCTCTTCAGTAGACCTGAGCTCCATCATATATACTCAGCCATCAGCCCTCCTCCCCCAGCTCTCTCCCTCCTTCTTCAGTTTCGGGGTTTTCCTTCTGTCTTGGTTCTCCCCACACTGATGACGCTATAACACTCTTCATTTGTAAGTAATAAGATTATTCTACAGCAAATTGTGAACACAATGACCACAAAAAATAGATCCTTTAGTATGAGAAATAAAAATAAAATCATAAGCTCAACAAATTGAACAGGCCCCCTCTTGGCCAATGGGACCCCTGAGAAACCTTAAAAATTGAGTTCCTGGCCAGGACAGGACATTGGACATGCCCCATTATATACTCTCTCCCTTGCTGACCATGATTAGACTCTTTCCTACATGTTCAACAAAAACCAGCACTTTTGAAAGTCTTACCAGATTTCTTTCTCTCTTTCCCACTTTGATGTAGCACCTACCAGCATTTCTTTCTAATAAGAGACTACCATAAGAGACCACCAAGCATTGACTGGTTATGGCAGGTTTACAGAGGCCGCTCATGGGATGCTCTTTGTCTTCCATTTCATCTTTTGATGGATAGAACCTAATTTTAATGGCTTTAAATGTTAAGTCTCCACCCCAAAGTGACTATGGGACATAAGCAATATGCATGGTTGCCTTCTACACATGGATGCCCCCTTCATGAATAGTCACAGCTCCTCCTACAATCTGTTGAATATATATGCTTAGCCAACCTGTTCAGCTTAAATTCTTCTCTCACCCTTCTCTCCCTCAAGTGCCTGCTTTCAGTTTCCACCAGAGGCCATGCTTCCCAGCCTGTAGGGTGGCCAGCCTGCAGGCTACAATCCTTTATAAGAAATAAAAGTCTTCACTTTAAATTTATGAAGCTCATGATTCTTCAGTTGATAAGTAGAGTCTTTGGTCTGGATGGTAATGCTGCTGAGTAGATCTGCTAATGACCAGCACAGATTAATCAGTACCCCAGGTTCACCTTTTCCTCAGTTCTACGGGCAATTAATATCAAAGACCTGAATCTGAATTCACTGGTGTTAGGATTTGCCTAAGCCTAGGGTAGGATGATTAGTCTACCCTGTTCATGCAAGGGTGAGCTGCCTGTGTAATATTTTTAACCTATCTGCATATCTCAAATCCCATTCATTTTCCCTATGAAAAACAGAATACTTGTGTGACCCAGTGTGAATCTCAGTTTTGACTAAAAATGGATGTCTCTGCCCATCCTGGCAAATGGGAATGAAGAAGTAATTTAATAAGGTTTAGAAAAAATAAAGAATTGTGATGGTTCTTGAATCAAGGTGTTGAGTAGCAAACTGTTACCCTTTAGTCCCATAGGAATTAAGCCATCGTGGTCAGAGGACAGGCAGTGATATTGTATACTTTGCAGAGAGATCTCCACCAGATGCTCTGTCACAGTGCAAATAAGGCACATACTCTGCCTATTAATAAGTTAAATGTGCTGTTGACTCTGCTTTTACACCTTTACTTCCCTGAAAACATAAATATTTACATTTGTGAGGACACTTACAAAGCACTTTCTTCTCTATGAGATCAGAAATCAAGCCACGACAGGTAATAATATACCTTATGGAAAAAAAGACAAGACTCAAAGAGAGGAGCCAAATAAGGTCATACCAACAGAGCTAGGAAAAAACTCAGGTGTCATTACTCCATACCCTGTCCCTGTCCAGGCAGACCTCAAGGAATTTAGTTCCAAACAGATCTCATGTTTCTCCAAATTGCATCCTTCCGTTTGGGTTTCCAGTCTGAGAATGGCACCATTGCCCCACCACCCGAGCTGGAAATTTGGGCATCTTCCTAAACATCCCATACTCTCTCATTCCTTACCTCCCTCAATGTCACATCCTTCTTGATAACTCTCAAATCTGTCCCTCTCTCTTTACCCAATGTTGCTGTCCTCATCATTTCTCATTTGAACACTTGCTGAGGGAAAAATATAATTTCTCCTCAACCCTCATAAGTTCATACTAGAGACAGACCCCTGAAACAAAGGACAGATTAGCAAGAGAAAAAATAAGCAAGTTTATTGATATGTGCAATGCACATCATGCTAGAAAAACTTCAATGAAAGGTGACTCAAAGCAGTAACTTAGAACACTGGCTTATGTAGCGCCTTAAACAAAAAACAATAAATCTGTAAAGAAATAACAGGACAAAGCAAAGCAGTCTTAGGCTTTCAGAGGTAAGAAACTATGGGAAAGTAAACAGATGGAAATTAACTAACACAGCAAGTCTTCTTTGCAGATTTCTTTCCTGAAGCTGTCTCCAGTAAAGGAGAATTTATATTCTGTCTTTGGGCAGCAAAGGGGAAGCATAGAGAGAGCTCTTCTCTGCTTGCTGTTTCTTTTTATTTATTTATCTATTTTTATTACTTTTTTATTTTTTGAGCTGGAGTCCAGCTCTGTCACTCAGGCTGGAGTGCAGTGACACAATCTCAGCTCACTGCAACCTCCACCTCCTGGGTTCAAGCAATTCTCCTGCCTCAACTTCCCAAGTATCTGGGACAACAGGGGCATACCAACACCCCTGGCTAATTTTTTTTTTTTGCATTTTAGTAGAGACGGTGTTTTACCATGTTGCCCAGGCTTGTGTCGAACTCCTGAGCTCAGGCAATCTACCCAACTCGACCTCCCAAAGTGCTATGATTACAGGCGTGAGCCACTGTGCCCGGCCTGCTTGCTGTTTCTTAATTGTCTCAAAAATACTTATGTCAAAGAGGCACATTCTGGGGTGACATATTCTGATTTTCTTCACCCTTATAAAAGCATTTTAGGTCCACAGGAGTCAAGATGGCCAAATAGACACAACTCTGGTACACAACACCCAGTGAGAGAGACGCAGAAATCCAGAGATCTCCTAGCTCCAACCAAGGTACCAGGTGCATTTCAACAGATCTGGTCGAACGGTGAGCAAAGCCCAGGCATGGCAGACTGAGGCGGGGGAGGGGTGCTGCTTCACCCAGAAAGTGCATCTGACCAGTGAGTCGGAGGCTCCCCCTCTGGCACTCTGGTCCAGATACAGCGCTTCCCCCAAAGCCTCAGCAATACACAGAACAGGGGATCTTAGCCAGTCAAGCACTGGGAATTACAAGTGCAGAGTTGAATAATAATTCAGGACAGTGTCCCAGATTGGCACACAGATCTAAGCAAACGCATAAGCCCATAAGCTGGCTGGGAGAGTCTGTGGACTGAGCTCTGTCCCCTCCCCCTGCCCAGAGAGAGAGGGAGCTGAACTCAGGAAGACCTGATGGAGCAGCTGGGCAGGCCTCTCCCCCATGACTGGAGAGAGGGAGCTGAAAGTGGGGGAGACTGGCAGTGTGGCTGGGCAGGTCCCTACCCTCCCCCAAAACCCCAGAGGGCTGAAGCACTAACTCTAGCAGGTTACACAGCCAGTGCCACAGCCTGAGCTGAACCCTGAATGATCCAGCCCTGTGGAGGAAAGACATAACCCACGATTAAAGGGGTGGGACTAGGCTTTGTGTTTTAACAAAAAACATAGGAAGCCTACGTAGCAATGGTTGGTGTTCTTGACCACCCAGCACTGCCTCCAGGTCAGTGGAAGAGGCAGGCCTAATCTCCCAGTATAAACAAAAAAGACACAGGAAGCTTACCTAGCAAACTGAAGGAGTCCCTAGAAACCCAGTAGTGCCTCGACAGGCAGACAAGTGACCTCATCAAGCAGCCTCCCTGAGATCACAGCCAGGTAAATCCATGAAGATGGGAAAAACCAGTGCAAAAAGATGAAACCATCAAAGACCAGAACACTTCTTCTCCTTCAAGGGATCACAACTCCTCAACAACACAGGAACACAACATGACTGAGAAAGAGTGTGACGAATTGACAGAAACAGGCTTCAGAAGGTTGATAATAACAAACTTTTCTGAACTAAAGGAATACGTTCTAACTCAATGCAAAGAAACCAAAAACCTTGAAAAAAGGTTAGACAAAATGCTAACTAGAATAATCAGCTTGGAGAAGAACACAAACGACTTGATGGAGTTGAAAAACACAGCACGAGAACTACGTGAAGCAAACACAAGCTTTTAATAGCCAAATCGATCAAGCAGAAGAAAGGATATCAGAGATTGAAGATCAACTCAATGAAATAAAAAGAGAAAGCAAGACAAGAGAAAAAAGAGTGAAAAGAAATGAACAAAGCCTCCAAGAAATATGGGATTATTGAAAAGACCTAATCTACACTTGATCAGTGTACCTGAATATGATGGGGAGAATGAATCCAAGCTGGAAAACACACTCCAGGATATTATCCAGGAGAACTTCCCAAGCCTAGCAAGGCAGTCCAACATTTAAATCCAAGAAATACAGAGAACTCCACAAAGATATTCCTCAAGAAGAGCAATCCCAAGGCACATAATTGTCAGATTGACCAGGGTTGAAATGAAGGAAAAAATGCTAAGGGCAGCCAGAGAGAAAGGTCAGGTCACCCACAGAGGGAAGCCAATCAGACTCACAGCGGATCTCTTGAGAAACCCTACAAGCCAGAATAGAGTAGGGGCCAACATTCAACATCATTAAAAAAAAGAACTTTCAACCCAGAATTTCATATCCAGCCAAACTAAGCTTCATAAGTGAAGGAGAAATAAAATCCTTTACAGACAAGCAATTGCTGAGAGATTTCGTTACCACCAGACCTGCCCTACAAGAGCTCCTGGAAGAAACACTAAGCATGGAAAAGAACAAGTACCAGCCACTGCAAAAGCATGCCAAATGGCAAAGACCAAAAATGCAATGAAGAAAATGAGTCAACTAATGGGCAAGAAAACCAGCCAGTAACAAAATGGCAGGATCAAATTCACACATAACAATATTAACATTGAATATAAATAGCCTAAATGCCCCAATCAAAAGACACAGACTGGCAAACTGGATAAAAATTCAAGACTCATCAGTGTGCTGTATTCAGGAAACCCATCTCACATACAAAGACACACATAGACTCAAAATAAAGGGATGGAAGAAGATTTACCAAGCAAATGGAGAACAAAAGAAAGTAGGGGTTGCAATCCTAGTCTCTGATAAAATGGACTTCAAACCAACAAAGATCAAAAGAGACAAAGAAGGGCATTAAATAATGGTAAAAGGATCAATCCAACAAGAAGAGCTAACTATCCTAAATATATACGCACCCAACACAGGAGCACCCAGATACATAAGCAAGTTCTTAATGACGTAAAACAAGATTTAGACTCCCAACCAATAATAGTGGGAGACATCAACACTTCATCATCTATATTAGACAGATCAACAAGACAGAAAATTAACAAGGGCATTCAGAACTTGAATGCAGAACTGGACCAAGCGGACCTAATAGACATATACAGAATGCTCCACCCCAAATCCACAGAATATACATTTTTCCCAACACCATATCACACTTACTCTAAAACTGACCACATCATTGGAAGCAAATCACTCCTCAGCAGATGCAAAAGAACAGAAATCATAACAAACAGTCTATCAGACCACAGCGCAATCAGATTAGAACTCAGGATTAAGAAACAGACTCAAATCAGCACAACCACTTGGAAACTGAACAAATTGCTTCTGAGTGTCAACTAGATAAACAATGAAATGAAGGCAGAAATAAAGATGTTCTTCGAAACCAATCAGAATGAAGACACAACTTACCAGAATCTCTGGGACACCTTTAAAGCAGTGTTGAGAGGGAAATTTATAGCAATAAATGCCCACATGAGAAAAAAAGGAAAGATCTAAAATTGACACCCTATCATCAAAATTGAAAGAGCTAGAGGAGGAAGATCAAAAAACTCAGAAGCCAGCAGAAGACAAGAAATAACTAAGATCAGAGCTGAACTGAAGGAGATAGAGACACAATAAAACCTTCAAAAAATCAGTAAATCCAGGAGCTAGTTTTTTGAAAAGATCAACAAAATAGACAGACTGCTAGCCAGACTAATAAAAAAGAGAGAATAATCAAATAGATGCAATAAAAAAGATAAAGGGGGATATCACCACTGATCCCACAGAAATACAAACTACCACCAGAGATTACTACAAACAGCTCTATGCACATAAACCAGTAAACCAGGAAGAAATGGATAAATTCCTAGACACTTGTACTCTACCAAGACTAAACCAGGAGGAATTTGAAACCCTGAATAGACCAATAACAAGGGCTGAAGTTGAGGAAGCATCAATAGCCTACCAACCAAAAAAAGTCCAGGTCCAGACGGGTTCAGAGCTGAATTCTACCAGATGTACAAGAAGAGGAGCTGTTTCCATTCCTTCTGAAACTATATCAAACAATACAAAAGAGGGGAATCCTCCCTAACTCATTTTATAAGAACATCATCCTGATACAAAAACCAGGCAGAGACTCAACTAAAAAAGAAAACTTCAGGCCAATATCCATGATGAACATAGATGCAAAAATCTTCAATAAAATACTGGCAAACCAATTGCAACAGCACATCAAAAAGCTTACTCATCACGATCAAGTAGGCTTCATCCCGGGGATGCAAGGCTGGTTCAACATACGCAAGTCCATAAACATAATCCATCACATAAACAGAACCAAAGACAAAAACCACATGATTGTCTCAAAAGATGCAGAGAAGGCCTTCGACAAAATTTCAACAGCCCTTCATGCTAAAAACTCTCAATAAACTAGGTATGGATGGAATGTATCATAAAATGATAAAAGCTATTTATGACAAACCTACAGCCAATATCATACTGAATGGGAAAAAGCTGGAAGCATTCCCTTTGAAAACAGGCACTAGACAAGGATGCCCTCTCTCACCACTCCTATTCAATATAGTACTGGAAGTTCTAGCCAGAGCAATCAGGCAAGAAAAAGAAATAAAGTGTATTCAATTAGGAAAGGAGGAAGTCAAATTGTCTCATTTGCAGACAACATGATTGTATATTTAGAAGACGCCATCATCTCAGCCCAAAATCTTCTCAAACTGATAAGCAACTTCAGTAAAGTCTCAGGATACAAATCGATTGCAGAAATCACAAGCTTTCCTATATACCAATAACAGACAAACAGAGAGCCAAATCAAGAGCAAACTCTCATTCACAATTGCTACAAAGAGAATAAAATACCTAGGAATACAAATAACAAAGGATGTAAAGGACCTCTTCAAGGAGAACTACAAACCACTGCTCAATGAAATAAGAGAGGACACAAACATTCTATGCTCATTCCATGCTCATGGTTACGAAGAATCAGTATCGTGAAAATGGTCATGCTGCCCAAAGTAATTTATAGATTCAATGCTATCCCCCATCAAGCTACCAATGACCACCTTCACGGAACTGGAAAAAAACACTTTAAACTTCATATGGAATCACAAGAGAGCACGCACAGCCAAGACAATCCTAAGCAAAAAGAACAAAGCCAGAGTCATCACACTGCCAGACTTCAAACTATACTACAAGGTTACATTAATCAAAACAGCATGGTACTGGTACCAAAACAGAGATATAGACCAATGGAATGGAACAGAGACCTCAGAAGCAACACCACATGTCTACAACCATCTGTTCTTTGACAAACCTGACAAAAATAAGCAATGGGGGAAAGGACTCCATGTTTAACAAATGGTGTTGGGAAAACTGGCTAGCAATGTGCAGAAAGCAGAAACTGGACCTCTTCCTGTCACCTTACACTAAAATTAACTCCAGATGGATTAAAGAGTTAAACATAAAACCTAACACCATAAAAACACTAGAAGAAAACCTAGGCAAAACCATCCAGGACATAGGCATAGGCAAGGATTTCATGACTAAAACACCAAAAGCAATGGCAACCAAAGCCAAGATAGACAAATGGGATCTAATCAAAATTCAGAGTTTCTGTACAGCAAAAGAAACCGTCATTAGAAGGAACCGGCAACCAACAGAATGGGAAAAAAGTTTTGCAGTCTACCCATCTGACAAAGGGCTAATATCTAGAATCTACAAAGAACTAAAACAGATATACAAGAAAAAAACAACCCCATTCAAAAGTGGACAAAGGATATGAACAGACATGTTTCAAAAGAAGACATATATGAGGCCAACAAACAAATGAAAAAATGCTCATCATCACTGGTCATTAGAGAAATGCATATCAAAACCACATTGAGATACCATTTCATGCCAGTTAGAATGGCAATCATTAAAAAATCTGGAGACAACAGATGCTGGAGAGGATGTGGAGAAATAGGAACAGTCTTATACAGTTGGTGGGAGTGTAAATCAGTTCAACCATTGTGGAAGACAGTGTGGTCGATTTCTCAAGGATCTAGAAATAGAAATTCCCATTTGACCCAGCAATCCCATTACTGGGTATATACCCAAAGAACTATAAATCATTCTACTATAAGGACACATGCACAGTATGTTCATTGCAGCACTGTTTACAATAGCAAAGACCTAGAATCAACCCAAATGCCCATCGATGATAGACTGGACAAAGAAAATGTGGCACATATACACCATGGAATACTATGCAGTCATAAAAACGATGAGTTTGTGTCCTTTGTAGGGACTTCGATGAATCTGGAAACCATCATTCTCAGCAGACTGATACAAGAACAGAAAACCAAACACCGCATGTTCTCACTCATAGGCGGGTGTTGAACAATGAGAACACATGGACTCAGGGAGAGGAGCAGCACACACTGGGGGCAGTTGGGGGGGTTAGGGGAGGGACAGCGGAGGGTGGGGAAGGGTGGGGGAGGGATAACGGGGAGAAATGTTGGATATAATATGCACCTATGCAACAACCCTGCATGACCTGCACATGTACCCCAGAACCTAAAGTAAAATAAAAAAATTAAAAAAGCATTTTAACCGGTCCTCTTGCCTGTAAGTTTGGAATGCCCCCCCCTCCCTCCCCACCGAATCAATTATTCTCTACCCAGTGCCTGAGTGAGCTTTGGGCATGCATCTCTGAACACTGCACTCCTTTGCTTCAAAGTCTTCAATAGCTCCTTCTTGAACAGAGACTGGAGTCCAATCTTAATCTCTCTCTCTTCCCTCTCTCTCTCCTTTCTCTCCTCTCTTTCCCTCTCTCTCTGTCCTTTTTTCTCTGTCTCTCTCTCCCTCTGTCTCTCCCTCTTTTTTCTCTCCCCCCACCCTCTGTCCTTATTTCTCTTGGTCCCTCTGTCCAGGTGTGTGTGTTTCTGTCTCCACCTGTCTCTCACACATACATACATAGAGCAAACTGTATACTACACCTCTACTAAATTGCATCCAGTTTTCTGAACATACCAGATACTTTTATAACGCTGTTGCCAGAAGAGAGGGTCCCAATACAGACCCCAAGGGCAGGTTCTTGGATCTCATGCAGGAAAGAATTCAAGACAAGTCACAGAGCACAGTAAAATAATCAAGTTTATTAGAAACTACTCTATTACTGAGTAGGGCACCCTCAGAAACAGGCGGAGGAAGAGGCCATCCTTTGCTAGTGCCTCTACTTACTAGAAACTAGAAGGAGCTAGAATTAAACTTGGAACATGCAGATGTGCTCATTAAAGGTAGAGGCGATTGGTGTTATAGATGACCATTAATCCTTCAACCTAAGCCCACTCATTAGCAGTAATTAACTCATTAACACTCATTAACACTTTACTTAAGTAAAGCGGGCTATATTTTTGGGACATCTGGACATTCTGCAGGCTTGGTTGGAGATGTTCTGTATGGTCATAATATTCTATAATTGTGATTGATGGGCAGCTTAGACTGTGGCTATTTTCAGACCATAAGCGTTAACCTTATAAGTGCCTTGTGAGTACCTAGCTACTCACTTCAAGATGGAATCATTCAGGTCTCGTTTTATTAAGCCAGAGGCCTGGTAGGCAGGGGTACCTCTAACATGTTTATTCACCCTAGAAGGGTGTTCCCTCCTATGCTGCCCATTTGCCCAACTAATACTTGCGTATAAATCAAGACTCAGCTTGAAGGGTACATCCCCTAGGAAGCTTTGCATGATTCTCCTATAGAATTGACACTACCCCTCCTGTGGCCACAGTGCGTGTCCTGAATATAAATTCTTCTGTGGGGTCTGTGATGTGTCATTAATCACGCTCACTTATTTACTCTTTTGTTCCCACAAAACTTTAGCTCCTGTAGGGTAGAAAAAAATTTCCTAATTATCTTTGCATCTCTAGTGACCAGCATGAAATGAACACATCACACATTGTAAATAAGTGAATTAATGAATTTCTATAGCAATGAATGATTACTCACCAATAATTTTGAGACCAGATTTTTTTTCCTGTTAGAGAGGTTAAAGAACCCCAGGGGGAACTCAGAAATTTGCCAAGTAGGTGGGCAGGGAAAGTTTCTTTTTTTAAGGAAAAAATAGCCCATAGATGACTAACCTCTCAACACTTCCCCCTTGACCTTCCCCCAACAGCTGCCCACCCTAAGGACTGTCTTGGTCTAATGGTCGAAGGTAGCTTGTCAACCCAACTGTTTGCCTTCTCAATTTGTTCTTTCTTAGGTAAGGTCACAGTTATTCTTCAGGAATCAAATTATTGATTTAGATAGAGGGGACAGTATACATATACTGTCTACCAGGAGCCACGAGGACACTGATTTGGCCAAACCAGAGGGTTTATTTTAGGAAGTCATGGAAAATAAGACTGGGTAGGTAAGACCAGATGTGAACGATAATATGTTAGCAATGGAAGCCAGCTTAGAAATAACCTCACTCGGAGCTTCCTAGAGTCGGGAAATGAGTTGATTTAAAGGAAAAAAAAAAAGGTTAAGAAAGTAATAAGTGAAAGTCAACGTGGCCAATATTGTGAGGGTGATATCAGAAAGACAGAAGCTGGAGAAATGTTGACCTAATCCAATACCTCCTCATATTATAGGCCAAAGAATGAAGACCTAGAGAAGCAAAATAATATGCCCAAGTCTAGCACGTGGAGGGCCTGGAGTGCCAATGTTCCAGTAAAAAGTCAGTAATAGTAATAAATCAAACACTGACTGTTCCTTGCAATTTCAACTTACTGAATAAAGTTTTGTTGTTATTAAATGAAAGTATTACAAAATAATTTTATCTTCAAGGAACCACTTGGGAGCAGAAAGGAAAGGTTAAAACGGAAAGAGCATCACCCTGGCATGTGGCTTCCAAAGCAGCCAGTCCCTACTTCTTTTGCTTCAAAAACAATGGAAAACTCCAACACTGGAAATGCTCACTAGAAGACATTCTGAAATGATCAGTCATACCGAGCTGTCCTTGCTGTTCCGCTTCACCACGCTTGAAGCTTTGCTGACTGGGATGTTTGCTGCCTTGGCAAACGTGATGATGGTGTCAAACCTAATGTTTCCTAAATTTCTGCAGAAATGCACAGAAGACTTCCGTGGGAGCCTATTGTCAATTATCTGGAAAAAGAGAAGTTTGCAGACATTAGAAACAAGAACTGTGTGGGGGATCGGCTCTTGGTTTTAATGAGAAGGATTCAAATTAGAATGTCGGCTATTTCCTATAGTTTGCTAAAAATAACCTGGGTGCCTGCTTCCTTCCCTGGTGCTTCATTTTCAGTGCCTGCTCATACTGAAGATTCAGAAGAGACGGAAAATGTTCCTTGGGATCCAGTACCAGTGTGGTCTGTTCAGATAAATGTGATTTAGCTTTGATCTGCTCTCTTGTGCACCAACGGGCATGCTACGTTTAGGCTCCTGTCAGATTTACATTTGAGGAAGCTTCAAGGTGATGAGGTGAGCACAAACATCAAGCCCTGTTGATTTCACCTCTTAAATCTCTTTCCATCACTGCCACCAGCTTGTCCCAAACTGCCATCATTTCTTGCATGGGCCACTGCAAAACTCTCCTGCCTGCTCTTCCTACCTTGAATCTGCCTTTCCCACTCCGACCCTCATACTCTAGCTAAGAACAATCTCCCCCACACAAATCTAAGCATATCCCCCCAACACCACTGATCAGTGACTCTCATTGCTTGTATGATAAAGACTAAAATCCTTGACATGGTCTACAAGCAAGGACCTCCCCGATCTGTGCCCTAGACCCTCTCCAGCCCTGCCTCTCCCTTTCTACAGCCTTGCCCCTCTCCACTGGCTCTTCCTACTCCAACTCATGGTCCTCATGCTAGAGCCTTCTTCTCCCCCATGCCCCAGCCCCACAGGGCCTCAGCTCACGTTCTTGTCTTCCCCTCTTTATCTACCTAATTCTTACTCATCATTCAGGTCTCAATCCAGTCATCAGTTTTTCAGGAAAGCAATCCTGACCCTGCAGACAAAGTCAAATTCTCTTCCATATTGGCTCTCACAGCCCAGAACACCTCTCCTTTGCAGCACTTACCTCTGCTGCAATTGCAGATTTATTTAATGATTAATTGATTAGTAGGATTACCCCTCTGGACTGTAGCCTCATGAGGGCAGGAACCACACCTGCTTCATCATCATTTGTATCCTCTGCATCCAATACCATGCCTGGTACATATGGGATGTTCAATATTTGCTGAAGAAACAGAATTAATCTCCTGGTTTGGTGAGAACCCAGGCCTCCCCTTTCTTACAGAGGTCCTTCCCAAGAGAATGGAAAACATTTCCATATCTCAGTACAGCATTTTCTCTACCTCAATCTGGCCCCATGAGTGCCCTTGTTTCCCATCCCTTACTGTTCTTGACTTAGTCATTTTGGTGGGAAATGCCTGTATATAATAAATTGGGAGCATTTTTCCCTGAATCTCCCTGAAATGTGGGGAATACATTAGTATTATGCTTTTCAGCATAAACTGATCTGACCTCTGCCTGATCTTCGGAGACAGGAGTGCCTAAATAAACTCCATATTGTTTTTCAGTTTCTTGAATCAAATGGAAGACCTCATAAATGGAAGACCCTTCCTCATTAAGTTAAATGATATATATTTTAACATTTGAGTCCAGATGAAGTCTTAGGCACTCTCTTGTATCATGGAGGAGATTTAAAGGAGGAAGGTCAAGGGGAGAGTGAATGGTGTCAAGGGAAGAGACTCAAAGGTTTCTATGTGAAGCTTTAAGAAATCTGTCTGAGGGCCAGGTGTAGGCAGTGGCTCACGCCTGTAATCCCAGCACTTTGGGAGACCAAGGTGGACAGATCACGAGGTCAGGAGATCGAGACCATCCTGGCCAACATGGTGAAACCCCGTCTGTACTAAAATACAAAAAATTAGCTGGGTGTGGTGGTGCGTGCCTATAGTCCCAGCTGTTTGGGAGGCTGAGGCAGGGGGAATCACTTGAATCTGGGAGGCAGAGATTGCAGTGAGCTGAGATTGTGCCACTGCACTCCAGCCTGGGTGACAGAGAGACTCCGTCTCAAATAACTAAATAAATAAATAAATACATAAATAAATAAATCTGTCAGAGGAAGAGGAAGGGCAGAGTAAGACCAGCAACAGGCCCTCTGAGGCAAACAGAAGTTGGTTAAGGAAAGCTGACAGAGAGGGTGAGCTGTGATACTTCCTCACCCAATCTTCCCCGTACCCTTAACCTAAAGCAGATCAGACTAGTTCTTTGGTTTGGGGTAAGGTGCATTTAGAGCCAGGAGGTGAACAGAGCCCCCAACTGTGCAGACAGCACCCTGCCCACCTTTTCTAGAGGGACAGCATTCGGCATCTGGTGCTTTGGAAATCCAGCCCAGCCTGTGTTGAGAGAGTTATTATTGGCACATTCTTGAATTTTATCGGGTATTTTAAAACAACAATTACTACAAGGATACACAGAGGTCTATAAACACTGGGAAATGTATTTATCTCCTTGCTCTGTGACAGCTGGGCCAGCTTCCACATGCCAAATGTTTTGGGGCAGGGTCAGATCAAGATTTCAGATGGTCGCCAGCAGGGAGCTACTATTTTGGGGGCACAGGTCATGGGAAAGTCTTATAGCTCAAAGTTGGCTTCTGTGCCTATCCCATAACTTTTCCTTCAGCCTCATGTATCACAGTTATCAACAAACTTGTCAAATTTGAGGAAATCCTTTGATATCTTTGTTCAAAGACCCAGATGTGGGCTGCCATACAAGCCTAAGAAATAAATGCACTCACCTTACAGAAGGGAGCAGGCAGCTTCAAGCCTCTCCTGCCTTTCATAGAAACAGACGTTGGGTACAGTGGCTCACACCTGTAATCCTAGCACTTTGAGAGGATTACTCTACTCCTCCTTGAATTTGTTCCTCCAGCAGACTGCCTGAGCTCAGGAGTTCGAGACCAGCCTGGCCAACATGGTGAAACCCCGTCTCTACTAAAAATACAAAAATTAGCTGGGCATTGTGGCACGTGCCTGTAATCCCAGCTACTCATAAGGCTGAGGTACAGAATTGCTTGAACCCAGGAGTTTAGCCAGAGCTCAGCCTGGGCAACAGAACAGGTCTCTGTCTCAAAAAAAAAAAAAAAAAAAAAAGAAGTAAACAGAAAAATGTTTAAATATCTTGTATTTAAGTATACATTTTCAGTTTCTGATTTGGACTGAGTTTTAGTATGTCCCTTTCAAAACCTACAGCTGCAAAAAATACAGAAAACTACATGTCAATGCACTTACTTGGGAAAATTTAAGTTCAGATTTTCAAAGGGCAAACAGCTGAGGTTTAAGGTCGTTCATCTGGAAAATATTTTCCAGCTAAGTGAATGAATGGGAAAGTTCAGGGTCACATGCCAATGAGAAGTCCACACAGCTCTATTTATTGTTTCTCATTCATCTAGCCATGAATGGAAAAGGAAACTGATCAAGGGCAGAGAGTGACTCTGGGTCTCTTGAGGAACAACAGAAAGCAATCACAGATGAGGGTATAGCGCCAGGACTCTGATTTTGAAACTTTAGTGCATAACAGAACCACCTAGGAGTGTTATAAAAATGCATACTCTCAGACCCTTGTGGTATGTGGCCCAGGAACTGGCACTTTCGATGAGCATTTCATGATTTCAAAGTTGCCTAAGGAAAAACTATGCTAGGAAAGTTAAATCGCAGTAGAAAAACAGATACTGGAGTTCAGTACACACTATCATTGTTAAAAGCCCATGGGTAAAAGCCAAATATCAGAAAAAGTATAAATTCAAGAAATATTCAGGTTATTAAAAGGTCGAGTTCCATGCAAGCATTAGTCAAGACCAAGGTAAGCTTAGCAGTTATCAAAAATAACTGTAAAGTAATAAATGAGGTACCAAATTTTGGTTGCAAAGTGAGAGAAAACTCAACTCTGACTTATGCAAAAATTATCAAGAATCTCTTGGCCCATGGAAATGGAAAGTGTAGCAGTACAGCTGGTCTCCATGGAACTCAGAGTCCCAAACAACATCATTTAAACTCAGTCCCTCTGTCTTCGCCTCTTAAGTGTTCTATTTCCTCTGTCTTAGTTCTTTTTCCACGGGCTTTCCCCTTATGCGGAAGGTATCTTTCTGAAGTTCCACTTTTTCCTATTTGATTCCACGTCTGTAGAAAAGAGAACTCCTCTTTACTGATTATTCTAGGGCGGGGGAAAAAACACCAGGGCTACCTCTGATTGACTAAGTTGGGTCTCAGGATCACTTCTGAAACAATTCCTGTGTCGGAGGTAAAAATAGAGTTTTGCTGAGATCTGTATCTTCTTCCCACCCTTAGGGGAAGAAGGAGGCAAATGGAAAACCAAATTTCATTTATGCAAAGCACAATGGGGAAGGGGAGATGTTATCCTGAGAAAAAAATCAGGATGCCCTTCCCAGAAAAAGAGGAAATAGATGCTGGATAGCATAAGCCACAATTGTCCATTACGATGGCCGACAATTATTCTTCTTGTGTATCTAATTACACAAAGATGTTCCTATCAGTTAGTATTCACTTGTTTTAATAAGCATGGAGTTCTATATTTACATATGAATATTATATTATTAAAATGTCCTGTTTTGTTGTTCATATTCCCCAGTGGATTATAAGCCCCAAGAGGGCAGAGACTGTGTTTATCTTGTTTATCCATGTGTAGACAGGTAGTCTCCAAAGTGGTATGTCTAAAAGAAGGTACATAGAGACAATAGTAGAATTTCCATTTATTTTTCTTACCTAATTTTTCCAAGGATAAATGGAAGCTTTATTTTAAGATTTAGTATATTATATACGCATTGGCAGTGACAGTCTCACTGTGTTTAGAAGTCATACCATCATGGTAATGGTAATAAGCCTCCCAAGAGAAGCATGCACGTGAACTCTACTCCTCCTTGAATTTGTTCCTCCAGCTCCTGGCCTTCCACCCTCTACTCTGTCTCTTCATCCCACTGATTTCCATTCAGACTTGTTACCTAGGACATGTTAGTCAGTATGACTGTCTGACCAACCCCAGGACCTCTTGCTCAAGAACCACCCTCATCCAAGTTGGAGACCCACTTTCTTTCTGAGCCCAGCAAACTGGATGTGAGCCACTAGTAGTACCATCTGTTAATTCCCATGACCTTTATCCAGAGCCTCACTAATAAGGAACCCAACGTTTCAAAATGTGAACTGAAGAACAGGCTGACCTCAAAAGTTAGCCAAGTAGGATTTATCAAACACTTACTATGTGAAGAGTACTGTGCCAGGAAGAGGGGAGATGAGATTCATAAGGGAAGAGCCTTGTTCTCAAGGACCTCAACCAGTTAGGAAAAGAAGTCAGGTAACTAGACAAATGGCTGCCACATAGAGAGGAGGATGAGAATTACACGTGCTTCCTTCAAAATGCATGCCACACTGCAGTTTTAAAGGGAGCACTGCTGTTACTCCCCACAGACAGGACCAGCTCTTCCTGAATCCCAGGTTCCTGGAGTTTTCTTCAACATAGTGTTGGGCTTAACCCTGCCTCACCTAAGCCAACATCATTATTTCTTCTGTAGATAGAAACAAAGGGGGGTTGGATATGTACCTGGTTTATCCAGTGAGTAGGAAACCATCCAACAAAAACTAATGCGTAAAGATTTGATTCCAGGTTTAGAAACCAGACGCATCACCTGCCCAGTGCTCATTCCAATAATGGAGCCAGTAAACAACTGGCTCCATTATTTGTTCATCTACAATGGTTGCAGGCAATACTGCCAATGCCCTATTTTGTGTTTCATTAAGATTTCAATTTATCTCTTCCTATATAGTCTGAGTGAAGGATTGGTATGCCTTTAAATAAATACCACACAATCTTTTACTTCAAAAGGCAAATAAGTTTATGTATTTATTTATTTTGTTATAACATGGCCCTGAAGCAACTTCTATTCTTCTATTTCTCTAGCTATATCAGTTTTGCCAAAAGTTGTAGTTCTTGGAGTTTTCCTCTTGACTGTCCCTAAGAAAGGAAATTTTTTTGTCTATGAATCCTACGTTTCCCAACAGATACCTCTCTGAGAAACAGACTTAAGAGAAAGCTATTAAATGTGAGCATTCAAACTTTTTAAACCTTAGTGATGAAATAAAATGTCCCAAGAGACACTCAAAGGCCTCCTGGAGCTACCTAAGGCTCTACAAGTCTTACTACCCATGGTACCCAAGGCTCAAAAGGGTTTTGCTTTTCTTTAAGCCTAATAAGATTTGGCATCATTCAAGTGACTATGAAAATAGTGAGTTACCAAAATAATCCTTGTTAATTCTTTGTGTACAAAATGAGTGGGGGCAACTCATGTTTTTCCAGATTATCATGCCCCATAGCTGAATCACTTAGATTTTTCTAAATGCAAGTAACAGAAAACTCAACTCTAAATGACTTAAACAGTAAAGGGATTTAATCTTCCATAGAGCAAGAGTCCTGAAGCAGGTGGGTTTTCAGTTGATCAACACTGTCATTAAGAACCAGGTTTTTCTCCAGGGTTTTCCTCCTCAGAATGTTGACTCTTAATCTCAGGCTTGACACACTATGGTAGAAAAAATAGCTGCAACCAGCCAGGCGCAGTGGCTCACGCCTATAATCCTAGCACTTTGGGAGACCAAGGTGGGTGAATCATCTGAGGTCAGGAGTTCAAGACCAGCCTGACCAAAATGGAGGAAACCCTGTGTCTACTAAAAATACAAAATTAGCCACACATGGTGGCACGTGCCTGTTAATCCCAGCTACTGGAGAGTCTGAGGCAGGAGAATCACTTGAACCTGGGAGGCAGAGGTTGCAGTGAGCCAAGATCACACCATTGCACTCCAGCCTGGGCAACAAGAGTAAAACTCCGTCTCAAGCATCACATCTTTACATATCACCCCAAAGGCTGGAAGACAGAATATGCCATCCTTATTTGCCTGATAAAAGAAGTTTTATTCCCCAGAAGTCCTGCAAAAGGTTTTCCTCATATTTCATTGGCCAGAATTGTATCACATACCTGTTTTTAAACCAACCATTGGCATGGAAATTGGAGTTCATCAAGATTCAGTCCTCTAAGGCACCCATGTGACCAACAAGTATACAAAATTAGATTTCTATAGCAAGGAGACATGACTATCAGGTAGAGAATAAACAGCCTCTGTGGCCAAGACCAACCCAAGAACAGGGAAATGGGAGGGGAACGGGGATTGACCAAAGGAAACAGCTTTGAAGGAGTTATATAACTCTCACCTTATGACTGGCCTGGGATGTCAATGGCGAGCCATTTGTTTGCCATCTGAACTGAGTATACTGTCTCCAAAAAGGCTTAGTTAATTAGTTAATCAACATATTAATTGGGAATAAGAAAGACCAATAGGTAACCATGTCCGTTGATATGTGGGCAAGGATTTATTGATCAAATTAACTACAAGCCACATTGGAAAATAACAACATGAATAATTGTGTTAGACATTTATCATATACCTGCCATGTACAAACATTGCATAAAATGCTTATGTGATTTAATGTTATAGGAATGAAAACTGAAGCTAAGATAAACTAAGTAATTGCCAATATCCACACAACTGGTTTGTGGCAGAGCCAAGACTTAATTAAGGAAATCTGACTCTAAAGTATATATCTTGATAGAGAAGTTATCCCTAATTTATTGGTAAAGTCATGAGTTTAGAAAACTATGGACCATAGAACTGGCTCAAATAACTTTTTCAGTTTTACTCACTTTGAGAGAGATATATTATGCATTTGATATGGTTTGGATGTTACCTCTCCAAGTCTCATGTTGAAGTGTGATTCCCAATGTTGGAGGTGGAGCCTGGTGGGAGGTGATTGGATCATGGGGTGAGATCCCTCATGAATGGCTTAGCACCATCCTTTTGGCTATACTGTGAGTTCTCACTCAGTTAGTTCACAGATGATCTGGTTGTTAAGAGTCTAGAATCTCTCCTTTCCTCTCTTGCTTGCTCCTGCTCATGCCATGTGACACGTCTGCTCCCCCTTCTGTTGACTGTAAGCTTCCTGAGGCCCTCACCAGAAGCAGATGCCATACCATGCTTCCTGTATAGCCTGTAGAACCATTAACCAACTTGGGGGGGGGGGGGGGGGGGGGGGGGGGGGGGGGCGGCCCGGCAGGGACGAGGGAGGGGGGTACCATTTGGGCCAGGATGGTCTCCATCTCTTGACCTCATGATCCGCCCACCTCAGCCTCCCAAAGTAAGAATATTTTTACATCAACATGTGGTCACATACAAAAAAAAAGATGAATTGATTTCATGGACCTGCAAATGTAAGGAATCTGGGACACCAAAAGCCAGTAAGTAGGTTAGATAGAACAGGGAAATGGCATCTCAGGACATGTGTAAGTAGGCTCATGGCCAAATATGACTGATAAGAAAGCAGAAATAATACAAAGTGTGCTCCACATACAGAAGTGGTAGCAACCAGGAGCCTGAGGTAGCCAGTAAACTAGGAAACACTGAAGCCTAGAAGAGCAGCCAGTGAGGTACCCTACTGAACTGTACATTCTGCCCATATCTCACTCTCTCTTAAAGCAGAGTATGGACAAGCTTCAAAGATGCTTCTCTCCTTTCCCAAATGGAATGTGTAAGCAGAGGCAGCAAGCAATATAGCAAGGAATAACAACTGTAAAGATGTACTTAAAGAGTCATCAATATTTGGAGAATGCCAATACCTCAAAAGAAAGGTCATAAACTTCTCTACAGCGGAGTCATATGCCTGAAGAAATAGTTAACAGAACAACCAGAAAAGTCATTTGAGTTAATGTCCTCTGAGATGTAAAAGAGGAGATTGCATCCTTAAAACAAGAACAGATGGCTGTAAAACAAGAACAGGAAAAGAATCAGTCACAGATTTTTGGACATAAATACAAATATTAAACTTAAAATCTCACTAGATAGGCTGATTAGCAGAATGGGCAAAACTGTAAGGTGAACAATGAGAGTTAAAGCCTGGAGTTTGGTATTGGGGGGCTAAATGGCTATAGAAGTTCCAGATTCTACATTCTACATCCGGAAGATAAAATCTTGTATTCCAGAATTTTTAGTAAAAGTCTCAAGTTATCAGCTGATTAGATCACCTGTGAATCAATTCCTATGGCTAACAGAATAGCACATATTGATTGGTTTAGGCCTGGGTTACTTGAACCAGTCACTTCAGCAAGGCAAAATGAAATTACCTGGATTTGTTTATGTCACACAGGACCTATCCCTGAAACTGAGGGGGTTGAGTGTACCGTACCTAAACAACATAATTGTCACTCATGTGGTAGAGGAAAAGTTAATACTGGTGAGATAACCACATGTCCTCAACAATGTTTCCTTAAAGTAGGAAAGTGGAGGGAATTTGCAAAAGGGATTCAGTTTACAAAAATATTGCTGAAATTGGTGGAACACTGATGATACTCCAGGGAAGAGAAAGTAACTCTAATGAAGAATTTTCATTGCAAAGGCTACACAGCAAGAGACAAATACAAGATAGTTCTTGAATAGTAGAATTATGGGTGAGTTTTATATTTTGTTGTTGATTTTGCTTACCTGTATTTTTTATTTTTTATATAGTCAACCTGTGTGGTTTTTAAATATTTTTAAAGATCACTTTAAAAAATCAGGGGGAAGGAGAAGATGTGCTTTATTGATAAATACTTGGAAAGCCAGCCCACAGGACAGCATCAGCCTATGGGTTTTTCCACACCAGCATCACTTAAAAAAAAAAAAAACTAGACTTAAAAAACAATATTGGAGTCATTCTTAGCTTTAAAAGACAGTTCATCACAGGATTAATGCTTTTAATGCATTTTTAAAATATTCTAACTTATAAAAGTATACCTACAATAAAGAAAATGTGGCACACACACACCATGGAATACTATGCAGCCATAAAAAAGAATGAGTTCATGTCCTTTGCAGGGACATGGATGAAGCTGGAAACCATCATCCTCAGCAAACTAATACAGGAACAGAAAAACAAACACCACATGTTCTCACTCATAAGTGGGAGTTGAACAATGAAAACACATGGACACAGGGAGGGGAACATCCCACAGGGGCCTGTTGGAGGGTGAGAGGAAAGAGGAGGGAGAGCATTAAGACAAATACCTAATGCATGCAGGGCTTAAAAGCTACATGGCGGGTTGATGAGTACAGCAAACCACCATGGCACACGTATACCCATGTTAACAAACCTGTAAATTCTGTACATGTATCCCAGAACTTAAAGTAAATTTTTTTAAAAGTGGACCTACATATTATAGGAACATCTCTACTGCACATAGCCACATGACAATTCCATTGGATATCCTGTCCTACAGATGCTAAAGGCTTCAACAAGGATGAATACACTTTCAGCAGATTTCACTAAACACCAGGACCAACAAACAATTAAAGGAGTAATTTCAGTAAACCCTCAAAAAGAGTAAGATAGTGGTTGGGGTCGGGGAAGGTTGGGGGAAGTCGGGGGATGGCAGAGATTAGTCAAAGGGTATAAAATTTCAGTTAGAATGAGTAAGTTCTGGAGATTTACTGTTCAGGATGGTGGCTGTAGTTAATAACAATATGTTGTATGCTTGAAAATTGCTGAGAATAGGTCTTAAATGTTCTCACCACAAAAAAGGTATGTGAGCTTACTGACAGGCTAATCAGCTTGATTTACTCATTTCCACAATGTATATATACATAGAGCAAAACATCACTTTGCACCAAAAACAAAAAAAGGGAAATTAAAAAGAAAAATAGGCTTGTTCAATGAAAATTAAAATAAAAAATAAACCCTCAAAGGATAAAGCCTTTATATTATACTCTAAGCCCCTGGGTGTTCCTTCAAGAAAAAAAAAATATTTAAGTGAGCATTGAACATTTGAAAAAAGTCCTCCCTTACTATAAACCTTCTTCTACAAAATCTAACAATGGGTGATGAGACCAGCAGCCGGTGTCACTCTATCTCCAAACTGTCTTCATGTTCCTAGCCCTGCATAGCACTTGACTGCATATCTGATTTAAACTTTAATAAGTAGGGAAGTAAGTATAATCCCCATACTACAGAGGAGGAAATCAAAGCTTTGAGAGATTGAGCAATTTGCTAAGGCCACATGTCTTTGCTAGAGCCAAGATTTCAATCTACTTTTTCCTTATTCCGGAACCCATACTCTCTCCATTTTACTAATGCTGGCTTGCTGGCAGAGAGTCAGAGTATTTATTCAATGATTCGATAAATAATTATCCACCACCTACTATGTGCCTAGCAGTACACTAGGCAGTCTAGAGAGACACATGTTTCGGATCTCATGGATTATACTCACTAGGTAGATGGACAGGAAGACAATAAACCAATCTACAAAGCAATAAATATGCAATTATGAGTGACAGTAAGTGCAACAAGGGAGAAGGACAGTGCTGAGTAGAGAGATGGTAGCAAGCTTACCTAAGCCCACCTAACCCTGCACAGGTCTGAGAAGATAATCTCTTTCTGATAGCTGTCACTACTTACAGGTAGATGAAGCAATAACTCATAATAATAGCAAGGTCAAACCAATTTCTGCTGCACATACTGAGAAGAATATTATCTCCTAATCAGTGGAATTTTGTGGTCTGATTTGATTAGCTGCTCCTTTGGAGACGTTATTACCATTCCTGATAAATTGCATAAGCTACTTTCTGGTAGACTTCAAAGATTTCAACAGTCCTTTTGTCAGAAGCATTTGTCAGAGCAACTCCATCTTGAATAGGCACTGGGTAAAATGAGGCTGAGACCTACTAGGCTGCATTCTCAGAGGGTTAAGGCATTCTAAGTCACAGGATGAGACAGGAGGTTGGCACAAGATACAGGTCATAAAGACCTTGCTGAAAAAAACAGGCTGTGGTAAAGAAGCCGGACAAAACCCACCAAAACCAAGATGGCGACAAGAGTGACCTCCGGTCATCCTCACTGCTACGTTTACACCAGTGCCACGACAGTTTAGAAACGCCATGGCAATGTCAGGAA
Organism: Ateles fusciceps; assembly: GCA_036589455.1. NCBI lineage: Eukaryota > Metazoa > Chordata > Mammalia > Primates > Atelidae > Ateles > Ateles fusciceps. The sequence goes on along the minus strand of JAZHEH010000228.1, from coordinate 4,479,889 downwards.
GTTACCCTATATGGTCTAAAAAGAGGAGGCATGAATAATCCACCCCTTATTTAGCATATAATCAAGAAATAACCATAAAAATGGGCAACCAGCAGCCCTCGAAACTGCTCTGTTTATGGAATAGCCATTCTTTTATCCCTTTACTTTCCTGATAAACTTGCTTTCACTCTACTCTGTGGACTCGACTTGAATTCACCCTCGACCTGAATTAACCTTCTCTTGGGGTCTGGATCTGGACCCCTTTCCTGTAACACTTTCTAGAAAACTTACTGTGCTGGATCTTCTATTTACCCCCTCCAGCTCCACTCCCCACCCTTCTCCACCCCACTGAGATCCGGAAGCTGGCCTGCATGGACTGCACCCATGGGCTCCCTGGCCTTCCAGCTTATGTTGGGTTTGGCCAGATGAGAAGCACCAGCAGGAGACTGGAAATCAAAGAGTAGGAGAGAGTGAGGTTGGGTGTGCATCTCCTGGCTCTCTCTGAGCAGAGATGCCATGGGCTGGTGAGAGCACTCTACTGCAAGACTCAGCTCCTGGCAGAGAGCACCTTCCATGGAGCCCTGTTCTTTGGGTTCTAGCACCAGCTCCCTTCTCTTGCCCTTCAGGCCAAGGAATACTAATGGCTCCCACTGTTGCTAGCATAAGGACTGCAGCAACCCTTGTTAATATCCCCATACTCTGCCCACGACATAACAAACAGTATCTTTATTCAACTGTTTTCTCATTACCCATTAAGAATGAGCCATCTGCTCCCTACCAGGATTCTGACTAACACATCAAGCAGCTGATCAACAACAATGGGAGTGCTTAACAACCTTTGACCAGTCTCCCAGGATGTCCAGTGATCTTTACCTAAACATTCTCTTAAAAAATATACAGTCTAGGCCAGGTGTGGTGGTGCATGCCTGTAATTCCCAGCACTTTGGGAGGCCAAGGCGGGTGAATCACTTGAAGTCAGGAGTTCAAGACCAGCCTGGCCAACATGGTGAAAACACATCTCTGCTAAAAATAAAAAAATTAGCTTGATGTGGTGGAGGGTGCCTGTAATCCCCGGCTACTCAGGAGGCTGAGGCAGGAGAATTGCTTGAACCCAGGGGGCAGAGGTTGCAGTGAACCGAGATCACGCCCTTGCACTCCAGACTGGGTGACAAAGTGATATGCCACCTTAAAAAAAAAAAAAAAAAAAAACAACAACAACAACAAAAAACCGGTTTAATAGTAATTATCTAACTACCTTTTTTTCCCCTAAGAAGTCTGTATTAAGTAAGAAATATCTAAGTTAGTTTGCCCATAAGCCTCCTCCCTGGCAGCAAATTTAAAAAATACCTTTGATATATGCTTGCAATTAATTTGCCTGAGAAGTTACTTTAACAATACAGACATAAAAAGAATCATATATTCTATTCTGTAAACTCAGTGAAGTCCTAGTTTTCTGCCCTAGGTACTGGGATAGTATCTTTTCTGACAAGTTCACTCAAAACTGTGATCTTGTTGCAGGAAAGGGGTCCCAATCCAGACCCCAAGAGAGGGTTCTTGGATCTTCAGCAACAAAGAATTCAGGACGAATCCTCAGTGCAAAGCAAAAACAAGTTTATTAAGAAAGTTAAGTGGTGAAAGGACAGCTACTCCATAGACAGAGTAGGACATTCCCCAAAGTAAGAGGAGGAACGCATCTACCTCAGGTACAATACTTGTATATACGGGCAGATGTGCTCTGCTACAACGGTTTGTGATGAAGGATTAATTTCCTTAATTACTATATTTTGCAAGACTCGATATTATTATCTTTAAAGCAAAATTAGGAAGGCCTTTGTTCTCCAGATATTGGGATATCTGGATGCTCCCAAGTCTGGGTCTGTTTACTAACCATTATTACTTTGTTCCTTTAACCGTAAACATCTAGAGGCTAGGAAGGCCTAACTTTCTGAGAATGCAGCCCAGTAAGTCCCAGCCTCATTTTCCTAGCCCTTACTCAAAATGGAGTCGCTCTGGTTTGAACACCTCTGACAACCTGAGGGACAAAATAGATGCCTCTAAATCAACTAAGATGAACCCTAAAATTAAGGAAACAAAATTACCTATAGGTCAAAGGTTTAGGACCAAGCTGGCATGAAAAATTTCTAAATTCCTATGGCAGTAAGAAAAACTACACTTTTACTAAACTCCCTAGCAAGAGGAGTGTTCAGACCCCTCCTAAGTCTGATTTACTACTCAGACCACAACTCTGATTGGACAGAGGGCCAGCCTTACAAACATTCTTTTCTGATAAATAACTATAGGCCTTAAGCCAATTTCAGCCAACTGTGCGCAAATTGTCTTTGTATCCTACAATTCACTTTTTTATTTAAAGGGCCAAATTCCCCCTCACTGTAACGCTAAAACCCCACCTCAAAGTGAACACATGATGTATGGTACATATGTATTTACCCAATGCACATATTTTTGGCTCCCCTTATAAATATGTACAACTAGGAGTTCGAGACTAGGCCAGCTAATATGGTGAAACCCTGTCTCTAATAAAAAAACAAAAGTTAGCTGCGTGTGGTGGTGAGTGGCTGTAGTCCCAGCTACTCTGGAGGCTGAAGCAGGAGAATCGCTTGAACTTGGGAAGACGGAGGTTGCTGTGAGCTGAGATCACACCATTGCACTCCAGCCTGGGTGACAGAGCGAGACTCTGTCGCTCAAAAAAAAATAAAAAAGTACAGCTTTTCCCCAAAACTCTACTGTGTAATACAAACTCAGTGCAGCATGAAACCCAACCAGTCCCTTCCCCTCCTTAAAAAGAGGGTACCTTCAGCCCATGCCAGATAATATCTCCTCCCAGTTTGCAAACTGATATCACCAATAAAACTCTCCTTTCTGCTATTTAGCCTGGTGGTCTTTTGATGACAAAGCAAATGTGGTAATATTCTGGAGTCAGGATTCAGCTACCAAGCCAAAGTAAGGTCACAAAAATCCTCCAATCAGTATCTGAGCACAGGGTTTAAGTTTGGGATCAAAATCCTAGAGAAAAGGTAATGGCCCTGCAGGATCCTTATACCCCGTTTATGTAAAGGTGAGAATACTCAAACAATATTTTAAGCAAATCCACACATTTAAAGACCCTCAATTCATCAGTGACAAAATTCTTAATCAAGTCCTCTAGCGTAAGTAAGAGATGAGGAAACCTGAAGTCCCTCTGGTCATACCTGCCTCTGGAGTACAGACCTTGTCTGGAACTTTCAGATGCTACCTAGCCATCCCTTTGGTGCATGATTTCTGATTTGAGTACATAAATACTAACTAACTGCCTCTAAAGTACAGATAAAAACCAACTAATAAAGATTTTACAATGTCTACATTGTAGAGTGTGAATATTTTAAAAGTAAATTACAGAGACTATAACTGATAAATGCCCTTAGGCAGATCACTGCCATCCCATGAGGCTGGCTCAGGTCACTTTTCATCTACATATAGAGCACGTGATTATTATCTTGTTACTCTATTCCTGTAAGACAAAACTACATATAAAACATTAATATAAAGTCACCATGAAAAGCCATAAAATGCCAATGTATTTTATAGAAACCACATTATACTTGCAATTACCTAATAATCCATTCTCCTATATAAACTGTATTTAATTTTAAGAAACAATTCATTGTTTATTAAATAACCCTACTGCAGTCTTAGTGGCATACCATTCCTTCTAAATTTACCATTTCGTTTTGCTCAGGGTAACAGTTTAAGTAGTTTGCAAATCAAAGCCCATACCCTTGGAAGAGCTTGGTGTGAATGCTCACCAAGGTTATACTGTGATCTGTGCTCTGGATCTGCACAGTCCGTCTTCAGAACTGCCTCATAGAGAAGACAAAACAACTCTTGCATCCTTACTCAAGTACAAGGAGGTGGGTGGCATCCATTCTGCCAATTTCCGTTCATTCATTATTAGGGAGCTCATGCGAGCATCCTGTTGAGGTTGACCTGCAACGCTTGGAAAGGAAAACTTAAAGTGTTTGTAGGAAGGCTGTATCCATCTTGCTGAAGATTATTGGCAATTATCCAATTTTTAAAACCAGAAAGGATCTATTTTTTAGAAAGACTACCTACTGGTGGCTAATTGCTTGAAAATGTTAGACAAAATACAATTTCTCAGGCAGTGAACCACTTTCCAGTAGATTTCCTCTTCTCAGGTGGACCCAATACATGACAGCTGCTTCCAAAGGACTGCCTGTAGTGTTTCATGTGAAGGGATTTCACTGTATTGTTTGAAAGAGAAGGGCAATTAAGTGCCATTAAGGTGAAAAACACAGAGACTCCACACTGAAATGATATGTATTCATAATGAGATTCATGTGTAATGAAGTCATGTGAAAGCTATTTCAGAGAATGAGCTATTATATTAAAATCTCTACTTTGTAAGAAATATAAAAATAACATCTCATGACAGACATTCTACATGCAAATTAGGAATCTATTGACTGATCAGAGCTAAATCCACTAGGAAGTGCTTAAAAATGGGGAAGAGATACCTAAGGTGATTTGTCCAAGCAGATAGGAAGAAAGGGGGAAAAATACAAGGAGGTGCTGGGAAGAAGCTAGAGAAGAGAGTCTGCTAAGTGGATATCCAGATACTAACGGAGTTAAACATGACTTTGTAAGAATCCCCAGCAAGTGCTCAGAGAGATCAGAAGGCTGACATATAGGACTTAGCCGTTTGGGTTTTGTTTTTTTAATAGCTGCAAATCATCTGATCCTTCTCCCATCAAATGTGGGGTCTCTCCCTCCTCCCCTTGAGGGTGGGTGGGCCTGTGATTGCTTCAACCAATATCATCCATGTGACATCGGAAGCTATGAGCTTCTATCTAGTTTTGTTGGGATGTTTGTTCTCAGAGAAGCCCGTTGCCATGTAAGAATCAGAATACCACCTGCTGGACCACCGTGCCTAAGACCGCCCTGCTGGAGAGGCCAAGTGTGGGTGCTCTTGTCAATAGCTCCAGCTGAGCTCTTGGCCAACAGCCAGCATCAACGGCCAGCCATGGGATGAGCCACCTTGTATTTGCAGTCCAGGGTATCTGTAGTTCAGGTGACTGTAAATCCCATAAACATCTGACTGCAACTACAGGAGAGGCACCCAGTAAGAACTACCCAGTTGAGCCTTTCCCAAATTCCTGGCCCCTGGGGTAATTGTATTATATCAGTGCTAACCAGAACGAGGACTGATTCATTGACCTACAGGAGATCAGGGTGAGAATCTTACAAAGTATGATATTCTATGAACTGCATTAAGCAAGCTTTAAAAAAAATAAGACTGGAAAACTGTTGGCAGGGTCTGGCAAACCGTCTTAACAACTGTGGAGCCTTCTTTTCTTTACAGATCTAGAGAAATACCCCTGTCCCCCCAGACATCAAATAGAACTGAAATAAATTACCCCTTAACTCTGGAATCTGTTTTCTCACATTTCATTTTACCAGCAGTCCCACTGAGTACTAAAATATTTTTTCAAAATGTGTCAATTTGAGATGGAAAAAGAAAATGTTTATTTAAAAATACTGCATTTTGCTGTTTTTAATAATCCCAAGCTGAATGGAGTCCTTCTTAGTTGCTCCTGAGCTAAATCTTTTTCACTAATAACAGTTTTATTCTTAAAGGTTTCACTAGGTCTGAACCAAATTCTGTTGTGACTCATGCGATGTGTGGGTAGCAGCTAAAGACTTTCAAGAAGGGTAAGTTACTATAGGGGAAACATCCCAAATGATTTTGAAAAATAAGTTGTAACAGTTATAAAATATCCATGGCAGAATCTGCAGGGAGCCCTAGGATTAACTGTGCTAAGGATTAGCTGCAGGTACATGGTCAGAAATGGAATAAACTGGAAAAATACCCTTTGGAAGAGTGGATTGGAACAAAGGTCTATGCTCATCAAAAGCATCTGACAATTGGCCTAACAGGAAGACAGGTGCCATAGAATTGTGAGGGGTTAGGACAGCCGAAGTACAAGCAGATGCTAGCTCAGCCTCTAGACAAGATTTCTTCCTCTCTCTCTCTCTGTCTCATGCATGCACACACACACACACACACACACACACACACACACACAACGAGCAAATTATTGGAGAGCCATAAAATCAGACTAATCCTACTGGCTGTCATTCTTCAGGGTGGACCTCTCCTGCACTGATTTTACCTTCCACGTAGCATGAAAATGACCCAGAATGAGTCAGGCTGACCAAATCTTTGGTCTGCTCAGCGCAGAAACTTGGTGTGTTAGCCTGTGCTCACATTGCTATAAAGAAGTACCCAAGACTGGGTAATCTATAAAGAAAAGAGGTTTGACTGGCTCACGGTGCTGCAGGCTCCACAGGAAGAATGGTGGCATCTGCTTCTGGGGAGGCCGCAGAGAGCTTCCAACCACAGCAGAAGGCAAAGTAAGAGCAGGCCATCTTAGGCTGCTGCACAGTAATTGCGGTTTTTTCTTTTGCCGTTACTTTTAATGGCACCCAACTAATATATCGTGGGAGAAGGAGTGAGAAAGAGAGAGAGAGAGGAGGTGCTGCACTGTTAAACAACTAGATCTTGTGAGAACTCACTCACCATCATAAGAACAGCACCAAGGGGATGGTGCTAACCGTTTCATGAGAAACCTGCCCGCAAGATCCAATCACCTCCCACCAGGCCCCACCTCCAACACTGGGGATTATAATACGACCTGAGATTTTGCAGGGACACAGATCTAAACCGTATCTCTTGGCACAATCACAACATAGGAAAGCTATCACCAGCCTCTTGCTTTTTCTTTCTGTACCTTATGTCCCCCAAAGTGCAGTGCCCCAAGCTCTCTCTGCACTCAATTGTCCCCTCTCTTACCACGTGGTGTCACCCACTAAGTAATCCTTGCCTCAGGCTCTACTTAAGTGTCCTCACTAAGGGATAGTTTCCATCACAGGACTTTTTCCAACTCCCCATCTCCATCCTCCAGTTTCCCATTCCCTGAGTCCTAAAATCCCTCCACCGACTCCCCCACTGCCTTTAGGGGAAAATCCAGACTCCGTTTCTTAGTATTTGAGAATATTCCCAATTTAAGACCCTTAGAGCTGCACTTCTCACTCTTCTTCTCCAGACAAAGGCAGAGATTCACTGCTTCTTCTTCCATTGCTGTTGGCCACCATGTACTTTCCCACAATGGTATCTTTGTCTGTGCCTTGCTGCCAACCCAGAACGCCTTCCTCCTACTTCAAACACTCATATGTCCACCTTTCTTTCAAAGCGCAGATCAAATCTGACCACCTCCATGACATGTTCTCCTCTCCCCCTCGACCACAGTGATCCTGCCCGCCTCTGAAATCTCCGTCAGTCATTTGGCCCTGACTCACACTGTGTTATTCATTTGTTTAAATTTTTATCTCTCAGTGGAGGGCCATGACAATATCATGCATCCTTGGTATCTCCAATGAATCATGCCCAACCCTCAGCTTGTGTTAGATGATGATAATGCTGCAGTCAGGAGAAAACCTACATCAAAAACTCCTGACTTTGTGCTCTTTTCAGGGATCCAATACATGTAAGTGTTTTGTTGTTGTTTTCAACGATGTGATAATGCTTAAGAAAACACTAAGAATCTGTTTTTTAGCTCCTCAACAACCAAATGGAGAAGACTTATTGAGTCAGCTCAGCTGGCTCTTTAGACCAAAGTAAGTCCTTCTTAACCCTACTTGCTCCCGTCATAGTCTATATGTACCTATAATGAGGACAGAAGCCTGTGTACTGTCTCAAATTCCCTTGACCACCTATTTCTTTTTTTCTCTTGAATGAAGTCCTACCTATGTCAAGTCACCCCCTCCAATGATGGACTTAGATAAAATACCCAACTGCAGAGCATGGGATGTGGCCGACCTGAGCAGGCCAGCTAACACAACCTGGAAGGGAGGGAAGTTTGTTTCCTGCAGGATGAGCCTCAATCAATAGGAAATGGGAGGGAGCAAGGCAGATAAAATCCCCCTTTCCTTTTTCTTCTTCTTTTTTTTGGCTCTGTTGCCCAGGCTGGCGTCCAGTGATGTGATCTCAGCTCACTACAACCTCCATCTCCCGGGTCCGAGCAATTCTCCTGCCTCAGCCTCCCAAGTAGCTGGGATTACAGGTGCCCACTACCACGGCTGGTTAATTTTTGTATTTTTAGTACAGATGAGATTTCACTGTGTTGGCCAGGCTGGTCTTGACCTCTTGACCTCAGGTGATCCACCCACCTCAGCCTCCCAAAGTGCTGGAATTACAGGTGTGAGCCACCATGCCCATCCTCCTTCTCTTTTTCAAAACCTTTAGCTCTTCCAGGGTATGGTGTCTCCTTGCGCCTCTGCTGGGAGAAGTCCTGCACACTGAGTGAACACACCTGCTGAAGAGCCTGCTGCGTCCCTTGTCTCTCTGCAGCTTACTGTAAAGCGATGACTAGGGTGGTATACATTGCATTACCTCACCTCCCATCCTCCTTGCTTCATTTCTTTTTTCCTATTACCCTCCCTGCTTTGAGCAAAAAAGGGGTGAGCACCTTAATCCTTGCCTCAGGCTCTATTTAAAATATTCTCCTTTATTAATCACCATTTTATTACTGAGACTCAGAGTTCTACTTCACAGAAGAGAGTACAAACAACAGCCTTCCAGTGGTATCTTTAAGTTCGATGTTTGACCTCTCATCTGCCCATCTGATAGAAACTCTGCCTTTCCTTCTGGGATCTTCTTCCTCTTTTAGACTCCAAATCTTACCAAGGTACAGAGAGTCAGACCTGGACATTCTTGCATCACTACTGGAATCAGGACAACCCCTTGACACTGGAAGACTTCACATCAGATACGAGACATTGCTGTTGTCTGCCAGGATCTATTCTCCCCTTCTTACATAGTAATATAGTTTTAATGGGGGCACATGGCTGCCTAGTTAAAGGCTACAGTTCTTAGCATCTCTTACGTCTAGGTGTCCCCCAGGTCTACATTCTGGCAAAGAAGGTTATGAGCAAAAGTGATGTGTGTGCCACTTCCAGCCCTTACTATCAAAAGACTTGGTACTGCTCTGGCCCTTTTCTCCTTCCCTTAGGGTAAGAGAAAGAGAGAGAATGGGAACAGCTTCCTTGCCCTGAGATGGACATCACAACTTCAGAGCTGCTCAAGCAGCCCTGGACGGCTCACCTCTGAAATAAATTTCCATCTTGTTTAAGCCACTGTGTTTTGGTGTCTTTTTAAATTATATCAGCATAAATCTGTTCCCTATTTAAAATAACGCATACCTGATCCTGGTTCCTTTGGAACCCTGCTGTCACCAAAGTGACAGAGTCTTCTGTGGGGCCGTGTTGTGGCAGACCAAGTCTCACAAAAGCTCAACAGGCAGGCCTCCATGACAACCATTTCAGCACTGACTGAATGGTTAGGTTAAATATAAAAGGCTGAAAGAGCCAGTGTCTTTAGACAAAGGCTGGAAGGTAATAACAAAAGCCCACCAAGAATCTTGCCTGGGCCTTTCCTGGGCCTTGAAACTTGACAAGATAATGAAGGAATTCTTAACAGGACCCATTTAGGATTAAACAAGCTTTATTGGAGGTCTGAAGAAACTCCCCAGACCTCCACAAACAACTTTTATTGAGGATCTAAAGAAACTCCCCAAACCTCCATAATTTAGTAGGGGACAAAATAAGGGTAATCACCCCTGGCACCTGGAGCCATCTAGGTTAAGGAAATTTACTGAGGCTCCAGAGAAAGGTCTTCAGGACTCAGACGTTAGTGATAGACTAGAAGAAGTTAATCACATGTCTTTAGATGAATGCACACTTACACATAGACTTTCAAGGTCCAGATCAAATCCGGGGTGAGGAAGGAGACCCAGGCATCTGGGATAAACTCCCTCTTAACTTCCACACTGCATTTCAATAGAAAAAAAGGCTGACCGACTGGCACCTCCTGAATCACCTTCCTGTAAATAGCACACTTGGTATTGGGGAAACTCTCCAGAAGACACTGTTTTTACTTATACAAGATCAAACTCCCACCCTACTCCTCCATCTGGAGACCAGAACCTTTTCACATGTGATTCCTAAAACTGTAAACCCAAAACCCTTTCACATGTGATTTCTAAAACTGTAAACCTGAAACCCTTTCATATGTAATTTCTAAAATTGTAAAACCAGAAACTTTTTCATATGTGATTCCTAAAGCTGTAAATCCAAAACCCATTTTCTAAGGCTGTAAACCTAAAATTCTTTCATGCGTAATATCTAGAGTGTAAGCCTATATAAAGGCAAAGCCTCTCTGTTAGACGAGCTGGCTTAAGACAAATCATCACCCGGCTCCCGGCCATAATAATAATAATAATAAACTCCTTCCTTCCCCGTTCGGTGTTTGAGAGCTCTGTTTCTCGCAGCTGCTCCTGCTACATGACCACCTCCATGACATGTTCTCCTCTCCCCCCAGACCACAGTGATCCTGCCCACCTCTGAATTCTCCATCAGTCATTTGACCCTTACTCATACTAGGCTGTTATTCATTAGTTTAAATTTTTCTTTCTCATTGGAGGGCCATGACAATATCATGCATCTTGGGATCTCCAATGAACCATGCCCAACCCTCGGCTTGTGTTAGAAGGTATAAAAGCACCGGAAAACTTCGTAATTTTCAGTTGGTCTGGCAATATTTTCCTAGTCTTCTCCCTGTACTCTGTTACAGAAACCAACTGTCTTCTTTCCCAGTTTGCTTGCATCTCCTTACTGGGCCACGAGAATAAGCACCAGACCCTCAGTTTGGTCCAGGAACAATGTCACTGCTTTGGCTGCTGATGCTAGAGTCTGCTGTCACTGCCTGCTGAAAACCCAGCATTTTTAAGGTGTGTTCTCCCATGTAATGCACCAAGTTCTTGTTTCCAGTCACTAACCACAGTCAGGCCAGCTTAGGCTACCTGAACAAGTTTGGGAGGAAATAAGTCCCCAGTGGAAGACTGCAAGTGACTAGATGACCAATATTTATTCTCTTCTTTTTCCTTGCTAAATGACCCAATATTTATTCTCTTCTTTTTCCTTGATAAGTGAAACCTGATTTTGTAATGGGGTAGCATTTGCCATTGGTCCCACCCTGTAATATATCTTTTGCCCAGGGAAAAAATACTATACTCTTGGCCAAGATGGTGAAAACCCATCTTTACTAAAAATACAAAAATTAGCCAGGCATGGTGGTGAGTGCCTGTAATCCCAGCTACTTAGGAGGCTGAGGCAGAAAATTGCTTGAACCTGGGAGGCAGAGGTTGCAGGAGCCGAGATCGTGCCACTGCACTCCAGCCTGGGCAACAGAGCAAGACTCCACCTCAGAAAAAAAAAAAACTATAGTCCCAGCCTCTCTTCATTTGAGGGTGACCATGCAACACAGTTTGGAAGAAGCCTCATGGTGACTTCAAGAAAGACTGGGAGACTGAGACAGAGGATCATTTGAGGTCAAGTTTGAGATAAGCCTGGGCAACATAGCAAGACCTACCCTCTACAAAAAATAAAAAATAAAACAAAATAAATTAGCTGAGTGTGGTGGAGCACACCTGTAATTCCAGCTACTTGGGAGGCTAAGATGGGAAAATGGTTTGAGCCCAAGAGTTCAAAGCTGCAGTGAGTGACAGCCTAGGTGACAGAGTGAGACCCTGTCTCAAAAAAAATTTTTTAAAAAAATTTTAAAGAAAGACTTTGATTTTCCACTATAGGTACCTCCCCTTCCACCTTGTCACGCCCTTCTTCTTGAATGGAAAGTGAATATGGATAGCCGGGCATTGTGAGGGATGCCTGTAATCCCAGCTACTTGGGAGGCTGAGGCAGGAGAATTGCTTGCATTCAGAAGACGGCGGTTGCAGTGAGCCCAGATTGCAAGCCACTGCACTCCAGCCTGGGTAACAGAGTAAAACTCCATCTAAAAAAAACAAGGAAAGTGACTATGCGGAGGCCTGAAATGGAACAGATATTTTATAAAATCTAATGCCTGGGATGGCGGAGCAGGAGCATAGGAAGATCCTAAAACATTGACAACACCAGGCAGCCACTGCACCATCCTTAGAGGCCTCACCCCTGCTTGTTATAGGAAGAAAAACAAATCCAGCGTGGTTAAGCTTCTATAGTAGGAGAAGCAATCTCTAACTGATATGCCCTTCCAGAAGCCCTGGATTTCTTCCCAAACTTTGTTAACATATACCTAACAGCCTTCAAGTTATACCTAAATTATTTTCCTCCAAAGCAAACCAATCAAATTAAAGATATACCTTGCAAACATGCAGTTCACCAAAATTACATGTTTATTGCTTTTATGTTCTACTAGGCTCTAAGCTCTACAAAGGCGGGAGCATGTTGGTCTTGTCCACTGCCTTAACCTCAGTGCCCAACACACTGCCTGAAATACAACTTAGACAGAAGTCTACTAAACAAAAGAGCTCAAACACATTATTACTGCTTACTTAGATTATTCATGATTGCAACACAACTCACTCATATATTCATTCATTCAGTCAGTCAGTCAATATTAGTTGATTGCCTACTGTGCAATGTGCACAATTACACTAGTTGAAGATCGTGTCAGAATAAAACAAAGACCCCTGGATCGTGACCGTCATGGAGCACTCACTGTTTCCCCATCACTGGCCAGAGAAGGCAGGGCATCTCCCTTTCATCAACTGTTCAACTTTGGAGGGACCTTCCTTCTGGTGCAGGAACTTTATTCTTGGCTCGTTCTCAACAATTAAAAAATCATAAAAGACTGAGTGTTTGCAAGAAAATATCAAAGAGGATAAAAAAAAAAAAAAAAAACAAAGACTCTACTCTCAACGAACTTATCTTTTAATGGGAGAGACAGACTCAACTTTTAAACAGGAAGAGTTTCAGACAGTGATAAGTGTGATAAGGATGAAGCTACTTTACCTGGAGTGTTCCAAAAAGGCAAAATTTAGGTATAATTCACTGTCATCCTATCAACATGGCTTCAACCTTAATCACTTCAGTCCACAGAGCTAAGTTCTGAGAACTAATTGTTTTCTAAAGACAAGCTATGGATGATGTGATCCATTTCCCTTCTTTGGATTTGGCATTGCATACATTTCTGAAGAAAATAAAAGGAAGGGAGGTAATGGAGAAAAGAAAAGGGAAGGGAATAGAAGGGGAGGGAAGGAGAGAGAAGGGAAGGAGAAAAAGAAAGAGATAGAGAGGAGGAGATTGAGAGGTAGAGAAAGAAAAAAGAAGGAAAGAAGAAAGGAAGGAAAGAAATTTTATCCCACTAATCTTAAACAGCCTTCCTCTTCTGTGGTCAAAGAGAGACACTGTATGGGTGAAAGAGAAGGCCAAAGAGCAAGGTCTTCTCTAAAAGTAGACAGCATTGGAAAGAATCGCTAATATCCACAAGAACAGACTTCCAACTTCCTGTGTTCAAAAGAATGCACTGAACGCTGTATTATTAATTTTGCAGCCCTTGTTTATGTTTTAGACTCTCCAACAGCCTCAATCATTATTCCTCAGGTCCCCTCTGGGCTCTCTGATGTGATTTCTGAGCCGCCAAGTGAACCCTCATCACATCCTAGGAGAACCACAGAGACATTCCCTTCATGCTCTGACCTCTCTCCACACTTGAGCTCGACAAACAAAGCAATCTGCCCCTTTGAGAACTGGCTCTCCTAAGAGTTGAAGTGAAGAATACTTTTAATTTCTCAAATTCAGAGAGGGCTGTAATACTGCCCAGCTCAGGCATGCTAGAAATTAATGTCACATGTTTTTATACCCTGAGTTGGCTTGGCAACTTTAGAAAGGAAAAAATGTTTTTAACTTGGCTGTGTTGATGGAGTAGAAATACTTGGTTTTTGTTTGTTTTCTTTAGTGCTGATTAAATGAAAATGTGTTTACAATTTAAATACCCTTGTCTCTTCCCATAGGTGGGTTGGAAGAATGGCCGGGGTTCCAGGGAGTAAAGGAGACGGGGGTGAAGCCCTTCCGAGCCCAGCTGAGGGATGTACTGAGGGAGGGCGATGGTATTAGAGAGAAAGCTGCTACATTTGCAGTGCTGTCAGTTTCCGTAAAATGGGGATGATGGGGGCCAGGACTAGGGTGAGGCAAGTGAGGCATTCAGGGCACAAAATTTCCGGAGGCACAAAACTTAAGGAGGCACTGTCCTTGAGGAGCTGACAGTCCAGCCAGAGAAATACAAATCCCACCAAATTCAAATAATAGGCATGTAAAAGTTGTAAAATGAACTAGGGTAGGGAAAATAGGTCTAAACTTTTAAAGAGAGAGGATTCTTCCTAAGAAATGAAGATTCCAATACAGCCTTCCCACCAGTACAACTGCATTCCTGCACATTTCAAGTTAGCCAAACGGGTTTAGCTTACATTGATTGTGCGGTCCAGGTGCAACCCTGCCCTTACACCACAGGGAGAGAAAGGGCCTCCTTAAACTCTATGCCCCAGGGCCCTCTCTCACTGCATCCTAGTGCCTAGTTCTGGCCCCAGGGAAATGAGTTCTATTAGGATTTCAAGAATGTCCATGGAAACAGACATCAATTCTCTTAGTCATGACAAATGAGCATGCAAAGGTGGAAAATGGGACTGGTGAAGAGTTGACAGATTTACCACTAAAAAGGAATAGACCTCATTTTCCTGGCTAAGAAACAACAAAGTGTGTCTTGGCTTAAAAGAGATAGGATCACTTTCCCATGGCAAAAAAGAGGTGCAAGTTATAAAAACCCACCCTTGACTCTTCTCCCTCTTACTCATGCTATTCTTTCTTTTCTACACCCAGCCCACCACCAAATTAAAATAATAAACATGTAAAGTTGTAAAATGAACTGGAGTAGGGAAAATAGGTCTCGACTTTGAAAGAGAGAGAAGGATTCGTCATAAGAAATGAAGATTCCAATTGAGAATCAAGGTTGTTGACCAAAAAGTTTTGTTGGAGCCTAGAAAAACCTCTACACCACCCCCCCAACTCCAAATAACCTCAATCCCTCCTCAGCACTCCACTGACAAGCTCTTGAGGCTTAAGACACTTTGTGTTTTCTTCTTTACCTCTTAATGTAAGGATTTGTATTTCTCTGGCTGGACTGTCAGCTCCTCAAGGGCAAAGATCATTTCTCCTTTGCCCACATTCTATCATGACACAGGGGAATCCCTGGCACGTAGGGGTGTTGCTGTATAAGACGTAAAGCTCTTCAGATAGGGAAACACAACACAATGAAACAGAGAGATGATCAGGCAGAACTCCTAGTAAAGGTGTTACTGTAAAGAGGGTCCCAATCTAGACTCTGAGAGACGGTTCCTGGATCTCGCACAAGAAAGAATTTGAGGCAAATCCACAGAGTAAAGTGAAAGTTTATTAAGAAAGTAAAGGAATAAAGAATGGCTACTCTGTGGGCAGAGCAGCAGCTTGCGCTGCTGGACTAATGTTGAATAACAGTAAGAAATTCTTCTTCAAAGGTTTATCTTACTTAAGTTTCCTTGTCCTTTGTTCCCCTGCTTTCAAGGCCAGACTTCCTTACTCTCTGTGTTCCCCCTGCCCTGGTAAACAACCTTCCTGCCAGTCCTCTATAGAGCCCACATTCCACATCTGCTACCCACTCTGTGAATTACCCCTCCCATTGCAACAGCTACTCCAGCTGAAACTGATCTTCCCACCTTCCCACTGGTATAACTGCATTCCTGAACTTTTCAAGTCAGCCAACAGGGTTCAGCTTAGATTGTGAGGTCCAACTCCAGCCAGTGGAGTCAGGACACAGTAACAGGGAAAAGCTGCATTAGAGATAATAAAACCCCTGCTTTCCTTTGTTAGTGTGTGCTCTCATGGTGACCAGACCTTTGAAAGGCACCCTTCTGCAGGAATAAATCTGCCTTTCTGAAAAAATTAATGTTTGAGTGCTATTTTTCTTGCACCACCAAAAATTTATTTTTAACAGCTAAGGTTACTTAAAGTTATTTCTTCTAAACAGGGAATGGGTTATTCATGAGTTTCCAGGAAAGGGGTGGGCAATTCCCAAAACTGAGGTTTCCTCCCCATTTTAGACCATATAGGGTAACTTCCTGACATTGCCAAGGCATCTGTAAACTGTCATGGCTCTGGTGGGAGTGTTTTTTAGCATGCTAATGCATTATAATTAGCATATAATGAGCAGTGAGGACCACTAGAGGTCACTTTCGTTGCCATCTTTGTTTCAGTGGGTTTTGGCCAGCTTCTTTATAGTAACATTTTTTATCAGCAAGGTCTTTGTGACCTGTATGTTGTGCCAACCTCCTATCTTATTCTGTGACTTAGAATGCCTAACCTCCTGGGAATGCAGCCCAGTAGGTCTCAGCCTTATACTATACAGCCCCTACTCAAGATGGAGTTGCTCTGGTTCAAATGCCTCTACAATGGCAGGGTCACACTGAGGGTTGTCTAAGGACAGGGTAATTTGGAGCTGGAGCTGTAGAGGCAGCTTAGTATAGCAATCAGGGTGGGGCTAGCTAGCTTTCATGAACTTTCCGTGGGTTGGCTAATTTGAATAATTTTGTGGACTCCAGGACATAGGGGCTGTCCCTAACTGTCTGGTACCTGGCTCTGGGGCAATTCAGGTGGATACACAGAGGTCCAGAGTCTGAGAGATGCTGGCAAGTGTGAACTTAATCAGCTGTTCAAAAGGGAAACCAGTCGGCCTTTAGCCAGGCCCCAAAACTAGAAGACAGCATTTAGAAAAACCAAAAACTACATTACAGATGCTTAATAAATATTTTCTGAGTTATCACATTGATTTTAAAAACCTGATGTTCCTTTTCCAGAGTTTACTTAGGTCACAGTTAAGAGTCTTAAAATGTAAATGCTCCTGAAAAAGGAAACACTGATTTGAACTCAGCCACTCTAGGAACTTGAGGCTCAGGTAAAAGCCTGGCACAGGAAGAAGTTTTGGGATATGTTGTTAGCACCCAAACAGCCAAGAAACCCTTGGGTTTGGCCCAGAACCAGCTCTGGCCTAAGGAAGGGCAATTTACAGGAAACATCTGCTAGGTGAAGGGATAAGCATGCCTACATGCTGTAGTGTTTTGGAAAAGAGAGCAAGATATAAACCAAGAAGCAAAATCATCCTAATTAACATTGAACAGATTTTCTCTTTCACTGACTCTTTTAAACCTATTAAAATATCCTGCAAGGAATTAACTATAACTTTGGATTAGCTTTCTTTTCTCCTGGGCAGAAATCATTTGCATTGCTATTGGGCAAGAATTACTGTAATGCTATCAGTTTTCTACACACTAACCTTTATCCTTACAGACTGTAAAATAACTGAATCAATCATAAATGCAACTCAGACAAAAGTAAGCATGCCTAGAAAATCAGATATTTCCATGCAGGGTAGAACTGTTCCATTCAGCAGTACCTAGCACTTCATTGGAAGGTCATCCAGAAATGTCTTTTGCCTAGTTGCAAGTTTGCATAATTTTTCTTAACAAACTACATCTTTTAAAAGTGCTTTGCAGAAAGCAGGGGCTCAAACAGTATGTGTATACCAATGTTCATAGCAGCATTATTCACGATTGCCAAAAGGTAGAAGCAACCTAAATGTCCACATCGATAGATGAATGCATAAACCAAATGTGATATACACACATATGCATACAATGGAATATTATTCAGCCATAAAAAGAAATGAAATTCTGACACACACTACAGCATGGATAAAACTTGAGGACATTGTGCTAAGTGAAATAGAAGCCAGACACGAAAGGACAACTATTACATGATTCCACACATATGAGGTACCTAAAATAGGTGAATTCATAGAGACAGAAAGTAGAAGAGTGGTTACCAGAAGCTGAAAGAAGAAACTAGTGGGGGAGTTAATGAGTACAGAATTTCAGTCTGGGATGGTGTAAAAGTTCTGGGAATAGGCTGGGTGCAGTGGCTCATGCCTGTAATTCCAGCACTTTGGGAGGCTGAGGAGGTCAGATTACAAGGTCCGGAGATCAAGACCATCTGGACAACATGATGAAACCCAGCCTTTACTTAAAAAAAAATACAAAAATTAGCTGGGTATGGTGGCACATGCCTACAGTCCCAGCTACTCGGGAGGCTGAGGCAGGAGAATCACTTGAACCTGGGAGGTGGAGGTTGCAGTGAGCCAAGATCATGCCACTGCACTCCAGCCTGGTGACAGATTGAGTCTCTGTCTCAAAAAACAAAACAACAACGACAACAAGTTCTGGGGATATATGGTGGTGATAGTTGTGCAACAATGTAAATGTTCTTAATGCTAGTGAATTGCACACTTAAATGGTTAAAATGGTAAGTTTTATGTTATTCATATTTTACATACACATAGCAGAAAACTTTCAGAGCATAGGCTTGCAATAAAAATAAAGCAAGGAAGAGAGGAGGGAGGAAGAGAAGAAAGACAAATAGACAGAGAGAAAGAAAAATGTACTGTCCAATTGTCAGATTAACCTTTAGTTTGGGGGAATTTGTGATTTTCGTCTGCTACTGTGTGTCAGGTTCCACAGTAAGCACCTGCATTAGTCCATTCTCATGCTGCTGATGAAGACATACCTAAGACTAGGTAATTTATAAAGAAAAAGAGGTTTAATGGACTCACAGTTCCACGTGGCTAAGGAGGCCTTACAATCATGGTGGAAGGTAAAAGGCCAGTCTCATATGGTGGCAGACAAGACAGAATAAGAACCAAGGGAATGAGGTTTCCCCTTATAAAATTATTAGACCTCATGAGACTTATTCCCTACCATGAGAACAGTATGGGAGAAACAGCACCCATGATTCAATTATCTCCTACCAGGTCCCTCCTACAACACGTGATAATTATGGGAGCTACAATTTAAGATGAGATTTGGGTGGCAACACAGCCAAATCATATTATTCCATTCCGGCCCCTCCCAAATCTCATGTTCTCACATTTCAAAACCAATCATGCCTTCACAACAGTACCCCAAAGTCTTAACTCATTTCAGCATTAACTCAAAAGTCCACAGTCCAAAGTCTCATCTGAGACAAGGCAAGTCCCTTCTGCTTATGAGACTGTAAAATCAAAAGCAAGTTAGTTACTTCCTAGATACACAATGCCTGTGGGTACAGGCATTGAGTAAATACACCCATTCCAAATGGGAGAAACCAGCCAAAATGAAGGGGCTGAAGGCCCCATGCAAGTCTGAAATCCAGCAGGGCAGTCAAATCTTAAAGCTCCACAGTGATCTCCTTTGACTCCATGTCTTACATATAGGTCACACTGATATAAGAGATGGGCTCCCATGGTCTTGGGCCACTCCACCCCTGTGGCTTCGGAGGGTACACACTCCCTCCTGGCTGTTTTCACAGGCTGGCATTGAGTATCTACAGCTTTTCCAGGCACATGGTGCAAGCTGTTGGTGGATCTACCATTCTGGGGACTGGAGGACAGTGGCCCTTTTCTCACAGCTCCACTAGGCAGCACCCTAGTGGGGACTCTGTGTGTGGGCTCCAATCCCACATTTCCCTTCCACACAGCCCTATCAGAGTTTCTCCATGAGGGCCCTGCTCCTGCAGCAAACTTGTTCCTGGACATCCAGACATTTCCATACATCCTCTGAAATCAAGGCAGAGGTTCCCAAACCTCAATTCTTGACTTCTGCGCACTCACAGCCTCAACACCACATGGAAGTGGCCAAGGCTTGGGACTTGCACCCTATGAAGCCACAGCCTGAGCTCTATGTTGGCACCTTTTAGCCACAGCTGGAGTGGCTGAGACAAAAAGGTATTAAGTTCCTAGACTGCACATAGCAGAGGGATCCTGAGCCTGGCCCACAAAACCACTTTTTCCTCCTAGGCCTCTAAGCCTGTGATAGGAGGGACTACAGTGAGGACTTCTAACATGCCCTGGAGACATTTTCCCCACTGTCTTGGAAATTAACCTTCAGCTCCTTGTTACTAATGCAAATTTCTGCAGCTGGCTTGAATTTCTCCTCAGAAAATGTGATTTTCTGTTTTATGACACTGTCTGGCTGCCAATTTTCCAAAATTTTATGCTCTGCTTTCCTCATAAAACTGAATGCCTTTCACAGCACCCAAGTCACATCGTAAATGCTTTGCTGATTTAAAATTTCTTCTGCCAGATACACTAAACCATCTCTCAAGTTCAAAGTTCCACAAATCTCTAAGGCAGGGGTAAAATGCCACCAGTCTCTTTGCTAAACCATAACAAGAGTCACCTTTGCTCCAATTCCCAACAAGTTCCTCATCTACATCTGAGAGCCACCTCACTCTGGACTTTAGTGTCCATATCACTATCAGCATTTTGGTCAAAGCCATTCAACTAGGAACTTCCATACTTTCCCACATCTTTCTGTCTTCTGAGTCCTCCACACTGTTCCTACCTCTTCCTGCTACCCAGTTCCAAAGTTGCTTCCACATTTTTGGTTATCTTTAGAGCAGTACCCCACTCTACCAGTGCCAACTAACTGTATTAGTTGATTCTCATGCTGCTGATAAAGACATACCCAAGACTGAGTAATTTATAAAGAAAAGAGGTTTAATACATTCCTACTAAACAGTAAAGGAACAAGCAGAAAACCTTCCTTACCCAGATGTGAAAATGTTAAGAAAAACATAAAAGCTCACAGAGGCTGCAAAATCACCCCAAAAGGCACAAGAGTTTATAATACTTTAAAAAGTCAGTGGCCAGACACAGTGGCTCACACCTATAATCCTAGCACTTTGAGGGGCCGGAGGTGGGAGGATCACTTGAGGCTAGGAGTTTGAGATCAGCCTCAGCAACATAGCAAGACCATGTTTTACAAAAAAAACTTTAAAAGTTAGCTGAGTGTGGTGGTGTTAACACGTAGTTCTTGCTACTTGGGAGGCTGAGGTGAGAGGATTGTTTGAGACCAGAAGTTCAAGGCTGCAGTGAGCTGTGATCACGCCACTTCACTCCAGCCTGGGTGACAGAGCGAGACCCTCTTAAAAAACAATGTGGAGATATTAATGCAAGAGCTATTATCTCATTGGCCAACTTATGTTTGACCAAATTGCTTTTGCTCAAATTGCTTTCAGTCAAATCACCTGGAGCTGAATTAAATTATCAAACTCTCTTGGAAGGCACTTAAGGCACCCAATTTTGACCTGCATCTTTTTCTTTAGAGAAGTGTTAGGGTAAAGAGGTACAAAGAGGAGCTGGTACCATTCCTTCTGAAACTATTTCAAACAATAGAAAAAGAGGGACTCCTCCCTAACTCATTTTATGAGGCCAGCATCATCCTGATACCAAAACCTGGCAGAGATACAACAAAAAAAGAAAATTCAAGGCCAAGATCCCTGATGAACATCAATGCGAAAATCCTCAATAAAAAACTGGCAAACTGAATCCAGCAGCACATCAAAAAGCGTATCCATCATGATCAAGTTGGCTTCATCCCTGGGATGCAAGGCTGGTTCAACATATACAAATCAATAAATGTAATCCATCACATAAATAGAACCAATGACAAAAACCACATGATTATCTCAATACATGCAGAAAAGGCCTTCAATAAAATTCAACACCCCTTCATGCTAAATACTCATAATAAACTGGGAATTGATGGAATGTATCTCAAAATAATAAGAACTATTTATGACAAACCCATAGCCAATATTATGCTGAATCGGCAAAAACTGGAAGCATTCCCTTTGAAAATCGGCACAAGACAAAGATACCTTCTCTCACCACTCCTATTCAACATAGTACTGGAAGTTCTGGCCAGGGCAATCAGGCAAGAGAAAAAAATAAAGGGTATTCAAATAGTAAAAGAGGAAGTTAAATTGTCTCTGTTTGCAGAAGACATGATTGTATATTTGGAAAACCCCCTTGTCTCAGCCCAAAAGCTGCTTAAGCTGATAAGCAACTTTAGCAAAGCCTCAGGATACAAAATCAATGTGCAAAAATCACAAGCATTCCTATACACCAGTAAGAGACAAACAGAGAGCCAAATCATGAGTGAACTCCCATTCACAATTGCTACAAAGAGAATTAAATACCTAAAAATACAGCTTACAAGGGATGTGAAGGGCCTCTTCAAGGACAACTACAAACCACTGCTCAAGGAAATAAGAGATGACACAAACAAATGGAAAAACATTCCATGCTCATGGATAGGAAGAACCAATATCGTGGAAATAGCCAGACTGCCCAAAGTAATTTATAGATTCAATACTATCCCCATCAAGCTACCATTGATTTTCTTCACAGACTTAGAAAAAACTACTTTAAATTTCATATGGAACCAAAAAGAGCCTGCATAGCCAAGACAATCCTAAGCAAAAAGAACAAAGCTGGAGGCATCACGCTACCTGACTTCAAACTATGCTACAAGGCTACAGTAACCAAAACAGCATGATACTGGTACCAAGACATATATAGACCAATGGAACACAACAGAGGCCTCAGAAATAAAATCACACATCTACAACCATCTGATCTTTGACAAACATGACAAAAACAAGCAATGGGGAAAGGATTCTCTATTTAATAAATGGCATTGGGATAACTGGCTAAACATATGCAGCAAACTGAAACTAGAACCCTTCCTTACACCTTATACAAAAATTAACTCAAGATGGATTAATGATTTAAATGTAAGACCTAAAACCATAAAAACCCTAGAAGAAAACCTAGGTAAAACCCATTCAGGACATAGGCATGGGCAAAGACCTCATGACTAAAAACACCAAAAACAATGGCAACAAAAGCCAAAATAGACAAATGAGATCTAATTAAACAAAAGAGCTACTGAACAGCCAAAGAAATTATCATCAGAGTAAACAGACAACCTACAGAATGAAAGAAAATTTTTGCAATCTATCCATCTGACAAAGGGCTAATATCTAGAATTTACAAAGAACTTAAACAAATTTACAAGAAAAAAAACAACCCCATCAAAAAGTGGGCAAAGGACAGAAACAGACACTTCTCAAAACAAGACATTTATGCAGCCAACAAACATATTTTAAAAAGCTCATCGTCACTGGTCATTAGAGAAATGCAAATCAAAACCACAATGAGAAACCATCTTACACCAATTAGAATGGTGATTACTAAAAAGTCAGGAAACAACAGATGCTGGAGTGGATGTGGAGAAATAGGAACGCTTTTACATTGCTGGTGGGAGAGTAAATTGGTTCAGCCATTGTGGAAGACAGTGTGGCAATTCCTCAAGGATCTAGATCTAGAAATATCATTTGGCCCAGCAATCCCATTACTGGGTATATACCCAAAGGATTATAAATCATTCCACTATAAAGACACATGCACACGTATGTTTATTGTAGCACTCTTAACAATAGCAAACACTTGGAACCAACCCAATGCCCATCAATGACAGACTGGATAAAGAAAATGTTGCACATATACACCATGGAAGACTATGCAGCCATAAAAAAAGATGAGTTCATGTCCTTTCCAGGGACATAGATGAAGCTGGAAACCATCATTCTCAGCAAACTAACAAAAGAACAGAAAACCAAACACTGCATGTTCTCACTCATAAGTATAAAAAAAAAGTTGGTAGGATGTGCTACTGCCCTTTCAATCAGAAGGGAGAAGGTATACATTGAAGACCCATTTTTTAATTTTCTCAGACCTCAAGTTTTGCTCAAATAGGATTCCAAAAAGTATGGGGCACCTCTCTCAGAATACACAATTGGAGATTTCCAGACATTCCTCAGATATAAAGAGAGGATGCCCAGAAGACCCACCCAGCCTTGAGTTCTTAGAAACAAGGAGGCTTTCACTCCTTTTGATTCCCATCCCAGAAGAGAGAATGAACTGCTCCTTACCCTTGGCTTTTCTCAGGATTTCTCTGAAGCTAAATTAATTGCCACCACTCGTACTCATGACTGCAGATTCATTTCTCCATCAGTCCCTTTCCTTGAGAGGCACTGAAATAACATCTTATGGCAATAGGCTGGCTCTTTTGGGTTTTTTTTTCTGCCTTTATTTCATTAACTCCAGCAACTGAGCCCTCTGGAAATGTAATGAGGAAATCCCACTTTTTCTGGGGATAAGAGGACCAACCTAGGTGTTATCCATCAGGCAGGTGCAGCTGAGCTCAGGGGAAACACGTGGACAATTCTAAGCCAAGCCAGCCTAGCTATCCAGATTCCCTAAAGGACTAGGTTCTGCAGGAAAGATGTGGAGATCTGAGGAGGCACATTTTAAGCATCAACATTTTTATTTTGTTTAGTCATTTTAGATGGCAATCTTTTCAAAATCCATTTCATACTTCCTAGCTTTCAACAGAATATATTGAATGCAATTAAGCCTTTTCTTGATGGAGATCACCTTATGGAACGGTCATTTTAAACATTTATTGGGAGCCAATTTGTGTTCCAGGCACTATGCTAAAGGAATCAAATATGAATAAGACAAACACCCCATGACAGAGAATTCGCAGTCTAGCAGGAGAGACAGAGAACTAATCAACGAGTTACAAAACCTTCTGATAATTAACTGAATTATGAAAAGAATGACTTGGGAACACAGAAAGTAACATCTAACTCTCCCTGACTTTCGGAAAGGGAGATCCTTAGAGAGAAATTGATGTCAAGAGTAAAAGAAGAAATGCTTCAGTTCAAAAATAGTGAGGATGATGGAAGAACATTCCAAGCAGAAAGAAGCATATGCAAAACCTCAGAGTTGTGAAGGACATGCTTAGAGGAACTTTCAATAGTTTGGGCTAGCCAGATGGTAGTATGCATTGGTAAATGGAAAGAATTTGGACTAAGTCTCAGAGAGGCTGGTATGTCATACTGAAAGGTCTAAATATGACTCCTGAAGTCCTTTCACAGGGAGGAAATACATAAGCTGGTGACACTCTTTGGGGATGTAAAAAATCAAATGTCATTTATATGTGGTACTTGATAAAGAAATAGTTTTGCATTAAAAATATTTTTAGATTAGTATTCAGATATTGCATTTCACTTTTTAATGCCATCTTTAATAATTATTTTAAAATATAAATAGTTTGTCCCACTTAATAAGCAACACATGCTCCTTAATTTACCTTAATTAATTATGTAAGGAAAAGCATGATTTCTTGGCCAATCCATTTAATATTAACATCTTGTATTGTGGGTGTGTTTTGAGATTGGACACACTTAATATAGAATAATTTTTATTGCATTTTATGGTAGCAAAAATAGATTAAAATTGCTTTCATGACCTAATGTTGGAATGCTTGCCTTTGCCATTAAAAAAAAAAAAAACAACTGAGTGGTTTATTTTTGAAATGCTCATGTTTGTTTCTAAATGATGAAATTAGAAAAGGGTTTCAGGCTGCTCTCTCCCAGTTCTTCCCAGCAAAGAACACATTACAGGTATTAATGGTCTTTATACCCAATAAACTAGAGACATAATTGCATATAACAGCCACTAGCTTCTTGAAGTATCAGAGATATTTTTGTTGTTGTTGACATAGAGATATTTTGAAGGGCTATACGAGAAGTTTTATTATGTAACTGTAACTTCTAGATCTGATGAACTCATCTTGCAGAGAATTTAGAGAATGTTCTTTCTAATGTTTTTCACAGCTTGTTGTATTTCAACGTGGGAATCTGCATGTGTCCCATCTTTGGCCATTAATCCAGTCTGGGTATAAATTTTAAAATATATGACCAAAAATAAAAACAACTTAAAATAGTATAACAGCTAATACCCCGACAGTGCATATTAGTCCCCTGATACCTCAGCTGAATAAGAGCTTTAAGATAGTATTCCTGGCCAGGCGCAGTGGCTCATGCCTGCAATTCCAGCACTTTGGGAGGCTGAGGTGGGAGGACGGCTTGAGCCTGGGAAGTTTGATTACACCACTGCACTCCAGCTCCTGCAAGACACTGTCTCAAAAAAAAAAAAAAAAAAAAAAAAGAGTATTCCTTCTTATCTCATTTACCTCTTCCCACCCCTGCCCTACCGAGGAGGATCAAATGCTACTGCTTTAATGGGTGGGAATATTTAAGTAATGCTAATGTTTGTATTTCAATTCAGAAAAAAAGAAATTAAACAGGAAATTGAAAAAAACAAACTTTAAGGGCATGAACCCTCTGGATCATCTAGGATGTTTCTTGTTTGGGAAACACTGCTACTGACAGATTTTAAATATAATTTGGTTTGCATTTTAAAATAAATTTTCTGGCAACAACAGTGGGGGATGAATTAAGGAGAAATGAGCCTGAAGCCAGAGAGACCAGTGAGGAGGCTACTGCAATCATCCCAGAAAGAAGGAAAGAGAGTCATGGGCAATGAGCTGTTATATCAGGTCAAAAGCAAGGACTTAGAAATCAAAATGATTTCATCTATAGTCCTATAAACATCAATCTATTGGGGGCCACCTGGAGTGAATTGAGTGTATTAAACTAAGTGGCCCCCACACTGCTGTGAATACTGAATGATATGGTTTGGCTGTGTCCCCACCCAAAATCTCATCTTGAATTACAATCCCCATAAACCCTACATATCAAGGGAAGAGCAGGTAGAGGTAATTGAATCATGGGGGTGGTTTCCCCCAAGCTGTTCTTGTGATAGTGAGTGAGTTCTCATGAGATCTGATGGTTTTATAAGTGTTTGGTAGTTCCTACATTCATTCTCCTTCCTGCCACTTTGTGAAGAAGGTGACTTGCTTCCCGTTTGCCTTCTGCTATGATTGTAAGTTCCCTGAGACCTCCCCAGTCATGCTGAACTCTCGCTTTCCTTTATAAATCACTGAGTTTTAGGCAGTTTGTGGTTGTTGTTGTTTTGTTTTGGGGGTTTTTTTGGTGTTTTTTTTTTTTTTTTTTTTTGAGATGCAGTCTCACTCTGTGGCCCAGGCTGGAGTGCAGTGGTGCAATCTCGGCTCACTGCAACCTCCGCCTCCCAGGTTCAAGTGATTCTCCTGCCTCAGCCTCCCAAGTAGCTGGGATTACAGGGGTACACCACCATGCCCAGCTAATTTTTGTAGTTTTAGTAGAGATGGGGTTTCACCAGGTTGGCCAGGCTGATCTTGAACTCCTGACCTCAGGTGATCCACCCACCTTGGCCTCCCAAAATGCTGGGGTTACAGGTGCGAGCCACCATGCCCAGTCTTAGGCAGTTCTTATAGCAGTGTGAGAATGGACTAATACACTGATCATCCTGACTTACTTTTTTACAAAAAATCATGTTTTTGCCCTTTCCTTCCATTCATTGTTTAGTTCCTTCTACGCCTTCCTGTAGCGTAAAACCACTCCCTTCTAATTTTTATTTCTAACCCATTCTGGGTATAGAAATATATGTCCAAGTTTGTTAGACTTGGCAGGAAGCAATAGTGGCTAAGTCATTGGCGTGAGACTCAACGCACTTGAAAGAAGGAAAGAAAGAAAAAGTTAGTTCACGACATTTATGTCTCTTTATCTGCTCATAGGTGCTGTTTCTCACAGCATTCTGAATTGGGATTTGTCTCAGTTGAGTTTCCCCCAGAAGCAGACCCTAAGACAAGAATTCAAGGGTGAAAAGTTTCTTGGAGAGATGAAGGGAACACAAGTAGGGAGATATTAAGGCAACTACCACCATGGATGCTTGGAACTTAATCTCCTGGGGTTAAAAGTACATGCCTCAAAGTTACCCCACCAGGGGGATAGTTTGCTGTAGGTATTCATCTCCCAATTCCAGAAGTCATTGGTTGAGAGCTTAATATGATTTGGATCTGTGTCCCTGTCCAAATCTCATGTTGAATTGTAATCTTCAATGTTGAAGGTGGGGCCTGGTGGGAAGTGACTGGATCATGGGGCCAGTTTCTCATGGTTTAAACCATACTCCTGGGTGCTGTCTGTGTGACAGTGAGTTCTCATGAGATCTGATTGCTTTAAAGTGTGCAGCACCTCCCCTCCTTCCTCCTGCTCCTGCCATGTAAGACACCTCACTCCCCCTTTGCCTTCTGTCGTGACTGGAAGTTCCCTGAGGTCCCCCAGAAGCAGATGCCACCATGCTTCCTGTACAGCCTGCAGAACCATGAGCCAATTATACTTCTTTTCTTTATAAATTACCCAGTCTCAGGTATTTCGTTAGTGATGCAAGAACGGACTAAGAGCTGTTTGCGGGGTATTAATTATCTCTGTAGGGGCCGAGGGAAAACTTCCTCTTGGCCCTCTGAAGTTTCGATGAAAATCAACTGTCAAAAGACAGATCCATAAAAGAAAAGCCATACAACATTTATTTTAATGTGTATAGATATCATGGGAGAATCACAGGAGAATGATTACCCAATAACCCAGTGGAGTACAGATGTTTATATACCCTTCATAGGGGAAGGGGAGATGTGGAAATGTGACAATTTGAAGAACAATAAATGATTTTTATGTGGAAATGAATGGGTCTGGAGAACATACAAAGGCCTGGGGCAAAGTTGTTGGATCTGCAGAACAGACAATGGCTGGTAAATGATCCACTTTGAAATACTAAATGAAAGCAAAATAGAAGGCAGTGGTTTACAACAAGTCTGTCCCAGTGTGTCAACAGACTTCAGTCTTTCTTCCTGCAATAACAGGTAAGTTAATGAAAACTCAGAAAAGGGACCAGAGGTAATTATTTTCTTCTTTTCTGAGACTGGACTTCAGGCAGATGAAGAAACTTTGTATCCTGTGCTTTGGGAGGGACGGAGACTGAGAGACAGGAGGTGGGGGCAGGGGGCTCAGAGATCTTTCTTTAGTTCAGCATGTCAAAGCACCATATTTGGGGATATCAGTTTCTGAGTCCCAACCCCTAGCACTCTGGCCAGCCATGTGAGCAACAAAATGGGCTCCAGCAGCAAGAGAAAGAAGTTTCTTAGGGAAAAAAATGCCAGTGCCACCAGTGGGCAGTCTGGTGATGCACATGTTAGTGGTAAGAGTGAGGGGGATCTGGGCGGGAAACACATAGTGACTGCTATCCAGTCAGCAAAGGTTAGAGTGGCTGAAATTCTGCATGTTACATTATTATTATTATTATTATCATTATTGAAGAGGGAGACCTAAGCATCTAAGACCACCTCCCCCTTGACTTCCACATTTCATTTCAATAGGAGAGGTAAAGGCTGGCAGACTGGTGCCACCTTAATCACCTCCTATAAATCACAGGCATGGTATGGAGGAATCTTTCCGGAGGCATTGTTTTTACTTAAACAGGATCAAACCTTCACCCTATGCCTGGACCAAGACCCTTTCAAATGTAATTTCTAAAGCTGTAAACCCAAGACCCTTTTATATGTTATATCTAGAGTTGTGAGCCTTTATACAGGCAGAGACTTCTTTGTTAGACGAGCTTGGCTGCTAGGCAGCTACGCACCTTGCTCCTGGTTGAATAAATCACCCCTTCTTTCCCAGTTCAGTGTCCGAGAGGTTTGTTTCTTGCGGCCATTCCTGCTTTACTACTACCACTATATTTTACCACTTTAGAGTTCTCAACTGAGTCAGAGTTATCTGGCTTCTCAGTACCTCCCACTGCTGTGCTCAAAAGCCAAATAAATGCAGGTATGTTTCCATATTTTACTTACAACCACCTATGGGTCATCACAGCAATAGTGGGAGAAAAAAGATTGGAACTAAAGACACAACTGGAAAGAGAGATATACTCAAGAAACAGAGCAAGACAATGCAAAACACTTGTTTTCCAGGAAACAGCATTAACAGACATGGAAAGAGAAAGTCCTTGAAGAGAACAAAGGAGGGTTCTAAAAAGAGAAGTTTGAAAACAAACTGCACGTGTCCCAACCTGACCAAGGCCAGCCACATCTCCACAGTGGACACGCAATGTGAGAGGAGCTCCAGGCTCACAGAAGTGGGTCAGAGAAAATAATCTTGTACTAACTCCAGTGTCTGCAAACCCACAGTAACCCAGCCTTTAGCCCCAACCATTGAGCAGTCCTCCTTCATCTACTGGGCTGAAGGCTCCACACATTTGTCCTCAACTCAGATAAGACCTAGTCAACACAGAGCTATAACGTGTAATTCTTCCTGAAAGCTTCCAGGAAGAGAAGACACTTGAAAATATAAGACCTTTTTTTTAGAGTAGTTAGGTTCATAGGAAGATTGAGAGGAAGGTACAGCGATTTTCCATATATCCCCTGCCCCTACCTATGGATAGGCTCCCCCATTATCAACATTTTTCACTAGAGTGGTACATTTGTTACAACTGATGAACCTACACTGGCACATCATCATCACCTAGAGTCCGTAGTGTTTACATTACTCTTGGTGTCATACATTCTATGGGTTTGGACAAATGTATGAGATGTATCTACCATTATAGTATCATACAGAGTATTTACACTGCCCTAAAAATCTTTCTGAGCATGGAAGACACTTTATATTCTAGAATCTTGGCATGTTGGAGAGGGTCTTCTGGTCAGTCTGACAATCTTCCTAGTAAGGGATTTTTAAAACTTTTTTTATTTTTCCATAGGTTATTGGGGTACAGATGGTATTTGGTTACACGAGTAGGTTCTTTAGTGGTGATTTGTGAGATTTTGGTGCACCCATCACCCAAGCAGTATACACGGCACCTTATTTGTCATCTTTTATCCCTCACTCCCCCTTCCACTCTTCTCCTCAAGTCCCCAAAGTCCACTGTATCATTCTTATGCCTTTGCATCCTCATAGCTTAGCTCCCATATATCAGTGAGAACATACGATCTTTGGTTTCTCATTCCTGAGTTACTTCACTTAAAATAATAGTCTCCAATCTCATCCAGGTCGCTGCAAATGCCATTAATTCATTCCTTTTTATGGCTGAGTAATATTTTACCTATATATATATATATATCACATATATGGTAGGATATATATATGTGTGTGTACATATATATACCACAGTTTCTTTATCCACTCATTGATTCACAAGCATTTGGGTTGGTTCCACGATTTTGCAATTGTGAATTGTGCTGCTATAAATGTGTGTACAAGTATCTTTTTTGTATAGTAACTTCTTTTCCACTGGGTAGATACCCAGTAGCGGGGATTGCTGGAGCAAATGGTAGTTCTGCTTTTAGTTCTTTAAGGAATCTCCACACTGTTTTCCATAGGCTGTACTAGTTTACATTCCCATCAG
Source organism: Ateles fusciceps (assembly GCA_036589455.1). Lineage (NCBI taxonomy): Eukaryota > Metazoa > Chordata > Mammalia > Primates > Atelidae > Ateles > Ateles fusciceps. The sequence goes on along the minus strand of JAZHEH010000228.1, from coordinate 4,448,850 downwards.
CAGTGTAAATGTGTTCCCAGATTATCACATCCATGCCAACATCTACTTTAAAATTTTTTTTTTATTATGGCCATTCTTACAGAAATAAAGTGGTATCACATTGTGGTTCTGATTTGCATTTCCCTAATCATTAGTGATGTTGAGCATTTTTTCATGTTGTTGGCCATTTGTGTATCTTCTTTTGAGAATTGTCTATTCACGTCCTTAGCCCACTTGTTGATGGGATTGTTTGTTTTTTCTTACCAATTTGTTTGAGTTCATTGTAGATTCTGGATATTAGTCCTTTGTCAGATGTACAGATTGTGAAGATTTTCTCCCACTATGTGGGTTGTCTGTTTGCCGACTGTTCCTTGTGCCATGCAAAAGCTCTTTAGTAAGTCCCAACTATTAATCTTTGTTTTTATTGCATTTGCTTTTGGGTTCTTGGTCATGAAATCCTTGCCTAGGCCAATGTCTAGAAGGGTTTTCCAACATTATCTTCTAGCATTTTTATAGTTTTAGGTCTTAGATTTAAATGTTTAGTCCATCTTGAGTTGATTTTTGTATAAAGTGAGAGATGAGGATCCGGTTTCATTCTCCTACCTGTGGCTAGCCAATTATCTCAGCACCATTTGTTGAAAAGGGTGTCCTTTCCCCACTTTAATGTTTTTGTTTACTTTGTCGAAGATCAGTTGGCTGTAAGTATTTGGGTTTATTTCTAGGTTCTCTCTTCTGTTCCATTGGTCTATGTGCCTATTTTCATACCAGTACCATGCTGTTTTGGTGACTATGACCTTCTAGTATGGTTTGTAATCAGGTAGTGTAATGCCTCCAGATTTGCTCTTTTTGCTTAGTCTTGCTTTGGCTATGTGGGCTCTTTTTCAGTTTCATATGAATTTTAGGATTGTTTTTTCTACTTCTGTGAAGAATGATGGTGGTATTTTGATGGGGATTGGACTGAATATGTAAATTGCTTTTGGCAGTATAGCCATTTTTACAATATTGATTCTGCCCATCCATGAGCATGGGCTGTGTTTCTATTTGTTTGTGTTTTCTATGATTTACTTCAGCAGTGTTTTGTAGTTTTCCTTATAGAGGTCTTTCACCTCCTTGGTTAGGTATATTCCTCCGTTTTTTGTTTGTTTTTTGTTTTGCAGCTATTGTAAAAGGAGTTGAGCTCTTGATTTGATTCTCTGCTTGGTCACTGTTGGTGTCTAGAAGAGCTACTGATTTGTGTACATTAATCTTATATCCCAAAACTTGCTGAATTCTTTTATCAGTTATAGGAGCTTTTTGGAGGAGTCTTTAGGATTTTTGAAGTAAATAATCATATCATCAACAAACAGCGACAGTTTGACTTCTCTTTACCAATTTAGATGCCCCTTATTTCTTTCTGTTGTCTGATTACTCTGGCTAGGACTTCCAGTACTATGTTGAAGAGGAATGATGAGAGTGGGTATCCTTGTCTTGTTCCAGTTCTCAGAGGGAATGCTTCAACTCTTCCCGATTCAGTATGATGTTGGCCATGGGTTTGTCATAAATGTTTTTTATTACATTGAGGTATGTCCCTTGCATGCTGATTTTGCTGAAAGTTTTAATCATAAAGGGATATGCCAGATTTTGTCAAATGCTTTTTCTGCATCTATTTGGTTTTTAACTCTGTTTATGTGGTCTATCATTTTTTTTTTTTCGAGGTGGAGTCCCACTGTGTTGCCCAGGCTGGAGTGCAGTGGTGTGATTGCGGCTCACCGCAACCTTCGCCTCCTGGGTGTAAGCCATTTTCCTGCCTCAGCCTCCTGAGTAGCTGGGATTACAGGCACAGGTTGCCATACCCAGCTAATTTTTGTATTTAGTAGAGGTAGGGTTTCACCAGGTTGGTCAGGCTGGTCTCAAACTCCTGAACTCAGGTAATCCACAACATTTATTGACTTGTGTATGTTAAACCATCCCTGTATCCCTGGTATGAAACCCACTTGATCATGGTAGATTATCTTTTTGATATACTGTTGGATTCAGTCAGCTAGTATTTTGTTAAGAATTTTAGCATCTATATCTGTAGGGGTATCAGTCTGTAGTGTTCTTTTTTGGTTATGTCTTTTCCTGGTTTTGGTATTAGGATGATTCTGGATTCATAGGATGAATTGGGAAGGGTTCTCTCTTTCTCTATGTTGTAGAATAGTGACAAAAGAATTGGTACCAAGTCTTCCTTGAATGTATGGTAGAATTCTGCTTGGTCTGAATCATCTGGTCTTGGACTTTTTTTGTTGGTAATTTTTAAATTACCATTTCAATCTTGCTGCTTGTTATTGGTCTATTCAGGATATCTAATTCCCGATTTAAGCTAGGAGGGTTGTATTTTTCCAGGAATTTATCTATCTCTTCTAGGTTTTCTAGTTTATGTGCATAAAGGTGTTCATAGTAGCCTTGAATTATCTTTTTGCGTTTTAGTGGTGTCAGTTCTAACATCTCCTGTTCATTTCTTAATGAGGTTATTTGGATTTTCTCTTTTTCTTTTCTTGGTTAATATTACTAATGGTCTATCAGTTTTATTAATCTTTCAAGAACCAGCTATTTGTTTCATTTTATCTTTTTGTATTTTTTTGTTTCAATTTCATTTAGTTCTGCTCTGCTCTTGGTTATTTCCTTTCTTCTGCTGAGTTTGGGTTTGGTTTGTTCTTATTTCTCTAGTTTCTTAAGGTGCAACCCTAGAGTGTCAGTTTGTGCTCTTTCAGTCTTTTTGATGTAGGTGTTTAGGGCTATAAACTTTTCCTCTTAGCATAACCTTTGCTGTGCCCGGAGGTTTTGATAGGTTGTGTCATTATTGTCATTCAGTTGGAATAACTTTTTAATTTCTATCTTGATTTTGTTTTGACCTAATGCTCAATTCAGAAACAGGTTATTTAATTTCCATGTATTTGCATGGTTTTGAAGATTCTTTTTGGAGTTGATTTCCTGTTTATTCCACTGTGGTCTGAGAGAGTACCTGATATAATTTCAATTTTCTTAAATTTATTGAGGCTCATTTTATGGCCTATCATATGGTCTGTCTTGGAAAAAGTTCCATGCACTGTTGAATAGAATGTGTATTCTGCAGTTGTTGGATGAAATGTTCTGTTTATATCTGTTAAGTTCATTTGTTCCAAGGTATAGTTTAAATCCATTGTTTCTTTGTTGACTTTCTGTCTCGATGACCTGTCTAGTGCTGTAAGTGGAGTATTGAAGTCCCACACTATTATTGTGTTGCTGTCTATCTCATTTCTTAGATCTACTAGTAATTGTTTTATAAATTTGGGAGCGCCACTGTTAGGTGCACATACGTTTAGCACTGTGATATTTTCCTGTTAGACAAGGCCATTTGCCATTATATAATGTCCCTCTTTGTCTCTTTTTTTCTTTTCTATTTTTTTTGAGACAGAGTCTCACTCTGTCACCCAGGCTCGAGTGCAATGGCACATTCTCAGCTCACTGCAACCTCTGCCTCCCAGGTTCAAGTGATTCTCCTGCCTCAGCTTCCCAAGTAGCTGGGACTATAAGCACATGCCACCATGCCCCGGCTAATTTTTGTATTTTTAGTAGAGTCAGGGTTTCACCATATTGGCCAGGCTGGTCTTGAATTCTTGATCTGGTGATCTGCCTGCCTTGGACTCCCCAAAGTGCTGGGATTACAGGCATGAGCCACCGTGCCCCGGCCTCTTTGTCTCTTTAACTGCTGTTGCTTTAGGGTTTGTTTTGTCTAATACAAGAATAGCTGCCCCTGCTCACTTTTGGTGTCCATTTGCATAAATCTATAGCTTTCTGCCCCTTACTTTAATTTTATGTGAGTTTGCATGTGTTAGATGAGGCTCCTGTAGGCAGCAGATAGTTGGTTGGTAAGTTATTATACATTCTGCAGTTCTGTATCCTAAGTGGAGCATTTAGGCCATTTACAGTCAATGTTAGTGTTGAGATGTGAGGTACCGTTGCATTCATTGTGCTATTGTTGTTTGTGTACCTTGGTGTTTTGTTTTTGTTTTTGCTTTTGACTTGTATTTTTGTTTATAGGGTCCTATGTGGTTTATGCTTCAAAGAGTTTCTGCTTTGATGTGTTTCCAGGATTTGTTTGAAGATTTGAACTCCTTTTAGCAGTTTATGGTGGTAGCTTAGTGGTGGCAAGTTCTCAGCATTTGTTTGTGTTGAAAGAGACTCTATCTTCCTTAATATATGATGCTTAGTTTTACTGGATACAAAATTCTTGGCTAATAATTGTTTGAGGAGGCTGAAGATGGGGCCCAATCCCTTCTACCTTTGTAGGGTTTCTACTGAGAAGTGCTCCTGTTAATCTGATAGATTTTCCTTTACAAGTTACCTGGTGCTTTTGTCTACAGCTCTTAAAATTATTTCATTTGTCTTAACTTTAGATAACCTGATGACAATGTGCCTAGGCAATAATCTTTTTGCAATACATTTCCCAGGTGTTCTTTGTGCTCTTGTATTTGCATGTCTAGGTCTCTAGCAAGCCCAGAGAAGTTTTCCTAGATTATTCCTCCAAACATGTTTTCAAGACTTTAGATTTCTCTTTCTTCCTCAAGAGCACCAATTATTCTTAGGTTTAGTCCCTTAACATAATCCCAGACTTCTTGGAGGCTTTGTTCATATTTTCTTATTCTTTTTCTTTGTCTTTGTTGGATTGGGTTAATTCAAAGGCCTTGTCTTGGAGCTCTGAATTTCTTCTACTTGTTGAATTCTATTGCTGAGACTTGCAGAGCATTTGCATTTCTATAGGTGTGTCCAATGTTTCCTGAAGTTTTGATTATTTTTCTTTATGCTATCTATTTCCTGAAATATTCAGCCCTTCACTTCTTGTATCTCTTTTGGATTTCCTTGCATTGGGCTTTGCTTTTTTCTGGTGCCTCCCTGATTAGCTTCATAACTAACCTCCTAAATTTTTTTTAGGTAAATAGGGATTTCTTCTTAGATTAGGATCTACTGCTGGTGAGCGAGTGTGATTTTGGGGGGTGGTAAAGAGCCTTGTTTTGTCAGTATTGCCAGAGTTGGTTTTGTAGTTCCTTCTCATTTGGGTAGGCTCTGTGAGAGGGAAGGTTTAGGGCTGAGGGCTGTTGTTAGATTCTTTTGTCCATGGGGTGTTCCCTTGATGTAGTACTCTCCCCCTTTCCCTATGGTTGTGGCTTCCTGTGAGCCAGGCTGCAGTGATTGTTATCTCCCTTCTGGGTCTGGCCACCTGGCAAGTCTACCCAGCTCCAAGCTGGTACTGGGGATGTGTCTCATGGTCCATGATGTGACCCATCTATGGATCTCTCAACGTGGATACTAGGTAGCTGTTCCCGTGTAGGTGGCAGGGGGGGTGAAATGGACTCTGTGAGGGTTGTTAGCTTTGGTGGTTTAATGTTCTATTTTTGTGCTGGTTGGCCTCCTGCTAGGAGGTGGTACTTCCAGAAAGCATAGCTGTGGTATGTTGAGGGGAGATGGCAGTGGGCAGAACCCTAGAACTCCTAAGAGTATATGCCTTTTGTCTTCAGCTACAGGGTGGATAGGGGAAGGCCCATAGGTGGAGGCAGGGCTAAGCATATCTAGAGCTAGACTCTCCTTGGGCAGGTCTTGCTTCGGCTGTGGGGGATGAGGGTGATGTCCAAGGTCAACGGAGCTGTGTACCTAGCAGGATTATGGCTGCCTCTGCTGAGTCATGGGAGTTGTCAAGGAAATGGGGGAAAGCCAGAAGTCACAAGCCCTCACCCATGCAATGTGACGCTACCATGCAATCTGAAGGGCTAATCTAACTCCCACCATGCCCCTCTAACAGCCCCAAGTCTGTTTCCAGGCAGTGGACTAGCAGGGGTTGAGAACTTACCAGGCTACCTGCCTTCCAGCTGCAAAAGAAAAGGGCTTGGTTCTTTCCCACCTGTGAGAGTCTGCACACAGATTGACATTCCTCCCAAGTTCTGGCTAGGAGGCTTCTTGCCCAGTTCAAATTGTTGCAATGGTCAGCTGGAGATCCTTCTTCCTGTGGTGTTCCCTCCCACACCTCTGGCTGCCCTCCCAATGGATCCCTATGGTACCAGGAAGGAATGGCCTGCTTGGAGGCCCGGTAAATTCCCAGAGCCTTCCCGCTGCTTCCTCTATCCCTGTATTTCACTAAGCTCTCTAAATTGACTCAGCTCCAGGTAAGGTCGGAAACTTCTCCCATAAACAGACCTTTCTGTTTCCCCACTGGGGCTGTGTGTTCAGAGGAGGAGGATCTCCCTTTCCTACTTCAACAATTGGGGCACTCACAGTACTTGGGATGTCTTCTGGGTCCTACAGGAGCAGTCTGTTTCTCCAGAGGGTCTGTGGGTCTTCTCGGGATTCCTGGTTTGTCCTTGCTGTCATTCTGGAGCTAAAATTCACAATGCGAGCCTCCACATGCTGCTCTGTCCATGCGAGTCAGAGCTGCAATCTCGTCCTGCCTCCTGTCTGCCATGATCATTCCATCTAAGTCCCCTGGTAAGGAAATTTTAGCAGAGGCTGTATTGTTCTTCACAGCTTGTTCAACCAGGTAATCTCCCTGAAAGACAAATATTCCTCTGAGCTATTGAACACTGACTTTCTGACCATGTTTCCTAATGATATCAAATTAATTATCTCTCCCATGGAAAGACCTATTGCCACACTGGAGCAGAGACCACTAGTTAAATCCCCAGCACCCATTTTCCCTCCTTTCTTTGTAGCAAAACGCTGATTTTATATGAGCTGCAATCAGCCCAGTTAAAACACATTTCTCAACCTCCTTTGCAGATTGGTCTGCGCCATGACTAAGATTTGGCCAATGGGAGAGAGTGAGTATATATGGAATTCCTAAGACAGCTCCTTAAAATAAATGGACTCAGCTGGAAGCTGCACCCTTTTGCAAGTCCTTCCCTTCATCTTCCTTGTTACCGGGGGAAGATGAACATATTATATTGGCGTTCCATCAGCAATTGACTATGAGGTAACCTTGAGGGTTTAGGCTATATGCCAAGGGTAGAGGAGCAGAAAAATAGAAGACTGAGTCTCTGTTGTGTTTTGACCGGTTAAAGAATAGTTTCTGATTAAAATGCAAATGTGTCCTAATAAGGTTAAGAATACCTCTGTACTCCTTTCACTTGCGTCTTCTTGCCTCACACATTAAAGATAATGACTGTCTCAAAGATAAATAAAACACTCACTTCTTTCTTTTCTACTGTCCTATGATCCTTCTAGTATTTGAGACTTTTTGCACAAAAATTACAGTATTTTAAGCAATAAATTAAATTCAGATGACTCTCTCAGTGTTGAAACTTTCAATTCACGAACATGGTATGTATGTCTCGGCAAATCTTTTTAAGGTTTTTATTGATTTCCTTTTTTGAGCTTTGAAGTTTTTCAGCATACAGAACCTATACATGTTTTGTTAGATTTATATCTCGGCATTTTTTTCCTTCTTTGTAAATTGTATTTTAACAGTTGTATGAAAATCTATTGTAAATTGTATAAAAATTTTAGTTTCCAATTGTGCATTGCTACTGTATAAAAATATGACCGATACTGTGAATTGACTTTGCATACTCTTGGATGGCTTAGTGCCCTTGTTAATTCTAGGAAGGTTTTTTTCGGTTTGTTTCTGTAGATTCTTCGGGATTCTCTTAATCCTGTCATGTGAAAGAGGGATAATTTTATGTCTTCTTTTCCCATATGTATGCATTTTTGTTTTCCCTGCCTTACTGCGCCAGCTAGAACCTTCAGCATGGTGTTGGATAGGAGTGAGGAGAGTGAACATTCCAGTCTCGTCTCAGAAAAACATTTGTTCTTTCATCATTATGTTGTTTGCTGTACATTTTTTGTAGGTGCTTTTTGTCCAGTTGAGAATATTACCCTCTATTCTTAGTTCATAAGAGCTTTTATTGTGATGGAATGCTGGATATTGTCAAAAGCTTTTTCTGTACCAATTGATATAATTAGGTTTTTTCTTTAGACTGTTAATATGGTAGATTATATTAAAATCTACCTAAATCATGAAACTAAAAATTTCACTCTCATGTCCATTTTATCTAAGTTGTTATTTGTAAACTGAACCAGGCTTCTTATATTTCCAGGATAAAATTTGCTTTGCCTTGGTGCTTTATCTATGTGAGTGTATATGTGTGTATGTGTGTATTATATGTACAAGCATACACACATATGAATATATGTACATATATATAGAGAGAAATAGTACTGTATTCAATTTGTTAATACCTTGTTGAAAATATTTGCACCTATGTTCATAAGGGATATTGATCTGTAGTTTTCTTTTTTTGTAATATCTTTTCTAGTTTTGGTATCAGAGTAATTCACTAATCATACAGTGAGTTGCAAAGTGTTCCTATGCTATTTTTTAGAAGAGCTTGTATAGGATTGGTGCTATTTCTTCTTAAAATGATTAATAGGATTTGCCAGTGAAAGCATCTGGGCCTAGAGATTTCTTTTTCAGAAGGTTGTAATCTGTGATTTCATGTTCTTTAGTATGTGTAGGACTATTCATGTTATCAATGTCATCATGAGTGAGTTTTAGTAATTTGTGGTTTTTGAGGAACTGGTCAATTTTGTCTAAGTTGTTGAATTTATTTATATATATATATATATATATATATAATTTATATTTGTGTATATATATATAATTTATATTTATATATATATAAATAAATATATATAATTTATATTTTTGTGTATATATATATATATAATTTATATATATATATATATATATATAATTAATTTTCTTATTCCTGGTTTAGTGTCTGATATAAGTTGTTGAATATATGTATGCAGAATTATTTACAGTATTTTCTTCTTATTCTTTTAATATCTACAGTGTCTGGATTGAAATCACCTTCTTTATACCTGGGTTATTTGCTGTAGGATGACCAACTGCCCTAGTTCGGTTAGGACTGGGAGATTTGCTGGGCTGTTGGACTCTCAGTGCTAAAACTAAAAAGTTCCAGGCAAACCAGGACAAGTGGTTATTCTTTTTTTCTTTTCTTCCCTTTAGCAGTCTTGTTACAAGTTTATCAATATTATTGATCTTTTCCAAGAACTAGCTTTTACTCTTATTGATTTTTTTCTGTTTTCAATTTCATTTATTTCTGCTGTTATCTCTATTCCCTTCCTTATGATTGCTTTGGGTTTATTTTGCTTTTCTTTTCTAGTTGCTTTAAAGTGGAAGTTAATATTATTAATTTGAAATATTTCTTTTTTCTAATATATGTACTTGATGCTACAAATTTCCCTCTAAGCACTACTTTAGTAGCATTCCAGAAATCTTAATATGCTCTATTTTCATTTTTGTTCAGTTCAGTCTAATTTTTGTGGACTTAACCCTTTCTCACATGGATTATTTAGAAGCATGTCTTTAAATTTTTCAAGTGTTTGAGGACTTTTATCTTTCTGTTATTGATTTCTAGTTTAATTCCATTATTATTAGAGAGTATACCCATATGATATCAATTCTTTTAAATTTGCTGCTTTTTTTCAATAATCCAGGAGATAGGCTATCTTGATGAATGTTCCAAGTGCACTTGAAAAGATATCTGAGCTCCAGTGCCTGCCCTACCACTGACTTAGCAATGGGACATTTGGGAAACCACCCTATCTCACCTGGTCTTCCATTTCCACATCTGTAAAATGGGGAGAGTGAATCAGATACTCTCTTCAAGTACCCTTCCATCTTTAATACCACCTCCCCTTCTAAGAGTAAACAAAATGAGATCGCTTCCTGCCTGTCAACCTGCCACTAATCACAAAATAATCTTATCGGCTCCTGAATAAATAGACATAGAAAATACAAATAACCTATTTTCAAAGCCCTGTCTTTACTTACCCAGATGCCATGGGGAATTTGGGAAATAGCCTACAAAAAAGGTTTCCTCCTATAAGCAGTCCTCATATAAACTAATATTAAGAAAGGAGGATGCGAATCTGTTTATGTTTTCTGAACTTGAAAAGATATTGCAACTTCTTTAGTGTCTTGCTAACCAGTCTTAATGTTACAATTCCTGTTGTGATCTGGGATTACAGAAGTCATTCCATAATCTCCTTGGCAAAGTACCAACACACTAGGATTCTGCTGGATGAAAAAGAGCATTGTTTCTCTGCTCAGTTAGACTACTATTAGCTGTTCCAGAAATCACCAAACCAGCCAAATATGTTGTGTTCAATAGTTCCCTGGGGTTAGAAGACTTGGGTATACCTTAAAAACACAGTCAAGCGGGTGCAGTGGCTCACGTCTGTAATCCTAGCACTTTGGGAGGCCGAGAAGGGGCAGATCATGAGATCAGGAGTTAGAGATGAGCCTCATCAATATGGTGAAACCTTGTCTCTATTAAAAAATAGAAAAATTAGCCAGGCATGGTGGTGCACGCCTGTGGTCTCAGTTACTCGGGAAGCTGAGGCAGGAGAATCGCTGGAACCCAGGAGGTGGAGGCTACAGTGAGCCAAGATTGGGACACTGCATTTCAGCCTGGGCGACAGAGCGATACGCCATCTCAAAAAAAAAAATTAGCTACTTGTTTGGCCAGCCACAGTGGCTCACACCAGTAATCCCAGCACTTTGGGAGGCTGAGGCGGACAGATCACCTGAGGTCGGGAGTTTAAGACCAGCCTGGCCAACATGGGAGAAACCCCTCTACTAAAAACACAACATTAGCCGGGTATGGTGGTGCATGCCTGTAATCCTAGCTACTCTGGAGGTTGAGGCAGAAGAATTGCTTGAACCTGGGAGGTGGAGGTTGCGATGAGCTGAGATCACGCCATTGCACTCCAGCCTGGGCAACAAGAGCAAAACTCTGTCTAAAAAATAATAATAAACACAGTCAAGGTTGTCTTCAGCAACCTACATCCAGTCCTTTCTCCCTTCTGGTCCATCTGAAGTAGCTATTTTGTTTACAAACATTTCACCAGCATCACACTCAAGAAATCTAAGATTAAATAAAAACAAAAAGGATGGTATTTCTGAAATATATTTCCCATAACATGTCCATAAACGAAGAATGCAGAAATCAGAAGGATGAAAGTGGAAGAAGGGCTGGGCATCAGCTGAGGCAGAATAGGGGAGTGGGACATTTTATAAATCCTCATCCCTGCAAAAGAAACCACAAAGAAGGGGCTTCTGTGTCTCTCATCTCCCCACATGCCCATCATGCTTTTTTAAAAGCAGGCATTAAGAATTTGGGAATAGAAGGAACATTCATTTATTAAACATCATCTAAAATGAAGAGTCTGTCTTTAAAAACCTTCTTCAGTGGAGGGAGCTCACAGCCCTCTGACACGGTGGGAAGCTTATCCTCAGGCACACAAAATGGCAGGGGCCAGTAGGGGGCAGCAGCACAGCAGGAATATTATTTATTTATTTATTTATTTATTTATTTATTTTATTTTATTGCACTTTAGGTTCTGGGGTACATGTGAAGAATATGCAGGATTATGGCATGGGTACATACATGGCAATGTGGTTTGCTGCTTCCATCCCATCACCTATGTCTGGCATTTCTCCCTATGTTATCCCCTCCCCAACTCCCTACCCCCCTGCTGTCCCCTCCCCAGTGCCCCCCCCCAACAGACCCCAGTGTGTGATGCTCCCCTCCCTGTGTCCATGTGTTCGCATTGTTCAACATCTGCCTATGAGTGAGAATATGTAGTGTTTGATCTTCTGTTCTTGTGTCAGTCTGCTGAGAATGATGGTTTCCAGATTCATCCATGTCCCTACAAAGGTCACCGATCTATCGTTTTTTATAGCTGCATAGTATTCCATGGTGTATATGTGCCACATTTTCCTGCCCAGTCTATCATCGAAGGGCATTTGGGTTGGTTCCAGGTCTTTGTTATTGTAAACAGTGCCGAAATAAACATACGTGTGCATGTGTCTTTGTAATAGAACGATTTATAATCCTTTGGCTATATACCCAGCAATGGGATTGCTGGGTCAAATGGAATTTCTGTTTCTAGGTCCTTGAGGAATCGTCACACTGTCTTCCACAATGGTTGAACTAATTTACACTCCCACCAACAGTGTAAAAGTGTTCCTATTTCTGCACATCCTCTCCAGCATCTGTTGTCTCCAGATTTTTTAATGATCACCATTCTAACTGGTGTGAGATGGTATTTCAATGTAGTTTTGATTTACATTTCTCTAATGACCAATGATGAGCATTTTTTCATATGTTTGTTGGCCTCATATATGTCTTCTTTTGAAAAGTATCTGTTCATATCCTTCGCCCAATTTTGAATGTATTTGTTTTGTTTTTTTTTTTGTAAATCTGTTTTAGTTTTTTGTAGATTCTGGATATTAGACCTTTGTCAGATGGGTAGATTGCAAAAATTTTTTCCCATTCTGTTGGTTGCCAGTTCACTCTAATGATTATTTCTTTTGCTGTGCAGAAGCTTGGGAGTTCAATTAGATTGGATTTGTCTATTTTGGCTTTTGTTGCCATTGCTTTTGGTGTTTTAGTCATGAAGTCCTTAACTATGCCTATGTCCTAAATGGTTGTGCCCAGGTTTTCTTCTAGGGTTTTTATGGTGTTAGGTCTTATGTTTAAGTCTTTAATCCATCTGGAGTTAATTTTAGTGTAAGGTGTCAGGAAGGCGTCCAGTTTCTGCTTTCCACACATGGCTAGCCAGTTTTCCCAACACCATTTATTAAACAGGGGAATCCTTCCCCCATTGCTTCTTTTTGTCAGGTTTGTCAAAGATCAGATGGTTGTAGATGTGTGGCATTGCCTCTGAGGTCTCTGTTCTGTTCCATTGGTCTATATCTCTGTTTTGGTACCAGTACCATGCTGTTTTGATTACCGTAGCCTTGTAGTATAGTTTGAAGTCAAGTAGCATGATGCCTCCAGCTTTCTTGTTTTTGCTTGACTTGGCTATGCAGGCTCTCTTTTGTTTCCATATGAAGTTTAAGGTGGATTTTTCCAGTTCTTTGAAGAAGGTCATTGGTAGCTTGATGGGGATAGTGTTGAATCTGTAAAATAATTTGGGCAGTATGGCCATTTTCATGATATTGATTCTTCCTAACCATGAGCATGGAATGTTTCTCCATCTGTTTGTGTCCTCTCTTATTTCGTTGAGCAGTGGTTTGTAGTTCTCCTTGAAGAGGTCTTTTACATCCTTTGTTAGTTGTATTTCTAGGTATTTTATTCTCTCTGTAGCAATTGTGAATGGTAGTTTGTTCTTGATTTGGCTCTCTTTAAGTCTGTTACTGGTGTATAGGAATGCTTGTGATTCTTGCACATTAATTTTGTATCCTGAGACTTTGCTGAAGTTGCTTATCAGTTTCAGGAGATTTGGGGCTGAGACCATAGGGTCTTCCAAATATACAATCACGTCGTCTGCAAATAGAGACAATTTGACTTCCTCCTTTCCTAATTGAATATCCTTTATTTCTTTTTCTTGCCTGATTGCTCTGGCTAGAGCTTCCAATACTATATTGAATAGGAGTGGTGAGAGAAGGCATCCTTGTCTAGTGCCAGATTTCAAAGGGAATGCTTCCAGTTTTGCCCATTCAGTATGATATTGGCTGTGGGTTTGTCATAAATAGCTTTTATTATTTTGAGATACATTCCATCGATACCTAATTTATTGAGAGTTTTTAGCATAAAGGGCTGTTGAATTTTATCGAAGGCCTTCTCTGCATCTATTGAGATCATCATGAGGTTTTTGTCTTTGGTTCTGTTTATGTGGTGAATTATGTTTATAGACTTGTGTATGTTGAACCAGCCTTGCATCCCCGGGATGAAGCCTACTTGATCATGGTGGATAAGCTTTTTGATGTGCTGTTGCAATCCATTTGCCAATATTTTATTGAAGATTTTTGCATCTATGTTCATCATGGATATTGGCCTGAAGTTTTCTTTTCTTGTTGAATCTCTGCTGGGTTTTGATATCAGGATGATGCTGGTCTCATAAAATGATTTGGGAAGGATTCCCTCTTTTTGGATTGTTTGGAATGGTTTCAGAAGGAATGGAACCAGCTCCTCTTTGTATGTCTGGTAGAATTTGGCTGTGAACCCATTTGGACCTGGGCTTTTTTTGGTTGGTAAGCTATTAATTGCTGCCTCAACTTCAGACCTTGCTACTGGTCTATTCAGGGTTTTGACTTCTTCCTGGTTAAGGCTTGGGAGGGTGCAAGTGTCCAGGAATTTATCCATTTCTTCCAGGTTTACCGGTTTATGTGCATAGAGTTGTTTGTAGTCATCTCTGATGGTGGTTTGTATTTCTGTGGAATCTGTGGTGATATCCCCTTTATCGTTTTTTATTGCATCTATTTGATTCTTCTCCCTTTTCTTTTTCATTAATCTGGCTAGTGGTCTGTCTATTTTTTTTGATCTTTTCAAAAAATCAGCTCCTGGATTTATTGATTTTTTGAAGGTTTTTTTGTGTCTCTATCTCCTTCAGTTCTGCTCTGATCTTAGTTGTTTCTTGTCTTCTGCTAGGTTTTGAGTGTTTTTGATCTTGCTCCTCTAGCTCTTTCAATTTTGACGATAGGGTGTCAATTTTCGATCTCTCCTTGCTTCTCATGTGGGCATTTATTGCTATATATTTTCCTCTAGAGACTGCTTTAAATGTGTCCCAGAGATTCTGGTACGTTGTGTCTTTGTTCTCATTGGTTTAGAATAATATCTTTATTTCTGTCTTCATTTCATTGTTTATCCAGTCAACATTCAGCACTTTGGGAGACCAATGTGAGTAGATCACTTGAGATTAGGAATTCAAGATCAGCCTGGTCAACATGGTCAAATCCTGACTCTACTAAAAATACAAAAATTAGCTGAGCATGGTGGTAGGCACCTGTAATCCTAGCTACTTGAGAGTCTAAGGAGGAAAAAATCACGTGAACCCAGGAGGCAGACGTTGCAGTGGGACTCTGTCTCAACAAACAAAGAAAAAAAATCCAACCATTCCAGGCAAAAAGAAGGAAGACCCAGGTTAAAAGGCAAATGTTAAAAGGCCACATTCAGCATGAGAGACAAAGAAAGACATGGTGCTGGGGGAGCAGTACAATTCAGGGGCCACCACATGGAAATCCTAATTCAGCACCAAACATACGTGAAACTCAGAGGGAAAGATAAGCTTAATAAGCCACCTATGAAACAGGAAAGAATACCAGGGAAGTCCAACTCAGGAAAAATGCAACTGACATTTATGTATCACTTTTTATAGCTTGCAATGAGATAAAGACTATACATGTTATCTCATTAAATCCTCACAGCAACCCAATCGAGTAGGTTAAATAATTTTACAGATGATGAAATGAGACCTCAAGAGACCTCATAACTTTCTCAAGGCTACAGAGCTAGTAAATAGTGCGTCCGAAATGGTCTGCTCTTCATTGTCCTAATTTTCTTATTACTGATTCTTTCAGAGATACAGTATGTGTTCCTCATGAAAAGAAATCTCACCATCAAAGGCCACTACTGCATCTACTTGATTCCAACCCAGGAGCACCAAGGTGCACAGTCTTCCTGTGTCCCTTGCCGTACACTGTTCAGCAAGCTGCAGACCTAGCTGCGCCTTTGCCATGGGCGGTGGGGGAGGGAGGCTGGGTGAGGGTCTCAGCTGGGGGATGAGAGGCCCCTCATCCCCCAGCTCAGACACATGCTTTAAGAAATGGAATAAAACCTCCATGAAGCCATTGCTTTTCTGCTTTTTCAATAAAAGGACATGCATGTAGATCCACTGGGCTCAGAGTGACCGCCTGTCAAGGACTTCTAAATTGTCTTCAAAGATGGAAAATATTGCTCTGTGCACAACTATTGGGATGGTTCTATCATGAGCTGAATTTCACATAAAAACAGAGATAAGAGATTTGATGCAGTCCAAAATTCTTCTTTAACTTATGAAAGTTTTCAAAAGTATACAAGAGAAAGAGAATAATATAATGAACTCAATACACCTATCCTCGGATTCAACAATTATTCACTTTTTGCTCCAGTTGCTTCATGTCTTCCTTTTTGTCAGCCTTATTTTTTTGTGGATATTTCTTCAAGCAAGTCCCTGTCGTCAGGCCATTTCACCTCAAAGTCTTTCCATATATCTCTCCAGTAAACTTTTTATGTATAAACACAAAACCTTTATCACATTCAACGGTATTTACACTCACACTATATTCAAATTTTCAGCCAGGCATGGTGGCTAATGCCTGTAATCCCAGCACTTTGGGAGGCCGAGGCGAGTGGATCACCTGAGGTCAGGAGTTGAAGATCAGCCTGGTCAACATGGTGAAATCCTGTCTCTACTAAAAATACAAAAATTAGCTGGGCATGGTGGTGGGTGACTGTTATCCCAGCTACTTGGAAGTCTGAGGAGGGAAAATCACTTGAACCCAGGAGGCAGAGGTTGCAGTGGAACTCTGCAGAGGTTGAGATCAGGAGTTGACCTGAAGTGACCCAGACCAGTCTGGCCAACGTGGTGAAACTCCATCTCTACCAAAAATACAAAAATTAGCTGGGCGTGGTGGCAGAGCTAGTAATCTCATCTACTACGGAGGATGAGGCAAGAAAATCACTTGAATCCAAGAGCCAGAAGTTGCAGTGAGCCAAGATGGTGCCATTGCACTCCAGCCTGGATGACAGAGCAAGACTGTCTAAATAAAAAAAAAATTTTTTTAATTGTTTCAAAACTGTCTTTTTATAATTGGTTTCTTCAAAACAGGATCTAAACAAATCAGGTCACTGCATTTGACTGTTATGTTGCTTAAATTTCTTCTAACCTAGAATAGCGTTACCATCTTACTGCCAGCGAGGTTCCCCAATTTCTTGAGTTCTTCAACTGTGTTCTTTCTCACCTCTACACCTCTGTACTTGCTGTATTTTCTGCCTAAAAGACATCCCCTGGCCCATATATTACCCCCAAATCTTCTGCTTGTCCTTCAGCTTTCAAATGGGATAGTCTTCCTTTATAACGTAGCCCTCTATCAGAGCTTCTTTGTTAAACCCTTTGACTGTGATCCTAGTTTGCATATTGATTACTAAATTTGTCAAGAGTCTTTGCATCAAATGGAAAATGGCTACCAATGGGACTGGGCAAAAACTTCAGAGTCTGTTAAATGAGGCTGTGATTCCACAGTTCTGGGATGAGGTGTGAGGATCTGCATTCCTGACAGGCTCTCTGGTGATGGCAGTGCAGCTGGTCTAAAGACTGCATATTGAGTGACAGGCTAGATCGTTCCCCACCTCCTCTACCGTGACACTTACCACACTGTATTGTAATGGTTTCTTTGAATATCTGTCTTCCCTCTAGAACAGGGGTTTGTAAGCTATTGGAACAAAGCCATACCCATTTGTTAATGTCTTGGATGTGACTGCTTTTGAGCTATACCATCAGAGTTGAGCAGTTGCAAGAGAGACCATATGGCCCACAGAGTCTGAAATATTTACCATCTGGCTCTTAATGGGAAAAGTTTGCCAACCCTTCCTTTAGACTATAGTGCAGGGAGATAGTTTTTTTCATTAGAGTATCTCAGACCCAAGAACCAGACTCTGCCCATAGTAGGGACTGAATAAGCAAGTTACTGAATGATGAATAATGAGAGTAGCTGACAATAAGTGAGCGCTTACTACATGCCAGGAAATTATACAAATGCTTTATATGCAGCATCTCATTTAATTTCCATGCTAACTCCGGAAGGGGAAAGGCTATTCTCCTATTTCAGATGAAGAAACACAGGCTTAGCGGTTCCTTTCCTACTCATGTTGAAAGGACTCACAAGCTCATGTAATCTGACTAACACACTTCAACGATTGAAAAGTTGCCTGTGGAAAGGTAGGCATAACCTGTTTATCCTGGGCCCATCTGAGGCAGACTGAGTTGCTATCTCTGTGAAAATGACTACCAATGGGACTGGGCAAAAAAATTAAAACCTCCTTATAGTTTCAATCAAAAGATGCCAGGTTAATTGAACATACACACACATAAAAGCACCTTCTTTATAGTAAATACTATCCAATTATAGTGGACCCAGCCATACTTTGAAGAGTCCAAAGCATGATCTGTACTTAAGAGAATAGCATTATAAGATTATAAACTACCTAGGGGCTTCTTTTCCTTGGAAGCTCTTTCTTCACCAAAACTCTCTCCTAGTATAGCACCTTACTCAGTCTTAAGCCACTGTAGGCACTGGATAAGAAAAGAGCTACATGGAAGAACGAAGCAGATGAAATCTATTAACCTTGAGAAAACTTCTCACATATACTACTTCATTTTCTAATGCCAGAATTCCTGGAAGATAGGGAGAAGGGTGACATAGTTTAACCCTTTATTATTATTACTATTATTATTATTCTCATTCTGTTGAGCAATGGTGTGATCTCAGCTCACTGCAGCCTCAACCTCCTGGGCTCAATCAATCCTCTAGCATCAGGCTGCCAAGTAGCTGGGACTACAGGTGCGCACCACCACATCCAGGTAATTTTTTAAATTTTTTATAGAGATAGGGTTTAGCCATGTTACCCAGGCTGGTCTTGAATTCCCGGGCATAACCAATCCTCCTGCTTCAGCCTCCCAAAGTGCTGGGATTACAGGTATGAGCCACTGTGCCCAGCCTTATTATTATTTTAGTAGAAGTCAAAGGCTAAAGTGACTTAGCCAATGTTTCATGCAATAGTAATAATTCTAGGAGTGAAGCGCATGTGTCTTATGTTCCAATATAACGAGAAAGAGAAGTTGAAAGAGAGATAGAAATAATGAGGGAGAAAGAGAAACACAGAGAATGGTAAAAGAGAAAACCACATACAAGGCAGATACTAGCCTGCCAGAGCAACTGAGCAAGCCCAGAAGCGGTGGTGAGAAATTAGTCTAGAAAAGAAAACTCTTTGATTATGATCCTAGTTTGCATATTGATTACTATATTTGTTGAGCGCTTTTGGATCTTATGGAAAGAAGAAACTGGGATATATATTTCAGAAAATATCATAGTGATTATTATCACTGAAGGAATTTCCAAGTGAAAAAGAGTCACTCCTCTTCTTAATCTGGAGAATAACACTAACATCTAGTCTCAACAATCCCCTTTGAACAGACCATTTCCCTGCCCTTGTGGAGAATTCTGTTTTGTGGCTCTAAATGTTCATCTCATTCAGAAATTCGAGGTTTGATAATGAAGGAGCTGAGTTCTTGAGGAGCCTCCTTATGATCAAATTTGACCACAATCAGTCTGTTCTCTATGAATTCAGATAGAATGGAAGCACGATTATCTAACTTTACAGTTTAAAAAAGAATTCCTTCGACTCCGCTTTCAGATGAGATAGAGGAACAGGGTTACCTCTCCAGCCTAAATCAATAAAAAATGTAGACAATATATGAAATAATTATATTCAAGGCACTGTACATCATAAAATGAAGCATAGTAATCCCAAGGAGACTGTGAGCCCACAGCTGCCCTCAGCTTATTGTTCTGAAAGAACTTCCAAGCCAAGATGCAGGAAAGGGGGGACCTAAGCAGAGCTCAGCAGACTCCTGATTTGAAGAGACTGAGCTGAGAGTCTGGGGGAGACCAAGGCAGTTAAAACTGTTAGGACATAGAAACAGAAAGTAAAAAGCCACACAAGAGAACATGGAGATCAGCAGAGGGTCTGCCTTGAGAATTCAGGAATGTACTTATCACGTTTATGTAAGGAAACTATCCAAGGCCAGGGAAAGAACCAAACTAGAGAATTCAATGGAAAAATGGAAACCTCAGAATTGACAGGGCATTGGATAGATGACTCAGAAGGGTCTTGGGACCTGGTCCTACATAAAGAATCTCAAAAGAGTTTAAAAGGATCAAACTACTTCAAGTCACCTAGTTGTATCCCAAAACTAAGTTCAATAATATTGTTAGGAAGACACAAATGTCCTGTACCTAATGAACAATGTAAAATTCACAATGCTGGCATTCATTCAAAAATTACCAGGAATCCAAAGAAGTAGAAAAATATGACCCATAGGAAAAGAACAATCAATCAAAACCAACCCAGAAAAGATTCATATTATAATTAGCCAACAAGGGCATTAAAAACAGTCATTATAACTATATTTCATATGTTCAAAAGCTTAGGGAGACACACGAAAGACATAAGAATGACCCAAGTTAAACTTGGATACATAAAAACTAGTGTCTGAGGTGAATAAAAATTGGATTGAATTAATGGCAGATTAGCTATTTCAGAAGAAAAGATTAGGGAACTTTAAAGATATATTAGTAGAAAGTACCAAATGAAACAGAAAAAATAATAATAAATTTTAAAAATAAGCTCTGAAACAACTTTAAGCATCCTAATAAACATGTAATTTGGAGTCAAAGGCAGAGATTGTCAGATTAATGAAAAAGTGAGATACGGCAATATGCTACCTACAAGAAACACATATTTGTTTTAAAGACACAAACAGGTTAAAAGAATGGGAAAAGATATATCATGCTATACTAATCAAAAGAAAGCTGGAGGCCAGGTGCTGTGGCTCACGCCTGCAATCCCAGCACTTTGAGAGGCTGAGGCAGATGGATCACCTGAGGTCAGAAGTTCAAGACCAGCCTGGCCAACATGGTAAAACCCCATCTCTACTAGTAATATAAAAATTAGCCGGGTGTGGTGGCACATGCCTCTAATCCCAGCTACTACGGAGGCTAAGACAGGAGAATCACTTGAACCCATAAGGTGGAGGTTTTAGTGAGCTGAGATCATGCCATTGCACACCATTGCACTCCAGCCTGGGCAAGAGAGTGAAACTCCATCTCCAAAAAGAAAGAAAGAAAGAAAGAAAACTGGAGTGACTAGATTAGTATCAATAATATTCAAAGCAAAGTATATCACCAGTGGTAAAGGAGATCATTTCATATGATGAAGAGATCAAGTCATCAAGAGGACATAACAATAATAAACGTTTATGCATCTAATAACAGAGCTTTAAAATACATGAAAGCTGATAGGCTGGGCATAATGGGTTCACAACTGTAATCCCAACACTTTGGGAGGCTGAGGCAGGAAGATCACTTGAGCCCAGGAGTTTGAGGACAGCCTGGGCAACATAGTAAGACACTGTCTCTACAAAAAATAAATCTTTTTTTTTTTTTTTTTTTTTTTTTTGAGACAGAGTCTTACTCTGTCATCTAGGCTGGAGTGTAGTAGCACAATCTCAGCTCACTGCAACCTCTGCTTCCTGGGTTCAAGAGATTCTCCTGCCTCAGCCTCCTGAGTAGCTGGAATTATAGGCGCCCACCATCACACCTGCCTAATTTTTGTATTTTTAGTAGAGACAGGGTTTCACTATGTTGGCTAGGCTGGTCTTGAACTCCTGACCTCAAGTGATCTGCCCACCTCAGCCTCCCAAAATGCTGGGATTACAGGTGTGAGCCACCACACCTGGTGCAAAAAATAAATCTTAAAAAATTATTTTAAAATACTTTAGGTCTGGTGGCACATGCCTGTAATACCAGCTACTTGAGAAGCTGAGGTGAGAGGATAACTTGAACCCAGATGTAGGTGGCAGTGAGCCATGATCGTGTCACTGCACTCCAGCCTAAGCAACAGAATGAGATCTTGTCTCAAAAGAAAAGAGTACTGATAGAACTGCAAGGATAGATAAATCCCTAACTATAGTCAGAGATTTTAATAGCCTCTCTCAGTAACTAACAGAACAAATGAAGATAATCAGTAAAATTAGAAAATACTTGAACACCACAAATAACTACCATGACCTAATAGTTTTTATGACATAATTGACACTCCACTCATCAACAGCAGGATTTACATTTTTTTCAAGTGCATGACAGACTATATTCTAGGCCATAAAAGGACTCAAATCATGTAAAATATATAATCTCTGACTACAGTAGAATTCAATTAGCAAGATCTATGGAAAATTTCTCATTATTTGAAAATTAAGTAACACACTTCTAAATAATCCATGAGTCAGAGAAGAAATCAAATGGAAAATTAGAAAGTATTTTGAACTGAACAAAAATTAAAAGACAACATATCAAAATCTGGGGGATGCTACAGAAGCATTACTTAGGGGGGAAATTTACAGCTTTAAATGCTTAAATTAGAAAATACAAAAGGTGTTATACCAATGACCTCAGTTTTTGCCTTAAGAAGCTAGAAAAGAGGAGCAAATTAACCCAAAATAAATAGAAGAAATAAAGCAAGAATCAGTGAATAGAAAAACAATAAAGAAAATCAGTAAAACTAAAAGCTAGTTTTCTGCAAAGATCAATAAAATCGATAGACAACAGACATCTAGCCAGACTGATCAGGAAAAAAAAAAAAAAAAAGCAAAAGTTGCCAATATCAGGAATGACAGGAGGAGAGATGGAGAAAGATGGCCTAACAGAAGCCTCCAGCAATCATCCCCCAAATAGGAACACCAAATTGAACAACTATCCACACACAAAATGCCTCCATAAGAACCCAAAATCAGGTGAGGGGTCACAGTAGCTGGCTTTAAAATCATATCGAAGAAAGAGGCACTAAAGTAGGCAGGAAGGACAGTCTTGAGTCACCTAGTCCTCCACCCCCCAGCTGATGAGACACCAGCTGGGGAAGCCAAGGGAATGCTCACGCCACTCCTTCCCCCAACCCCAGGCAACTCAGCTCCCAGCCCTGGGAGAAACTGTTCCTTATGCTTGAGGAGACGAGAGGGGGGCATAAAAGGGACTTTGTCTTGCAACTTGGATAACGGCTCAGCCACAGTAGAACAGGGCACCAAGTAGAGCCGTAGGGCCTGCATTTCAGACGTGTCTCCCAGACAACATTTTTAGACATACCCTGGGCCAGAAGACAGCCCACTGCCTTGAAGGAAAGGATCCGGTCCTAGCAGGGTTCATTACCTGCTGACTAAAGAGCCCATGAGCCCTGAATAACCAGCAGTGGTAGCCAGGCAGTACTCACCACCGGTCATGGGTGGCATGCAGAGCCATGCTGACTTCAGGTGTGATGCAGACACTCCTAGCTGCATCCTTCTGCCCGGGGAAAGAGAGGGAAGAATAAAGGGGACTTTGTTCTACAGCTTGGGTACCAGCTCAGCCACAGTGTGGCAGAATACCAGGTAGGCTTCTAGAGTCCCAATTCCAGGTCTTGGCTCCTGGATAGTATTTCTGGACCCACCCTGGGCCACAGGGGGAGCCCACTGCCCTGAAGGAACAGACTCAAGACTAGGCATTCACCACAAACTAACTGAAATGCCCTTGGGCCTTGAGGCTGCCAGGCAGTAGTTACTGCAGGCCTTGGGAGAAACCCAGGGCTATGCTGGCCTTGTGTCTGACCCAGCACAGTCCCCATAGTGGTGACCACAGAGGTGCTTGTGTCAGCCCTCCCCCAGCTCCAGGCAGCTCAGTACAGAGAGAGAGAGGCTCTTTTTGTTTGGAGGAAAGTAAGGGAAGAGAACAAGAGCTTCTGCCTGGCACTCCAGGTAATTCTCCCAGGTCTTACCCAAGGCCATCAAGATAGTACCTCTACAAGTCTTCAAAAGCCACAGCATCACTGGGCTTAGAGTGGCCCCTAATGCAGGTATGGCTGCAGTGACCAAAGACTGAAATCACAACACCCAAGTCTCTTTGAATACCTGGAAAGCCTTCCCAAGAAGGACAAGTATGAATAAGCACATACTGGTAATACTAAAATAAATATCCAACTCTTCAACACCCAGATACCAAAGAACATCCACAAGCATCAAGACCATGCGGTAAAACATGACTTCACCCAGTGAACTAAGTAAGATACAAGTGACCAATCCTGGAGAAACAGAAGTATGTGACCTTTCATACAGAGAATATAAAATAGCTATTTGGAGGAAGCTCAATGAAATTCAAGATAATACAGAGAAGGAATTCAAAATCCTGTCAGACAAATTTAACAAAGATATTGAAATAATTTAAAAGAAGTAAGCAGAAATTCTGGAGCTAAAAAATACAATTGACATACTCAAGAATGCATCACAGTCTTTTAATAGCAGAATTAATCAGAAGAAAGAATTAGTGAACTTGAAGACAGGCTACTCGAAAAGACATAGAGGAGACAAAAGAAAAAAAATAGTAAAAACCAGGATCTAGAAAATAGCCTCAAAAAGAAAAATCTGGCTGGGCATGGTGGCTCATGCCTGTAATCCCAGCACTTTGGGAGTCCAAAGTGGGTGGATCAGTTGAGGTCAGGAGTTCGAGACCAGCCTGGCCAACATGGTGAAACTCTATCTCTATTAAACTATAAAAATTAGCTGGGCATGGTGGCAGGTGCTTGTAATCCCAGCTACTTGGGAGGCTGAGGCAGGAGAATCACTTGAACCAAGGAAGCCGAGGTTGCAGTGAGCTGAGAATGCACCACTGCATTCCAGCTGGGCAACAAGAGTGGGACTCCATCTCAAAAAAAAAAAAAAAAAAAAAAAAACGTTAAATCTAAGAGTTAGAAAGATATAGGAGTAAAAAGTTTATTCAAAGGGATAATAACAGAAGTTCCCAAACCTAGAGAAAAATATCAATATCCAAATATGGGAATGTTATAGACCACCAAGTAGAATTAACCCAAAGAAGACAACCTCAAGGCATTTAATAATCAAACTCCCAAAGGTTAAGGATAAAGAAAGGATCCTAAAAGCAGCAATGGAAAAGAAACAAGAAACATACAATGGAGCTCCAAAATATCTGGCAGCAGAATTTTCAGTGGCATTTTCTCCTTACAGTCCAGGAGAGAGTGGCATGACACACCTAAAGTCATAAAATGACTTGAAGAAAGTCATTTCTGATTGAAACAACTGAAGGGAAAAAAAGATTATTCTAGAAATAGAATATCCAGCGAAAATACCCTTCAGACACAAAGGAGAAATAAAGACTTTCCTAGACAAACAAAAACTGAGTGATTTCATCAGCACCAGACCTGTCTTACAAGAAATGCCAAAGGGAGTTCTTCAGTCTGAAAGAAAAGGATATTAATTAGCAATAAGAATGAGAGTGGCTACTTCCTTATACAATCTATAGATGTTAAACAAATAATAAGGAAATATTGTGAACAACTTTATGACAATAAATATGACAATTTAGATTAAATGGACCAATACCAAATCTCACCTAGGAAGAAGTAGATTAACTGAATATATCAGAGACCTTGACTTTCTAGTTAAAAATCTTCCCACAAAGAAAACTTCAGCCCTAAATAGATTCACTGATGAGTTCTATATTTAAGGAAAAAATAACACCCAATATACGCAAAGTCTTCAGAAAAGTGAAGAAATACGTTTCAACTCATTATATGAGGTCATCATTACCCTGATACTAAAACCAGACATATTATAATAAAAGTTCAGACCAATCTACCTAATGAATATATATGCAAACATGCTAAACAAAATTTTAACAAACTGAATCCAACAATATATGAAAAGTATAATATATCATGACCAAACAGGATTTATCCTAGAAATGAAAGCTTGATTAAACAGTGAAAAATCAACTAATGTAATTCATCCTATTATCAAACATTTTTAAGAGTTTGCTAAAAAGTAAAAACCATGTGATCATTTTAATAGATGCAGAAAATGCACTGACAAAATCCAACATCCATTTCTAATAAAAACCCTCAACAAACTGGGAAAGGAAGGGAACTTTCTCAACTAGATAAAAAGGTCACCTAAAAAAACCTACAGCTTACATCATACTTAATGGTGAAAGACTGAATGTTTTTCCCTAAGATCTGAAATAAGACAAGGATATCTGCTCTCATCACTTCTATTAATTTTGTATTTGAAGGTCTAGTCAGTGCAAAAAGGGAAGAATAAAAAATAAAAGACATCCAGATTGGAAAGAAATAAACTTGCCTTTATTTATAAACAACACTTGGTATGATTGCCAATGCAGACAATCTACTGGAATCTATGAAAAAGCTACCAGCATTAGTAAATAAATTGAGCAGGATTTCAGTGTATAAGTTCAGTATTTAAACATTATTATCATGCCAGGTGCAGTGGTTCATGCCTGTAATCCCAGCACTTTCAGAGACTGAGGTGGGCAGATTGCTTGAGCCTAGGAGTCCGAGACCAGCCTGGGCAAGATGGCAAAATCCAGTATTTACCAAAAGTACAAAAATTAGCTGGGCATGGTGGCAGGTGCCTGTGGTCCCAGCTACTCGGGAGGCTGAGGTGGGAGGATCGCTGAAGTGCCTCTACACTCCAGCCATGATAGTACCTCTGCACTCCAGCCTGGGTGACAGAGTGAGACTGTCAAAAAATAAAAATAAAAGTATCATTTCTATTTACTAGCAATAAACCAAAAAGTTTACATTTTTAAAAAGATCATTTATAATAGTGCCAAACATAGGGAATATCCAGGAATAAATCTGAACATCTTGTTTATGAGTTGAAAGACTAAAAATTTTTAACATGTCAGGTCTCACCAAATTGTTCTATAGATTCAATGCAATTCCTCTCCAAATTCCAGCAGGGATTTTTTTTTTAGAAATTCACAAGCTGATTTTAGACTTCATATGGAAATGCAAAGGACCTAGAATAGCCAAAACAACTTGAAAAAGACACAGTTGAAAGGCTTACACCATAATTCCAAGACTTATAATTTCAAGACAATATGGTATTGGCATAAAGTAAACAAATAGACTAATGGCACAGAATAGAGGATCCAGATATCAGCCAGTACACATGTGGACAACGATGTTCTGACAGTTGCAAAGACAATTCAGTGGGGGGGGAAAAAAAAACATAGTCTTTTCAAAAAGTGGTGCTGGAACAACTGTATCTCCATAAGCTAAAATATTAAACTTAGATCCAATCCTCACACCATGTGCAAAAATTAACTCAAAATGGATCAGACACCTGCACACAAAACTTAAAACTGTAGAATTTTTAGAGGTCAACATAGCAGAAAATCTTCATAAACTTGAGTTAGACACAGATTTCTTAGCCATTACATCAAAATCATAGTGAATTAAAGAAAATACTGATAAATTGCACTTCATCAAAGTTAAAAACCTCTGCTCTTTGAAAGACATTGTTAAGAGAACAAAAGGACTACTGAAAGACTGAGAAAAAGTATTTGCAAAGCATATATTTGATAAAGGATATATCAAGGAAAATTTAAGAACTCTCACAACTCAAAAATAAGAAAACAACCCAATTATCCAATTTTTTTAAATGGGCAAAGGATTTGAATAGACAGACACTTTACCAAAGAAGGTATACAAAGGCAAACAAGCACGTGAAAAAAATGCTCAACATCATCGGTAATTAGGAAAATGCGAGTTAAAATGACCAGGAGATACCGCTATACACTTAGAACGGCTAACATTGAAAAGCGTGGCCATACCAAGCACTGGCAAAGATGCAGAGAAAGTAAAACTCTCATACACTCCTGGGAATGTAAAATGGCACAATCACTTCTAAAAATGATTTCTCAGAAAGTTAAAATACACCTACCATATGACCCAACCATTCTAGTTGTTGGTTTTCACCCAAGAGAACTAAAAGCATATGTCCACACAGAGATTTATACATCAATGTGTATATTGGCTTTATTTGTAATAGCCAAAAACTGGAAACAATCCAAATGTCCATTAACAGGTGAATGAATAAACATATGATGGTATATTCATAACATGGAATACTACTCAGCAATAAAAAGTAATGAACTATAAATACCTGCTAATATAATACAAAACAATTATGCCAAGTGAAAATATATATGTAGTATGATTTTATTCACATACAATTTAAGAAAATACAAATTAATCTACAGTGACGGAAAGCAAATTAGTAGTTGCCGAGGGGGGAGAAGATGGGAAGGGGCAGAAAAAAGGACTGACACACAGAGGCCAGAGGAACTTTGGCAGGTGGCAGATATGTTTATTGTCTTGCTGGTGGTGATAATCCCACAGGTGTCTAACTTAATGTATAATGTAAATATCTGCAGTTTATTATGTGCACATTCTATTTCAATAAAACTGTCTTTTAAAAAAAATCCCTTATGTCAAATTAATAGGATAGGTTAAGGTAAGACAGTGGTGCAGGCCATCAAGCATAGCTACATGGAAAGAAAAAATTAACCTGTCCCTGGAAGTATTATAAACAGAATGTAATTCCTTTCTTTCTTTCTTTCTTTTTTTTTTTGGTGAGACAGAGTCTTGCTCTGTCGCCCACGCTGGCTGCTGGAATACAATGGTGCGATCTCGGTTCACTGCAACCTCCGCCTCCCGGGTCCAAGTGATTCTCCTCCCTCAGCCTCCCAAGTAGTTGAGACTATAGGCACGCACCACCACGCCCAGCTAATTTTTATGTTTTTAGTAGAGATGGGGTTTAGACGGGGTTTCACCATATTGTTCAGGCCGGTCTTGAAACTCCTGACCTCATGATCCACCGGACTCGGCCTCCCAAACTGCTGGGATTACAGGCGTGAGCCACCGCACCCGGTTAGGATGTCATTTCTTTATGAAGCTTTCCTTCCTGCCTATGGGAGACCCCTCTTCCTTCCTCCCTGGCATTCCATGGTATTTCCTGCTTACCTGGTAGTCAGGGCTTGGCATCCTATTCCCAATATGAATCATCCTGGCAGTGACTTCTTCTCTTATCTTTTTTCTCTCTTTCTTCTTCATGGAACCCATTCTTAACTGATCTGTCAGTTTGAAAAAGAGATGATTTATGAATTCACAGAAAATTGTAAAACATGCACAAACACACACACACACACACACACACACACACACACACACAAATGACCACTGAAAGCAGCTCATCATGTTATCTCTTTGAGCACTGTACCCTTCAACTCTGGGGGAGATTTGCATTTTGAAAGATGCAATTGCTTTTATCTGAAATAAATGTTATAGGTGGAATTTTAGGCAGCACCAAGGAAGTACTTCAGGGCATAGGGAATTTGCTGTCATCTACTTCATACTTTAAATCAATCTTTGTTTAAATAATAATCCCTGTGTCATCTTCCCATTGGTTAGAACAAATTTATTTAGAATCTGAAGAAAGGATAATCTAACAGCTTTGGCTACTTTTTTTTCCTCATAAATATACATGACTTTGCATTTTTAGTTTCCAGATGGGACTGGAATCTACAAGGTCAAAATACCAGAAGAAATGCTTCTCCAGCTTTTATAAAGCAAAAAGTTCTGGAAACCTCATCTCCTGAGGGCTGGTCCCAGGAGAATGCTAACCTAATTTTCAGACAGTGAATTAAGTCCTGGATATGAGTTCTATAAAGTGTCTGAACTGTTTCTAAGATACTCCAAATTCTCAGAGGCCATGGGCCCAGAGAGAGGGATATAGCTCAAAGATGCCAATTTACTTCTGGGACTTAAGCAACCAGTTTAATTTGTTTTTGTTTTTCTTTTTCTTTGAGGCAGGGTTTCACTCTGATGCCCAGACTGGAATGCGGTGGTGTGAACACAGCTTACTGCAGCCTCAACCTCCCAGGCTCAAGTGATCCTCCCATCTTAGCATCCCAAGTAGCTGGGGCCACAGGTGTATGCCACCCTGCCTAATTATTGTTATTATTTTGTAGAGACGGGGCCTTGTGTTGCCCAGGCTAGAGTGCAATAGCACTATCATAGCTCACTGCAGCCTCAACCTTCTTAGGCTCAAGCAATCCTCCTCCTCAGCCTCCCGAGAAGCTGGGACTGCAGGTACACACCACCAAGCCCAGCTAAGTTTTGGTGGTTTTTAGAGAGGGGGGGTCACTCCCTGTTGCCCAGGCTGGTCTCAAACTCTTGGGCTCAAGCTATCCTCTCGCCTTGACCTTCCAAAGTGTTGGGATTACAGATATGAACCATGGCACCTGGCCAGCAAACAGTTTAAATACATTTATCATAGGGCCGTTATGTGCCAAGTCCTTTGTTAGGCAATGGGAACACAGCTGTGAACGACTGTCACCCTCCCTGGCCTTAGTAAGTTTAGAGCTGGACGAGAAGACACACCTACAACAGCAGTACCAAGTGTGGTAAGTGTCAGAGATTGTCATGACCATGTATGGGTGGGGAACATCAGAGAAGGCTTCCTGGAGGAGGTAATATTTGAGACTTAAAAGATGACCAAGTAAAGAGAAAGAAGAGGGTTTCAAGCTTAGGGAGAAGAAGAACCCATATTATATTTGAAAATCTTACAGATGAACAGTACAAACGAGACAGACCAAGAGAGAAACTAATTCAAAATACGGCTGAGGAGGTGAGCAGGAGCTAAATCTTGCAGGGTTTTATAAAACTGGTAAAGAATTTTGTTTTGTTTTTGTTTTTGTTTTGAGATGGAGTCTCACTCTTGTCGCCCAGGCTAGCGTGCAGTGGCACAATCTCAGCTCACTGCAACCTCTGGCTCCCAGGTTCAAGTGATTCTCCTGCCTCAGCCTCCCGAGTAGTTGGGATTACAGCTGCGCATCACCATGCCTGGCTAATTTTTGTATTTTTGGTAGAGACAGGGTTTAACCATGTTGGTCAGGCTGGTCTTGAACTCCTGACCTCGTGATCTGCCCGCCTCGGCCTCCCAAAGTACTGGCATTAGAGAAATGAGTCAGTTTTTAACCTAGGAACCATGACAAGATTGCAAAGATTTGAGTAATAAAGCATGGTGAACAGATGTGCATTTCAGATTCAGAATCCAGCAGTTTGCTTGAAGTCATTGTGTCACCATTTAGCTTTAATGCTTCAGAGTTGGGCTCCTGAGCTGTAATGCCTAGGCCCACACTCTGCCTCTCTTCTCTATTAGCTCTGCAAGTAAGTTAACCTCTCTGAGCCTTAGTTTCTCGTCTATGAAAGACAGCAATAGTACCATCCTCATAGGGCTGTTACAAGCATTAAGTCTGTTAGGACATGTTAAGTATTTGCAATTGTCCTTGTCATATATAAAAGACTCAAAAAACATCTCCATTTATACTTAGGTAGCCCTTAAGAATCTCAAACATAGCATGTCTGCAACTGAGTTCTTTTTTAGCTGTCTCCATGTGAAAAATAAAACAAGACACCTACTATTTATAGAGCCAGAATCCCAAATAATCGCACTGTTGAAATAATTCCAAAGGCAATAGAACAAAGAAAATAACGAAGATAAACCATAAACTGATGAAACTGTGTATAGAATTAAAACCAGAAGCTGATTTCTTAAAGGCTCATAAAATTTAAAAATCTCTAGAAAGATTCCTAGGAAAAGAAATAAAATGCAAAATAAACAATATTAAGAATAAAAAAAGAAATATTAATCTAGATGATGCAGTCATTTAAAAGCTAATGAGGATATTATAAACAACTTTGTACCAATACATTTGAAAATTTAGATGAGATGAGTAAATATTTAGACAAATATAACACCAAAACGGACTCAGGAAGAAACAAAAAATATAAATGTCCCGAAACCATTAAGGAAATTTAATCTATGTCTTTTAAATCCCACAAAGAAAACTTGAGCTCCATATGGCTTCCTAGCTTTTAATATATATTTATTCTACCAAATAAATTTAAATATAAATTGAAAAACTGGCCAGGCACGGTGGCTCACACCTGTAATCCCAACACTTTGGGAGGCTGAGGCAGGCAGATCATCTGAGGTCAGGAGTTTGAGACCAGTTGACCAACATGGTGAAACCTCATCTCTACTACAAATACAAGAATTAGTCCGGTGTCATGGTACACACCTGTAATCCCAGCTGCTAAGGAGGCTGAGGCAGGAGAATTGCTTGAACCTAGGAGACAGAGGTTGCAGTGAGCCAAGATCATGCCACTGCACTCCATCCTGGGTGACAGAGAGAGATGCCATCTCAAAAAAAAAAAAAAAAAAAAGAAAAGAAAGAAAGGACAACAATCTTATGCAAGCTATAGCCAAGTATAGAAAAAAGGGAACATGACAGAGATCCAAGATGGCCAATTAGCAGCAGCTCAGGAATGTAGCTCCCAGTGAAAGTGCAGAGAGTGAGTGGACACCACACTTCCAGATGAATTTTTATTACCCACACACCAGGAGATTCCCTGCGGAGGAGCCCCACAGGTCACCAGTGCGACTCTTTTGGCTGGCAAGGCCGTTTTTCCGGAGCCCTAGCGCAGCAGTTCTCAGTGCGGAGTGTGCAGGGCTGGGTGCCCTTTTGGTTGGCGTTGGAGCTCCAGGAAGGCTGAGTCACCCATTCAGCTGATTGAAGGGAGGATTGAAGCGGGAAACCAGACCGGGAGATTCCTGGGCAGAAAAGTGCCACGAATCTCAACGCCGCTGTTTCAGCCGGTACAGTGGGTCGCCGCAGGGGAAATTACATAGATTCCAGCGTCTTTTTAGTGGGCGACTGGAACATCTGGAGAGAGTCAACCGTTCAAAAAAAAAAAAAGAAGAGGCTCTGAGACAGGGAGCCAGATGACCGGGTTTGGCTGGTCCCACCCCTACAAAAAAACAGCAATTGGAAGCGCTGAGGATTGAGACTTTCACAGCAAGCACAGCTGAACCTGGGAAGGTCCAGCTCTGCGGGGGAGGAGCGTCCACCGAAGGAAAACTAAGAAATAGAAAAAACCTCATTACCAAAAAGCTGGACATCCACTCAGAGACCTAATCTGAAAGTCAGCAATTACATAGACGACAGGTGGATAAATCCACAAAGATGGGAAGAAACCAGCACAAAAAGGCTGAAAACACCTGAAATCAGAATGCCTCTCCTCCTACAGAGGATCGTAGTCCCTCCTCAGCAAGGGAACAAGGCCTGATGGAGAATGAGTGTGATTAATTGACAGAATCAGGCTTCAGAAGGTGGATAATAAGAAACTTCTGTGAGCTAAAAGAACATGTTATAACCCAATGCAAAGAAACTAAGAACCTTGAAAAAAGGTTTGACAAAATGCGAACGCGAATAGACAATTTAGAGAGGAATATAAGTGAACTAATGGAGCTGAAAAACACAATATGAGAACTTCGCGAAGTATGCACAAGTTTTAACAGTCAAATTGATCAAGCAGAAGAAAGGATTTCAGAGGTCAAAGATCAACTTAACGAAATAAAACGAGAAGACAAGATTAGAGAAAAAAGGGTAAAAAGGAATGAGCAAAGTCTCCAAGAAATATGGGACTACGTGAAAAGACCTAATCTACGTTTGATAGGTGTACCTGAATGTGATGAAGAGAATGAATCCAAGCTGGAAAATATTCTTCAGGATATTATCCAGGAAAACTTTCCCAACCTAGTAAGGCAGGACACTACTCAACTCCAGGTAATACAGAGAACACCACAAAGATATTCCTCAAAAAGAGCAACCCCAAGGCACATAATCGTTCGATTTACCAGGATTGAAATGAGGAGAAAATACTAAGGGCAGCCAGAGAGAAAGGTCAGGTTACCCACAAAGGGATGCCCTTCAGACTCACAGCAGATCTCTCGGCAGAAACCCTACAAGCCAGAAGAGAGTGGGGGACAATATTCAACATCCTTAAAGAAAAGAACTTTCAATCCAGAATTTCATATCCAGCCAAACTAAGCTTCATAAGTGAAGGAAAAATAAAATTTTTTACAAACAAGCAAGTACTCAGAGATTTCATTACCATCAGGCCTGCTTTACAAGAGCTTCTGAAAGAAGTACTACATATAGAAAGGAACAACCATTATCAGCCATTCCAAAAATATACCAAAATCTAAAGAGCATCACCATAATGAAGAATTTACATCAACTAATGGGCAAAACAGCGAGCTAGTATTAAAAGGCAGTATTAAACTCACATATATTAATATTAATCCTAATTTAAATGGACTAAATGCCCCAATCAAAAGACACAGACAGGCAAATTGGATAAAAAGCCAAAACCCATTGGTATGCTGCATCCAGACCCATTTTACATGCAATGATACATAAAGACTCAAAACAAAGCGATGGAAGAAGATTTACCAACCAAACGGAGAGCAAAAAAAAAAAAAAAAAAAAAAAAAGTAGGAGTTGCAATTCTCCTCTCTGATAAAATACTTTAAAGCAACAAAGACCAAAAGAGACAAAGAAGGACATTACATAATGGTAAAAGGATCAATGTAACAAGAAGAGCTAATGATCCTAAATATATCTGCACCCAATACAGGAGTACCCAGATACATAAGGCAAGTTCTTAATGACTTACAAAGAGACTTAGACCCCCACACAATAATAGTGGGAGACTTTAATATTACATTGTCAATATTAGACAGATCAACGAGACAGAAAATTAGCAAGGATACCCAGACCTGGAACAAGTAAATTTAATAAACATTTACAGAACTCTCTACCCCAAATCCACAAAATATACATTTTTCTCAGTATCATATTACACCTATTCTGAAAGTGACCACACAATTGGAAGTAAATAATTCCTCAGCAATTGCACAGCATCTCACAGGCTTAAATGAAATATTGGTTGGCTGTTTGTTTGTTATTTTCCTCCCTTACTCCTTCCTGTCTCCATTGTTAAACACAATTATTGGCATAAAAGAGGTTTAATATCCATCTTTAGACTGTATTCTAGCCTAGGCAATAGAGCAAGATTTCTGTTCTCTCTCCCCCTCTTTCTCTCTTTCTTTCATTCTCTTTTTTTTTCTCTCTCTTTCTCTCTTTCTTCTTTTCTTTCTTTTTCTTTCTTTAAAAAAAAAAAGACTGACCCAAAGTGCTTGTTAATACACTGACTACAGTTCCCCATCCCAGGACTAAAAAAAAAGGAACATTCCCCTATTTGTAATATAAGGCTAATATAATCTTAATATCAATACCAGACAGGGAATATACAAGAAAATGAAATTATAAGGCAGTCTCTCTCATGAACAAAGATAAAATAATAAACAAAATATTAGAAAAATCAAATCCAGAAAAGTATAAAAATGAGACTACCACATAAACTAAGTTTGGTTTTATCCTAAGAATGCAATTCTGGGTTGACACTTATTTCCTTTCAGCACTTTAACAATGTTGTTTTACTGCTTCCTTGCACTCATGTTCTCTGCTGAAAAATAGCCATTTGAGTTATTTCCCACTCTAAGTAATGTGCTGTTTTCTTGACTGCTTTTAAGATTTTTCTCCATTGTCTTCAGTTCTCAGCAGTTTGATTATGACATATTTGGACATAGATTTCTTTAGTTAATTTTGAGGTTAACTGAGCTTCTTGAATCTGAAGTTTATGTCTTTGGACAAATTTAAGAAGTTTTCAGATACTATTTTTTCAATTTTTTTTTCTGAATTATACTTCTTATATTCTAGAACTCTGATGCCACAAATGTTAGACCTTTTGGTGTTGTCCCACAGGGCCATGAGGATCTCGCTCATTTTTTCTATATATGGTTTATATTGGATAACATATTTCTCTATCTGCAAGTTCACTGATTCTTACCTTTGTCATCTTGAGTCTACTGTTAAATCCACCCAGTGAATTTTTTATTTCAGTTATTATACTTTTTAGTTCTAAAATATCAATTTAAAAAATAAATATTTTTTATTTACTTGCTGAGATATTCTATCATTCCATTCATTAAAAGAATGCTTGCCCTTAGTTCTTGGAGCATATAATATGATCCAAGAAGTAACAGCTACTTTAAAGTTCTTGTCAGATAATTTCAACATCTGTGTCATTTTTCAATTAGTGTCTGTTGATTGTCTTTTGCCATAGAAATTGGGATTTGTCTGATTGGTTTTGTTTGTTTGTTTGTTTGGATACAGGCTTTTTCTCTGTGCCCTAGGCTGAGTGCAGTGGCACAATCACAGCTCACTGCAACCTTGACCTCCTGGGCTCCAGTGATCCACCTCAGCCTTCCGAGTAGCTGGGACCACAGGCATGAGCCAACATGCCTAGCTAATTTTTGTATTGCCTGATTGCTAGTATACCAAATAATTTTTTATTGCATTCTGGACATTTTGTTTATTATGTTATCAGACTGCAAGTCTTGTTTAAATCCCATGGAAAAAAATTTTTATTTTTGTTTTGCCAGGCAATAGACCCTTTTGGCTTTAGGCCTCTCAAGTTCTGACTGTCTTTATGTGGGATGTAATTCCAGTGTCAGTTCTATTTCCAAATCCTTTCCTGCACTGTTCATATCTATCTGACATGTGTGCCACCCAGTGACCAGTCTGAGACTTGGGTGGTGGCCTATCCAGTAGTTCATTTCTCAAGTCTGTGGTATGCTGTTTGGGGACAGGTCCACATATGTACAACTTGGGGGTGAACCCAGGAGCTTTATGGGGTTTCTTTCCCAAGCAGGAGCTCTTGTGATATCTTTGATACTTTCTGGCTCCCTGGGGTTCCCTTTATGGTCTTCTGATCAGAAAGCTGGGGCTTTTTATTCCACTCTGCTAAATATTTCCCACAACTGAGCCTATGACAGAGACCAAGTGGTAGAAAGATGGAGGGAAAAAGCAAAATAGAGGTTTACCTTACACTTCTTGGACCACAGCCCCACTAATCTGAGAGGAAAAATCCCCCCCCTCAGAGTTTTAGGTGTTTGCCTGTCTCTGCTACCCTATACTGCTGTTACCATTGCAGGATTGTCTTGGGCCCAGGATGCAACAGAAAGGAGAAAACAAAGAGAAATGGGGTGGGTTTCAACACATTAAGAATCCCCATTCTTACTCTTCAAGCCAATACTAGAGTGCCTCTCCTAAAACTTGTTTTCATGTCTGGCTGCCCACTTACGGTTTGGGCTGCCTTGAGTAGTCTAGGCTGGGGGATAAGAAAGGTAAAAGAGCGGGGTAAAGTCATCACTGATTATGTGATACTTTGAATTCTCATCTTTTTCTCTAATCTACCTGCTATCATTCACTTTCAGAGTCCTCAAATATCAGTTTCAAGTATTCTGTGCAAGTTTTAAAGTGGCATTCAGTGGGAGAGACAAAGTACAGTGTGTCTACTCCATCTTACCTGGAACTGGAACTCTGGCTCCTTCCACTTGCTCATTACCATTCTCAGTGATCCAGAATCACTTCCAACATTTTAGTGTGTCTGTATTTCAGCCAGCAAGGAGGAGGAAGAAATAAAGAAGGCAACCCTTCCATTTAAGAACACTTACTAGAAATCTCACATAAGGTTCTCAGTTATTTCTTACACATCAGAATTTCATCAAAAGGCCTCAACAAACTGCAGAGCAGGCTTTATTTCAGTTAATTATTTGCCCAGTTAAGAAATGTTGGCTGCATTGACAAGAAAGAAGAGAGTCAATATATAGGGGAATAGGTAGTAGCTGCTGTCACAGGTTTCTGGGGTTTTTTTGTTTATTTATTTTCAAGACAGAGTCTCACTCTGTTGCCGAGGCTGGAGTGCAGTGGTATGATCTCGACTCACTGCAACATCTGCCTCTTGGGTTCAAGCGATTCTCCTGCCTCAGCCTCCTGAGTAGCTGGGACTACAGGTGCCCGCCACCATGCCTGGCAATTTTGTATTTTTAGTAAAGATGAGGTTTCACCAAGTTGGCCAGGCTGGTCTCGAACTCCTGACCTCAGGTGATCCATCTGCCTCAGCCTCACAAAGTGCTAGGATTGCAGGGTTTCTGGTTTTAGATCTTTCCAATTTCTTGCTCAATCCTAACCCCTTAAAAATATCCAAAGTGTGTCTAGAATTGAAATCAACCTAAATATATTATAGAAGGTGGATAATGATTGTAGAAC
Organism: Ateles fusciceps; assembly: GCA_036589455.1. Classification (NCBI taxonomy): domain Eukaryota; kingdom Metazoa; phylum Chordata; class Mammalia; order Primates; family Atelidae; genus Ateles; species Ateles fusciceps. The sequence goes on along the minus strand of JAZHEH010000228.1, from coordinate 4,411,322 downwards.
AGTCCAGGCTGCTCTGCATTTTCTACTGGTCTCCCTGCAGTATCCTGTGATGGACTCAAGGCAGATGATATTTGTGAAGCAGAGAATAGGAATGTTTTCTTTTTGGAGACAGGGTCTCACTCTGCCACCAGGCTGGAATGCAGTGGCATGATCTCAACTCACTGCAACCGCTGCCTCCAGGGTTCAAGCAATTCTCCTGCCTCAGCCTCCTGAGTAGCTGGGACTACAGGTGCATGCCACTACACCCAAATAATTTTTGTATTTGTAGTGGAGACGGGGTTTCACCATGTTGGCCAGGATGGTCTCGATCTCTTGACCTTGTGATCCACCCTCCTTGGCCTCCCAAAGTGCTGGGATTACAGGCATGAGCCACCATGCCCAGTTGAGACTAGGAATATTTTTACCACCCTCTCAAACTATCGCTCGTAGGATTTAATGCATCAGCAGATCTCCAAATTGCATCCAAGTTTGATTAGAGGAGCATGGCATAGACTGGCTCTTTGAACACTCTCTTTCCTTTATATCTCCTTGCAGCCCCTCTCTCTCTGGTTTTCTACCTTCTGAGACCCTCAACCTGGGATAATTAGCCAGACTTTTGACATTCAGCTGGCTCTGAGGAGACTTGGGAAGAAGATAGCAGTTACTCTTATTTTTTTTTTTTCAATGAGTAAGAGGCCATTAAGATCAGAGAAAGGAATTGACAGGAAGAAATACAGTATACAAGAATAATTGAAAACACAGGGGAAAAAGCGACTATGAGAAAGATTAAACTACTTATTTAGGCAGATATTCCCTCTAAAAGATCTAGATTTCTGCCTCGAGCATCCATGTATGAGGTTATATATGTGTATGTGTGCAACTTTTTCAGGAAAATTTAAAATGACAGTATGTAAGCAGTGTAGTGTGTCTTATTAATTGTTAGAAGTACAATCACGTTAAGTTCGGCACTGGTCTAGTTCTGGCCTGCTTCAGTGAGATCTTTTTTTTTGGTCTACTATTGCCAACCTGTTCTTAACTAGGTGCCTGTGACAAACCTATCCTCACACTTCCCTCCTTTTCCCATAAACTGGTATGCATGTTAGAGTTAGATAAAGATTCAAATCTGAGTTCTTTCACTTGTTAGCCCCTAGGAAATACTCACTGGGCATTTTTTAAGGGTAGAACTATGTTTGGGGTGGCATGTGATACAATCTCTCAAAGCCTCACTTTCTTCAATAGACAATGGGGATGATTAAATCCTTCTTTCAGGATTTTTATGAGAATTAAATATTATATAATATATAAGTGACTTAATAAATATTCAGAAACAATAATGATGATCACCCCTACCTTTCTGATCCTCCCCCAGGCCTGCCTAGAGTGAGTTTCTAGAATCAGCCTCCAATTCTATAGCAGCCTCCAATGAGATCCAGAAACAAATCAGACCTTTTGCATGTGACTTGCTGCCTAGAGGTCAGAGTGGCCACAAGCTTCCCTTCCCCTTCAAAGCTGCCAGGGGAATTACTGACTATAGATGAATACGCTCTGGCCAGTTCATCTCCTGCAGCCCTGAGACCTCTGCTTCACAGTCCATTTCCTCATAATTTTTTGCTTGCAAATGCAAGACGATTCTGCATGCTAATTGCTAAGGCCCCTGCACTTCAAGTTAATTGAGTTAATAACTGAGACTGCGGTTCACTTCATCAATCTTGTTGTTTATCCCATGGTTCTAAGTACATTAAAAATGTGATTTCCTCTGCTCTTCAAGACCTTCGAGGGTTTCATTTTTTTTTAAACAGGCTTCACAGTAATGTATGAGGGTTTAATTACATCTACTGTTTTGTTTCCCCTTTCCCCTAGCGTTCCCTTATTTGTGTGTGTGTGTGTGTGTGTGTGTGTGTGTGTGTGTGTGTGTGTGTGGTTTTTGTGTTTCGTTTACTCGTTGTTTGCTACCTTTTTCCACTCTCATAATAATGGCCACCCCCAAGCATTTGAAAGACTTTGCACTTCCTTGAACCCAAGATTTCAGCACTGTAAGCATGAATCTCATTCACTTACTATAGGATTAGCCCCCGGAAGGTTGAAGGGCTTTCCTGGAACCCAGGCAGGGAGGCAGCCTCAACCACGTGGCAGCCCTTCTAGTGTGAAACAATCTGCTTATGTTGAGTCAAAGTCCTCCTTCCTATAATTTGAGCCCATGGGTCCTAGTTTTTCCCACAGTGACTAAACTACCTCTTATAAAATGGCATTTCCCACCATTTTCTTAAAAAAGAACTACCTGGGTGCTTGTTAAAAAAACAGAATAAACAAAATATTCTCTAGTCCTACGTCATACTCAACAAATAAAATACAGGGAAAGGCCTGGGATTCCTTTTTCTTCTTTTTCTTTTCTTTTTTTTTTTTTTTTGAAATGGAGTCTCACTCTGTCGCCCAGGCTGGAGTGCAGTGGCGCGATCTCAGCTCACTGCAACCTCTGCCTTCAGGGTTCAAGTGATCCGCCTGCCTCAGCCTCCCAAGTAGCTGGAATTACAGGCACCTGCCACCATGCCTGACTAATTTTTTTTGTATTTTCAGGTAGAGATAGGATTTCACCATGTTGGCCAACCTGGTCTCAAACTCCTCACCTCAAGTGATCCACCCACCTCGACCTCCCAAAGTGCTGGGATTACAGGCATGAGCCACCGTGCCCAGACAGGATTCTATATTTTTAATAAGCTCCTCAGATGATTCTTGTGGTAAAAATGCTTTTCTGCCAGATTAATCTTCCTACATTTGAAGGCTATTACTATCCATACCCAAACTTTTTTCTTTTCCAAAATAAAATATTTCTTGTTCCTATATCCAACCCTTCCAAGAAATGGTCTCCAGATTATTTTCCAACCTATTCGTTTTCCACTGTAAACAACAGATCCTATCAAGTTCCCTGTTGAAATATGACTCCCATGTGTGAAAACAAACATTGTTTACTCATTCATTAATGTACTCATTGTTTTAACACACATCTCTTAGTACCTATTATAGACAGGCATTGTGTTAGGTATTGAGGTTAAAGGAAGAGGAAGATAATCACTATTCCTGCACTGTACTTCTAAAACTGGAAAGAGAGAGAGAGAGAGAGAAAGGAAGGAAGGAAGGAAGGAAGGAAGGAAGGAAGGCAGGAAGGAAGAAAGGAGGGAGGGAGGGAGAGAGAGAGAAAGGCAAGAGAGGGAGAGAGGGAAGAAAGAATGGAAAAAGAAAAGGGAGGGAGGGAAGGAGGCAAGGAGGGAGGGAGGGAGGAAAGAAAGGAAGAAATATAGGAAAGGGGGAGAGAAGGAGGAAAGAAGGAAAAGAGAAAGATAAATAAATTTTAAGTGCTGTGAAAGAAGCAAGCAAGAGGCCAGGGGAAGGCATCCAGAAAATGTGTTATTTAAGCTCAGTCTTATAAAATGAGAAGGACCTAATAATGTAAAGAATCCTGGGACTAGAGCAGGCAGGACAAAAGGAGTGTTTAACAGACAAAGACCCTATAGTGGGCAGGAACCTGGCATATTCTAAAGGCCACAAGAAAGCCACTGTGGCCGGAGCATGTTGTACATGAGACAGATTTAAGGTGAGGTTGGAGAGATAAACAGAGACTTGACCATCACAGGGGACTTAATAGTACTGAGAAGAAATTTTGATTTTATTCTATATGAAGTATGAAGTTATCAAAGGATTTTAAGCTGGGAATGACATGATCTGCTTTTTATTTTAAGAAGGTCATTCTTGGCCAGGCACAGTGGCTCACGCCTGTAATCCCAGCACTTTGGGAGACCGAGGCGGGCGGATTACCTAAGGTCAGGAGTCTGAGACCAGCAAGATGGTGAAACCCCGTCTCTACTAAAAAATACAAAAAATTAGCCAGGTGTGATGGCACACACCTGTAGTCCCAGCTACTCAAGAGGCTGAAGCAGGAGAATCGCTTGAACCCAGGAGGCAGAGGTTGCAGTGAGCCAAGATCACACCATTGCACTCCAGCCTGGGTGACAGAGCAAGACTCTATCTCAAAAAAAAAAAAAAAAAAAAGGAAAAAGAAAAAAAGAAACTAACAGAATACTGATACAAGGATACCACAAGGAAAAAAAAAAGATGAAGAAAAGAAGTAAAACTTACCAACAGGTAAAATCACTATTGGAAAATGGTACCATGAAATAGATGGAAATCATGAGAAAATATTTTATTAAGGATTAAAATAACTAATAAAATAATTGCTTCTACAAAGGAAAAGAACAGGAGGCTGAGGCAGGAGGATCACTTGAGCCCAAAAGTTTGGTACCAGCCTGAGAAGCACAGCAAAGCTCCAACTCTACGAAAATGAAAAATAAAAAATTAGCAGGGCATGATAATACACACCTGTAATCCCAGCTACTCAGGAGGCTGAGGTGGGAGAATTGCTTGAGCCCAGGATGGCAAGGCTGCAGTGAACCAAGATCACACCACTGTACTCCAGCCTGGGTGACAGAGTGAGACTCTGTCAAAAAATGAAGGAAGGAAGGGAGGGAGGGAGGGAGGGAGGGAAGGAAAGGGAAGGAAAAGGAAGGAAAAGGAAGGAAGGAATAGAGAACAAATGTAAGAAATAAACTCAGATATGGCAAGACTTCAGGGGGAGATAAAATTTGAGCTGGTGAAACTTGGGAAAATATCAGTGAGAAAAAAGCAAAATTTCAAAGGAACATAGGAAACATAGGCATTTTAGAAAAATATAATAGGGAAAAGGACTCCCTGTTCAATAAATAGTGCTGAGATAACTGACCAGCCATATGCAAAAGATTACAAATGGGCCCTTCCTTATACCATATACAAAAATCAAGTCAAGATGGATTAAAGACTTAAAGATAAAGCCCAAACTATAAAAATCCTAGAAGAAAATCTAGGCAATACCATTCTGGACATAGATATGGGCAAAGATTTCATGATGAAGATGCCAAAAGTGTCTTCGAAACAAAAGCAAAATTTGACAAATGGCATCTAATTAAACTTAAGAGCTTCTGCACAGCAAAAGCTGTGTATCAACAGTGTAATCAGACAACCTACAGAATGGGAGGAAATATTTGCAAACTAAGCATCTGACAAAGGCCTAATATCCAGCATCTATAAGAAACTTAAACAAATATGCAAGAAAATAAAACCATTAAAAAGTAGGCAAAGAACATGAAGAGACACTTTTTCAAAGAAGGCATACATACAACCAAAAAACATAAGAAAAAAAGCTCAATATCAGTGATCATTAGAGAAATATAAATCAGAACCACAATAAGATACCATCTTAAACCTTCAGAATAGCTATTAGTTATAAGCCAAAAAGTAGCAGATGATGGCAGAGCTGCGGAGAAAAGGGAATGCTTTTCATTACTTTATTCATTTTTGAAATGAAGAACTAAGGGCACTAAATAAAATTATGATTATAAATTATTTTTTATGAACAAAACAAAAATACCTTTCTAAATATCAGAAGTACCAGAGAACTAATGCAAAGAAGAAGAAAAAACAGCAAAAAGACTTCTCTAAATACAGAAAATATTATATAAATTAGGATGTCAGAACTAAACCCAACATATCTGTCACATCAGTAATACAAATGGCTTAATTTACTTATTGAAATAAAAAGATGTTCAGATTGGATCACTAAACAAAGTCTACCTCTATGCAACAATCAGAATACACACCTAAAAAGAATACATGTAGCAAGGTTGGAAACGGAAGTTTGTGCTGAGATATACTAAGCAGATGTAAACAAACAAAAAAAGCGGATGTCATCGTCTTACATACAATGTAAGCTAGAATAAGAACCAGAAAAGCATTAAGTGGAGCAAAGAATAAATAAGATACAGAATACCTAAATAATCGATAAGGTACATTTGAATTAATATACATCAAACTGTGTATCCTAAAAATTAAGTACCTATGGTACTTTCACAAAAATTGATCATATATTAAGTCCACAAAGGAAACCTCAACAAATTCCACATACTAGTGTTAACCAAAAAAAGCCAAATTCTGTAAAATATTTGAAGAGGTTTTTTTTTTTTTTTTCTTCGTTGAGACAGGGCCTCACTCTGCAACCCAGGCTGAAGTGCAGTGGCATGATCATGGACCACTGCAGCCTCTACCACCCAGGCTCAAGCAGTCCTCCCACCTCAGTCTCCTGAGTAGCTGGGACTACAAGTGCATGCCACCATGCCCAAATAACTTCTGTATTTTTTTTGTAGAGATGGGGTTTCACCATGTTACCCAGGCCGGTCTTGAACTCCTGAGCTCAAGCAATCCGCACACCTCTGCCTCCCAAAGTGCTGGGATTACAGGTGTGAGCCACCTTGCCCAGCCTGAAGAGGTTTATTTTGAACCAAATATGAGTGACCATGGCCCAGGACACAGCCTCAAGAGGTTCTGAGAACATGTGCCCAAGGTGGTCAGGTTACAGCTTAGTTTTATAAATTTTAGGGAGACCGAAGTTACAGGAAAAGACAGAAATCAATAAAATCAACATATGTAAAGTATACATTCATTCAGCCAGGAAACGTGGGACATCTCGAAGCTGTGGGACCTACAGGTCATAAGTAAATGGAGTTGAAAATTTTTCTGATTGGCAATTGGTAGAATGAATTAAGATTTGCTTAGGCTGGGCGCGGTGGCTCACACCTGTCATCCCAGCACTTTGGGAGGCCAAGGTGGGTGGATCACCTGAGGTTGGGAGTTCGAGACCAGCCTGACCAACATGGAAAAATCCTGTCTCTACTAAAAACACAAAATTAGCCGGGCATGGTGGCACATGCCTGTAATCCCAGCTACTCAGGAAGCTGAGGCAGGAGAATTGCTTGGACCCAGGAGGTAGAGGTTGTGGTGAGCTAAGATCGCGCCATTGCACTCCAGCCTGGGCAACAAGAGAGAAACTTCGTCTCAAAATTTAAAAAAAGAAAAAGAAAAGAAAAAAATTGCCTAAAGAGTTGAAGTCAGCAGAAAGAAATGCTTGAGTTGTGGCAGCCAAGGTTCTCTTTATGTAAATGAAGCCTCCACATTGCAAGCCTCAGAGAGAATAGATGGTAAATGTCTCTTTTAGACTTTAAAAAGCATCAGACTCTCTGGAAAAGATCTAGTAAGTGAAAGAGACACTCTGCAGAATGCAAATTTCCCCCATAAGAGATAGCTTTTTAGGGCCATTCCAAAATATGTCAAAGAAATATATTTTGGGGTAAAATACTTTGATGTCCTTCAGGGCCTGTTATCTGTCATGTGATGCTGTACCAGAGTCAGGTTGCAATCTGGTATCTTATTGCTACAAAGAGTCTGTTTTGTCAGTCTTATGACCTCTAATGTCAATGCTAGTCAGTTGTGCTGAAACTCCAAAAGGGAGGAGGGTATAACAAGGCATAGTCAACCTCCTTTTATGGTCTGAACTAATTTGTCAAATTTATTTGGGATTCCCTTATCCAAGAGAGTGGAGTCTGTTCAGCTGGTTGGGTGGTGGGATAAGATGGTTTGGATCTGTGTTCCCAACAAATCTCATGTTGAGATGTAATTCCCACCTCCTGGTGGAAGGCGTTTGTATTATGGAAGCATATCCCTTATGAATGGCTTAGCTCATCCCCTTGGTGATGAGTGAGGGAGTTCTCACGAGATCTGATTGTTTTAAAGTGTGTGGCACCTTTCCCCATCCCTTGCTGCTGTTTTTGCCATGTGAAGTGCCTGCTCCCCGCTTCACTTCCCACCATGAGTAAAAGCTCCCTGAGGCCTCCTCAGATGCTGGTGCCACACTTCCTGTAAAGCCTGCAGAACCATGAGCCAATTAATACTCTTTTCTTTACAAATTACCCAGCCTTAGGTATTTATTTATAGCAATGTGAGAACAGTCTAATATAGAAAGTTGGTACCAGCAGTAGGGTGACCCACACCTTAATTCCTGAAGGATCTGGACCATTTGCAGTCCCGCCTGGATTGAGTTGTTGTGGAGTGTGGACACAGATCCAAACCGTATCAGGGGGCTTAGAATTTTATTTTTGGTTTACACTAGAAACAGTACATATAACATTTTTCTAATCAAAGGCAATAAAATTAGAAATTAATAATAATCAGAAAACAGAAAGTTTCTTTCACCTGCAAATTTTTAAAAACGCTTAAACAACTTAAGAGGTTTAAGGCCTAAAAAAATACAAGCAAAAACTGCAGACTTTCTAGGAAAAAAATAACCAAGATGTGTCAGAACCTATGAAATACAGCTAAAGTCATATTCAGAGGAAAATAAACCACCTTAAAAATATTTATAAAAATAAACATGAAAGAAAAAAGAACATATGAATTAGGCATCTGACTCAAAAAGTTAGTAAATAAACAACATAAACGGAAAGAAAACGGAAGAAATAAATACAAATAAAAGCAATAAAATCAAACATCTTTTCTCTATAAATTACCCCAGTCTCAGGTATTTCTTTTTTTCTTTCTTTTTTTGAGATGGAGTCTTGCTCTGTCGCCAAGGCTGGAGTGCAGTGGCGCAATCTTGGCTCACTGCAACCTCCACCTCCTGGGTTCAAACAATCCCGCCTCAGCCTCCTGAGTAGCTGGGATTACAGGCAAATGCCACCACGCCCAGCTAATTTTTGTATTTTTAGTAGAGACAGGGTTTCACCATGTTGATCAGGATGGTCTCGAACTCCTGACCTCGTGATCTGCCCACCTTAGCCTCTCAAAGTGCTGGGATTACAGGTATGAGCCACCGTGCCCAGCCAAGTATTTCTTTATGGCAGTGCAAGATGGACTAATACACTGTATAAGCTTCCCCCTTTATCCTGTAGCTCAGGATATTAACTAAGCTTCAATCGCTTGACCCTTCTTCTAGTCTCACATTTTATGGGACTCCCCCGGTATGTGTACATAATTAAATACAATTTTCTCCTGTTGAAGTGTTTTATGTTCGTTTAATTCATAGCCCAGCCAAGGCACCAAGAAGGGTGGAGGGAAGCTGAGTTTTATTCTCCTATGCTGTGCTGCAGGTAGCCCCTCACTCAAAGTTGCACCCCTTTCTGGAGTGGTGTGTCTCCACTAGCTGTTCAAAGCAGGAACAGAAGCCTAGACATCCCAGACGAATGGGAAACAACAGTGAAAGGCTATTCTAGTTCCAGAGCTGCCCATGAGGTCACCAGAGGTTTGCTGGAACTGCATCACAGCAAAACTTCTCCTTCTGTTCTCTCCTACTTCCTTCCCCTTCCTTTCACAGGTGTTTATTCCAGTGGCATTGCCTGATAAATGTTTGTACACTCAGCTTCCCGTCACAGTCCTCCCCCAGGGGAACTCAACATGCAACAAACCACTAACTAGCCAGTGAGGAAAGAAAGGACTAAAGTACATGTACACAGAATAACCAATTGGAGGATAGTAGCCATAAATACAGAGGTAATTAAGAAAACTACAATTTATTAACATGAAGGAAATGAACAATTTTCTAGGAAAATATAACAATAAAACTAACTCAGAAGAAAGAGAAAAATCGAGACAGATCTATTCTATAGGAAAAAGAGCAAGTTGTGAGAGTTGACCCCCAAAAAGGAGCATCAGAAAGCTGAGGAATTCTATCAGACTCTCAAAGAACAGAATTCTAATGGTGCAAACTGTTTCAGAGCATGAAAAAATGAGGCAAGTTTTCAAATTCTTTCCATAAAGCCAATATAATAATTTTTTAAAATATCTGTCCAAGTATATATAAAACAAACCAACTATACATCAGTCTCATATAAGGGCATCAATTCTAAATCCAGCAACTCATTTAAAACTAATATATGGCTGGGTGCGGTGGCTCACTCCTGTAATCTCAGCACTTTGGGAGGGCGAGGCAGGCAGATCACTTGAGGTCAGGAGTTTGAGACCAGCCTAGCCAACATGGTGAAACCCCATCTCTACTAAAAATACAAAATTAGCCAGGTGTGGTGGCAGGCGCCTGCAGTCCTAGCTACGTGGGAGGCTGAGGCAGGAGAATCACTTGAACCCAGGAAGCCAAGATTGCACCACTGCACTCGAGCCTGGGTGACAGAGTGAAACTCTGTCTCAAAAAATAAATAAATAAAATTTTAAAATAAAAAATAAAATGAATACATCATGACCAAGTGGGATTTATTCCTGGAATGCTCAGACTATTCAATATTAGAAAAGCTATTAATATAATTTATCTTATTAATAGCTCTAAAGAGGAAATCATATAATCATGTTCATAGATGCTGAAACAGCATTTGACAAAACCAACAAGCCAATCTTCATAAAAACACATAGCAAAGTAGGAGTATATGGATACTTCTCAACATGATAGATCTATTTCATCCCTGAAAATCCACTGCTTACAATAAAAGAGTTCAGTACTCCAGTTGGATACAAAGTAAGTATACAAAACCTGTAGTTTTCATATATAGAAACAACAACCAGTTAGCAGGCACAGTAGAATTTTTTTATATTTAAGTAGCAACATAAAAGATAAAATACTAGCTAGGCACAGTAGCTCACACCTGTAATTCCAGCACTTTGGGAGGCAGAGGCAAGGGATCACCTGAGGTCAAGAGTTCAAGACCACCCTGGCCAACACGGCAAGACCCTGTCTCTACTAAAATTACAAAAATTAGCCAGGAATGGTGGTGCATGCCTATAAACCCAGCTACTCAGGAGGCTGAGGCAGAAGAATCGCTTGAACCTAGGAAGTGGAGGTTCCAGTGAGCCAAGATGGTGCCACCGCACTCCAGCCTGGGTGACAGAGTGAGACTTCCTCTCAAAAAAATACAAAATGAAAAGATAAAGATACTAGCAATGAGTTTAACAAAAAGTGTACAAGGATATAGAGAAAATGTTTAAACATCACTAAAGACCCAAAAGAAGTCTTGATCAAACACAGCAGAAGCAAGTGGATCTGTTGGGCAGCTTTTGCCCTAATCCAGGGGACGTGCTGTACCCAGTACTAAGAACCATAAGGCTTTCTCTTCCCATTATTTGGACCTTTGTCGGGCTTTGTTAAGTAAATTCTCTGGGGATTGCCAGGGTGCTTCAGAGGTCAAGCTAGAAGGGGGCCTTGCCTTTTCTAAATAGCACTTGACTGAAGACCCCAAAGCAGAGAGCCAGGCTGGTGCTCCCTCAGCTCTACAGGTGTCAGAAGAGAATAATCAGGCCCCGAGGGCTAAGCAAAAACCCTGTCACTGTGCCAGGCTTAGCAAGGAAGGGAAAGGGGCCCTCAGAGGAGCAGCAGGAGCAGGGAGGAGGAAGCGGAAGCCTGGTGGCACCAGCGGGTCAGAGGCCAGGCCAGCCTGGTGGCCCACACTGTATCAAATGGGGATAGTAAGAGTGCCTTCCATATGGGAGGCACAGAAGATTAACAAGATAATACATTAAAGTGCTTATAATAGTGCCTGGCTGTTCGAAGTATTTACTATTATTATCAACCACAGACGTAGGCAGTGGGGGGTAGGGAAGTTAAGTAACCTAATAGGTTGTCTGCTGATCAGAACCTCTTCTGGTCGGCCACTGGGGGTGCCTCTTGGAGCCCAAGGACCCATGTCCTCTGCCTGGGGGGTTTCCTCTGTGGGAGGGACACTAGGGCGTTGGGTGCCTCTCGGGAGCGGACAGCAGGGGGTTGGGTGCCTCTCGGGAGCACACACTAGAGAAACCACATGTGTTTCCTCCAGGTCCACGCAATGTACAGTCAACCACTGCTTGCTCAAACAGGCCAGAAACTTTAGCTCTGGTCCAGCTGATCTACCTGTGAGTGAGCTGGGGTGGGGTAGTCAACTGCATGGAGTGCCTGAACTTTTCTGAGCCCCAGACTCACCCAGCCTCCACCCCTGGACATGGCTGTGGGAATATGCCTGATGGACATCTCAAACATAAAGCAGCCAAAACAGAACGTTGATCTGCCTTCCTTCCCAAGCCTGTTGTTCCCACGTGGCTCCCCTACATAGACAGTGGTGTTTCCATTCATCCAGCTGCTTGGGCCAAAAAACTGGGAATCATCTTCAGCTCTCTCTCAGTGCCCACAACCATTCTGATGGCAAAAGCCAAATGGCTTTTACTTCGAAATGTATCCTGAACCCAAACTCCTCATCCCTTTCACCTCTCTCACCCTTGATGAGCCAAGTTACCATCATTCCTTGCCTAGAATATAACAAAACCCTCTCATCTAGTCCACCTCCCTCTTCTCTTGCCCCATTCTCCTAGCAGCCAGAGTGATTTTGTAAAAATATACGTGAAACCAGTTCACGAGCCCCTGCTTAAACCTCAGACTACAATCTCAGAAAACAGTGGCTTCATGTGTCTTGTTTAGTTTATAGCCACATTATCTACAACAGTAGCTGGCCCATTGTTGGAACTTAATAAATATGAAATGGATTGAACAAATGGATTAATGAATGAGGGAAAACAATGAATGAATTTAAGTCCTTTACAAGTTCAACTTCTCTATTTCAAAAATGTGGGCAATTTGACCCATAGGGAATATCATCCACAGGCTCAAACAGGGCTGATGATTCTTTTGCACTGAGTATGGAAATAACCTCTCAATATCACTTAATATGTTGCAAATTATTCAAACTTCAATATACATTTGATCATTTGACTGTCTTTTTTAATACCCATTTTTGACTACAGTTGTTCAGCCATATCATGGCTGAAACACCTTTAGAGGGAATGTAGGGATATTACCTTTCTACCATGGGTCTCTAGTCACAAGACTATTCAATTACATTCCCTAGGGTCGAATGTAATAGCATATGATAATGAGGGAGGCAGAGGTGCTATAGTGGAAGGAGCCTGGACATCACAGCCAGGCCAATCTGGTTGTGAACCTCGGCTGCAACACTTTTTGTTTTTCTTTTTAATTTACTTCTTTTTTTAACTGATACATAGTATCTATCCATATTGATGGGGTACAGGTGATATTTGGTTACATGCATGGAATGTAAGGAAGGTAACATTAATGTGTAACAATGTATTATACATGTAACAAAAATGTGCAATGATCAAGTCATGGTATTTAGGATACAGCACCTGCAGCATCTATCATTTCTATGAGTTGGAAGCATTTCAAGTCTCTCTACGAGCTATTATGAAATATACAATACTTAGTTGTTAACTATAAACACCCTACTCTGCTATCAAATATTTGAACTTATTCCTTCTATCTAACTGTATGTTTGTACCCCATTAACCAACCTGTCTTTATCCCCTTCTTCCACCCATACACTCTCCCTACCCTCTGGTAATCATCACTCTACTCCCTACCTCCATGAGATCAACTTTTTTAGCTCCCACATGTAAGTGAGAACATGCAATATTTGGCTGTGTCTGGCTTATTTCACTCATCATAGTAATCCCCAGTTTCATCTATATTTCTGCAGATGATAGGACTTCATTCTTTTTATGGTTGAACAGTATTCCACAAAATACTATCTACCACATTTCTTTATCCATTCATCCATTGATAGACACTTTTTAACAGTGTGATCACGTGCATAGCTGCCAAAGCTTTGGACTGAGTGTGAAGCTCACTTCAGCTGCTTACTAGCTGTGTGACCTTGGGCAAGTCACTTGGCCTGTCTGAACTTCAGCTTCCTTACATTTTAAATGGAGGAAATAATATAGTCCACCTACTATAATTGTCATAAGTCTCAAATGAAATAGTGCACACAAGTCACTTGGCAAAAAGCCTGATTGCTAGTTAGGTGGCAAATGCTTAATAAATATTGACTATTATAATCTCAGGCATAAGCATTTGTGAGACAAAATAAATCCACATATAATGTGTATATTGTATATATAATAAATGTTAGTTCGATTCGTCTTAATCCATTTTCTGTTGCTTATGACAGAATACCTGAAACTGCGTAATTTATGAAGAAAAGGAAAGTATTTCTTACCATCGTTAAGATTGAGAAGTCTGGCTGGGCACAGTGGATCATGCCTGTAATCCCAGCACTGTGGGCGGCCGAGGCGGGCAGATCACCTGAGGTCAGGAGTTCAAGACCAGCCTGGTCAATGTGGCGAAATGCTGTCTCTACTAAAAATAAAGAATTAGCTGGGTGTGGTGGTGCGTGTCTGTAATCCCAGTTACTCGGGAGACTGAGGTAGGAGAATCGCTTGAACCCAGGAGGCAGTGGTTTCAGTGAGCCAAGATCATGCCACTGCACTCCAGCCTGGGAGACAGAGCAAGACTATGTCAAAAAAAAAAAAAAAAAAAACTAAGAAGTCCAAGGCTGAGGGGTTGCAACTGGTGAGGGCCTTCTTGCTGGTGGGGACTCTACAGAGTCCTGAGGCAGCACAGGGCATCACACAATGAGGGGGCTGAGTGCGCTAGCTCCGAACTCTCTTCTTTTAAAGCCACTTATCCCACTCCTATGATAACCCATTAGTCTATGAACCCATTAATCCATTCCATCCGTAAAGGCAGAGCCCTCATGATCCAGTCAACTCTTAGTCTTTAAATTGCCTTAAAGGCCCTGCCTCTCCATACTGCCACATTAGGGATTAAGTTTCAACATGAGCTGTGGAGGAGACAAACATACAAAGCAAACCACAATTCAACTCCATCCCTACCCTGACTCCACTCTCCACAGGGAGAGGGAGAAACAAGGATATCCATTGCCTAGGTATTCAATGCTAGAAAAGGGAAATTTGATACTAGTTCAAAAAATATGTAAAAGAAGAGTTATAAGATAAGATATTTTTAAAAAGAAAAAGAAGGGGAAAAGCACAGAAAGCCTAGAAACTATTTAAATGACCACTTACTGAAAACCCAGGGAAAAAAGTGGGCCAGAGACCAAAAATACCAGACACCCAAAACCAGCAAAGGCAAAGAGAGTGCCACAGTGAAAGAAGACTTTTCAAAAACTGGATTGAGAGCCCAAGTATCCAGAACGGAAAAGTCCACAGAACATAACAAAGAAGAGCATTCAACAGGAACTTTTATTATGTACCTACCATATAACTTGGAGTAGGGCCAGAAATGACTGTAAAGAGCACTTTGCAAAGAACTCCTGGGTCAAGAAGAGCTCTTTCACTGTACTGCAAGGAGGAAGTGATCATTGTGTGACCTGCGTATCCAAGTCTGAAAAAGACAGGAAGTGGCGGAGAAAACGGAGCAGTGAAAAGTGTGGGCTGCTTCAGCAGGGCGGAGAGCTGGGACTCCTGGGTTCAAAAGCCAGTGGGGGCATGAAGGGGACATATTAGAAGACATTCACCACGGAGGCAATTTCTCTTCTGTCATGATATTTATAAGCACAGATTATACTAATATAATGGCTACAACTTTTTGTTTTAACAGTCTAACAAATATCACAATAACTACCCAGGAGAGATGCCAGAATTATACGCGAGAGGTAATGTAACACAATGTTTTCAGGCTACTGAACTTCAGTCAATGCAAACTCAACAAATGTGTCTTTGTGGAAGAGGTCAAGTTGCTTATGTCACATGATGATTTGAAGGAACCTCTTTGAGCTCTTTATCATCTCAGAGAACATAGGAAAAGAGGCTTTTTCCATGCTAAAAGATGAATAGCAGCATTATTCCTTATTTTACCAGCAATGATGTAATTTTGGATGCACATAAAAAATTTTAAGTGACTCATGGTCTCCATAATCGACTGTCTTTATCTGACTCTCAGACTTCTTTTTACTTGTGATCAAATCAAATGCAATTTCAAAATATTTATTTTTGCCTTTGTGTTGAGAGAGTTCAGTCTTGAAAAGAATGTTGTTTTGAAAAGCAACCTAGTGAGTCACTTTTTATGATCAAGGTCAGCAATGAAATCATTCACCCATTTATGCCTTTACTTTTGCCACAAGGTCTTAAGTTTTCTCCACAAAAACAAACAACCATCTGATTCTTTGCTTGAAAATTTTAATGAGCACCTTCTCCTAGTTGAGATCACATACAGATATGGGCTAGCGCGAGCTTTTAACTTTCTCTTAAAAAGGCTGGTATTCAAACCACTGTTCTCTACACAGATTAGATGCTATTTTTACCACTGACCAGTTAAGAACATTGATGCTTACTGAGAAAATCAAGACTCAGACCCTTTGAGGAGAAATAAGCTAAATAAATTGGGGTGTGACTAAGGTATCTGGCCATGGCACGGCTATGGCACCTGCTGCCTCTCCTGAGCTCTGTCTGCAAGCGCACATGAGCATTGGCTCATGCCAACTGAATGCATGCTCACTATTAGGTACCTTCGTATAAAAAATAAGGTAAGTCTTCAAAACCATAACAGGTGAATCAGTGTAAAAATCTATGAGCAATTTAAAAAGCATAGGATGTACTTAGGTGCTTATTTAAAACCTGGGCTTTACTGTTAAGGAAGCACAAATGGGCCTAAACATTTATGTCTCTTGCATGATTAAACTGATCACTGAACAATCATTATTGCAGTAACATTTAAAAATCAATTATACAAATTTTGAAGGAGTCTCAGAAAGTCTTACAGCTAACAAGAAAGCTGTCTGGGCTAGAAATAACACAATGGAAAGCAAATAAAAATTGCCTGAAGCTTCTTTCAAACTTTAAGAATGACTTAATAGGTGAAAACTTGGTTGACCCCTATGCGATGGATCTGACTGTGTTTACACTCAGGAAGAGACAGCCAAGCTGAAATGATGCCTTTTTGCAAGCTCAAAAGACATACCTGAACCCTGAGTGAGAGACTAAAGTCGACTGCATCTTTACCTTCTGGCTGGACTAAAAGGCCGTTAATGAATTTGACATTTGATTGTGCTTGGTTTGCTTTATTTTTAAATGATGTGTGGGTGAAAATGTGTTGATTTGCCAAGTCCTTTTGGTCAAGTTAAAGAAACATTCAATCAGATATGTGATCCACTTGTTACAGCTTTGATAGCGCCATCTTTGCTATTCATTATGGAAATTCATTATGGAGCCTCAAGACCACAGCCAGATGGCTATAATTATTTACTTCAGTTTGTTCTGAATGTCCCTCATAGTTTACATGTTAAATGGCTTTCAACCATCTATATATGCTCTCAGTTGAAATTTTTTTAATTAGAATTTAAAATTATTCCACTTAAAAATAGAATGGCATTAATATCCCTTTCCCATTCCCTTCCCTTCTGTTCTCTTTCTTCCTCGTCCTCTTCTCTTCTTCTTCCTCTTCCTCTTCTTCCTCTTCCCTCCTCTTCCTCTTCTCTCCCTCTTCTTTATCTCTCTGTCTCTCTTCCTCTTTAGGAGGAAACTCATCCCAATTTTGGCTGGTAGAGCACCTAACCTGAACTCGTATCTCATGCCACATTTCCTTTTCCTGGCATAGCCAATTTACTCCTCTGCTCTCCTCACCCACCATACACCACTTAGAGTCAGCAGAGGAAACCCTTCATTACCATCCTATGGAAACCCAAGGAGCCAGAGTTTGCAACATAACAGGAACATGAGGTCTTTATTACACAAAAAGGAATGAAAATCTCTAGGAGGGGCGTAAGACTACCAGGGAGGGAAGGCTGTGGGATAGGGTAAGGGATCAAAAATCAAAGGAAGAGAGTAAATCTGGGAGGAGTGAGGACTCTGGACGCCTAAAGATGTTCACCTTCAGACAGTAGAAGGAAATGAGTTAACTAAAAAAAGTGACTCCTAGACCTCCGACTTCAACTCTGACTCTGTTCTTTAGGATGTTTATTTGAACCTTCAGTGAGGGAAAGCTTAACCATCCATCTAAGATCAAAACATGTTCTGGCTAGGAAGGAGGGATGAGATGGTCCTTGGAGGCAGGCTGTGGCCATTTTCTGAGCCCCTGTGGTATGCTAGCCCCTCCGTTGTGTATTACAAGATACTCAAATAACTCCCCAGTCTGGATCCCAAAGGCTGGTTCCCATACTAGCTCCCCTGTGGCAATCCCCTGGGAATTGCCTCGTTGGTTACAAGTATGTTGCTGCAGGAAGAGACACCTGTGGAAAGAATGGGGAACAAATCACTAAAGCCCTCACCATCCCCAAATACAGCCTCCCTCACAACAATCCTGTTTGTTGAAAATGCATTTCTGTTTCCAAGAAGCATGACCTCTTCATGACAGTGGCCAATATGAGTTACTGTTTTCAAAGCAATTTTACAAATCTTTTTTTTTTTTTTGACATTTACAGCAATCATGTAAAGCAAAGCTCCTTTGTGGTTCTGTTGTAGATATGTAGTTCAAAGGGCTAACGTTCTGAAGGTGGGGATCAGATTGATACCTCTGGCCTTTGGCTCCAAATCCAGTTCTCTTCACATTACACTAGACCACCCTTCTTTTTTTTTTTTTTTTTTTTTTTGAGATGGAGTCTCACTTTCATTGCCCAGGCTGGAGTGCAGTGGCACGATCTTAGCTCACTGCAATCTCAGCCTCCCGGGTTCAAGCGATTCTCCTGCCTCAGCCTCCCAAGTAGCTGAGACTACAGACATGTACCACCATGCCTGGCTAATTTTTTTGTATTTTTAGTAGAGACGGGGTTTCACCATGTTGGTCAGTCTGGTCTTGAACTCCTGACCTCAAACGATCTGCCCACCTTGGCCTCCCAAAGTGCTGGGATTACAGGTGTGAGCCACTGCGCCTGGCCTAGACTGCCACTCTTGAGACATGTCAGACCCTAGGCCTTTGCTGAACCTATGTTTTGGTTGGTTACTTTTGCACTAATTTAATATCTCTGAAACTATTTCTCCTTTTCCTCTTCCCTGTTCAGAAAATGCCCCTAATGCATTTTCTGATATGTAGCAGAAAAGACATTGCACTGGTTTTCAGAAGGGGCAGGTAGAACATCCATGAAAAATTCAGTGAGCTTTTGGCAAACAAAGCTCTTGCGGTCTAACAATATTTGACCACTTCCCCAGTCTTTTACATATAGAAAAGAACTGAAGTGTGATGTTTACCAACCGAGTCTCAACAGAGTTCTTTGTTGTAATTTTTACCATGGCTTCCAGAATTATTCATCACCCCATGAAGAGAATGCAAATGGGTACAAATACATTTTCTTTGCTTCTCTTTCACTGAATTATGTTTTGTTCACTGAAAATTCCCTGGATGAAAACAGAATTGAAGCATGCCCTCAGAACCTGTTTCTTATGCTGGTTTGCAGAGGTTTCCCTAACTAAAACAGTCGTTCTACTTCATTAGAGTATTTATTGGAAGCCTCATGTCTTTGTCAATGTCATCCCAGTTTAAAGATTAAGGGAGGTTTTGGTCTCTGAAAATATACTGGGAAG
The DNA here is from genome assembly GCA_036589455.1 of Ateles fusciceps. NCBI lineage: Eukaryota > Metazoa > Chordata > Mammalia > Primates > Atelidae > Ateles > Ateles fusciceps. The sequence continues at coordinate 4,392,134 of JAZHEH010000228.1, read as the reverse complement.
AATAGCATGGGCAAGGGTAAGGAGAGAAGAAAAGGAAAGGAGAAAAATACCCAGTCAAAAGCAGTAAGCGCCTCTCTTTACTCTGCCTAATTTATATTGCAGCTATACAGAAACATCAGTCTAGGTTTCTCTTGGGGTCATTTTATAATGGACAATGGGCTCAAAGCAGCCAGGAAATCTGGCATAGGAGATTACAGCTGGAAGAGACTCTAGAGATTATTTACTCAGTCCCTTCCAGTCTTGTTTTCCAGATAAGGAAGCTGAGGCTCGGATAGGTCAAGGAGCTTGCCCAAGGTCACAGAGCAAGTTGGTAGAGCAGCTATGCTGCTATCACAGCCCTGGGGGAGGCTCAAAGGCACAGTGGATACTAGCTTCCCCTAGGGGTCAGTGCTGGGCAGACAGTACTCTAACAGCCAAAGCCCAACTTTAGTTTACTTGAAAGCCAAGAAACAAGGAAGCAGGCCAGGACACATCCTACTTCAAATAAACTACTTTCGTGGGGTTTGCACCAAGAAGAATTTTTAAGCTGTCATATTCCTAACATTATTGTGCCTTCCTGAGAGTTTTGCCCTTGGGCTGCTATCTGGGCTCCTCTCTGGATCATGAGCCAGGCCTCAGCTATTGCAAATATTTACAACCTCCATCTCTCCACTTCCCATCTCCTCTGTCCACACTTCCTCACACATGTAGACACATGCTTGTCCAAGTTAACCAGATAATCTAGAAGGAATGCACATTTACTCTGCTTAACTTACAAGTGGCACAGGATGTGCCTTAATTAAACTAAAAGTAACCATCATGAACATTAGAAATCTAACTTCTGGCTATATCACAACCACTTGATACTTCTTGATCTAAGACTTTGCTTAATATCATAGGAATGTCAAATAAACAGAGCATGGTGGCTCATGCCTGTAATCCCAGCACTTTGGGAGGCCGAGGTGGGTGGATGGCTTCAGCCCAGGAGTTGAAGACCAGCCTGGGCAACATGGTGAAACCCCATCTCTACAAAAAAAAAAAAAAATTACAAAATTAGCCAGGCATAGTGGTGTGTGCCTATAATCCCAACTACTCAGGAGGCTGAAGTGGGAAGATCAGTTGACCCCAGAAGGCGGAGGTTGTATTGAGCTAAGATCGTACCACTGCTCTCCAGCCTGGGTGACAGAGCGAGACTCTGTCTCAAAAAAAAAAAAAAAAAAAAAAAGTCAGATTAAATGCACATCTATTGCAGATCTCATTAAAGAGGGGCTTGTTGGTAAAGTGCCAAAGAATCTTGTTATAAGGTGCCAGGATGTTACAATAGCACTCAGTCTAAGTTATGGATCAGCCCCAGCACATGGTGAGCAAGTACTCACTTCAAAGGAGTGCAAAAAACTAGTTTTGCACTCATGGAAAGCATATAAATTGTATAGCTACTCCACTCTACGGGAGGGGGGCATAGCTCCATACTACTTAAATGTGGGTTGCACATAATGACTTCCACCCAAAACATACAGTATGGAAAGAAGATTTAAGAAAAAAAAAACAGTAAGTTCACAGTGGAGAAATCTGACAAACACTACCTCAGCCAGATGATCGAGGTCAACATCAACAGTAACAAATCATGTTGACAGTGTGTACCCTTAATATGATGTGATAAAAATGACACTTCACCTCTGTGAATTGTCTCCTAAAAACCTACAGCCCCATTGTAACACTGAGAAAAACGTCAGGCAAGTTTCAACACAGGGACGTCTTACAATATACCTGATCAGTATTCCTCAAAACTGCTGAGGTCATTAACAACAAGGAAAGTCTGCAAACCGTCACAGTCAAGAGGAGTCTAAGGAGACAAGGCAAATACAGTGGGCTCTTGAACAACACAGAGGATGGGGACTCTAGTTTCCCCCACCCCCCGTGCAGTCAAAATTCCACGTGTAACCCTTGACTCCCCCAAAACTTAACTATTAGTAGCCTACTGTTGATCAGAAGCTTTATCTACAACATAAACAGCCAATTAACACATACTTTGTATACATGTTATACACTGTATTCTTACAATAAAATGTGCTAGAGGAAAGAAAATATTAAGAACACCATAAGGAAGAGAAAATGTATTTACTATTCATTAAGTAGAAATGGAGCATCATAAAGATGTTCATCCCTGCTGTCTTCATGTTGAGTAGGCTGAGGAGGAGGAGGAAGAGGAGAGGTTAGTCTTGCTGTCTCAGAGGTGGCAGAGGTGGAGGAGGTGGAGGAGGTGGAGGGGGAGGTAGGAGAAGCAGGCACACTTGCTGTAACTTTATGGAAATACATCATAATTTCTGTCTTTTTTGCTCTTTCATTCCTCTAAAAACATTTCTCTACTATACCAATCTTTCTTCCACCATTTTGCTTTAGTTTTGGTGCCCATCTCATAAAAGGGTTCATGTTGAAAAAGAAGTCAAAAGCAGTCTTGAAAAATCAGAACACTTCCACCAGATTGTGTAAAGTCAACTTATTTGCTGGCACTCTTCTATGTCTTCCTCTTCATCCAGCAGTGGTTTGGAAGCACTCATCTCTGACAAGTCATCTTCTGTAATTCCTCCGACACGATATCAATTAGCTTTTGAGCTTCCCCAAGATGTAGCTCTTGAAATCCTTCACCCCTCTCCCCACCTTTTTGCCATATCCACAACCTCTTCCATGATTTCCTTGATTGGCTCTGTCATAAATCCTGTGAAGTCATACACAACATCTGGACACAGTTTTCTCCACAGGCATTTATTGTTTCAAGCTTGAGCATTTCACAGCTTTTTCGACAACAATAATAGTATCTTCAAGAGTGTAATCCTTCCAAACATTCATGATGTTCTCTCTATAGGGGTTTTTTCATAGCATTAACAATCTTTTCTATACAGTACCATGTTTAATCTCCTTTAAAGGTTCTTATGACCTCTTGATCTAGAGGCTGAATTAGAGATGCTGTGTTTGGGAACAAGCAGACCACTTTAACACCTTCAGTGCTGAACTCATGGAGTTCTGGGTGGCCAGGGGCATTGCCCAATACTAAAAAAAAAAAAACTTTAAAAGGAAGTCTCTTTCTGTCAAGGTGCCTTCTGACTTCAGTGACAAACCACTGATGGAACCAATCTACGAAAAGGGTTCTCATTGCCCAGGCCTTCTTGCACAATCAAAAGCCTGACAACTGGTGTTTATCTTTTCCCTTCAAGGCTTGGGGGTTGGTAGCTTTATATATAAAGGAAATCCTGATCATAAACCCAACAGCATTTGCACAAAACAGTTGAGTAGCCTATTCCCTCCTGCCTTAAATTCTGGTGTTCACTTATCTTCCTTACTAATGAATGTCCTTCACAGCATTTCTTGCCAGAGTAGGGCACTTTCATCTACATTAAAAAATCTGTTCAAGCAGATATCCTTTCTTCTCAATGAGTTTCCTAATGGCATCTGGGAACTCTGCTGCATCTTGGTTGGTGTAAGCTGCTTCTCCTGTTATACTGACACTTTTTAAAGCCATACCTCTTTCTAAAGTTATCAAACCATTTTTTGTAGACATTAAATTCCCCAGCATTAGACCTTCCTTTTGCTTTATGTTGTCATATAACAACTTCACTTTTAAAAAAATAATATTACAGTCTATAGGTATCCCTTTCTTATAACCATCCTGTACCCACATACAAGCTGCATTTTCAATATGAGATTAAGAGGTATTTTGCAAAAAAAAAAAAAAAAAGTGCAAGGTTTTTGAGGACCTCAAATACCCTGCCTTGGTCATCAAACAATCTAGGCATGTAATAAAATATCACATGTACTCCATAAATATATATAAATATGATGCATCAATAAAAACTGTTTTTATTTAAAGTTTTATTGATTTTAAAATTATGTGTAAAACCATTCTAAAAATGGAAAAAAATTAATTGGAAATCAATAATCTACCTTAAGATGATGGAAAAAGAAGAGCAACTTAAATGCAAACAAATAGAAGGATATAATAAAGATTAGAGCAGAAATAAATGGAATAGAGAATAGAAAAACAATAGAGAAAAACAATGAACACAAAAGTCAGTTACCTGAAAAGATTTTAAAGTTTTAAACTTTTAACTTGACTGGCAGAGAAAAAGAGAGAGAAGACTGAAATTACTAAAACTAGGAATGAAGAGAGAATATGAATACCAATTCTACAGAAATAAAATTATAAAGAAAACTATGAACTACATGCCAACAAAGTAGATACCATAGATAAAATGGAAGAAATTTAGAAAGACACAAACTACCAAAACTTACCCAAGAATAAATAGAAAATCTAAATAGATACATAATAAGTAAAGAGATTGGGTGAGCAATAAAAAAATTGTGAAGAAAAGCCTGGGCCCAAATGTCTTTACTGCTGACTTTTACTAAACATCTAAAAAAAGTAATACCAGTTTTCCCAAACTCTTCCAAAATACAGAGGGGGAGAAACTACTTCCCAATTTGTGCTATAAGGCTAGTACTAGCCAGACATCAAAATGAGACAAACATATCAGAAGAAGAAAAGCCCTGTAAACCAATAACTCATAAATAGGAACACAAAAATCCTCAATAAAACACTACCAAACCAATCCAGCAACACGTATAAGAAATTATACACCATAACTGATATTTATCCCAAGAAAGCAAGGTAGTTTAATATCAAAAAATCAATTAATATAGCATAGTAATAGAATAAGAATAAAATCCACATGATCATCTCAATAAATGCAGAACTAAAATTTGAATAAATTCAAACCCTTTTATGATAAACACATTAAACAAATTAGAACTAGAAGGAGGAGGAGAGATCCAAGGTGGCCGATTAGGAGCAGCTCAGGATTGCAGCTCCCAGAGAAAGCATAGCGGGTGAGTGGATGCTGCATTTCCAGATGGATTTTTATTGCGCACAGACCAGGAGATTCCCAGGCGGAGGAGCCCCACGGGTCGCCAGCGCGGCTGTTTTGGCCGGCACAGCTGTTTTGGCCAGCGTGGCTGTTTTGCTGGCGCCCTGGCGCGGCGATTCTCAGTACAAAATACACAGGTCTGGGCGCCGTTTTATCTGGCGATTGGAGCTTCGGGAAGGCACAGTTGCCCATTCATCTGATTAAAAAGGGGTCTGAAACAGGGAGCCAGGCTAGGAGATTCCCGGCGAAGACGCCACGAATCTCAGCGCCGCAGTGGGTTGCCACACAGGAAATCACACAGATCCCGGCGCCTTTTCAACAGGCGACTGGAACACCTGGGAGACAGTCGACCATTCAACTGAAAAAAAAAAAAAGGCTCTGAGGCAGGGATCCAGGTGATCAGGCTCGGCTGGTCCCATCCCCCACAAAAAAAAAGCAATTGGAAACGCTAGGATTGAGAGTTTCACAGCAAGCACAGCTGAACCCGGAACAGTCCAGCTCTGTGGAGCAAGGGTGTCTGCCATTACCGAGTCAGTCCACTGCTGCGGAAGTAGTTTGCCATTGCTGAGGCAGCCCGCCATTACAGAGAGAGTCCGCCATTACAGAGGTGGGCCGCCTTTGCCAAGGCAGTTCTAACTACACCGGTATAAACAGGACTGCAGGAAAGTTCACATGGCAGCTGGGTGGAGCCCACAGCAGTTCAGCAAAGCCTCTGCAGGCAGACAGTGACTAGGCTGCCTCCTTACTGGTCAGGGCAGCCCTGAAAAAAAGGCAGCAGCACAATGGAAACTCATAAATAAAGCCCTAACTCCCTGGGACAGAACACCTGGGGGAAAAAAGGGGTTTATGAGTTCTGCTGCAGCAGACTTAAATGTACCTGCCCAGCAGCTCTGAATGAACAACGGAGCTCATAGCTCAGCACCTGAGCTCCTATAAAGGATAGACTGTCTCCTCAAGCAGCTCCCTGACCCCCATATATCCAAAGAGTCACCTCATAAAGGAGAGCTCAGACTGACATTTGGCAGGTATCCTTCTGGGACAAAGATAGCAGAAGAAGAAACTGGCAGCAACCCTTACTGTTCTGCAGCCGCTGCAGGTGATCCCCAGGCAAGCTGGGCCGGGAGTGGACCTCAGCAGTCCTACAGCAGAGAGGCCAGACTGTTAGAAGGAAAACTAAGAAACAGAAAGAAATAACTTCATCATCAATAAACTGGACATCCACTCAGAGACCCAATCTGAAAGTCAACAACTACAAAGACAACAGGTGGATAAATCCACAAAGATGGGAAGAAACCAGCGCAAAAAGGATGAAAACACCCGAAACCAGAACGTCTCTCCTCCTACAAGGGATCACAACTCCTCACCAGCAAGGGAACAAGGCTGAATGGAGAATGAGTCTGATGAACTAACAGAATCAGGCTTCAGAAGGTGGGTAATAAGAAAACTTCTGTGAGCTAAAAGAACATGTTCTAACCCAATGCAAACAAACTAAGAACCTTGAAAAAAGATTTGACGAAGTGCTAACGAGAATAAACAACTTAGAGAGGAATACAAGCGAATTGATGGAGCTGAAAAACACAACAGGAGAACTTTGCGAAGCATACACAAATTTCAACAGCCGAATTGACCAAGCAGAAGAAAGGATATCAGAGGTCGAAGATCAACTCAATGAAATAAAATGAGAAGGCAAGATTAGAGAAAAAAGAATAAAAAGAAATGAACAAAGCCTCCAAGAAATATGGGATTATGTGAAAAGACCTAATCTAAGCTTGATAGGTGTACCTGAATGTGATGGAGAGAATGAATCCAAGCTGGAAAACACTCTTCAGGATATTATCCAGGAAAACTTTCCCAACCTAGCAAGGCAGGCCAATATTCAAGTCTAGGAAATACAGAGAACACCACAAAGATATTCCTCAAGAAGAATAACCCCAAGGCACATAATCATCAGATTCACCACAGTTGAAATGAAGGAGAAAATGCTAAGGGTAGCCAGAGAGAAAGATCGGGTTACCCACAAAGGGGAGCCCATCAGACTCACAGATCTCTCAGCAGAAACCCTGCAAGCCAGAAGAGAGTGGAAGCCAATATTCAACATCCTTAAAGAAAAGAACTTTCAACCCAAAATTTCATATCCAGCCAAACTAAGCTTCATAAGTGATGGAAAAATAAAATCCTTTGTGAACAAGCAAGTACTCAGAGATTTCATCACCACCAGGCCTGCTTTACAAGAGCTCCTGAAAGAAGCACTAAACATGGAAAGGAAAACCAGTACCAGCCACTCCAAAAACATACCAAATGGTAAAGAGCATCAACACAATGAAGAAACTGCATCAACTAACAAGCAAAACAACCAGCTAGCATCAAAATGGCAGGATCAAATTCACATATAACAATATTAACCCTAAATGTAAATGGGCTAAATGCCCCCATCAAAAGACACAGACTGGTAAATTGGATAAAAAGCCAAAGCCCATTGGCGTGCTGTATCCAGGAAACTGATCTCACATGCAAGGATACACAAAGGCTCAAAATAAAAGGATGGAGGAAGATTTACCAAGCAAATGGAGAGCAAAAAAAAGCAGGAGTTGCAATTCTCGTCTCTGATAAAATAGACTTTAAACCAACAAAGATCAAAAGAGACAAAAGACATTACATAATGGTAAAAGGATCAATGCAACGAGAAGAGCTAACGATCCTGAATATATATGTACCCAGTACAGGAGCAACCAGATACATAAGGCAAGTTCTTAATGACTTACAAAGAGACTTAGACTCCCACACAATAATAGTGGGAGACTTTAACACCCCATTGTCAATATTAGACAGATCAATGAGACAGAAAATTAACAAGGATATCCAGGACTTGAACTCAGACCTGGACCAAGCAAACCTAATAGACATTTACAGAACTCTCCACCCCAAATCCACAGAATATACATTCTTCTCAGCACCACATCGCACCTACTCTAAAATTGACCACATAATTGGAAGTAAATCACTCCTCAGCAATTGCAAAAGAACAGAAATCATAACAAACAGTCTCTCAGACCACAGTGCAATCAAGTTAGAACTCAGAATTCAGAAACTAACTCAGAACCACCCAGCTTCATGGAAACTGAACAACTGGCTCTTGAATGTTGACTGGATAAACAATGAAATGAAGGCAGAAATAAAGATGTTCTTCAAAATCATTGAGAACGAAGACACAACATACCAGAATCTCTGGGACACATTTAAAGCAGTCTCTAGAGGAAAATATATAGCAATAAATGCCCACATGAGAAGCAAGGAGAGATCTAAAATTGACACCCTATCGTCAAAATTGAAAGAGCTAGAGGAGCAAGATCAAAAAAACTCAAAACCTAGCAGAAGACAAGAAATAACTAAGATCAGAGCAGAACTGAAGGAGATAGAGACACAAAAAAACCTTCAAAAAATCAATAAATCCAGGAGCTGGTTTTTCAAAAAGATCAACAAAATAGACAGACCACTAGCCAGATTAATAAAAAAGAAAAGAGAGAATAATCAAATAGATGCAATAAAAAACAATAAAGGGGATATCACCACAGATTCCACAGAAATAAAAACCACCATCAGAGATTATTACAAACAACTCTATGCACATAAACTAGTAAACCTGGAAGAAATGGATAAATTCCTGGACACTTGCATCCTCCCAAGGCTAAACCAGGAAGAAGCCGAAACCCCCGAATAGACCAATAACAAGGTCTGAAGTTGAGGCAGCAATTAAGAGCCTACCACCCAAAAAAAGCCCAGGTCCAGATGGGTTCACAGCCGAATTCTACCAGACATACAAAGCGGAGCTGGTACCATTCCTTCTGAAACTATTCCAAAGAATCCAAAAGAGGGAATCCTTCCCAAATCATTTTATGAGAACAGCATCATCCTGATACCAAAACCCGGCAGAGACTCAGCAGGAAAAGAAAACTTCAGGCCAATATCCATGATGAACATAGATGTAAAAATCTTCAATCAAATACTGGAAAACTGATTGCAACAGCACATCAAAAAGCTTATCCACCATGATCAAGTAGGATTCATCCCTGAGGCTGGTTCAACATACGCAAGTCTATAAACATAATTCACCACATAAACAGAATCAAAGACAAAAACCACATGATTATCTCAATTGATGCAGAGAAGGCTTTTGACAAAATTCAACAGCACTTTATGCTAAAAATCCTCAATAAACTAGGTATTAACGGAATGTATCTCAAAATAATAAAAGCTATTTACCACAAACCAACAGCCAATATCATACTGAATGGGCAAAAACTGGAAGCATTCCTTTTGAAATCTGGCACTTGGCACTAGACAAGGATGCCCTCTCTCACCACTCCTATTCAATATAGTATTGCAAGTTCTAGCCAGAGCAATCAGGCAAGAAAAAGAAATAAAGGATATTCAAATAGGAAAGGAGGAAGTCAAATTGTCTCTATTTGCAGATGACATGATTGTATACTTAGAAGACCCCATCGTCTCAGCCCAAAATCTCCTGAAACTGATAAGCAACTTCAGCAAAGTCTCAGGATACAAAATCAATGTGCAAAAATCACAAGCATTCCTATACACCAATAACAGACTTAAAGAGAGCCAAATCAAGAACCAACTGTCATTCACAATTGCTACAAAGAAAATAAAATACCTAGGAATACAACTAACAAGGAACGTAAAGGACCTCTTCAAGGAGAATTACAAATCACTGCTCAATGAAATAAGAGAGGATACAAACAGATGGAGAAACATTCCATGCTCATGGTTAGGAAGAATCAATATCATGAAAATGGCCATACTGCTCAAAGTAATTTACAGATTCAACACTATCCCCATCAAGCTACCAATGACCTTCTTCACAGAACTGGAAAAAACCACCTTAAACTTCATATGGAAACAAAAGAGAGCGCACATAGCCAAGTCAATTCTAAGCAAAAAGAACAAAGTGGGAGGCATCACACTACCAGACTTCAAACTATACTATAAGGCTACAGTAATCAAAACAGCCTGGTACTGGTACCAAAACAGAGATATAGACCAATGGAACAGAACAGAGGCCTCGGAGGCAACACAACACATCTACAACCATCCGATCTTTGACAAACCTGAGAAAAACAAGCAACGGGGGAAAGGATTCCCTGTTTAATAATTGGTGTTGGGAGAACTGGCTAGTCATGTGCGGAAAGCAGAAACTGGACCCCTTCCTGACACCTTACACTAAAATTAACTCCAGATGGATTAAAGACTTAAACATAAGACCTAACACCATAAAAACCCTAGAAGAAAATCTAGGCAAAACCATTCAGGACATAGGCGTAGGCAAGGACTTCATGACCAAAACACCAAAAGCATTGGCAACAAAAGCCAAAATACACTAACGGGACCTAATCAAACTCCATAGCTTCTGCACGGCAAAAGAAACAGTCATTAGAGTGAATCAGCAACCAACAGAATGGGAAAAAATTTTTGCAATCTACCCATCTGACAAAGGGCTGATATCCAGAATCTACAAAGAACTAAAACGGATTTACAAGAAACAAACAAACAAGCCCATTCAAAAGTGGGGGAAGGATATGAACAGACACTTTACAAAAGAAGACATACATGAGGCCAACAAACATATGAAGAAATGCTCATCATCACTGGTCATTAGAGAAATGCAAATCAAAACTACATTGAGATACCATCTCACGCCAGTTAGAATGGCAATCATTAAAAAAATCTGGAGACAACAGATGCTGGAGAGGATGTGGAGAAATACGAACACTTTTACACTGTTGGTGGGAGTGTAAATTAGTTCAACCATTGTGGAAGACAGTGTGGCAATTCCTCAAGGACCTAGAAATAGAAATTCCATTTGATCCAGCAATTCCATTATTGGGTTATATATCCAAAGGATTATAAATCATTCTACTATAAGGACACATGCATACGAATGTTCATTGCGGCACAGTTTACAATAGCAAAGACCTGGAACCAACCCAAATGCCCATCAATGATAGACTGGACAGGGAAAATGTGGCACATATACACCATGGAATATTATGCAGACATCAAAAACAATGAGTTCGTGTCCTTTGTGGGGGACATGGATGAACCTGGAAACCATCATTCTCAGCAAACTGACACAAGAACAGAAAATCAAACACTGCATGTTCTCACTCATAGGCGGGTGTTGAACAATGAGAACACATGGACACAGGGAGGGGAGCATCACACACTGAGGTCTGTCGGGGGAAATAGGGGAGGGACAGCAGGGGTGGGGAATTGGGGAGAGATAGCATGGGGAGAAATGCCAGATATAGGTGATGGGGAGGAAGGCAGCAAATCACACTGCCATGTGTGTACCTATGCAACAGTCTTGCATGTTTCTCACAGGTACCCCAAAACCTAAAATGCAATAAAAAAAAAAGAACTAGAAAGAAACTTCTTTAACCTGAAAAATGGCATCGATGAAAACCCAACTGCTAACATCTTACTTGAGGGTAAAAGACTATATTCTTTTGATATCTTGCCTTGATAGTTATATTCCACATTGTACTGGAGGTCTTATCCATGACAATTAGACCAAAAAAATAAAGAAAGAAAGGAAGAAAGGAAGGAAGGAAGGAAGAAAGAAAGAAAAGGCATCCAGATTGGAAAGGAAGAGGTAAAATACTATTTGCAGATGGCATGATCTTGTATATAAAAAATTCTAAATGATACACTAAAAAATCTTAGAATTAATAAATGAATTCAGCCAAATTGCAACACAAGATCAATATATAAAAATCAACTGTATTTCTAAACACTTTCACTGAACATTCAGAAATGAATTAAGAATACAACTATATTTAGAATAGCCTCAGAAAAGAATACTTAGGAATAACTTCTACAGAAGTAGTACAAAACCTATATTCTAAAAACTACAAAACATTATGAAAAGAAATTAAAAGAATACCTAAATAAATGAAAGGTATCCAATATTCATGGATAATTCCTATCAAAATCCCAGCTGGCTTCTTCACAGAAATTGACAAGCAGATCCTAAAATTTGTATAGAAATACAAGGGACCAAACATAGCCAAACTATCTTGAAAAAGAAGAATCAAATTGGACAGTTCCATATTGTTTAATTTACTATAAAACTATAGTAATCAAGACACTGAGATACTGTCATAAAATAGACATATATATATGTATATATATCTCAACAGAATAGAATTGAGAAATTAACCATTACATTTATAGTCAATTAATTTTAAACAAAAGTACCAAGACAATTTAATAAGTAAAGAACAGTCTTCGGTCAGACATGGTGGCTTACATCTGTAATCCTAGCACTTTGAAAGGTCGAGGTGAGCAGATCATGAGGTCAGGTGTTTGAGGCCAGCCTGGCCAACATGGTAAAATCCCATCTCTACTAAAAATACAAAAAAAAAAAAAATTAGCCAGGCATGGTGGTGCATGCCTGTAATCCCAGCTACTTAGGAGACTGAGACCAGAGAATCGCTTGAACCTGGGAGGCAGCAGTTGCAGTGAGCTGAGATCGTACCATTACACTCCAGCCTGGGCGAGAGAGCAAGACTCTGTCTCAATTAAAAACAACAACAACAACAACAACAACTCACAGTCTTCAATAAATGGTACTGGGACAACTAAATATCCACATGCAAAATAATAAATTAAGACTCCTACCTCATACCATATATAAAAATTAGCTCCAAAGGGAACAAAGTTTCAGGATACAAAATCAATGTACACAAATCAGTAGCACTGCTATATACCAACGATGACCAAGGTGAGAAGCAAACCAAGAACTCGACATCTCACAATAGCTGTAAAACGAACAAACACACAAAACCTAGGAATATGCCTAACCAAGTAGGTGAAAGACCTCTACAAGGAAAACTACAAAACACTGCTGAAAGAAAACATAGTTGACACAAACAAATGGAAACACATTCCATGCTCATGGATGGACAGAATCAATATTGTGAAAATGACCATACTGTCAAACGCAATCCACAAATTCAATGTAATTCCCACCAAAATACCATCAACATTCTTCACAGAACTAGAAAAAAAAAATCCTAAAATTCATATGGAACCAAAAAAGAGCCCACATAGCCAAAGCAAGACTAAGCAAAGAGAATAAATACAGAGGCATCACATTACCCAACTTCAACCTATACTATACAGCTAGAGTCACCAAAACAGCATGATACTGGTATAAAAACAGACACATAGGCTGGGCACAGTGGCTCACACCTGCAATCCCAGCACTTTGGGAAGCCGAGGTGGGTGGATCACAAGGTCAGGAGATCAAGACCACCCAGGAGATCGAGACTATCCATGGTGAAACCCTGTCTCTACCAAAAATACAAAAATAGCTAGGAGTGGTGGTGCATGCCTGTAATCCCAGTTACTAGGGAGACTGAGGCAGGAGAGTCACTTGAACCAGGAAGTCAGAGGTTGCAGTGAGCCAAGATCATGCCACTGCACTCCAGACTGGCAACAGAGCAAGACTGGCGACAGAGCAAGACTCTATCTCAAAAAAAAAAAAAGGAAGAAAAAAAATAGGCACATAGGCCAATGGAACAGAATAGAGAATCCAGAAATGAAACTAAATACTTATAGCCAACTGATCTTTGACAAAGCAAACAAAAACATAAAGTGGGGAAAGTAAATCCTATTCAACAAATGATGCTAGGATAACTGCCAACCCACATATAGAAGAATAATACTGGACCATCATCTCTTACCTTATACAAAAATCAACTCAAGATGGATCAAAGACTTAAATCGAAGACCTGAAACAATAAAAATTCTAGAGGATAATGTCAGAAAAACCCTTCTAGATGTTCGCTTAGGCAAAGACTTAATGACCAAGAACCCAAAAGCAAATGCAACAAAATCAAAGATAAATAGATGGGACTTAATTAAACTAAAAAGCTTCTGCACAGCAAAATAAATAATCAGCAGAGTAAACAGCCCATAGAGTAGGAGAAAATCTTTGCAAACTATGCATGCAACAAAGGACCAATAATCTACAAGGAGCAGAATCTACAAGGAACTCAAACAAATCAGCAAGAAACAAACAAATAATCCCCATCAAAAAGTGGGCTAACGACATGAATAGACAATTCTCAAAAGAAGATGTACAAATGGCCAACAAACATATGAAAAAATGCTCAACATCACTAATGATCAGGGAAATGCAAATCCAAACCACAATGTGATACCACCCTACTCCTGTAAGAATGGCCATAATTTTAAAATAAAAAACTAATAGATGTTGGCATGGAAGTGGTGAAAAGGGAACATTTTTACATTGTTGGTGGGAATGTAAACTAGTTCAACCACTATGGAAAACAGTATGGAGATTTTGTAAATAACTAAAAGTATCTACCATTTGATTCAGTAGTCCCACTACTGGGTATCTAACCAGAGGAAAAGAAGTCATTACATGAAAAAGACACTTGCACACATGTTTATAGCAGCACAATTCACAACTGCAAAAATATGGAACCAGCCCAAATGCCCATCACTCAATGAGTGGATAAAGAAAATGTGATATGTATATATAATATATATGTATATATAATATATATATATTATACACACACACACACACATATATATATGAATACTACTCAGCCATAAAAGGAATGAAACAATGGCATTTGCAGCAACCTGGATGGAGTTGGAGACCACTATTCTATGTGAGTTAACTCAGGATTGGAAAACCAAATATTGTATGTTCTCACTTATAAGTGAGAGCTATGCTACAAGGATGTAAAAACATAAGGATGATGCAATGAACTTAGGGACTCAGGGGGAAGGGTGGGAGGGGAGTGAGGGATAAAAGACTACGCATTGGGTACAGTGTACACTGCTGGGGTGATGAGCACACCAAAATCTGAGAAATCACCACTAAAGAACTTATCCATGTAACCAAACACTACCTGTTCCCCAGTAAAACCTACTGAAATAAAAAATAATAAATAAAACCTCAAAAAAACACAATTGTAAGTGGAGAAATAACCTCATAAAATATGGGCAAAAAATATGAATAGAAATTTCTCCATACAGTGGAATATTACTTGGCAGGAAAAAAGAGTGAAGTACTGATGCATGCTACATGAATGAACCTTGAGAAGTCATGTATAAGAAGCCAGTCATTGGGGAGTTGGGGGAGAGACAGCATGGGTAGAAATGCCAGATATAGGTGATGGGGGAGGAAGGCAGCAAATCACACTGCCATGTGTGTACCTATGCAACAACCTTGCATGTTCTTCACATGTACCCCAAAACCTAAAATGCAATTTTAAAAAAATTTTTTTAAAGTTTAAGGAAAAAATGTTTTCTTAATCCTGTGGGAATTTTTATCAGCTCCCATATATTTTCTTTTAATTATAAGTAAAAATACATAACATAAAATCTATTATCTAAAAAAAAAAAGAAGCCAGTCATAAATGCCTTCATATTGTACTATTCTATTTACATGGAAAATACAGAATAGGCAAATTCATAGACAGAAAGTAGACTAGTGCTTGTCTAGGACTGGGCATGCTAGTGACGGGAACAAGGCGTTCCTGCGAATGGGTATGGAATCTCTTTTTCAGCTGATTAAAAATCCTCTAAAATTGATTTGGTGGTGGTTATACAATGCTAAGAATATCCTAAAAACCACTAAATTGCCCACTTTAAAAGGATGAGTTGTATTGTATGCAAATTATATTGCAATAAAACTTTTTAAAAAGGTTTTGCAAGTCTTAGCTGACCAACCACCTTGTAGTCTCTAAGAATTTGGAGAAAACTAGACAGATGTTAGAGATAAAAAGTGTCAAAGGCGAGAATCTCCCCTATGGGCATAAGGTGGGGCTGCCTTTCCTTCACTTCGAAATCAGTGAGGGGCCACTTCAGAAGCTTGATATGAATCCCGGAGGTGCACAGTGGCATAGACCGGAGAAATCTAACAAGCAAGAAGCTGGAGGCAGCAAGGGAGAGCTATGGCTGGGATAAAACTGCACTTCCACCAACAATGGGTCCAAGGCCCATGCTTTCTGGGAAGGTTCTCAGTGCATAAGCATCATTCAGGAGTGGCTTATATCCTGCCTGAGGACTGCGTGGAGGCACAGAATTGTTCTGCGGGATGTTCAAAAGCTGAGGGAGGAATCATGAGTGCATAGAGAGAGTATATATGCAC
Organism: Ateles fusciceps; assembly: GCA_036589455.1. Classification (NCBI taxonomy): domain Eukaryota; kingdom Metazoa; phylum Chordata; class Mammalia; order Primates; family Atelidae; genus Ateles; species Ateles fusciceps. The sequence continues at coordinate 4,376,027 of JAZHEH010000228.1, read as the reverse complement.
CTTCAGGAAGGGAACTACCCAGGTGAAAGCCAGCTTTAGAATCTACCTCATCCATCTTCAAACATGGTGCCAGCCAGGCTAGGATTAGAGCAAGGGGATGAAGCAGTTCAGGTGGGCACAAAATTTAAGGGGACACGAAAAAGCCAATCATCAAGATAAATATTTTGATACAATATTTTAAAAATTAAAATTAAGGTAAAAACATCCATGATGAACAAAATATCAAAATGTTAAATAAAGGTAGGATCGATCCATGATGGAACCTGGGGCAAAAGGAAAACTGTGTGTTCTATACACAGGCACACCCCTAAACTATCGCAGTTTCAGTTCCAGCCACATCAATAAAGCAAATACTGCAATAAAGCAAGTCACATAAAGTTTTTGGTTTTCTGTGCATATAAAAGTTATGTTTATGTTTATACTTAATAGACTTGTATACTGTGTATACTGTAATGTGTTAGTCTATTCATATATAACATACTAGCCTCTTAGTATATTCTAAGTATATACTATACTAATCTACTAAGTATATATAGCTTCAAGCATTGTATATACTTTAATTTTTAAAATATTGCTAAAAAATGTTACAATCATCTAAGCCTTCAGTGAGTCAGAATCTTTTTGCTGTTGGAGGGTCTCACCTCAACACTGATGGCTGCTGACTGATCTGTGTAGTGGTTGCTACCAGTGGGGTGGCTGTTGCAATTTTGTAAAATAAGACAGTTATATTTGCCACAGTCATTGACTTTTCCTTTCACAAAAGATTTCTCCGTAGCATATGATGTGGTTTCATAGAGTTTTACTCACAGAAGAACTTCTTTCAAAATTAAAATCAATTCTGTCAAACCCTACCACTGCTTTATCAATTAATTTTATGTAATGTTCTAAATCTTTTGTTATCATTTCAATAATGTTCTCAGCATCTTCACCAGGAGTAGATTCCATCTCAAGAAACCACTTTCTTTGCTCATTCATAAGAAGCAACTCCTTATCCAATCAAGTTTGACAGAGGGATTGCAGCAATTCAATATCATCATCAGGCCCAACTTCAAATTCTAATTCACTTACTATTTTCACCACATTTGCAGTGACTCCCTCCACTGAAGTCTTCAGCCTCTCAAAGTCACCCAAGAGGGTTAGAATCAACTTCTTTCCAACTCCTGCTAATGCTGATATTTTGACCTCCTTCTATGAATCATGAATGGTCTTAATGGCATCTAGAATGGTCAGTCCTTTTCAGAAGGGTTTCAATTTACTTTGTCCAGATCCATCAGAGGAATCAGTATCTCTGGCAGCTATTAACCTTAACAAATGTATTTCTTTTTTTTTTTTTTTTTTTATCATGCCAGATGAATTTTAATTACGCATAAAGATCTAACATATCACCCAGGGGCCGTTTCACCCACTGCTCTGTTTGGCTGCCAGTCTTTTGTCTCTCTCTTCAGCAATGGTGAGGCGGATACCCTTTCCTCGGGGGAAGAGAAATCCATGGTTTGTTGCCCTTGCCAATAACAAAAATATTGGAAAGTCGAGTGGCAAAGCTGTTGCCATTGGCATCTTTCACATGAACCACATCAAAAGATCCAGGGTGCCTCTCTCTGTTGGTAATCACACCAATTCTTCCCAGGTTAGCACCCCTAGTCACCATACACAGGTTACCAGTGTCAAACTTGATGAAATCAGTAATCTTGCCAGTCTCCAAATCAATCTGAATGGTATCATTCACCTTGATGAGGGGATCAGGGTAGTGGATGGTGGGAGCATCATGAGTCACCAGATGAGGGATTCCTTTTGTGGCCACAAAGATTTTCGCACTTTGCACAATTTGTACTTGGCCTCCTCAGGTGTAATACAATGTACAGCAAAGCGACCCTTGGTATCATAGATCAGACGGAAATTCTCTTCTGTCTTGTCAATGCTGATGACATCCATGAAACCAGCAGGGTAGGTTATATCAGTTCGGACCTTGCCATCGATCTTAATGAACCGCTGCATGCAAATCTTCTTTACTTCATCTCCTGTCAGGGCATACTTAAGTCTGTTCCTTAGGAAAATGATGAGGGGGAGACACTCTCTCAACTTGTGAGGACCGGTGGATGGACGAGGAGCAAACACACCGGTCAATTTATCCAGCATCCAATGCTTTGGAGCTGCCACCCGCTTCAGATGCTTCTTGGGACCACGAGCCATGGCTGTGTTAGGAAAGGAAAGAGCAACAAATGTATATTTCTTAAATAATAAGACTTGGAAATCAAAATTACCCTTTGACTCGTGGGCTGTAGAATGGTCGTTGTGTTACCAGGCATAAAAACAACATGCCTTGTACATTCTTGTACATCTTCATCAAAGCTTTTGGTTGACCAGGTGTGCTGTCAATAAGCAGTAACATTTTGAAAGTGATCTTTTCTTCTGAACAGTAGGTTTCAACTGATCTTTTCTTCTGAACAGTAGGTTTCAACTGTGGGCTTAAAATATCCAGTATGTCCTGCTGTAAACAGATCCAGGCTTTGTTGCTCCATTTTTGGAGCATGGGCAGAGGAGATTTAGTATAATTTTTAAGGGCCCTAGAATTTTTTGAATGGTAAATGAGCACTGGCTTCAACTTTAAGTCACCAGCTGCATTAGCCCCTAGCAAGGGTCAGCCTGTCCCTTAAAGCTTTGAAGCTACACATTGACTTCTCCTCTCTAGCTATGAAAGCCCTGGATGGCACCTTCTTCCAATAGAAGGCTGTTTCATCTACATCGAAAATCTGTTCTTTAGGCTTGGTCATCTTTACCAGTGATTAATATATCTAGATCTTCTGGATAACCTGCTGCAGCTTCTCCGTAGCATTTGCAGCTTCACCTTGTACTTTTATGTTATAGAGATAACTTCTTTCCTTAAACCTCTTAACCAACTTCTGCGAGCTTCAGACTTTTCTTCTGCAGCTTCCTCACCTCTTTCAGGCCTCATAGAACCGAAGAGAGTTAGAGCCTTCCTCTGGGTGAGGCTTCGGCTTACGGGAATGTTGTGGCTGGTTTGATCTTGTCTATGTGAGCTGTAAGGATGTTTTATTGTGTTCACTGGAGTAGCACTTTTAATTTCCTTCAAGAACTTTTCCTATGTATTACCACTTGGCTAACTGATGCAAGAGGCCTGGCTTTCCACCTGTCTCTGCTTTCGATCTGCCTTTCTAAGCTTAATAACTCCTAGCTTATTATTTGGAGTAAGAGGTTATGTGACTCTTCCTTTCTCTGGAACTCTTAAAAGACACTGTAGAGTTATTAATTGGCCTAATGTCAATATTGTTGTCTCAGGGAATAGTCAGCGGGACAATCAGAACACACACAGCTATTTTATTTATTTTTATTGTACTTTAGGTTCTGGGGTACACGTGCAGATCATGCAGGATTGTTGTATAGGTACATACATGGCAAGGTGGTTTGCTGCCTCCATCCCCCCATCACCTGTATCTGGTATTTCTCCCCCACGTTATCCCTCCCCATCCTCCCCCACCTCCCACTGTCCCTCTCCTAGCCCCGCCTCCACTGACCCCAGTGAGAACACACACATTGATTAAGTTCACTGGTCTTCTGTGGGTGCAGTTCATGGAGCCCCAAAACAATTGCAATAGTAACATCAAGGATCACTAATCACAGATCATCATAACAGATATAATAATCATCTAAAAGTTTGAAATATTATAAGAATTACTGAAATGTGACCCAAAGACATGAAGTGAGCACACTCTGCTGGAAAAATGGTGCCAACAGACCTGCTTGATGCGGGGGTTGCCGCAAAATTTCCATTTGTAATAAATACAGTATCTTTAAGGCACAATAAAGCAAAATGTAATAAAATGAGATATGCCCTATATATGCTTAAGGTATGTTTTTAATGGTTCATTTTTTTCCAGAACATTAACACTATTAAATAATATGAAAAAATTGCAAAGTTATTGAAACCACATTATTTTAAATTTAAATGTTCTATTTACATCCCAAATGGAGTTATCATTTTAATTTACTGGCCTCAATGAACACAAACTTATCAATAATATTTTCAAAACCAACTTCTTCACTTTTTTTTTTGAGACAGAGTCTCACTCTGTTGCCCAGGCTGGAGTGCAGTGGTGCAATCTCAGCTCACTGCAACCTCCACTTCCCAAGTTCAAGCGATTCTCTTGCCTCAGCCTCCCAAGTAGTTGGGACTACAGGCACGTGCTACCAGGCTCAGCTAAGTTTTTCATATTTTTAGTAGAGACGGGGTTTCACCTTGTTAGCCAGGATGGTCTCAATCTCCTGACTTCATGATCCGCCCATCTCAGCCTCCCAAAGTGCTAGGATTACAGGTGTGAGCCACCACACTAGGCCTATCTCATTTTTAATTGAAAGAATTGCTGTGCTTGACAATTTCTCTTGACTCAGTGATGATGCAAAAAACATTGTTAATTAACTTCAACTTACTCTGTCTTTATTTAAAATTTTGACATATTGTTCATCATGGATTTTTGCATTAATTTTAGTTAATTTTTGCATTAAAATGTTATTTATATTGTTTACAATTTTGGGGGCCCCTTAAGTTTCATGTCCTAATCCTGGCTCTGATGTTAGACATGTCCATACTTGTTAGGAAAGACTTCTCCTGACATCTTCACTCTCCCCTCTCTTCCCTGCTTTTCCTGAAATGGTCAGAAACTTGGTTATCACACTGAGGAAGGAGGATAGGGAGCACAGGTGTAAGTTCTAAGTTGAGGAATCTTGAAGAATTCAGTTAGGTCCTGTATTATGTTAGAGTTCTCCAGAGAAACAGAACCGATACATAGATAGATAGATAGATAGATAGATAGACAGACAGATAGACAAACACACACAGCCATGTGTCACTTAATGATGAGGTTGGTTCTGAGAAATGCATCATTAGGCAATTTTATCATTGTGCAAACAACATAGAGTGTACTTACACAAACCTAGATAGTATAGCTTACTATACACGCAGGCTATATGGTACAGCCTACTGCTCCTAGGCTACAAACCTGTACAGCTTGTTACTATACTAAATACTGTAGGCAATTGGAACACAATGGCAAGTATTTGTATATTGATACACAGAAAAGGTATGGTAAAAATACCATATTATAATCTTTCGGACCCACCACTGTACTACACACTGTCACTAACCAATATATCATACTGTGAGGCATGACTGTATATACATATATGTGTGTGTGTGTGTGTTTAATGAAACTTCTCAGCCTTTATAATCCCATGAGCCAATACCTTATAATAATTTATATATATATATATATATATATATACTCTATATATACACATATATGACCTATATATACACGCAGAGATATAGATATAGATTATAAGAGTTTGGCTCACATGATTATGGGGGACAAGAAGTCCCACCATCTGCAGGCTGCAAGCTGGAGGCCCAAGAAGGCGAGCAGTGTAGTTCCAAAGCCCAAAGCCCTGAGAAGCAGCAGCAAAGCCAATGGTGTACATCCCAGTCCAAAGGCCAAAGAACCAGGAGCACCAATGTCCAAGAGCAGGATATGATGGATGTCCCAGCTCAAGAAGAAAAAGCAAAGTTTTCCTTCCCTTCCCCTTCCTTCTCCAAAAAGAGTACAATTCCCTTACTTTGTTATTCTATGCAGACCCTCAAAAGATTGGATGATGCCTACTGGCCTTGGTGAGAGAAATCTTTTTTTATTAGTCTACTGATTCAAATGCTAATCTCTTCCAGTAACATCCTTACAGGTACACTGAGGAATAATGTTTTACCAGATACCTGGGCATCCCTTAGCCCTGTCGAGTTGATCCATAAAATTAATTTATCACAGACCATTTTTCTTGGAGCAGGTCTGAGCTAAGGAAGAAGAGAACCTTCACCTAAACATAGACAAAGATTTGACTACTTCATCCTAACTGCTAAGATGCAACTGATTGTGTCACTTGATGTCACCAGATTTTTTTCTTATCTGACAGTAACCAAGAAAATGTGAGGCCTGCCCCTAGATTTTATCCAAAAATCAGGAAAAGTAGCTGCCCAGAGCAGATTTGAGCCAGGAGCTGAGATTGGGGCCACTAATACAGTTGCTTTGGGCTACACCTGAGAATTTTATTTTATTTTTTTTAATTCATTGAATTGGTTATATAAGGTTACCACTCCAGAAAACAGTCCTGTGGAAACAAAGAACACGATCACAGTGACTCTCTAGCCTCTGAATTTAGGCAGACCAGATTGTCTGAAAGATGTGCTGTTTTTCAACACTATTTCCACCACTGCAATAAAACGTTTAATTTCCTTGTCCCTTTACAATGAGTGATCCATAATGCTATTTCTACACATACTGAAGTTGGAGCTATTCATTTCTTCTTCTGACCTTTTAATCAAAAGCTAAGAATAGGGCCTTCTCTAAACTGACAATATCACTTTAATAGAATGTATTTTAAAATCAAGAAATCCCTCCAGCTACTTTCTTTCCCCTTCCCCAATTACAGTGTTTCCTTTTCAATCTCATTCAACATTATCTTGGTTTTAATATCTTCCCTTTCAAGTATATTCCACAGTGATTTCCTAGGGGAATGCTGAGTCTTCTGTATTACATATCTCTATTAGCTTTTAAGTCTCTCTTCACCAGGAACACTTCTAGTGCAATAACTCAATTATTTCAAGGAAGATTGGAAAAGGAAAAGCTAGCAGAGAAGACAATTATGTTTGTGTGAAGTGGAGTTAGTACAACTGGCTTGAAAGTTTCGTGACAAAGGAGGGCTGACTCTAGTCCTTAGGGAGTTTAAAAATAGAAACTAAAAAGGGTGGCTGGCTGCTGAAGTTTGCAAAGTTCACTCACCTTCTAAGCCACAAGTATGGCAGTAGGCTATAGCATGTTGACAATCATTATTGTCAGGAAGGCAACAGAAAGGTTTTAACCCCAAGCATAGCTTACCCAGGGGGGTGCATATTCACATGACAACAGGAAACCCGGAGGCCAAGTCAGTGCCTGAAGCTAGCTGGGTCTAAGAAAACTCTGCATGTTAAAAATACAGGAAGGGTCTTTATTTTCACATAGAAATATGCTCTCTCTTACTTCATGAAACACACAGACCCTTTGGTTTTCCATTTTTGATAGAATTATGTTACTTTCTCTTAATGCTTCTATAAGAAAAATAACAAGGTGAGTTTGATGATAAACAGCAATGTACAATGTCATGTAGAAAACAGAGAATAATAAGGACTAGGAAGGACTGGAGAGTGCTTCCAGTGGGACAACTGCCTCCTGGCACCAGCCTTGCTGAGGCATCGTCATTTGTCTGGGATGATACCCAAGGTTCACTGTCTCATGCTGAGGAAATCAAGGACGTGGACACACAAGGAGTGAGGTTAAGAGCAGAGGTTTAATAGGTGAAAGAAAAGAAGAGCTCTCTGCAGCAGAGAGGAGTCCTGGGGAAGTGAGTTGTTGCATCTGCAGTGGAATGCAAGGGGTTTTATAGATGAGCTTGAGGAGGTGGTGTCTGATTTACATAGGGCATGAAAGATTGGTTGGACCAGGTGTGCCATTTGCATAGGGCACAAAAAACTGGTTAGGGCCAGGGGTGCCATTTCCATAGGACATGAAAATGTGGCTACCGCATATCCTAATCTTTTATTATGCAGATGGGCTCTCTGCTGGCCATTGCCATGCTGCCTGTTTCTTTACTGTACACGTGGTGACAAAGAAAAGGAAAGATGGCGCCTCCACGTTGAAGGTACCTTGCCTCCAGGTGGCCCTTTTCTATTGGCATAGCTGCCGGCATTCACTCAGGTAAGCTTTCAGCTTATCTATGTCTGCAGCTCAATTTTCAGGCTGCTCTTTATTAGAAAAGAAATTATTTGGGGGCTTCTTTTTGTTAAAAGGGAAATTCTGCCAAGGGCTCTTTTTACCCTCACCACCTGCCCAAATAATTTCTTTCTAGCTCCTGTGTCATTGTTACTATGTGGGAACCTTGGTATTTCTATTGCCAAGAATCCATATATTTATGTCTTCCATCCACTCTTAAATGTTGGTTCTTCTTTTTTAAAAAATACTTTATGGCCGGGCATGGACACTCATGCTGGTAATCCCACTTTGGAGGCTGAGGCGGGCAGATCATGAAGTCAAGAGACTGAAACCATCCTGGCCAACAAGGTGAAACCCTGTCTCTGCTAAAAATACAAAAATTAGCTGGGCATGGTGGCACGCACCTGTAGTCCCAGGTACTCAAAAGGCTGAGGCAGGAAAATCTCTTGAATCCTGGAGGCAGCGGATTCAGTGAACCGAGATCACGCCACTGAACTCCAGCCTGGCAACAGAGTAAGACTCTGTCTCAAAAAATATATATATACATATATATATATATATACACACACACACACACACACACATACATATATTCAGTAAAAAAGATATTCTCAAGGTGATAAGTAACCATTTGTTGTATTGTACCTTTTAATAAATGAAAATTGAGAACAGACATTATTGATTCAAGAATGGTGTTAGTTTTTTTTCCTTTATACAAAATGTGTAGTCATCAATTCTTTGACTAAGAGGAAAGAGTCTCAAAAAAAAATTTTTAAACCCCTTTACAAGCCTACACTGATGGATTCAAATAACCATCTCTACAGGGTCTACAGGTTGGGTTTTACCAGACTAGTAAAAGTTTATAAGATCTGCTATACACCCTCAGAAATTGTCAAGTTCAGCTAAATAAAGTACCTAAAGGATCTTCTGTTTAATTCTCTTTTAGTTTGAAAGATATAACCATATATAAACACATATATACACACATCACATATACATAAAATAAACTCAGGCTAACCCAGTATTGGGCAGGAGAGTCAGTAAGCCTGGTTCAATCATTCAGCCCCAGTTGCCTCACATCAGGAGCACTCATGAGAGAAGCAGCTCAGTTACAAATCAATACCTGCAATTCAAAGCAAATTTTGATTTGGGATTCATATTTAAAACCATTGTTTATTGTCTTCTTTGCTTTTTTTTTTTTTTTTTTTTTTTTTTGAGAGGGAGTTTTACTCTTGTCACCCAGGGTAGGTGCAATGGTGCTATCTTGGCTCACTACAACCTCCGCCTCCCAGGTTCAAGCAATTGTCCTCCCTCAGCCTCCCAAGTAGCTGGGACTACAAGTGCCTGCCACCATGCCAAGCTAATTTTTGTATTTTTAGTAGAGACAGGGTTTCACCACGTTGGTCAGGCTGGTCTTGAACTCCTGGCCTCAGGTGATCTGCCCACCTCGGCCTCCTAAAGTGCTAGGATTACAGGTGTGAATCACTGTGCCTGGCCCCATTGCTTATTTTCTTTGTTCACATCTTCCTGGTACAGGTATGGTAGGTTACTCCCAGCCAGAAGCCACTTGAGCTTCCTGTTATATTTGAGTCAGAAGTAAAACCGACCCTCCAAGTCAAATGGAGGCAAATCACATAATTTGTATTTTATTATTTATTTATTTTTATTTTTTTAAGACAGAGTCTCACTCTGTCACCCGGCCTGGAGTAAAATGGCATGACCTCCGTTCACTGCAAACTCCACCTCCTGGGTTCAAGTGATTCTCCTGCCTCAGCCTCTTGAGTAACTAGGATTACAGGCACCTGCCACCACTCTAGCTAACTTTTGTATTTTTAGTAGAGATGGGTTTTCACCATGTTGGCCCGACTGGTCACAAACTCCTGACCTCAGGTGATCTGTCCCCCTCAGCCTCAGCCTCCCAAAGTGCTTGGATTATAGGCATGAGCCACCGTGCTTGGCCAAAACTTTTATTTTAGTTAGGGCCATCCAAATATGCCCTCCAAACTTCATATTCATATGAAGTTAAGGTACATCAGAAATCAGGCTGGGTGCAGTAATTCACACATGTAATCCCAGTGCTTTGGGAGGCAGAGGCAGGAGGAACGCTTGAGCCCAGAAGTTTGAGATCAGCCTGGGAAACACAGTGAGATCTGTCTCTAGAAAAAATTTATATTTTTATTTTTTATTTATTTTTTTTAATAGAGACGGGGTTTCACCATGTTGGTCAGGCTGGTCTTGAACTCCTGACCTCAGGTGATCCGCCCACCTCGGCCTCCCAAAGTGCTGGGATTACAGGCATGAGCCACTGTGCCTGGCCTGCAAAAATATTTAAAAATTAGCCAGGCACGAAGCGCACACCTGTAGTCCTACCTGTTTGGAAGCCTGAGGCAAGGGGATCTCTTGAGCCCAGGAGGTTGAGGCTGTAGTGAGCTATGATCATGTCACTGCACTCCAGCCTAGGTGTCAGAGCAAGACCCTGTCTCAAAAAAGGAAAAAAAAAATCAGAAATCTCATTGTTTTAAAAAGATTTTCCATGGAAGACAAACAGTGACATCATGTTTGGTTGTATGTGACCTGTGGACGAGTTATCTGGGGACAGCAGGGTGTTGCCTCAGATGTTTATAAGGTAAAGGCTGTAGCGAGCTGTGATCACACCACAGCACTCCAGTGTGGGTGACAGAGTGAGACCCTGTCTTGGATTTAAAAAAAAAGAGAGAGAATTTTATAACTTTACTGAAACATTTGAGATTGATAGTCACTGATAATCTTGTTAGATTTATTAGACTTGATAGCAATGTTTAAATACTTGGGAAAATTGCTACTTTGTTTAGACATCTTAAAAGCTTTTAAAATAAAAAGGGATATATTACCTTTATTAGTAATGTTTAAAAGATTTAAAAGAATTGTATTAACTGGGTTAAATAGAATTGTTTGATAAATAAAAATGTAAGACACACGTTGAACATAAAAGTTTAGAGAAAAACTAAGCTTCTGAATTTGCAACATTAATAAACCAACTACTTATTTTAAAACCCCAATTTGTACCAAATAGCTATAAAGGATCGCAGAAATGTTGCTCTGGCTTAGAGCAGGAGCTTCAGGAAACCATCACCCTAATGTTTATCATTAGTTTTGTGACCCAGGGTTAAGTCACTCTATCTCTATGGTCCTTAAGTTTTCTCTTCATTTATAAAATAAGGACAGTGGCCTAGCTGATCCCTAAAGCACCTTCCAGTTCTAACATTTCAGAATTCCCAGACCTCCTGTTCCATTTGCCATCCGTTCTGACATGCTGCTGATTTGACAGATTGCTCAGGAAGGCTGCCCCCACCTTGATAAGAATGCTGTTTGGCTGTTCTCCAGGGAATATTTTGGTTTATGGCTTTTGATAGCATCCTACTTGTTTATTTTTAAGCCTTAAGAAAATGCTTCCTTCCCCAAACCCAGCTAGGACAATAGGACAAACCATAAACAGGGAGAGCCTCATGTGTATAACTTTCTGTCTTGTTCCAGAAAAGAGCCCTATCCTGACCTAGACTTTCTGAATCTCAAAGCCAATTATTTATTTCACCTTGTTCATACAATGTCAAAATACTGGTCTAGAAAGTCCATTCTGTTCTCAAATCAGTCAGATCAAAGAAGCTGAACAATTCAAACGGTTCAAGAAGACTCTAATGACCTTGTAAATGAAGCAACCAGCTGCTTGTCTTTTTGGCTGGTCATTAGCTGAGGCAGCTCTTCCAGCAGGTAGTATTGACCATGAGCAAAATGATGATGTCAGAGAGGTATTCCCATGTGCTGATGGCATCTCCCACTTCCTAGGGGTTTTCTCTCAAATCTTTCCTTGGCAGTTTTCTTCCCCTCCATCAATCCCTTCAGTTGTATTTTGTCCTGGGGCAGTTCTCACAGCCACTATGTTTTAACTGTGGGACCATGCCTAACTCCATGGACTGCAAGGTCACTGCCCCCCAGGGATGTGCAATGACCCTTTGGATAATCTTGGACAAGTTTGACTTTTCTGAGCTCCAGTTTCTTCTAAAAAGGGGTAATAATATGTCTTTCACATGATAGCTTTGACCTAATTACATAGTGTATATAGGGTACTCAGCATGGAATGGAAGCTAGCACAAAGTAAGCACTCAATAAATGGCATCTCCATAATTATTAATAACTTGTAAATTTGAAAGATCTTCAACACATATGTGGAATTTGCATCAGAAAAAAGTCACTTACATCCACTAAGGCTGCTCCTATGGCAGCACTGTGTGAAGGAGCTGAGTCATCACTACCTAGTTAGATACTGAGATTGACAGACAGGGATCCATGGTGCCTCTTGGGAGAGCAGAGGTGGGGTCATTTGATCTTGAATAACCACAGTTTTCTTAACCATAAAACAAAGAGCATTATAATATTGACTTTGTAGAGTTGGCCTGAATATTAAATGAGATAATTACATAAAATGTTTCACACAGACCCGGCACATTGGAAGAGCTTGATAAATGTTAGCAAGGATTCCAGTGTAAGCTCCAACTAAACATAGTGGCTCATGCCTGTAATCCCAGTACTTTGGGAGGCCGAGGCAGGCAGATAGCTTGAGCTCACAAGTTCGAGACCAGTCTGGGCAACATGCTGAAACCCCATTTCTATACAAAAGAAAATACATAAATTAGCTGGGTGTGGTAGTGTGTACCTATAGTCCCAGCTACTCAGGAGGCTGAGGTAGGATGATCACTTGAGCCCAGGAGGCAGAGGTTACAGCGAGCTGAGATCATGCCACTGCACTCCAGCCTGGGTGACAGAGCCAGACCTTGTCTCAAAAAAAAAAATAAAAAAAAATTAAGTTCCTTGAATTCTGGCTTGTTTTCTAATGCATCCAGCATTAGAAATAGTTTCATGTGGCCGCTCAATAAACACTTGTTGAATGCATATTGTTAATATTATCACTGTTACCTTTGGGAAATTAAGAAAAATCAGTCCTTACTGAAGAAGATTGTGTTTCTGTGTGGACACAATGCAGGGTTTTTAGGAGGATCTTTAGGAAAAAGCAGAAGATTTGTAAAACTTAACCTGGGGGCAAGAATGTAGTCCCAGAAGATGTATAGAAAGGTCGAGGCTCAGTTGGTAAACTTCTTAATGTAAGCAAAGAACTTGTGCTAACAGAGGGGTCAGTGGTTTTAATGAAAGCTAGGAGGTCAGAGGCAAATGCCATTGCTGAAGAGGAGGCTCCAGCCCTTCCTGTCTGATGTGCCTTCAGTATGGAAACAGATGCATCAGGCTGTCAGCTTCATGACAGTAACCATTAAAGTCAACCAACTATGCCACCTTGTCCCGAAATCGGCTCCCAAACCAGCCTTTTGTTTGTAATTCATGGTTGCCAATGAGAAATGTTCAGGCAGGTCTGTCTTAGGCAATAATTTTTAAAACATTTATAAATTGGTTGTTAATATTTATAAATCAAGAAATGGCTCCTATAAATGTGAATCTCCAACTTCTGAAAAATCAGCAGCTCTGGCCACACCAAACCCTGAGTAGCAAGAATGAGGTGGAGATGATATTGGCTGCATATTTTAAAAGCGGAATAGAGTCCCCTGCTCAGCCCACTCCCCCACAATTCCCTTTCACCTCGCACCTGCTAATTCATGTCTTTACCTACCTGGCTTCATAAGCAGTTTCAGTTTTCTATCCCTCCAGAGAGCCAACAGGTTAATTAGCTGACACAATATGCCAACTGTTATGTTTCTTGCACCAAATGACTGAATTGTTACTCAGGCTTTTGCATCTGTCTCTTGTGGGTTTGATTAGTGTGAGTCAGTCCTTCGGGCCGCTTCACCTCCAAACACACAAACTAAAATCAAATGTATGGAGCTGCTCAGGCTGAGGCTCAGGCTCTGCCTGACTTCCCAAAGAGGTCTGCTCTCAGCTGACACTGACTATTCTCTGATTAGCACTCTTCGACTTACCAATTATCTTCAGGGATTCCTCAGAGCATGGAGAGCAAACTGCCAAACGGATGTCTGAAGGGCAGAAGAATCATTCACCAGCTGAGTTGCAAATGAGACACTGACCCAGTTAATCTGTGAACCTACTGCAGATGCTTGGGAAAGCTCTGTTTATGATTGTCCTTGAAGGACTCAGCCTTAGATGTAGCCTCTTTGTCTTGCACATAACAAAAGCCAATGCAAATTGCTATTGACAGACTCATTCTTGCCTTGGTTCCCTTGCCATCTCTTTTTGGCTTCCTTCATTAGCTCTTTTTCCTCTCAAAGAAAGTCTGTGACCTTGGAGGCTTTTGCACTTCCTTTCTGAATCTGCACCATCACCGCTGTAATGGAATGAAGGTGTCTTTCTGCTACCCCAGGATCTGTGGCCAAAGGGAAACCACAGATGCCCTCTCAGCTTGTAGCCTAGCTGAAAAGGGTTCATCTCAGCTGGAAAGGGTCTTTGCAACTCACACTTTTTTTTCCTCTCCTCACATCAGAGCAAAAGCAAACAGTAATTTAAAGAGCATCTTTTTATAATAAGAAAAACCTTCGACTTTCAACACAACCAGAAAGGAAGCCATTTGTCCATGCCTAGAATGAGCTATCAGCATGCAGTCAGTATTACTTCCCCACTGGGGGTGACAGATATGCACTGAACCATCTGTACTTCTCCACCGGTTCTCGGGACCAGTGCTTGGCATTTGCAACTCACATTAGGAGGATTATTTGTGGCCAGGCACTGAAGCGAACATGTTTAAGGACAGACTAAACCCTTGGCTTCATTACTGTTCTCCAACCACTACAGTGACTAACCCAGACATTCACGCACCTTCATAGGCAAAATATTTCAGTCACTTCACTTTTTCTTTACAGTAAGAAAAGAAATATTGAGGCCAGGCATGATGGCTCACACCTGTAATCCCACCGCTTTGGGAGGCCAAGGCAGGTGGGTCATTTAAGTCAGGAGTTCAAGACCAGCCTGACCAATATGGTGAAACCCTGTCTCTACTAAAAATACAAACATCAGCTGGGCGTTGTGGCACACGCTAGTAATCCCAGCTACTCCAGAGACTGAGGCAGGAGAATTGCTTGAACCTGGAAGGCACAGGTTGCAGTGAGCTGAGATTGCGCCACTGCACTCCAACCTGGGTAACACAGTGAGAACCTGTCTCAAAAAAACAAAAACAAAAAAGGCCAGATGCGGTGGCTCATGCCTGTAATCCCAGCACTTTGGGAGGTTGAGGCGGGCGGATCATGAGGTCAAGAGATCGAGACCATCTTGGCCAACATGGTGAAACCCCATCTCTACTAAAAATACAAAAATTAGCTGGGCGTGGTGGCTGGCATCTGTAGCCCCAGCTACTCAGGAGGCTAAGGCAGGAGAATTGCTTGAACCCAGGAGGTGGAGGTTGTAGTGAGCCAAGATGGCACCACTGCACTCCAGCCTGGCGACTCCATCAAAGAAAGAAAGAAAAGAGAGAGAGAGGGAGGGAGGGAGGGAGAGAGGGAGGCAGGGAGGGAAAAGGAAAAGGAAATAAATGAAAGGGAAAATAAATATTGAAAATTATATACTCTTCAGGCTGGGTGCAGTGGCTCACACCTGTAATCCCAGCACTTTAGGAGGCCAAGGCGAGCAGATCACCTGAGGTCAGGAGTTTGAGACTAGCTTGGCCAACATGGTGAAACCCCGTCTCTACTGAAAATACAAAAATTAGCCGGGCATGGTGGCATGCGCCTGTAATCCCAGCTACTCAGGAGGCTGGGCAGGAGAATCGCCAGAACCAAGGAGGCAGAGGCTGCAGTGAGCCGAGATCATGCCACTGCATTCCAGCCTGGGTGAGAGAGCAAGACTCCATCTCAAAAAATAAAATTAAATTAAATTTTTAAAAGAAAGTTATATACTCTTCTTTGTGAATGTGTAGAAAATAACCTGGTATTGTATTCTACATGTAGGAGGCAGGAATGGAAGTCGTGTCTACTGCTATGTTAATAGATTTTTCTGACAATGTCAGGTTGATTATCCACCTAAGGTTTGGTCTATAAATCTGTTTATCATCCATCCTGCCCCTAGAGAAGCCAAAGAATAAAAGGAGCTTTAAGAAAGCAGCTCTCAACAGCCTCAGGGAACTGTTACACTTTCCTTACATTTCTATGGCTCTTCCTGAGTCCCCATGTGTGAGCCTTTATTTCTTAGAAACACCTGGGACACAGCCATTACCTTATTTGCTCAAAAGGCTCAGGACCAGGAAGCTTAATACAAGTCAAGGAACTTAGAGTTAAAAGGAAGTTGGAACTTTTCTCTGAGCCGTTGTGACCTTGAGATTCACAAAGGAGTTAAATGTCCATTTGCCTGAAAGGTAAGAATTTAAATGTCTTTGACTTCTGAAAATTAGATGCGCCTTCACATCTTTTCATAAGTGAAGTAACTTCACAGCTGTAGAAACCTCTAAAGAGAGATAGCATGTGTTTCCCTTCTCTTCCAAGTGTCCACACAAAGGTTCTTCTTCCATGGTTTGAAATTTCTAAAATCTTCACCTTTCCATTTGAAATTTATCAAAATTTCCATTTGATAATGACCAGATTATTCAAAAACAGGGAAGCATATGGGCAGGATCACTCAGACCTGATCCCCCACTTTCTAGTGTGAACCCCAGATATCTGAGATAGGTCTCAGTTAATTCAGAAAGTTTATTTTGCCAAGGTTGAGGACATGTGCCTGTGACACAGCCTCAGGAGTCCTGATGATGTGTGCCCAAGGTGGTCAGAGAACATTTTGGTTTTATACATCTTAGGGAGACATAAAGCATCAATAAACATATGAAAGATGAACATTGGTTCAGTCTGGAAAGGTGGAACAACTCAAGCAGGAAGTGGGTTTCTAGGTCATAGGTAGATAAGAGACAAAGGAGGCAGTAATATATGCATTTATCTCAGTGAGCAGAAGGGTGACTTTGAATAGTATGGGAGGCAGGTTTGCCCTGAGCAGTTCCCAGCTTGAATTTTCCCTTTAGCTTAGTGATTTGAGGGCCCCAAGATTTATTTTCCTTTCACACCAGCATGGGACAAGGGAGTATCTCTTAAAGCTAGAAAGAGCTAGCTTGGCAGCAAATAGAAGATTTAAACTCTAGAAATATAGTAGGTGCTGAAATCAATAGAAATGAATGATTAAAATAATAACCAAGCCAACTAACAAGTGAACAAATAAACATCTGGAACTCCTGATTCCAGGAGAAGCAGGTGGAAAACCACAAATCCCAAAGGGTTTTCATCTCTTGCCCTCCACACTCAGAGTACTGCACAGATGAACAACTTCAGGTGTCTGACCATTCCCATTTCTATTGCGAGCTGTGAATCCACCTTTCTCTCCCATACAAAGAAGCTCATGTCTGTGTTACAGTCTGGTCAATGCACCACAATGTAGAAGATTGGTCAGGGTGGTGGGAAAAATTATAAGATGTAAACCTTCTAGGAAGGCCAAGAGGTTTTGCAAAGCTTTGGAATGAACGAGCCGAAGGTGACAGTCCTTACCCAGAGGCAACTAGGCAAGGAGCAGATAACAAGGGAATATAGAGGAGTTTATCTAAATAACTTGTTTACCTGTTTCCCTGGGAAACCAACCTTTGATCATCCACACTGCAGAACTGCTCTCTACTTGGAGGTCAGCAATGTTAATTACCCACTAATGGTGTTTGCTTTAGACCTTTGTCATTAAATCTGTTCTAAAATAAATATGAGCCTCTCTGGTATAGGTGGCTTCATGGCCAGACTCCCTCTTTGGAATCTGTGAGCCAGGGGGATGCCCTGGCCATGCTCACACAGGCAAAACATCTGTGTCTGCTGCATTCTTCTGTCATCTGTTGCTCAGTCTGCTGGTCAGACTCAGCAGCTGGTGCCCCATGTGAGGATTGCTGCAATGGATTGGCAGTTGGTGACCCCAACGTGATCACACATATTCAGTGCCTAATTCATACCACCCATCCATATGTTTTCCTTTTGGAAACCAGTATTTCCATTACACCCCAAAACTCCACGTTTCTGACCTGAGTGCAGGGACAGGCTTGGTTTACCTCATGCATCACTAATTACAGTATATCTGATTTAAATATTACTAATATCATGGTTTTAAGGAGACAATCTGAGGCATTCCTACCAGCTAATTTGACATGCGATTGGCAAGATTTCTCTGCTCTTGCCACCAGAACATGCCCTGTCCCAGGTCAGACACAAAAGATTCATAGTTATACTTATAGCTTTTATAGTCTCAGCCATAATCATCCTAGCAACTGCTAGTGTGGCTGTAGCATCTATTACTGAATCAGGGCAAACTGCTAATTTTGTAGATAACTTGGCGAGAAATGTGTCTCATGAACTTCTCTTACAGCAGGGTATAGATCAAAAGATTCTTGCATGCTTGCAAGCCCTCGAGGTTGCCTTGGAATATGTAGGGGAGCAGCAAGATGCCCTAGCATTCCGAGAGCAGTTAAGCTGTGACTGGGAGCATAAGCATATGTGTCACCTCTCTACCATGGCAATCCATCAATACATAGTTGGGGTGAAGTGAAACACCACCTCTGGGGAATCTTACATGGTAATTTAACAGCAGACATAAGCAATTTGAAACTAAAATTCTAGAATTACTAAATGCCATAGATCTACATGCCCAACAAACAGCCATATGGAAGGGTGTGTGAGAATCTCTCTCCTGGATTGACCCCACTCCTGTGGGTCACTCCTTGACTGAAAAAGAATGTTACCAATTATACTCATATTTGTCTTATGTTATTTACTATTTCTAGGATGCAAAGTTGGAACACAACTTATAACTGCTATGCCTGACAAAACTGCTGCTGCACACATCTGTACTCCTTAATCAACAAAACCTGATGCAAAAAACAGAAAAGGGGAAGATGTAGGAGATCGGTCAGGGTGGTAGGAAAAATTATAAGAAAGATACAAACAGGGGGGGAAATAGGGGAGGGACAGTGGGGGGGTGGGGAGTTGGGGGAGGGATAACATGGGGAGAAATGCCAGATATAGGCGATGGGGAGGAAGGCAGCAAACCACACTGCCATGTGGGTACCTATGCAACAATCTTACATGTTCTTCACATATACCCCAAAACCTAAAATGCAATAAAAAAAAAAGAAAGATGCAAACCTTCTTGGAAGGCCCAGAGGTTTTGCAAAGCTTCAGGAAGGAATGAGCCAAAGGTGGCTGTCCTTACCCAGAGGCAATTAGGTGAGGAGCGATAACAAGGGAATATAGAGGAGTTTATCTAAATAGCTTGTTTGCCTATTCCCCCTCTTCCCACCCTGAAACTAACCTTTGATCATCCGTGCACATAAATGCTCTCTACTGGGGGGGAGTTGGCAATGTTAATTACCCACTAATGGTGTTTGCTTGAGACCTTTGTCCTTAAATCTGTTCTAAAATAAATATGAGCCCTCTGGCATATGGGGGCTTCACTGCTGGACTCCCTTTTCAAGATCTATGAGCCAGGGGGTCCCCTAGCCACACTCACAAAGGCAAAACATCTGTGTCTGCGTACTTCTGTCATCCATCACTCAGTCTGCTGCTCAGACTCGGCACCATAATGTAGCAGTCTCTCACTGTCTGAGGTATTACCCAGAGTTCTTTGTCTCACGATCAAGAAAACCAAGGAGCATGGACACCAAAGGTGAGGTTGGAGTGAAGTTTAAAAAGCAAAAGAAGAAAGTTCTCCACTGTGGAGAGGAGACCTGGAAAAGGGTTACTGTTTTTACAGTTGAATGCAAAGGCTTTATAAGAAACTGATGAGGGCTGGACATCTTATTTGCATATGGCGCACATTTCTGGTAGCTCCACCCCATCTCCCTAGTGGGCATGCAGGCCCTTAGCTTGAGTTACTCCATATTGCTTTGTTCCCCTTACTGTGCACATGTGAGGGGATGAAATTTTCCACTGGGGGCTTGTCTGGGCAAGTCACCTGTGTAGCCTTTCTTATCTGTGTGGCTGTGTGCATCTCTTAGACAAGCTCCCGGCAACACACACACCTCATGCAAGTTCCCTTATCTGTACCTGCAGTCTGTTCTTTTGTTTGAAAAACTCAGCCAAGGACCCACCCTAACTGCCTGCCTGTCTGGTTTCTTCCTTTCTCCTCTTTCATCTGCACCTTCTCGGGTGCATTGTGCCGGTTTGGCTGCCTCCCTTGGCCTTTGTGGGCCAAGAGGACTCAGGGTTGTCCAGCTGCCCAGCACTGAGCCCTCCCTGCCTTGCCACCTTCTCACCTTTGCTTGCCTTCTCATCACATCTGTGAGGCTCACAGAGCACCAGATGGACCAAAACTACATGTCTCCTCTCTCGCTGGATCCCTAACTTAAAGAGAATCTGTCCCCCAGATTCAGCCCCCAGGGAGGTGGGCTTCAGGAGAGAACACAGGGCCGCATGCCAGCACCTGGGCTGTCACTTTCCCCCCAGCTCTCCTCTGCCTGCAGAATCCTGAATAAGCTTAGGGCGGCAGTCATGGCAGTTACAGCACCAGGTTCCTTCCAGGCCTGCTGGGTGTGGCTCAGACGTTGGCTTTGCTATTTGCATGTTCCTCCCAATTGGAAATGTAAAAGTCTGTTTGGAAATTTAAAACCCTAGAAACAGGTGGGTTTTTATTTTGTCCTTTGTACTGTATTCCAAAACCTCTCCCCTGAGAACAAAAAATCTGACCGATGCTGATGTTTTTAGAAAAGACAGGACAAAGAGGGGTCCTGGGAATGAACAACACAGGAGTCAACATCAAAATCACACCCCCACTGCCCTTGCATGGCAAAGAGCTTCTGGCAATCCAAAAATACAGCGCCACTGCCCTTTTGTCAAGGGCCTCTTCACCTGCACTTTATTGTGACTAGGATGCTTGTCCCCCGCTGCCGTCAGGCTCACAAAGCTGTGACCCCTCCTCAGGGGAGCTGCATCTGCTCTGCCTCCTCACTTCCTGCATCCAACTCTGAGGCACCCAATAAAGTGCGTCTTTATTGTGCTCTCTGGGGTCCTGGCAGCTGGGTTCAAAACTGGCCCCACATGTGCTGTCTTTCCCTCCTCTGCAGGAGATGCTGCTGTTCCCAGGCCACGTCTAGATCTATCACGAGCCTGATGCTCCACCTCTTCTCTTGGGTCATCTGCTCCCTGAGCCATAGGCCTGAGGTGGCCTCCAGGCTGAGGTGGGCTGTTGGCCTGGCTGCCTTACCCCTCCCCATCTTCTTCTAATCACCGCAGAAACCCCTCTCTCACAGCTAATGGGCTGAAGATCACACTCCAGCTTCCTGCTGAGAGGAACATCCAGTTTCCCTTTCCTGTCCGAGATGAGAAACAATTGGGAGGCTTAGGACATGAACAGGAAGAAATGCAAAGATGTTTGATTTGGTTGTAGGCTACTACGTGGCCCCCAAGTTTTCCTTAGGTAGAAAGAGAGCTCATGGTTTTTTTTTTCCTTTTCTTTTCTTTTTGAGACAGAGCCTCCCTCTGTTGCCCAGACTGGAGTGCAGTGGCACAATCTTGGCTCACTATAACCTCTACCTCCCAGATTCAAGTATTCTCCTGCCTCAGCCTCCTGAGTAGCTAGAATTATAGGTATGCAACACCATGACCAGCTAATTTTTTTGCATTTTCAGTAGAGACAGATTTACCATGTTGGCCAGGTTAGTCTCGAACTCCTGACCTCAAGTGATCCACCTGCTTCATCCTCCCAAAATGCTGACATTATAGGCATCAGCCACCACACCCGGCTGAGGGCTCATGTTTTAACAGGGCTTAGCCTGCTCCGCCCCCTCCATTTGTCTTTAGGACATAGCTTAAAGATAAGATCCTGGAGCACAGGAGCTACTGTTGTTGGTCCATAAACAATCCTTCATGGCTCAATTACACTATGCTTCTTTATATTTGTATTAAAAATAATATGATATAAATCTCTAAATGTAATAAGAATAATCTATAAAATTAAGATTTGAACACACAAAGAATGCAAATAAAGTCTGATAATCATATAACCAAATGTCTAACTCCGATAGGCTCAAGACAACGCATAGTATTACTTGTATTGGAAGCTATTATTCTCAGTGTCTAATGAATGAATTGGAGGAACCATTTTTACTCATTTATCTTATATGTTCTGATGTTTTTTCATCCAAATGAAATGTAAAGGATGTTGGCCTAGACAAAAATTTTTCTACTGTGGAAGATAATTTAAATAGGGATTACTTAGCAAGATAATCACTGCCTTTCATAATTCTCTTTAAAGAGATTTTTCATTAGAGTTCTCCAGTGCCTCAGGTTAGCAGTGGTTTTGTGTTGGTTTGTTTGGTTTTTTGCATCTAAATGATTGATATTAACCTACTCTCTCCTGTCACCTAGGCAAATCATCCCTCAAACGTAAAAGCAAAGTCAGCGGCTGGGCACAGCGGCTCCAAGAACAGATCTGGGTTTTCAGCCTGCTGTGATGAGTAACTCTGGTTCTGGGGGTGTTAGAAATCTCTAGTTATAGGTAAGAACAAACCCATATAAACAGTAAAAGGGGTGAGAGTCTGCAAATTATTAATGGGTAAAAAATGTGTTTTTGGAGGCTGAGCACAATGGTTCATGCCTGTAATTTCAGCACTTTGGGAAGCCAAGGCAGATTGATCACCTGAGGTCGGGAGTTCGAGACCAGCCTGACCAACATGGAGAAACCCCATCTCTACTAAAAATACATAATTAGTCAGGCATGGTGGCGGTTGCCTGTAATCCCAGCTACTCATGAGTCCGAGGCAGGAGAATCACTTGAACCCGGGAAGCGAAGGTTGCAGTGAGCCAAGACCGCATCATTGCATTCCAGGCTGGGTAATGAGAGTGAAACTTCGTCTCAGAAAAAAAAAAAAAGAAAAGAAAAGAAATGTATTTGTGGGCTACTAAACAGTGTTGGAAAGCACAAGGTGGCCCTTCTGAGCTGGGGCAGGAGATGTGACCCTAAGCAGACATCTGGGGGACAGGGTTGGACCAATATGAGTTTCTTCCCTTTGTCTGTCAGAGATGGTAAGGGTTAATTATTAGGCAGAAGGTACTTGGAATTAATCCAAAGGTGGATCTGGCCTCAGATAAAGTGTACAAGGGAAAGAGAACTTATGAGCATCTAGGCTTAGAGAGAAGCAGCTAAGAGAGAAACCAGTTCCAGGCGGGAGGAGGTTTATGAAAAGGGGCAACTTCCAAACTACATTCAGAAAGGGAAGAAAGCTAAAAATAACTTGTTAAATAACTTGTTTTCTTCCAGAGCTGGGGTCAGCAAGAGAGAAGTGTAGCTGGCTAAGCTTCCTAAAGTCAGGGCAAGAAGTTATGATGAGAAGCCAGACTCTCTATGAAGTTATCAGTATATGTAAAACTGCATGGGGTCTGCCCAAGAATAACGTTTAATTCTTATACTGAAGAATAAAGGACTTAACTATTAATAAGAATAGGGAAGGCTAGGTGCAGTGGTTCATTCCTGTAATCCCAGCATTTTGGGAGGCTGAGGCGGGAGATCACTTGAGGTTAGGAGTTCGAGACCAGCCTGGCCAACATAGTGAAACTCCATCTGTAGTAAAAATACAAAAATTAGCCAGGCGCAGTGGCACACACCTATAATCCCAGCTACTCAGGAGGCAAATGCAGGATAATCACTTGAATCTGGAAGGCAGAGGTTGCAGTGAGCCAAGATCACACCACTGTGCTCCTTCCTGGACGAGGGAGGGAGATGCTGTCTCAAAAAAAAAAAAAAAAGTTGGATTTTGATGAGGTTCAATATACTTCTTTCTTTTGTTACTTATGTTTTAGGTGTCATATCTGAAAAATTATCGCCTAATCCAAGGACACAAAGATTTATGCCTGCTTTCTTCTAAGAATTTTAGTTTTAGCTTTTTCATTTAGGTCTTTATTTCATTTGGAGTTTTGTATATGATATGAGGCAGGGGTCCCAATTTATTATTTTACATGTGAATATCCAGTTTGGTCTTTATTGAAAAGGCTACTGATTTTTCTTTGTACTGTTGTCAAAAAACAATTGGTTGTAAATTTGACAGTGTATCTCTCAATTATATTCTGCTGCTTTCTGTGTCTGTCTTTCCCAGTACTTCATTGTCTTGATTACTGTAGCTTTGTAGGAAGTTTTAAAATCAGGAACTTTCCAACTTCATGCTTCTTTTTCAAGATTGCTTGGGTATATTGGATCCCTTGATTTTTTATACAAATCTTAGAATCAACTTGTCGATCTCTGCAAAGTAACTAGCTGGGATTTTAATAGGGATTGCACTGAATCTGTAGATCAATTTGAGAAGTATGGGAATTTTAATATTAAATCTGCTGATCCATGAAGATGGAATGTCTTTCCATTTATTTGGATCTTCTTTTAATTTCTTTCCACAACGGTTTGTGGTTTATAGAACATAAGCTTTCTACTCCTTTTGTTAAATTTTTTTTTTTTGCTCACCTTCAACTGTCTTGATAGAGTTATATAAATTTTTTTTTCACAAAAGAATGAAGTATTTCATTCTTTTGGATGCTATTGTAAATGGTATTGTATTCTTAATTTCGTCTGGGGAATGGTAAATGCAAGTGCATAAAAATACAATTTTTTAAATGTTAACCTTATATCCTGCAACCTTGCAGAACTGGTTTATTAATTCTAGTAACTTTTAAGTGGATTGAGGATTTTCTATGTATAAGATCATGTTATCTGCAAATAGAGATGGTTTACTTCTTCATTTCCAGTATGGATGCCATTTATATCTTTTGCATGCCTAATTGCCCTGGATACAACTTTCAGGACAGTGTTGAACAGAAGTGAAAAGATTCTTGTTTTGTTCCTCATTTTAGGAAAAAAGCATTCAGTGTTTCATCATTGAGTAAGATACTAGCTGTTGGATTTACCAAGCTCCTCACTCCACCATGCCAAAAGCCACATGTCTAACACAACTGGCTATTTTAGGCCCTTTGCATTACCATATGAATTTTAGGATCAGCTTTAGGATTTTGATAGGGATTGTACTGAATTTGAAGGTCAATTAGATGAGTATTGTTACCTTAACAACACTAAGCCTTTCGATTCAAAAGCATGGGCATATTCTAAGGTAGACATCTATCCATTTTCTCAGTTTTGGACCTCCAGAGAAACTCAAAATCCTTGAACCATAAATTATACTCTAGTAAACATCATTATAAATAATTATGCCCCCTATGAATTCAGGTAAGAAATTTTTTTTGAAAATATAACCAGGTCTAGAATGGCTGTACACATGGTGTGAATATATTTAATTTTGCCAAAGAGCGCTAGACTGCTCTGCTAAATGGCTATTCCAGTCTGCTCACCCACAAGCTGTTCATGAATGTTTTCTGTATTCCTAAAATCTATGCCAATAATTGTAATTATCAAGCTTTCTAATCTTTGACACTCTAATATATGTAAAATATTATCTTGTTGTGTTTTCGTTTTTCTGTATCTGATCATCAGGGCTTAAGCATCCTTTCATATGCTGGGTAGCCCTTTGAATTTTCCTGTCTGTAACTCATGAGCTCATGACCTTTGTCCATTTTTCTGCTGGAGTTGTTGTCATTTTCTTAATGATTTTGGAAGTTTGTTGTATATTCTAAATCCTTGCTACTCAGCTGGAGCTTGTTAGAAATGCAGAATCCATGGTTTCCTTCCAGACCCACTGAATCAGATCTGGAGTACAACAAAATCCTCAAATACCTATTGAAGGTTGAGAACCATTGTTCTAGATATCGAGCTCCTTTTCAGTTTTAAACATTGTAAAAACCTTCTTCGTTCTGTCAAAAGATGGTCATGCTTTATTTTGTTATAAAAATAATTATGATTTAAACAAATAAAATTTTTGTTTTAAGGTTTCTGCTCTTTGTTCAAAACAATATTGTCCATATTTTCCCTATTAACTACATGGTTTAACCTTTTATAGTCAGTTCTTTCATATTAACATCTTTAATATATAGTTCTTTTATATTTTATATTTAGTTCTTCTTGTTTCTTTTTAATATTTATTTATATTTTATACTTCGTATTTTTTTTTTTTTTTTGAGATGGAGTTTCACTTTTGTCGCCCAGGATGGAGTGCAATGGCACGATCTCGGCTCACCGCAACCTCCATCTCCCGGCTTTCAAGCTATTCTCCTGCCTCAGTCTCCCAAGTAGCTGGGATTACAGGCATGTACCACCATGCTCAGCTAATTTTGTATTTTCAGTAGAGACAGGGTTTCACCATGTTGTTCAGGCCGGTCTCAAACTCCTGATCTAAAGTGGTCTGCCCGCCTTGGCCTCTCAAAGTGCTGGGATTACAGGCGTGAACCACTGCACCCGACCTACATTTTTTTTTTTTTTTTTTTGAGACGGAGTTTCGCTTTTGTTGCCCAGGCTGGAGTGCAATGGCGCAATCTCGACTCACTGCAACCTCCACCTCCTGCATTCAAGCAATTGTCCTGGCTTAACCTCCCAAATAGCTGGGATTACAGGTGCCCGCCACCATAACCAGCTAATTTTTTGTATTTTCAGTAGACAGGGTTTCACCACGTTGGCCAGGCTGGTCTCAAACTCCTGACCTCAGGTGATCTGCCCACCTTGGCCTCCCAAAGTGCTGGGATTACAGGCATGAGCCACCACGCCCAGCCTATTTAGCTCTTTTATCTATTTTGAATCCATATTTTTATGTCATGTTAGGTAAGCATCTAGTTGTATTTTTCACTACATAGGGGTCATTTTTCCCAGCACCATTTGTCAGACAAACTAATGAGTCCTCCTTAATTTGTGGCATCCCAGTTACCTTATAGTAATTTCTCAAGTATATATTTGGGTCTTTCTTTCTGCACTTTGTCTTCTGTTCCATCAGTCCATTTGACTGTTCTTGTACCATTATCATACTGTTTTTTGTTTTGTTTTGATTATAGCTCTGTGATGTATTTTGATAGGGCAAGTGCCCCTCTTTATACTGATTTATTAAAATTTTCTTAGCTATTTTTAGACCTTGAGTTTTTTCATATAAATTTTAGCATAAAGCTTAACACAAAATCCTCGAAAAGTTCAAATTGGATCTTCATTGTCAGACTATGACATATTTTGATAATTGGAGTGGGGGAGATGATGACATGTTCATAATATAATGTTGTCCCATCTTAGAACATGGACTACCTATCCATTTATCAGATCTTCTTTATATCCTTTATGGAGGACTTGGTATTCTTGGTTAATTCTTAGATTCATTTTCATTTTTGATGCTATGGTGAATAGTGTGTTACTGTTATTATGTGTTATTATTTTCTAGTTAATCACTGCTGATATAAAGAAGTGGCATTTTAAAATTGATCTTTAATCCAGCAATATTGCTGTAGTGGTTTTTAAAAAGGTCCACATGTTGTTTGGTCCTCCTCCCTTCAAGGAATAGACTCTATGCCTCTCCCCTTGAGTATGGGTGTAGTGACTCACCTCTGACAAATAGAATATGGTGGTGAAAGTGATGATATGTGACTTCTGAACTATGTCATAAAATGTATTCGTTTCCTCTTATTCACTTGCTTTGGGCAGAGTTATGGCAGGACAATATGTCCTGCCATATTGTGAGGACACTCAAGCAGCCTTATAGAGAGATCCACATGGTGAGGAACTGAGGTCTTTTGCCAAAAATCACTCGAATGAGCCATCTTGGAAGTAAACCCTCCAGCCTCAGGTAAGTCTTCAGATAATTGTACCCCTGGAAAACATCTTGACTGCGACTTCATGAGAGACCCTCAGCCAGAACCATCCATCTAAGTTGTCCATGATTATATATTATAAAATTCCATTCATGTGAAATATCCAGAATAGGCAAATCTATAGAGGAAATAGATTAGTGGTTGCTTAGGGTAGGGGATGGGGGGATAAGGAGATAATAGGGAAGGGATTTGGGATTTGGGTTTGTTCGTTTGTTTTGAAGTGATGAAAATATTTTAGAGCTTACTCTGGTGATGATGGCTGCACATATCTGTGAGTATACTACAATCCATTGAATCATATACTTTAAATGGGTGAATTATATAATATGTGGATTATGTCACAATAAAGGAAGGGAGGGAGGGAGGGAGGAAGGAAGGAAGGAAGGCAGGCAGGAAGGCAGGCAGAAAGGAAGGAAGGAAGGAAAGGGAGGAAGGGAGGGAGGAGGGCAGGGAGTGGGGGGGCAAGGAGAGAGGGAGGGGAAGGAAGAAATCAGAGACTACTATATCAATTCATTTCATACCATGGGAAAAGGCAGCTTTTTCTAGGTCCCCCCAAAACACTCTAGAATCTTGTTATTCTCAATTCTAGACTAATGAGGTCAACTTTCTTTATATTAACTAAGAGAGACTTGCAAGTGAGCCTTCATAGGACAAACAGAACAATTTCTCTCAATTAAGTAAAACCACACCTAGCTGCACTTGATAATAAATTGCGAAGGAGAGTGTAAAGAAAACTACATCAATTTTATACAAAACAAAACCTTTTACAATGTAAATACAAGAGAGAAATGGATTCATGCATTATTCCCTTACCTTTCCTGCTTTGTCTATAACACTGTTGACAGGAACTACCTATACAGATCCCAGTTGGGAGTGGAGTCAACATCTGTATATATGTAATACTTGCCAAAGTGATTTCAAAGGTAATAATTCACTTCCCTAGCAAGTGCTGTTAACAATTGTGTTGCTTTAAAAAATAAACCAAATTCCTTTTGTGTTAGATTCCCCGGAGGACTCTAGTTTCATTCTGAAGCCAGCCTTACAACATGCAAGCCTGAATCTAGAGAGGCTGGCTGCTCAGCTCAGGGTGCTAAGCTACACTGTCATACTGGATTTAAGATGTTTAAAGTAAATTAACTCAGAGTTGCTTCAAAGTGTGAGCTCATCTATAAATACGGCACAACAAATCAGATTTGTCTCCCATAAGCAGTTTTAACAGCTGTCTTTTCACCCTCTCTCCTCCCCCTCCCCCCATGCTTGTTACTTCTTTACAAAATTGCACCTCCTTCAGAGCCAGGATTTTCCCTTTCTCTTGTGTACCTCCCCCAGCCCCCAGTACCTGTGAGGGATCTTAGTATGGGGGTAACACAGATCTCACACCGCAGAGCAGACAATCAGTGGCTGCTGGGAGATCCACTCTCCAAAGCTCAGCCATTCTGAGTTTCTCACTCGGAATCTTTTTTACTCTTTTTTAACACATAGTTTTGCCAGTCCTAGCTACCTGATTTCCTAGCCAATGCAAAACTAGAAGTAGCTAACTTGTTGGAGGTAAGCCGCTGGCAGATATGATGAGTATCAGATAACAGAAAGGGAGAAGAGAGAAAACCCTGAATTTGAAAATCACAGCAATCACTTAACGCAGGTGCAAAGCAACTTATATCTCAATA
Source organism: Ateles fusciceps (assembly GCA_036589455.1). Taxonomy (NCBI): domain Eukaryota; kingdom Metazoa; phylum Chordata; class Mammalia; order Primates; family Atelidae; genus Ateles; species Ateles fusciceps. Next base: position 4,346,846 of record JAZHEH010000228.1, on the reverse strand, counting down.
GCCTTTTGGGGTTTTCTATTATACAGAAACCGAATTCCAGTCTTGAGTCATGGTCCTTTGAAAGATTGCATTATGCTCAAGATATTCTATTTCAAAGAGCAGAGATATACACATTATAAAATTATATACTTACATATGTTTGAAATTTTTTGTTCAAAAACATAAAAACATTTTAAAATATTGACATTTAGAGAAGACAATTGTGCTATGTAACAGTTAAGCTTTTTAAACAGCCCACTCCTGGTTACTCTGAATTAACAAAGGTGAACCTGATACTGAAAATAGCAACAGAGCACAAAATTATTTGTAAACAGCAGTGATTTCCCCATAGTGATACTCAGTACAATTCCAGAATTCCTCACTTAAACAAATATTTAATACCTAGGATGTGCTGGGTGCTATGTTAGGTGATGTGAGGAAACAAAAATAAGATACAGAACCTGTTCTCAGAAAGCCTGAGCCTAGTGGGTAAGATGTCTAGATTACGAAATACTTACCCCACAATATGGTGCTATCATAAAGTGCTTCAGAGCTGCTAAGAGAGAAGCACATTATTCTTAAAAGATACAGCTTTTGAGATGTGTCTTATTGGGTTTTGTTGTTGTTGTTTGTTTGTTTGTTTGTTTTGAGACGGAGTCTCACTCTGTCACCTAGGCTGGAGTGCAGTGGTGAGATCTCGGCTCACTGCAATCTCTGCCTCCCAGGTTCAAGTGATTCTCCTGCCTCAGCCTCCCAAGTAGCTAGGACTACAGGTGTGTGCCACCACGCCTGGCAAATTTTTGTATTTTTAGTAGGGATGGGGTTTCACCACGTTGGCCAGGCTGGTCTCAAACTCCTGACCTCAAGTGATTTGCCCATCTTGGTTATTGGAGTTTTAAGGGTGATCATAAACCTCATTCTTATTGCCTTGGAAGAAACCAAGAAAGAAATACAATGAAGATTAAAACAGTACATGCATATGAACCTGGATTTAAAGATAAGGCTTGGGCCAAGGGGCGAAAAGAAGTCTTTCTCACATTTCTCTCATCATCTAGACCTAAGGAACTACACACATATGAAAGCCATGAAGAAACCAGCTGTGTAGGGCAGACTGTTACCCAGCCAGTGGCAGGGACAAGTGTTGACTGCCTTGCACAGACAGAGCCCAAGAACAGGAGAGTGGGGAGACCATGTATGGGAGACATGTGAGCACGTTGGCCCCACCTAACAGAGATGCACAAATATTGGCGGCGGGTGTCAGATTTTTCCAGCTCTTCAGTGAAAGAAATCATGCCTCCTTCCATAAGGGGGATGCAGCCAAGAGGAAGAGAGAAGATCAGAAGTGTTTCTGCAATACTGTTCTCAATTGGTGAATATAGTAGGAGTGGCCTTCTCTCTACCCAAACAGAAGAAGCAGTAATAAAGCATCCCATGCCAAAAGGTCTTGAAGGATAAAAAGAGATTCAACAGGTAAATGAGAGGAATCATTCCATATAAAGGGAAAGGCAAGGCAAAATAGGAAGGTTTCATTGTACAAAGTGTCTTGGGAAAATGGTGAGAATAGAGTCTCTTGACATTTATCAAGAATTTTTAACTAAAGGTGGTTGATACCCCTAAATAAATATATTTCTATTCCTCCAAGTCTAGATCTAAAAACAGCATAGATGGGCTCCACTCCATGAGTTTGTAGTTTCCTATTTGGGGATCACTGAGCCTTTTGAATCTGTGGGTTCATGTCTTTCAGTTATAATCTCCTTAAATATTGCTTCTATCCATTCCCCCTTCCTGCTCTCTCTGAGACTCCAGTTATCCTACATGTCTCTTACACTATTACTATTTACTTTTCCATTTTTTCTGTACATCTGTTTTGAATATTTTCTAATAACCTGTCTTCTAGTTACTTAGTAAACTACATGCACAATCTGTCATTAAACAAATTTATTGAATGCTTATTTTTAGAAATTATACTTTTAGAAGGTGCATTTGGGTAGTGTCTGAGCCTTTTAGATATTATACTTTTCTAAAAGGTCCATTTAGGGAGTCTCTGAGCCTACTCTGGCTTAAGAGACTATCCAAAGGAAAAAAAATGAATTGGAAAAAGAATATCTATTTGATTCTTATTTTTAGAGTCTATTCCAAATATCTGATTAAATTATCTATTCTGTCATCTATTCTGTCCCATCTTTTTTCTATTTTCTTGAATATATTATTCATAGTTATTTAGAAGCACTTATCTGTTCACTCCAATATCTGTACCATCTGTGGGTCAATTTCTATTGTCTAGTTTTTTTACTCAGTTATTTAGACATGATCTGGCTCTTTACATGTTTAGAAATTTCTTATTATATGCCACCATTTTGTATAAAAGACCCGTGTAGGCTCCAGATGGTACTGCCTTCCTCCTTTCCTCCATTAGGCACATCTCATGAGAGACAAAGCTGAACTGGGGCTTTGATACAATTTGGTAAGAGTTTTGGTAAAATTCAGCCTTCCTCATTTACCCCTGTTCCTAGGATGTGATCTTCCTGGGTTATCAACTCAGAACCTGGCAAGTACTTGTGTCCTTAGCCATAAAAGACTCCAAGAGGCCAGGCGTGGTGGCTCATGCCTGTAATCCCAGCACTTTGGGAGGCCGAGGTGGGTGGATCATAAGCTCAGGAATTCAAGACCAGCCTGACCAACATGGTGAAACCCCATCTCTACGGAAAATACAAAAATTAGCTGGGCGTGGTGGTGCACACCTGTAATCCCAGCTATTCAGAAGGCTGAGGCAAGAGAATCGCTTGAACCTGGGAGGTGGAGGTTGCAGTGAGCCAAGATCGTACCACTGCACTCCAGCCTGGGTGACAGAGTGAGACTTCGTCTCAAAAAAAAAAAAAAAAAAAAAAAAGATATTTTCTGCCTTTCAGGGGTTTTAAAGCTTAGGTTTTCAGCCTCCCACAGATTCGAATGTTAACACATTTCTTGAGAGGGAGCATGACTATTTGTTTGACCTGTCTAGTCCTCAACTATATCACCCTAGTCTCTCCTAAATATTATAATCTCTGTCTTCCAGCAGCAGGCTTAGGGGCAAGCCTGGATTCTAGGCTGTACCAGCTCCCAGAATTATTTCTCTCTCAGGTAAAGGGCTTGTAGAATCTCTATGTCAACATACCAAACATCCTATAGTTTTCATCTGTTGCCTTTTTGTTTTCAGTTTAACTCCGCCTGGTCATTTTCATTTCTAAACACCTCCAGATCATAGGATATTTAACTCTACATTTTAAAACTTGCAGGCCAGGTGTGGTAGCTTAAGGCTGGACACAGTGGCTCATACCTGTAATCCCATCACTTTGGGAGGCCGATGTGGGCAGATCGCTTGAGGTCAGGAGTTAGAGACCAGCCTGGCCAACATGTTGAAACCCCGTCTCTACTAAAAATACAAAAAATTAGCCAGGCATGGTGGTGGTTGCCTGTAATCCCAGCTACTCGGGAGGCTGAGACAGGAGAATTGCTTGATCCCAGGAGGCAGAGGTTGTGGTGAGCTGAGATTGCGCCACTGCACTCCAGCCTGGGCAACAGAGCGAGACTCTACCTCAGAAAATAAATAAATAAATAAATAAAATAAAATAAAATAAAAAATAAAACTTGCTATGTGACTTTTTATGGCCGGGTGCTGTGGCTCATGCCTTTAATCCCAGCACTTTGGGAGGCTGAGGCAGGCAGATCACCTGAGGTCGGGAGTTCGAGACCAGCCTTGCCAATATGGTGAAACCCCATCTCTCCTGAAAATACAAAACTTAGGTGAGGCACGGTGGCTTATGCCTGTAATCCCAGAAGTTTGTGAGGCCAAGACAGGCACATCACCTGAGGTCGGGAGTTTGAGACCAGCCTGACCAACATGGAGAAACCGTGTTTCTACTAAAGATACAAAAAACAATTAGCCAGGTGTTACGGTGCATGCCTGTAATCCCAGATACTCAGGAGGCTGAGGCAGGAGAATCGCTTGAATCTGGAAGGTGGAGGTTATGGTGAACTGAGATTGTGCTGTTGCACTCCAGCCTGGGCAACAAGAGTAAGACTCGGTCTCAAAAAAACAAAAACAAAAACAAAAAACAAAAATTAGACAGGCACGGTGGCATGCACCTATAATCCCTGCTATTTGGGACAAGGCTGAGTCAGGAGAATCACTTGAACCCAGAAGGCAGAGGTTGCAGTGAGCTGTGATCACACCTAGGAGACAGAGCAAGACTTTGTCTCAAAAAAAAAAAAACATGCTACCTGACTCTTTAATTCCCCAGACAGCCTCAGAATTCAGAAAATGGTGCATGGGGGAACCTAGCCATGTATTTGAGGCTCTAAAAATCCCTGCTTTGAGCAGCCCAACTCTACAGCACCACTCAGACTTTTGCTGACTTTAACTGTCCACCCAATAGCCACCCAAGCAGGTGACCTGTGCTGGAGTCAAGCTCTGACCCTTAGCCCAGCCCAGAATCAGAAAATGCCCTAGAGGGAAATAATGGGTAGGCAATTGTACATTCATCTTTGGACAGTTCTTTCCTTTCTGAAAATGTATTCCATTTATCCTTATAGTATAGCTTCTGTAACTCTCTGGTGCCATTAAAAAGATGACCTTTGACCAGGCACGGTGGCTCATGCCGGTAATCCCAGCACTTTGGGAGGCCAAGGCGGGTGGATCATGAGCTCAAGAGATCGAGACCATCCTGGCCAACATGGTGAAACCCCATCTCTACTATAAATAGAAAAATTAGCTGAGTATGGTGGTGCAGACCTGTAGTCCCAGCTATTCGAGAGGCTGAGGCAGGAGAATCGTTTGAACCTGGGAGGTGAAGGTTGCAGTGAGCCAAGATCATGCCACTGCACTCCAGCCTGGCAATATAAGACTCTGTCTCAAAAAAAAAAAAAAAAAAAAAAAAAAAAAAAAAAGACTTCTGTAATGTATCTGCTTTTTAAACTTTTTCTCAATGGAAGAGTTGGCCTTCCATGACCTATCCAAAAGCATCTGGATTCACAGGAGGTTTGGCTATGCCCATGGGTAAACCACTGCCCACTCCCAAAATGTATACACACTCTCTAGTCCCTCACTTTACTTTCCCATATTGGATTCTTCACTTGTATAAAGACTGATGGCATGCCCTGATCATCCAGTTTTTGCCACTCCCCCTCACCCAGTTCTCTACTAAGAATCTGTGCTCCAGCGGGGGGACAGGCATTCGAGAGCTGAATCCCCCTGGGTCTGGTGGGGCAGGGCTCACTGCCTGCACTTTGGGACTGGAAAGCCTCTGTCACCTTGAACATGCCAAGTGTACCTGACTGCCTGAAGGAGGTGGGATTCATGGCTTTAGAACTGGCATATGAAAAGTTTTTTGGTTTTAGCCAGACCATTTAGAAAAAGATTTAAGTAAAGAGTTGGCCAGGCATGGTGGCTGACACCTGCAATCCCAACACTTGGGGAGGCCAAGGCAAGAGGATCTCTTGAGCCTAGGAGTTGGAGACCAGCCTGGGCAACACGAGGAGACACTATCTCTACAAACAAAGGTTGTTTTTTTTTTGTTTTTTTTGTTTTTTAACTAGCCAGGCATAGTGGTGCATACATATGTTCCCAGCTACACAGGAGGCTTGAGCCTGGGAGGCTGAAGCTGAAGCAAGACATGACTGCATCAGTTTCTAGCCCGGATGACACAGCGAGACCCTGTCTCAAAAAAAAAAAAAAGATTTAAGCAAAGACTCGTGGTTCAAATTTTGGCCCTTGTGTCTAAACTGAATGAAAAAGTTTCAGTGAATTACACACACACACACACACACAATATACATATATACACACACATACATACATATATATATATATATATATATTTTTTTTTTTGAGATAAGATCTCACTTTGTCGCCAAGGCTGGAGTGCAGTAGCATGATCTTGGTTCACTGCAACCTCTGCCTCCCAGGCTCAAGCAGTCCTCCCACCTCAGCCTCCTGAGTAGCCGGGATTACAGGGGTGTGCTACCACACTCGGCTAATTTTTTGTATTTTTGGTAGAGACGAGGTTTTGTCATGTTGCCCAGGCTGGTCTCAAACTCCTGAATTCAGGTGATCCACCTGCCTCGGCCTCCCAAAGTGTTGGAATTACATGCATGGGCCACTGCACCCAGCCCGAAATATTTTTTTAATGGGAGATGTCAGTTAACTTCTCCCCCAGAAAAAAACTAGATTTCTGTTGTTTCTTTAGAAATCAAGTGCTCCAATAACCAGGCTCACCGTTTCACATGGCAGCATTCAGTTGCAGATGCCACTCTGGGTGGGACATGCCCTCTCCAGCACGGCCTGGGGAAGGTGAGGGACGCAGGTGCTAAATGCCTGTGGTCTTGTTCTCAGAGCCATGCAAACACATTGTGGGCTTCCGCAACCCCAAGAGCAACCACCTACACGTTCATGCAGGGATCTCCCTAGAGGTCCAGCTCTGCTCTCCAGTATCTCACCTGTCTGCCTCCCTTGTGCCTGCAGCCTGCCTGACCCCTGTGGGCACGAACAAGGCTGAATGACCAACTCAGGCTCCTTCAAACCAGAAGTCAATGGTGGCCCCTAGCACACGCCTGCTTTTCTTGTCACAATAGCAGATACAGTAACTCAGAAAAGCTGATTCTGCAAACTTCCTGCTTTCTTTCACTGCTGCTTAAATGCAGTGTTTATACTACAGTAATTAAAAGCAACTTCATTATCCAGTGGGAGAGCAATTCTCTGCCCCTTTACCGCATTCTGAGTCTTCTCTCTATGGCTCAAATATGCCTCAAAACAAGAAACCAGTTGCTAGGAGACCAGCAGGCAAACTTCAAGAGACGGGTGGTTTCTGCCTTTTCTCTCTGAACTTCTCTATCCAATCCCTGCCCAGGCCAGCCTATCGGTACACTTAGAAAAAGAAAAATAGAAAACACCCCCTCCCCCCACCCATTCCATAACTTCAAAGGAGACTTTGCATGCATTATTAGGAAACTCACAAAAGTGGTTTTGAACACGGAATAAAATACGATGTCAACTTTTAAACTTATACCTGTTAACTCTGCTGTCTGGCTTCTTTAGGATGCCAGCATGATGTGCTGGTAGAGAAACTCCTATGATGTTGTGAGGGCTTTTTTCTTTTCATTTCATTTTCCTTCTTCCGGAAATATGAAGGTGGTGGGTCGGACCACAGAAAGAAACCTAAAAAAAAAAATTAAAGAACGAAAAATTATTCTATACTGAATTTGCAATGTAAAGCATTGACTTGGTTGGTCAGATAGTCTGGATCTTTTAAAAGATCTGAAAATCCAATTAAATAATAAAAACATTAAAATATTCACAAAGAAAATAGGCAACACCAATAAGAGATTATAAAATGTCATGTGCCACAGGCATGTCTAATTTGTTCTTTTAGTGGCAGGCAGTAAACAGGATGTTGAGAAATTGAGATTCAGTCTCTAAGTTGACAGAAGTCCCTTAGCATGGCACCGCTGTAAACAGGAATCCTGCCAGCATCCCGGGCTGAGGATCCTGTGATCTTTTCGGCATTTCCTGAAGTTTTCTGTCTGGAACAGGCTGACCCTGGTATTATCCTGGGACCTCTTCTTTATGCCTGAAATAGCCAGAAAGACTGAAGGCTCAGTGCAGCTTGTAGAGAGCAAAATGCTTACTATTTAGCCCTTTATATAAACACCTCTGCTTTAAATCAATGCCCAAAGTTGAGATGTTTTTAGTTCTTCACGTACAACAAAAATATTTTTTATAACATTTGTAAAACCAATTAAATATTCATTATTTTCAACATCTTGTTTTCTTCTGGTAGTTCAATGATGTATATATAATGCATGTTAGTTACTCAATATGTCTTTGTCCCTACAATGATCTAGTTGATTTGCGTATATTATATGCATGATTTCTTTTCACACTTTATTACTCATAACTGACAATCTCATTTTGAATTCTCCATCCTGGAAAGGGACTATTTCTTTAATTCTAATCCAGATGACCTGTTTCAGCCATTTTGGCATCAAATTTCAAAATCATTTCTAGTAAATTTTAAGATTATTCACTGTTTTCTGTAAATATTGTATTGTGGTTACTACCAAAAACATCACTTACTTAGCTAAGCACTGAACACATAATATTATTTCAGGCCTTCGCACCTTTTTCCTTGTCTTTGTTGAAACCTCTGACCGGTGGCTGTTTATCAGGTCTTCCTTTCTCAGTTTAGTAATGGCATGAGCGCTTTTTTAAGATGCAAGCCTGCTCGCTTTTACTGTTTCCACTTGTTAAAAATGTGTGCAGTCATAGTAGGACGCAGCGCCTCATGCCTTTAATCCCAGCAGTTTGGGAGGCCAAGGCAGGCGGATTACCAGGTCAGGAGATCAAGACTATCCTGGCCAACATGTTGAAACCCCGTCTCTACTAAAAATACAAAAATTAGCTAGGCGTGATGGCATGCGCCTGTAGTCCCAGCTACTCGGGAGGCTGAGGCAGAAGAATCGCTTGAACTCGGGAGGCAGAGGTTACAGTGAGCCGAGATTGCGCCACTGTACTCCAGCCTGGGTGACAGAGTGAGACTCCATCACACAAAAAAAGAAAAAAAAATGTATGCAGTCCATTCCACTTTCTTTTCTCTTCAATCTGTTTTTCTTTTCAGAGCTCCACTGCCATAGTTTCTATGATAGGCCTGGCAAGGTGGCTTATACCTGTAATCCCAGCACTTTGGGAGGCCCAGGTGGATTGCTTGAGCCCAGGAGTTCAAGATCAGCCTAGACAACATGGTGAGACCCATCTCTATGGTTTAAAATTTTTTAAAAATGTTTAAAAATTGTTTAAATAAAAATAAATCAAAAGACAAAATTTAAATAACATAAAGTAAATCAAGCTTTTTTAAAAGCTGAAATTTTTATTTAATATTTTGAATTTAGATTAAATCTTTTTTTTTTTTTTGAGACAGAGTTTTGCTCTTATTGCCCAGGCTGGAGTGCAGTGGCACAATCTCCACTCACTGTAACTGCCACATCCCAGGTTCAAGCGATTCTCCTGCCTCAGCCTCCCAAGTAGCTGGGATTACAGGCATATGCCACTACGCCTGGCTAATTTTGCATTTTTAGTAGAGACAGGGTTTCTCCATATTGGTCAGGCTGGTCTCGAGCTCCTGACTTCAGGTGATCCACCCACCTCAGCCTCCCGAAGTGCTGGGATTACAGGAGTAAGCCACAGCACCTGGCGAATTTAGATTAAATCTTAAACATTTTTATAAAAACAGCGCTATTTAAATTCTAGTGGTCATTTCCTATAGAGTTCCCAGTATAAAGAATCAACATTGTGCTTCAAACATGTTACCTCTAGCATTTACATATTTAAGAGGAATTCATATTGCTTAATATTACAAAGCGCCCCTCAGCCACCATGCCTATCCGTTGTGAATATCAAAGAACCGAAACCATGAAGTAGAACACAAAGAGAAGCAAGAGAAAAGGACTCAGCACTATCGAGAAGCAGTATTTTGTTGTGCTTTGATGCTGGAAGAAAGTATTTGACAAGGGAATTAATCTGCCTTTCCTCCGCCCTAGGCACTTCTAATTCTGAAATCCTTCCCACGTTTCTGAGCAGCACAACCTGTAAACTTTCAAGCTGGTCTGTCCAGCCACCTTGTTTGGAAGACACAGAGCAAAAGGTAAGAAAGGCAATTCCAGGCCAACATGGCAAAACCCCATTTCTACTAAAAATACAAAAATTAGCCCGGTGTGGTGGTGCATGCCTATAGTCCCAGCTACTTGTAAGGCTGAGGCAGGAGGATCCATTGAGCCCGGGAAGTCAAGGTTGCAGTGAGCCGTGACTGTGCCACAACACTCCAGCCTGGGTGACAGAGTTAAGACCCTTTCGCTCAAAAAAAGGAAAAAAAAGACAATTTCTCTGTGATCTGAACAGTGTTCCTGAAGATAGCATCTGTTGTTCAGGGTTACAGGTGACCCTGTGCCAGCTCTAGGGGCCACATCTGAGTGATAGAGGCACTAGGCATCCTTTTTTTCTTTCTCTCTCTCTTTTTTCTTTTTTTTTTGAGACGGAGTCTTGCTCTGTTGCCCAGGCTGGAGTGCAATGGTGTAGTCTCAGCTCACTGCAACCTCCACCTCCCGGGTTCGAGTGATTCTCCTGCTTTAGTCTCTCCCAGTAGCTGGGATTACAGGCGCCCGCCACCATGCCTGGCTAATTTTTGTATTTTTAGTAGAGACGGGGTTTCACCATGTTGGCCAGGCTGGTCTCTAACTCCTGACTTCAAGTGATCTGCCTGCCTCAGCCTCCCAAAGTTCTGGGATTACAGGCGTGAGCCACTGCACCGGGCCTAGGCATTCTTTCACACATTGTGCCCCCAGGGGATATGCGGGCCCTGTAAGAGGGACACGGTGCCCCTCTTACCCCAGGTTTAAGTGTGGCACTGTGAGGGCCCGTTTCTCTGGGATAAGCCTGCCTAGGGCTGGGCCCAGGAGGCAGGAAGACTAGAATGGAATGTGAGAGCTTCCCACACTCAGAAAGGGAACCACAGTTCCCCAGGTTCTGAGCACTCCTAGCGATATGGCAGGGCTTCGGGGAATATCTCTTTGAACTCAGCAGGGGAGGCGGAGCCCAGCCTGTGCAGTGACCTCCACGCCCTGGCTCAGCAGGAGGGCATCGAGGACCAGGTGGGTGAGGATGAGGGGTCGGTAAACCAGCCAGTGGCAACCAGAAGACCAGAGATCTCCTCTGCGCGCAGGCCCGAGACCTTGGTAGGACCCTGGGAGGGAAGGAGAGAGCCTCTGTCATGAATAGAAATGTGTTTCAGCCTCACCAGATTAGATTTGATTTGAAGCAGGGAGAAAGAAAAGAAATATGACATTTCTCACCTCATTATGTTCAATAAAATCGGAATCCACCACGGAAGTAAATTTGGTTGAGTGGTGACACGCTTCTCTCCTCCACCACTGGAAGCCAGCGGAGCCCGGGGTATGGAGAAGGGCAGACGTGGGAGCCTTCCTTCCTCACCGGACAGCGCTGACGCTTCTGCAACCTGCCTTCCTGCATCGGGGACTGTCCTTGCAGGAGCAGCCAGGGCGGCCTCGCTTTAGGTCACCCGAGGGCCTCTCAGGTGTTGGTGGATGGAGTCAGCTGGGTGGTGGAAGTTTTGCCATCAGCCGGAGGAGAAGGCAATGGGGATTCTGGGCAGAAAACAATGCGAACCGCCCAGGCTAGAGTGTAGTGGTGCAATCTGCGCTTACTGCAATCTCCACCTCCTGGGTTCAAGCGATTCACCTGCGTCAGCCTCCCAAATAGCTGAAATTACAGGCATCTGCCACCACGCCTGGCTAATTTTTGTATTGTAGTAGAGAGGGAGTTTCGCCATGTTGGCCAGGATGGTCTTGAACTCCTGACTTCAAGTGATTCTGCCGCCTCCTCGGCCTCCCAAAGTGTTGGGATTACAGGCGTGAGCCACCGCGCCCAGCAACGGAAGTTCTTTTTCCTCCGCCTGGCCTTCCAGATTCAAGCAAAGCCAGTGTTATTTTCTCAGGCCGCTAGGGTCCCTTTTGCCTCCAAGAGACTCCTTCTTCACTCCCCACCCCCGGGTACCCAGAAAAGTCCTTGAAAGAAATTGTGCTCCTCCTCCCCAGCGGTGGGGGGACACCACTTGGCCAATGAATGGTTCCTCCTAACCTTACCCATGAGCTGAGACACTGACAAGACTGCAGGTCCTGCTCAGATCGAAGCAGAGGCTATCTCACGGTTTCTCCCCGCACAGAATCAGCCGGGACGCGCGTGCTTTCACTTGAAAGCAAGTGAGGACTCGGACAGCAGAGGGAGCCCGCAGCCCGCGGTTGGCGCTGAGGCCCTCCTCTGTTCCTGGGGCTCGTTGGCGACTCCCGCGCAAGTTGGGGCACACAGAAAATACAAGTTCTCGTCTATAAATGCCTCCCAGGGGATCAGAAGCAGGGCCCGCTGGGGTTTTCTTACAAATGCGTAACCTGCCTCGCTCTCCCGTGCCCATTAAATCCTCAGGAGGAAGTACCGCGTTCGTCCATTAAAGCCTGGTGTGGTTTCTCAGAGACTCACGGTGTAATATTAGAGGTACTTGATCTTCCGTCTGGATTCTTTTGCCATAACGATTCTTCCTCTCCGCGGGAACCTGCATGTTGCCTCTTCCGCCCGGCCCTCTGAACAGCTACTCTCTGGGCATGCAGGAAAACGTATGGGGGTCTCGGTGCTGAGCGCCCCCAGGTGCATCGTCCATAGGCAGACATTTTGATAATGAAGCTAATCAACTCCTTAACCAACTATCTGATAATATCTAATTTTAAAAAGGCATTCATAAAGTACTTTGTGCTACAGTAATATTATTTCCAATGAGGGGCTGGACCCAATTATTGCAATGAACCAAACCTCGGATGCAATGTCTCTTTCAACCCGCAACCGACAGCCAAGCCAGGCTTTCTTACTCCTGTACTAACGAGGAGTCACAACTCTGCACCTCCTGCTCGCGGTCTCCACGCACAGATTTCGTGGGGGGCAGGTGCTGTGGGTTTCTGGAGATGAGCGCTAACAGCTCTGCCACGTGGGACTTTGAGGAGCGGCACGCTCCCTCCTGCATTCTCCTCTGGGGTATCTGGTTAGTTTTCCAGGCCTCGTGCAGCCCCCACACCCACCCTCTCTGTGGCACCGCGGAGGTCTCAGCTCCACAACTTTCAGCTGGATGTCAGGGGCCTCCACAGAAGAACATTGATTACTCAATGACATGGGGCGGAGAGATGCACCTGCCAAAGTTTAGCAGAGGAGCCAGAGCCTGCCTTTATCTCGCTCACACACTACAGGATGCCTGGGGCTGAAGGAGCAGGGAGGGGGCAGAGGGGCCAGGAGGGAACATGGAAGGAGAAGTGAGAGTAGGGGCTTGGATTAAGCCTGGATTCATAACCGCAGAATGACACTTCCCAAGGAGGCCTATTTTGTTTTGTTTTCAGGAGATGGGATCTCTCTGTGTTACCCAGGCTAGGGCAGTCGTGCACTCCCGGCTAACTGCAGCTTTGACCTCCTGGCTTAAAGGATCCTCCCCCACTCAGTCCCGTGTAGCTGTGACGATGGGACTATAGGTGCGAGCCACCAAGCCTTGCTAGTTGTCCCCCCCCCCCCACCCCACCCTGTAGAGACTGTGGTCTGGTCTTGAACTCCTGGCTTCAAACAACCCTCTCTCCTCAGCCTCCCAAAGGGCCGGGATTACAGGCATGAACCACCACACCTGGCCAAGGAGGCTTGATTAAAATGATGCATCGAGGCCAGGTCATGCTCATAAGCCCAACATTTTGGGAGGCCGAGGTGGGTGGATTGCTTGAGCTCAAGAGTTCGAGATCAGACTGGGCAACATGGCAAAACCCCCGTCTCTACATTCACCTGTTGTGGTGGTGTGCACCTCCCAGCTACTCAGGAGGCTGAGGTGGGAGGATCACTTCAGCCCAGGAGGTCAAGGCTGCAGTGAGCCAAGATTGCCGCCACTGCACTCAAGCCTGAGCGACAGAGGGAGATTCTGTCTCAAAAGAAATAAATGATGCATCCTGGATGGTGGTGGCCGCAGAGCCTGACCTCAGCCAGTCAGCGTTGTTATCAGGGTACTCTCAGAGGCATATGACTCCCGTTTACGTCCAGTAGCATACTTTGTGCTAAATAATAGCATCAGCATTGTTCAAAGTACTCAGCAGACTGAAACAGTCAGATCTGTAAGATGAGATTTAACTGAGATACGTGTCTTCTTCCCATGCCATTGTGAATGGAGAAGAAACATCCCAAACCACAGTTGAAAACACCTTAGGTGTTGAGATCGCCTCTGAGCTCATGTGGGCTAGGACGCCAAAAAAAAAAAATGGGGTGGGGGTATTAGTCAGAGGCTGCCTGCATTCTCAGGGCATTGGAGGCAGAGTTGGAGGGCCAGTAACAGTGCCGGAATGCTGTGCTCATTTCTGGCTGCCTTTGAAAGGAGCCTAGGAGAGTAGGAGACTGAGGCCAAGGCAGGGAGCAGCAGTGAGAAGCCCAAGGATGCTTGGTCCAGAAGAAAAGGCTGGGACAGGGAGAGGATAAGGCAGCCACCTCCAAACAGGGGAAGGGCTGGTCCGGAAAGTGGAATGGAACCAGGCTCTGTAGGCTGGGAGCCGCATTGGCCCAGGGCTTTAGAATCCGACAGACCTGCGTTCAAATCCAGCTGAGTGGGTTGGCAATCTGAGTCGCAGCTTCCTCAACCAAGGGATAATGGGACAACTGAGCTTCTAGAGCCACTCAAGGACAGGATGACAGCCACGAAGTGCTCAGCAAAGTGCCAGAAGCATGGGACGTGCTTCAGAAAGTGAACCTTTTGTTACCATCAGGTGGAAATTCGATGGAGGCAGATTTTGGTTTAGTATAAAGAAGCTTCCAACACTTGGAGCTGCCTCATAACTGAATGCAGTTTGGGCAGGATATGAATATTCAGGTGGTCACAATACTGAAAACTCAATGCTTTTGTGTACCTTGCTGCCTAGCCGGAATGATTGCAGGTATTTCCCTTTACCTCCAAGGAGAGTTGACGATAATGCTCTCCCTGCCTTTGAGGAAAGGACTATGCTTGTCCCCTATCCTGATTACCCCATGTGGACCCCTTCCCACCACTGCACGGCAGAACAGCCAATCAGAGGGGAGGGGGTGGGAAGTCCACAGCTGGACCAGCGGAGGCTGTCCCTAACCTGGGGGCAGTGGTTCATGTCTCGCGCATTAAGAGAGGCGCAGCCTTCCGACAGCACAGAACCTGTGGAAGCAGAGACGGCTGGCTGCACAGGGCTGCGGGGTGGAGAAGATTCAAGTATGACGGGAGGAGCATGTCTCCTCCCGCTCAGAACAGCATCTTTCTTAGATGGTCACAGTGAGGCCGGGAGATGTTCACGGCAGCTCGTGGTTTCTGGTTGTGTCTTTTCCCTCCAGCTGGGGGCTTTTCTTGATTCCACTTCCTGCTGCACCCTACAGCCAGGTCTCTGACAAGCTGAAGATTTGAGCTCAGCCGGCAGAGCATGTAGCTGAGCACTGGAGGGAGATGTTGAGGGATTGAAGCTGACAGGTCTCCCATGGCTGAGCTCACACCCAGTCTCAAGGTGCGCAAGGCAGGGCAGCCAGTCTGCCTCCCAGTACCTCTAGGCAACCAGGCAGAGGGTGTCATGGCCTTGCAAATGTGAATCCTGGCGCATCACTTCCCTGGCAACAGAAGTATGATAGCTGTCATTGGTGCTGCAGAGGAGGGAGCTCCATGCGAGAAGTAGAAAAGTTCCTCTTCAAAGTTTCCCTTCTTGTTAAAGAAGAATAATAATAAATGTTAAAAAATAATAGTCTCTTTTAAAGACTTTCTTCAAAGCCTTTTTACTAGTGACTCTTTGTTAAGCCCTATCCAATGTAGCTGTTAGATACAAAATAATAAGTACATTCTATGTCTTGTGCCTTAACCAAGATATTGTGCTACACATGTTCACAGGCACATAGCACATTCTATGTCCTTGTATTTTAACCAAGATATTTATGTTATTACTTTTCTAAGTCCTTTCGCAAGCAACTTCCTGTCCATTCCTTATTTAGACTTTCTCTTTTCCTTCTGTTCTCCATTGCTTTTACCTGTTTTAAATTGCTAGCCAATTGGGTTTTAGTTTAGATTGTGAAGTCTAGCTCCAACCAACAGAGATCAGACACAGCAGTAAAGGTGACCCCAAATGCGTAAGAGATAAATATGTCTGCTTTTCCTTTGTTCGTTGTACTCTCGTGGCAAGATAGTTAACAGGAGCACCCTTTCTACAGAAAGTAAAGATTGCCTTGCTGAGAGGTCCTTTGTCTCAGTGCTGATTTTTCTTTGTAGCACAGAACATCTCTTTCCAACACTCGGGAATGTAGCTGACTCCCAGGCTCACGCTGCACTGGCTGGGGCTTCCTCGTACTACTTCACACCAGCTGCCTCCTGACTGCCCTTTGTACTCTTGTCCTTCTCCTAGACCTTACATGGTCTTCTGGAGGAGGTAAGGGTTGCCCCAAATATATAGCAAACTTTGCATTCTTGGGAATGAACTGTGGGCATAGAGAGCTGCTCTTTCTTGGTCCTTAGCTTGACAGCATCAGACCCTCTTGGGACCTGCAACAATTGTCAGCCGTGGCCATGGGGTTTCTGGATTGAGATTGTTGGTCTTAGTGGAAAAGGGGCAAGGGTGAAGGTTGATGTCCTCTTCCTTTGCCAGTATCTTCTCATGGTAAACCGCAGTACTTAGAGCCAGAGAGAAAACCAGGACAGTGAGAGGAGTGGGGGAGCAGCAGGGCCTCACTGTCCAGCACAGATGCTCCAAAGGCCTGCCCTGTCCTCAAGATTACCTGAGGAATGGGGTCATTGCCCTCAGGTGAAATTAGTATTTGACTCAGTTTTTTATGGCTCTAGATGGACATTCTGGTATTCTGATCCTGATGGAGGACTGAGGAGTCTGAAAGGAGAATGGGGCTGATGGCAGTGGGGACAGTGGCAAGAGGCTGGTTGTGGCAGATGAGAGGTGGTATGAATTCTGACAAGCCCCTTCCTGAGGCAGGGAGTCTGTTTCCCCTTTCCATGACTCTGGGCTTGACAAAATATGAGGAAGCAACACTCTGACATTTCTGGACCTAGCTTTTAAGAAGACTGGTGACTTCTGGCTGGGTGTGGTGGCTCATGCCTGTAATCCCAGCATTTTGGTAGGCTGAGGCGGGTGGGTCATTTGAGGTCAGGAGTTCAAGACCAGCTTGGCCAACATGGTGAAACCTGTCTTTACTAAAAATACAAAAATTAGCCAAGTGGTAGTGGCATGTGCCTGTAATCCCAGCTACTCGGGAGACTGAAGCAGGAGAATCACTTGAGGCTGGGAGGTGGAGGTTGTGATAAGCCAAGAGTTGCAAGGTTGGCAACTTCTACTTTGGGCTCTTGGAGCCCTGAGCACCATGTTGAAAGTCCAACCATCCTGCCAGAGAGAGCACATGTGAGCTTTGAGACTATATGGAGAGCAAAAGGGGCCCAGCTGAGCCCAGCCTTCCCTTCTACTGTCCCCCACTGAGGTGTCAAGATTGTGAGTGAAGCTACCTTGGGCCGTCCCAACCTCCCCAGCTGCCAGCTGAATGCTGCTGAGTGACCCAATGTATGCCACATGGAGCAGAAGAATCAGCCAGCTGAGCCCTGTCCAAATCCCCAACTTGTGAAACAGTGGAGAAGAACATGCTTGTTGTGTTAAGCAACTAACTATAAAGTAGTTTAAGAGGACATATATAACCAGAACACTGGCTAAAAAGGTCATGACCAGGAGCACTGACTCCCAGGTGCCCCTCTGTGGGGCCTTGGCAGGCAGTCAAAAGGCATTTGGGCTTTTGCTGGGGTTTACACTTGGGAGCTGGGCTTGTTTTGTTCCTCTCAATCTGTTGCTTTAGCAAGCAGACTGCAAGGACCCTGGGCACAGTTTTTTGACAGATGGGCTTCAAGGTATAAACTGGAAATCTCTTCTTTATCTTTAAATTGCTGACAACAGGGACCAGTTTTGAAATCCCTGCCTCCTACCTGCTCAAGGATAATGATACAGAACTAGCAGCAGGATATTACAGCAACATCAATAGTGAGATCTGATTAGACCAGAGTGTAAAATTAACATTGTTGCAGTTTGTCTTAAGGAGGGAAGAGTGTTACATACAATATTTAGAAGTTGGTTTTGAAACAAAGATTTTAATTGGCTTCCACTAAGCAAATGCTTCTTAGTTTAAAAAAGGCAAACCCAGGTATAGTGTGGGATGAGGCTGAGAACTATCAGCTACTGGGTAAATGGCTGCTCTGAAGGGTCCCTCTGTCCTTCTCTCACGAAAGCACCATTCTGGCCAGACATTCCTCTTATTGAGGTGTGGCAAAGCATCCATGAATCTGAAGCCTGATGACGCCCTCACCTACCATGCTTTAACATGCTGTTCCCTAGCTCAGAAGAGCTGGCCAAGGGCTTTGGAAAGCTTAGGGCAAAGTTTCCCTGAAGAGTAGTTCAGTGCCCACCCGAGTCACACATACTAGGGCCACTTATTAAAATAAAAACTCTATGGTTCCAGCTTGGATCTATTAATACCGAATCTCTGAGCCTGATGTTCAGAAGTAGGAATTTAAACAATTTCTCTATGTGATGCTAATGCATTCTTAAGTCTGAGAACCACTGGTTTCAGTTTATCAAAGCCTCTTTTATCTTCAGATTTGCCTGGAATTTGATAGGAAGATGTCTCCTTGAATTAAAATTCATAGAGGAAACCTCTATATTAAATAAAAGAGAATGTTGAAGCACTCTTTTTTTTTTTTTTTTTTGAGACTGAGTCTCCCTCCATGTCCCCCAGGCTGGAGTGCAGTGGCAGTATCTTTGCTTACCGCAACCTCTGCTCTCGGGTTTTCTGCTTCAGTCTCCCAAGTAGCTGTGATTACAGGAGCCCGCCACCACGCCTGGGTAATTTTTATATTTTTAGTAGAGATGGGGTTTCACCATGTTGACCAGGCTGGTCTTGAACTCCTGACCTCAAGTGAACTGCCTGCCTTGGCCTCCCAAAGTGCTGGGATTACAGGTGTGAGCCATGGCGCCTGGCCAAGAGACAAGAATGTTGAAGCATTTTAAAGCCCACTCTCCTCTAAGAGCCTCCCAGAAGAGGTTGTTTCCTCTGAGTCCTCTGGCCTTAAGGTACACTTTTAATTGTCTTTCTTCTGTTCCCTAACCCCTATCCCATTTACAACCCTGTGCCAATGATGCTGCTGTCTAGATCCCTTGGGCAAAGCTCCATGCAACCATATCATGCAGGGGACTGATAGGTTGAGACCAATAAAGATTGAGAAAATACAGATTTAATTTTGGGTTCTAGACTCAGAGGCTTGTGTTTGAATCCCAGCTCTGCCATTCACCAGCTACTTTACTGCAAACAAATTATTTAACCTCTCTAGGACTCTGTTGATTGTTCTGTAAAATGGGCACATGAATAGCACCCATCTCACAGGGCTGTTGTGAGGACTCAATCGGATAATGCACACAGAGTGACTGTCTCCTTCATATGTGTTAAATAGGATATATTATGGTGGAAGAGGGGCTGAAAGCCATGAAAAATGAGGAAGAGTCAAGAAAATAGCTAAGTTTTATCCTGGGGAGACATAACATTGAGCAGACCTGACATTTTCTAACAAATTCATGGTTATTATCTGGGAAGAGAAATATATTTGTTTGTATAACTTGAAGTGACGAGACTAGAAGTAGTTGTAAAAATTAAAGGGAGGTTGGGCATGGTGGCTTACACCTGTAATCTCAGCACTTTGGGAGGCCAAGGCAGGAGGACGGCTTGAGCCCAAGAGTTCAAGGTCACAGTGAACCATGATCACACCACTGCACTCCACCCTGGGCCACAGAGAGAGACCCTGTCTCAAACAAAAACAAAAACAAGGCCAGGCACGGTGGTTCACGCCTGTAATCCCAGCACTTTGGGAAGCCGAGGCGGGTGGATCACAAGGTCAGGAGATCGAGACCATCCTAACACAGTGAAACCCCATCTCTACTAAAAATACAAAAAATTAGCCTGGCGTGGTGGTGTGTGCCTATAGTCCCAGCTACTCAAGAGGCTGAGGCAGGAGAATCGCTTGAACCTGGGAGGCGGAGGATGTAGTGAGCTGAGATTGTGCCACTGCACCCCCAGCCTGGGCAACAGAGCGAGACTCCGTCAAAAAAAAAAAAAAAAAAAAAATTAAAGGGAAACGGACTTTCCCTGAATAAAAGGAAGAACGTAAAAGAGAAGTTGAAGGATCAAGTGTGCAGCCTCAGGAAGCAGAGAGTTCCCCCATCACTGGTGTTCCCTATAACTTGCATCATTATAAAGGTATTCCCTGTAACTTGTTCCCTATAACTTGGATTCACTGGTCCCGATTTTGCCTCTTGGACCACAAAGTTCAAGGCCAATTTGTCTTTCACACCACAGTTTTTCAAATCCTCAGTGAGCAGTGAGTCCATACTCCAACACAGTGAAGGGGAGTTTGGAACCTGGACTGGGAGGCAGAATGTGTAAACTTTAAAGATCCTTTCCATCTTGATTCTGTGATTCATGAGTCTAAGTTTATTTAAAGACAGCAAGTAACCACTAAAAAAATATGAAGAGATACGTTCTTTGCAAAGTGATTCAAGCTGGTTTTCACTTCAAGCTCAGGACACCACCCAATCACCATTGATCAACTATTTTGGAGACAAAATTTGTTCCCTATAACTTGCATTCATTGGTCCCTATTTTGCCTCTTGGATCACAAAGCTCAAGGCCAGTTTGTCTTTCACGCCACAGTTTTTCAAATCCTCAGTGAGCAGTGCGCGCATACCCCTACTCCCCTTCTCCCTGACAAGCACCAGGTCTTGTCTTTCCTTAAGTAGAATTGCTTGTTGGCAGTGCCTGTTGATGAAGTCCTCGCTCCCACTCCAGCTGGTATTGTTTATATTAAGCTAGGCAGCATTTATGGCACATGTTTTAATAGGCATAGCCTCACTAATTTGAAATGTACCGACACTGGGCTGAGTTTATCTTTGCACTAACTAAAAACAAAAAGAGTTTGCTAAGCATATTTATTGCCTTAAGATTAACAGAGCAATGTTTAAGCTTCTTATGAGAAGTAACTGTTTCAAATACCCTTAAGCTCTTTAAAAAAAATCACTAGGTCACTTACAAATCCATCCTACCATTTCACTAAGTCAAGTGACTAAAGGACCACCTCCAGGCAACTTTATTAGTAATTTCTTGTTTGCTCTTTGAATTGACGTAAAACTCCCTTCTTAAATGTATTTCACTCCCAGGAACACAGGGTAGGTGAGGGTGGGTGGGCTTATGAGGGGGGGTGTGGTTTGGGGAAGGAAATGGCTTCCTTGGGTTTGGTGCTCAAATGCCTTATTACCATGCAATTTACCTAGATGTGTGCAGTGAGCTGAGAGCAGTTAAGGCAATACAGAGTTGGAAGCATCAGTGGCAAACTAGAGAAAGCATCCCCCTCCCAAGCCATTTACACTTCTGCAAAGGAGTTGGATTTTATTGGCAGATAGCCATTTTGTGATGCTTTTCTTAAATGCTGAATTACAGTCTTGCACAGGAGAGATATGACTGGGTGAGCTTATTAGAGATTCAGGGGTACACTAACAAAATCTCAAAAATGTGTAGGGAGATCAGGCCACTTGACACGCCACTGTCGGCAAGGAAAATGAATCATAGATGCGTCAACAGAACATATGATGAGATCTTTGAAGGAATCCATTTACATAAAGATAGGGAGTAAGGTACCCAGAACTTTGGGTATTTTGTCTAGGAGATCATTCAGGTTGCAAATGGGTCATGAGAGATACAAATGGAAGGACAAAATGAGCTGCATACGTTTAAAGGCAGGGCTGTGCCTGGCAGAGGGGCTGATTAAGAGGCATAATGAGATGTGCTCATTTAGGGTAAGTAATGGAAGGAACTTTGAGAGATGCCTGTTCACAGGACTGCAGGCAAGTGGGACTGAAAGGGTATAATAAGAAGTATAATGAGAGAAGGGAAGGGGGAACACTCTCTTGGGTCTCAGGTGTGATGACTCAGACACAGAGGCAAGACAGATGTCTGATTTGAAAGGGTGGAGGACCAGAAGGGCATACTCTGACAAGGTGTGAGGGGAGCACAGTGCTGGCAGGCCCAGGAGAGGAGGAGGACCCGCTGAGAGGAGCAATAGACAGGCCAGGCACTAGGAATGAACTCTAAGCTGATACTATCTTCTCCGAAAGACAGCCTGTGTCTTTGAGTGTTTGAGCCACAGATTTTGTAAAGGATATAGAGGAGACACAACTCCTTCCTTCTGTCTTTTCTTTGGACAGTAGCAGAGAAAACAGGCTATTGTGCAGCAAGAGCCTGGAAGTAAAGATTTCTTAACCATGTGGGAGAGGGATGAGGGCCGTCAGGAAATGTGCTTGTCTTGTAACTGAGGTTTCAAAGGATCTTGGAGACTGGGTAGGTAGGCTGGGCTGACTGCGGAAGTCAATGACTTGAATTTAACATTCTCAGCCTGGAACCAAGTCTCCCCATCTCGTCCTCCCTGCAACCCCACCCCCTCATCCCCTGTGGCTACCCACTGAGGGCCTGGCTCGGGGGCTCTGCACCTGCTACCCCAGTCCTGCTTTCCTCAGCAGCTCTGCCGTCCCAAGTTGTCATCTGCTCCGAGAGCACCAAGGTCACCCCCTTGCTAACCTGGTAACTAGTCTCATATAATTAATGGTGGAAAAGAATTCCAGCCCCATCTAGGTAACACAGGAATTTAAAATACTCAAGTTTCATGCAGAGGGGGCTCTGAATCACCTTTTTAGTAAAAAGGGAAAATAAAGTTCTTTTTTCTAACTGAATTTTCAAGTTACAATTTAAGCCTGTTTCCTCCTTCAAGGTGCTCTGTGGATGGTTGTCAACATAATACTCAGTTATCTGGACATGGTAAGTGCCTCATACCTTAGTTTCTATTTCTTTTAACACTAGCACCAATGGCTATTCTCCTGTTAACCTTATTCTTCTAAAGCATAAACTGGGAACTTGCAGAACATTTAAATATTTTCTACTTAACACCTGCACAATCACAGATCCTGGGGGTGCAGCCACGTGGCCTGCAGCTAGACAAACTCTCCAGGTGATTTGGATGCAAGCTCAAGTTTGAGTCACTGTTTTAAAGTTTATAGCAAAGGGTTAAAAGCATCTGACCAATATTAAGCAAAGTGGATGAGCTCATTCTGACTCCTCCATCCCTTAAGCAATTCTATGTAAGGAAAGGCAAGACCTGGTGCTTGTCGGGGGAGTAGGGGTGTAGACTCACTGCTAAGGATTAAAAAAACTCTGCTATTACTACATCAGGGCTCTGTCCTGGAAAAATAACATAAAAGCATGAATGTATCAGAGATGTAGGACAAAAGAAGGCGCTTGATGTTTACTGAGTGTGTACGATTTGCCAGTCACTGCCTTTACACGTCTTGTTCTCCTTAGTTCTTAAAACATGAGGCTGTAACAACTTTACCAGACGAGGAAACCATGCTCGGAGATTAGGTAATTTTCCTAAGAACACAGATGGTAAGTAATGGATGGGACTTGAGCCCCAATCGAAGCCAAATGTCTTTTTTCAAAAGATGATGATTCCTATGGAAGAGACATTAGTGCCAAAATTCATACATAGAAAAGTATCCAACATAACTGGCATCTTTATTCTTTTAAAATCACACAGGTCGTATTTAATATTGCCCAAGTCTTTTGTTTTTTTGAGACAGGGTCTCACTCTTCACCCACACTGGAGTGCAGAAGGGCAGTCACAGCTCACTGCAGCCTTGACCTCCTGGGCTCAATCTATTTTCCCCACCTCAGGTAGCTGGGACTACAGGTGTGTGCCACCATGCCCAGCTAATTTTATTTTTTGCAGAGATGAGGTCTCACTATGTTGCCCAGGCTGGTGTTGAACTCAGGCAATCCTCCTGACTTGGCCTCCCAAAGTGTTAAGATTACAGGTGTGAGCCATCACACCTGGCCAGCCTTCACTGGTCGTTTCTGACCCAGGTATGCCATCTTGAACTTTAATCTCCTTGGTTTAGTCTGGAAACAGCACCTCACAGGTGCTCAAACATTGCACTGTGAGAATGAAATCTGGTTTCAGACCATCATTTTACATTTCACTAGAGGCAAATAGGGTAAGTTTGCTGGGCCTGTTTCCTTTGCGCTTGGACTATTGTTCTTATCCCCACCCCAGGAGCCAGTAACCTAACCCAGCTTATCACCAGCACCAGATCTGGAGCACAACCACTGGCCTTCCCAGTCAGCTCATGGATGAAGCTCTTCCATCAATGCAGGCCCAACAGCACCTTCTCCCAGGAGCTCCCAAGCCATGTGCCAAGCCCTACAGAAATGACGAACAAACCCTCCGGACCATGTAGGAATCATGGTCTAAACACACCTTTTTAGCTTTTTGTTCACCGGAATATTCTGTGGCATCGTCTTATCCTAGTCCAAGAATTCTAGAAACTGTAGAATTGTTGAACCAAATAAAAGGAAGAAACTCTACTGTCAGCTCTCAATTAGCTGCATCACTGGAGAGGAACAGTGACGTGGTGGATTAGGAAAAAAAATTGGTTCGGTTTGACTTTGGAATGTATTGATTTTTTTTCAGTAGATTAACTTTCCTAATTATATTTTGCACAGCCTAGTATTAACAGGCATTTGTATTCCCTGAGCACACAACATCTGACATCGAGAGCTGGGAGATGCCGTCCAAAAATGTGCTGGTCTCAGAGAAGAACAATGTTATGAAAAATCCACACGTGGATAATGAAGAGGAAACTAATTATGAAGTGCTCTGTAAATATTAAATCATAAGCAGAGAAGGCAAAATAGTAATTTTCTATAGACATGTGGACAGAGTAAAAAAGTTTATTAACATTCTGAAAAGGACGGAAATTTTCAAGAATCATCATTAGTGTTAATGAAGCTTGATGAAAAAATTAGGATGCAAGGCGGGTCAATGAATTATTGGACAGTCTTTCAAATAAGCAAACCTCAAGCAATAAATACTAAAGCGTTTTAAAGAAGCGTTTAAAATGAATTTTATTGTTTGAATTTTACAAGTAGTCTTTAGAGGCTTCAAACAAGAACTCTGTTGCAAAACTCTAATAAATAGCTTGCCCCAAGTCCCCAAACAAAATGTAAAACAAAATGAGAACTAAACTCAGAAGGATAAGCAAGACTTCAGAATGCTTGGATGTTAGCAATATTTCTCATTTACAAAGAGATATCAGGCAATGTACATCTCCTTCATACAAGTCAAAAAGAGAAAGACAGACGATGGAAATCTTTACAAAGCACTCCGAAAATCTTCCTATTTCCATAATAGAAATGTCACCAGAAAAAAAAAATCCCGTGGAGAAAGCACAATCAATAATGAAACTGTAGCATAAAAATCTGGTAGTGGATGTAGTGGGAGAAGAGAGGAAAATCCATCCTGTTTCTTTCAGGGATGGAGAGAAGAAGGAATTGAGATTACTTGGGGGGAGGGAACTTCCAAGCAGATGCCGCTAGAGTGCTGAACGTTCCCTTAGACCAGATTTGCCACTGAAAGGGCAGAGGGGTCAGTTTAGTGACAGTTATGAAGGCAACAAACAAAGGAGTCTCCTCAGGTCAGTCAGCACCTGGTCAGCCCCATGTCTCTGTGCTCTACAGCAGCGAGGGCCTTGGAACAGTGACCCAGGGGCCTGAAGCAGCCTGCATCACAAGACAGGAAAAATAGCACATCAATAATTTCTGCAGCAGAATCCTTTGGATGGCCACAAAAGGATGCAGAAAATGCCGTGCTGAAATTTCACACTGGGACATGCAGATTTCAAAAGCCCATTCTACTATCACAGTCATTGCTCCTAACAAGCAAGGATTAAAATTCACAATTAAACATTCACTGTTAGCTTTTCCTAGTTACAAATACTGGTGAAGTCTTGCTCTGGAGAGAAAGATTAATTTAGTGATATGGTCATTTTGAGCAAGCTAGAAAACCAATTCCGTCACATTTTTATCTTTAAAAATCTTTAAAACGACATAATACTTTTGACCAAAATTCATTCAAAATGTATACAGATAATAAGGTTTTAATTTGTGGGGAATTCTGAAATCAATTAATGTTTGGAGCCAGGAAGCTGTAGAGAGGTTGATTCCAATTTAGTGGGGCTCAATTAGGCCAAACATAAAGAGAGTCCTGCAGCACAAGTGGGACCATCTTCCTGGGAGAAGCAGGAAGTGACCTCACAATGTGGGACTGGAAAGGGGTGTGGCCTGCAGGCACTGTCAGAGCTGCTCTGGTTTACTGACTTGCTGATAATAACCCCGATCCTGCTGATCTCTGGAGGACAGATACAAACAGCACTAGCTCATGCACGAGTCATTCAAGGGCGGTAGGCATTTTCTCAAAGCAACTCCCTCTCCAGGCATTTTAGGGAAGAAGGTAAGGAAATATCCCTCTCTACTCCCCAAACAAGTTAAAAAAACATTCTTTTTCTAGGAATAATGACATTTGTTAGGATAACAAGGGAAAGCTTGGGTTACCTGAAATTGATAAGAAAGCGGATGGGAATAGAGGCAGATGGGCCAGGGAGCACCCTGGTCCAAGGCCCAGTTTCTTCTTAATACATAACAGATAAAGATATTGTGCAAAAAAATAAAGACATTCACATTTTAGCAGTTAAACTTTTATTTTACTTTTTAAAATTTTTATTTATTTATTTTTTGTTTTTCTTTCTACAAAGGCAGGTGATGATTGTTGATCTGCAACTGTTGTGTTGTGCACTCCCCCGAAAGGGGGCGGAGTAGGAAGCCGGGGAAGGTGCTCTGAGGATGCTTTCTATGGCGGGATAAGGGCTGCAGGACACGGGCTGGAGGGAGTGTCCGGGCCCTTCTCCTGTCCTCTTCCCTAGCTCATGTCTATGGTGTTGAAGACCCATTCCGTGAACTTCTTCAGCTTGTCTGAGGCGTTCTGGGACTCCTCCTGCAGCCTCAGGTTGTCCTCTCGCAGGTGCTGCACTTCCGCCTGAAGGTGCGCTTTGTCTTCTTTTTCCTGGGAGGGAGAGTGAAGTGGAAAGGAACTAGGAGGTGGGGCCCCACCTTGCCCAGCTCTTCTGAGAAGCAGCTATGGACCCGTTTTGATCTTTTGCCCATTTCTATTCTTCATTCCTCCAAACACCTATCTAAACAGCCTGGTACCAGGTACTAAGACACTCTTAAGCTCAGGGAATGGGGCTTCTAGAGAGATTCAACCCTGCAGGATTAGCTGTAAGTAATCCTGGAATGTAAGTAGGTACATTAATGTGTATTTCAACGTCCTTGTTAGTCAGGATTGTCTTAAATTTTAGACAATTGTTTTGGTGGCTGATGTCTTGATATAGTCAAGGCCACCCAAGAAACAACACATTTAGTTCTCTTGGTGCAAAAGCCCCAGTAACACCGACTACACGGGAGTCTGGGCTACTGACACATTATACAAGGAGTGGGGTGGCCAGGAGAGGACCCAGATGGGGCTGGCTGAGGTTCAAAGCCTTTCACAAAATAGTGAACAGCTTTTCTGTACACCTGACTCCGAACGCTTCCTCGTGCTGTGTGTTCCAGTGGCAACTGAGATCCCTGCAGCCCCGAACACGTGCAGGCAGAGGGAAGACACCCACATCTTACTTCACTACACTACTTAAAAAGGAC
This sequence comes from Ateles fusciceps, assembly GCA_036589455.1. Taxonomy (NCBI): domain Eukaryota; kingdom Metazoa; phylum Chordata; class Mammalia; order Primates; family Atelidae; genus Ateles; species Ateles fusciceps. The sequence goes on along the minus strand of JAZHEH010000228.1, from coordinate 4,319,590 downwards.
TCTCACGGTTCAGGGGCAGTTTGCACAGACTGGGCAATTTGCTTTGAGAATACGTGTTTACCTTCTTCAAATCTTCCCGAAGCATCTTCAGCATACCTTCCAGCTGGTCCACTTTAGAAGCCAGAGTGGGAGAGAGATGCTTTACTGCCGGGAACAACAAACAAAAGACCATGTTGGCAGGGGCCTCCATGGCTGTTTTTTTTTTTTAATTTGAGAAGGCTGTATTTATACAATGGTTTTCAATGTCAAATTACTCAGAATGGCGATCCAATGTGTATTTTTACTTAAAAAAGAAAATGGTAATCTTAACAAAAGGTAATATAAGCTTGAACTACAGCCAATCAACAGCTTCCTTTGTTAAAGATGCTGCATCTTCACGACAAAAGAACAAAGGACAATAGTGAAAATGGTCTCTTTGGCAGCACAAGAGGTACTTTCTGGCAGACACAATTGTCAGACAGGTAAAATGATTCCTGGGGAGGCTCTGGGATCATTCTGGTGGGCTTTAAAATGGAGTTACTCCTCTGTGTGTGGGAAGGTGATGTGATAGGGCAGTCGTCTCTGGTCCCCCAAGTGTGTGGTCTTGGCTACTCATGCAATTGCAGCTAAGGTATCATGCCTACATCTTAAACCGCTGGTCTAAGTATCTTGTTAGCCTAGACTTAATGTCTTAAATTCTGTGCTAGTCTGATCAGAAAACAATTTTCTTCTCATTTTCTCACATTTTGTTTATGGCATGCTAATAATGCCATGCTAGCGGAGTACCAAAGAAGCATGAGCAGGGGATGGCAGGCCAGCCAGCTAGCCAGACAGATGGGACGGCAGGGCACACTATCACCCCAGGGTCCTATGGCTGAGAGACTGAAAACTTTTCTTGCCACAATCTCCTCTACCTGCGTTCAAGCTGCCAAAAGTTTCCTGATTCCTAGCCACGCCATATATCCTCAGGGGTATACCATGGAGAACCCAAAGTCTTCCATCGGGAAAACATGCAGCAGCCTCTTTCCAGTGCCGAGGGGGAAGAGCTAAGTGACTCTGAATTTTCTGGGTCATGGAGTAAAAGGTATTCTTTACCTTAAAAATCAAGGTTCACGTTAGAATTCCTGACCTCATATGAACCGTGTTGATGTCTTCTGCTAACTCTAAGCCTACAACAGGCCCCAAAAGGCAAAACCCACTGTGGCGCAGAATGTGGCAAGGCTGTGGGCCGATGGAGTGACCATGACCTCCAAACTAGGGGCCCAATGAAAAGCTGACAATGAATGGGTTTTAAAAGGGACATGGTCAGCTGCAATCCATAACTGCACAATATAGTACAGCAGGCTGGTCCGATTTTGGGTGGGCTGAAGGCCACAGATGTGGTAGAAACGGGCGGTGCTGGACAGATACAAAGAGGCTGGGGCCGGGCAGCACTGGTGTCCTTCGCAAAGCCACTGCAGCTCATCAGGACTGCAGCAATGCTTAGGAGCATTCCGCTATTCACCTCCATTTGCATTTGTTCAGTCCACGCTGACCCAAGAACAGAGCCCATCCTCATCCTCATCTGCTGATTTTTTAATAATCCATTTTTGGGAAAACAGTCTTGACTCCCTCAGACTTGTCTTTCTTGGAGGCTCCTTCCTAACAAGGCACATCGGGGGCTCTCCTCCAACTCTGGGATATGTATTTTAAAAATTCTCAGTAGTCGACCTGATTGCTGCTCTCCTCACCCCAGCAGTGCCAGTGATGAGTCAGCGCACCATCTCTCCTACACTCACAATAAATGATCTGCTACTCTTGTGCCTTCTCGCTGAGAGCACTTCCTTGCAGACTTGTTCAGGGAAGTCCTCAAGCACAAGCCCCACAGTTTATCTGTGCCATTTACTTCAATTGCCTTTCCTGTTCTTGTCCGTTTCTGACCAAGTTTTATAGATACCTAGAGTTTTAATCACCCTTGAAAGGTTTTTTTTTTTCTTTTTTTTTTTTCTCTTGAGACAGTCTCGCTGTGTCACCCAGGCTGGAGTACAGTGGCGTGATCTCAGCTCACTGCAACCTCTGCCTCTGCCTCCTGGGTTCAAGTGAGTCTCATGCCTTGGCTTCCTGAGTAGCTGGGACTACGGTGTGCACCACCACACCTGTAGTGTGTTTTTGGTAGAGACGTTTTGGCATGTTGGCTAGGCTGGTTTCAAACTCCGGAGGTCAGGCAATCCACCTGCCTCGGCTTCCCCAAGTGGTGAAATTACAGGCATGAGCCACGGTGCCCAGTCTCAACAGGTTTTAAGGGAAGAGATTTCAAATGAATGAAATTCTTATGCAACAAGAAGTGCCTACTAAATGCTCCATGCCTGACTGATGCGATGCTTTAACATACAGAAATTAGCATACATAAATCCAGCAACCTCAAAGAGTCAGACTCTCCATAAATAGAAGTTGTAAAGTCCTTGCTCCTGACTCAGAAGAAAGCCCTCAGGACCTCAGTTATTGCCTACTTTTCCTCTTCCATACCATCTTAACATATCCTGGTGATTTAGCTTTCCAACATACAGACGTGAAGCAGCATACTGGGAGCCACTAAGACTCGGCAAGTGCGTGTACAAGCATGACTATGAGCGACATGGAGGAACAGTCCGAAAACCCAGACTGCAGGACGACACATCACAGAGCGTGGGGACACTTACAGCAAATGGTCTCTCCTACCCGACCCAACGGACCCCAGGGGCATAAATGTATTATGGCATTAAATAATGAATATTCATAATTATGGCCATATGAGTCATCAAGAATAGATTAATTATGTCTACAGTATTTAGTTACAAAGCATTCTGACTAAAAGGTAAAGTGTCTGGCCCTGCAGTGATGAGCTTTCCTCCGCTCCTCCGTGTGGCTTCCATCTCTCCTCCCGACAGCTGCGGTCACTGGCAGGTGTGACACAAGGTGCAGATATACAAGTATACACAATGATATACACTGCCCTCGCACGGGGGGGACAACCTGCTGTAAGGCTTCATCTGGGCCAGAGCCTGTTCCTCCAGCTGATCACTGTTGGATGCAGCACTCAAGGGGCGATGGTTTTCATCACTAGCAGCAAAAAAAGAGGCTCTCTGGACTGGAAAGGAGAGAAGAAACCATTTAGTATTGGAACCACATCCCTGGGCCCTATCTTCAAAGTCAACAAGTGGTCTAGTATTTCCATCCTGCACTGGAAAATTTATTTCACAACCCTCACAGGGAAAAATATGACTGTTTTAGCTATAAGAGGATTGTAGCATTGTAATTTCCCTTTAAAAAACGTTTGTGAGTCAATTTCTAGTCCCCGTTTTCCCTGCTCATCAAAGTAGCATTCTATGAAATGTTTCTCTGGAAACAGGCCTTGTGCCAAATTTCCAGACCAAGGCTTTCCACTCAGCAATGATATAAATGCATTTGAGAGCTAGTATTATGCTTCTTAAAACTTCTTGAGGTATGTTTTCCACCAGATTCTGGCCACTCTGGTTGGCTTTAACATAAACCCATACCACCTGTGTTCCCACACATATCAACTTAAAATTTAAGTCAAGAAAACACAATCAAATTTAAAATAATCTCCCATTAAAACCCAAAACTGCTACCGTTTGTATAGGAAGGAGATTGACCAACACACTGAAAAATCAAGTTAGAACTGGGAATTTCCATCTGCTAAATAAAGAGCATGAAGGTACAAGGATTCGCTGCCGACCACTCCATGGGCGCCTGACTTAGATTCTGTGGCCTGGTAAATTTCCCCCCAAAATTAAAACTTGACTAAATAGCAATTTTCAATTCTCCCAATTAAGAGCAACAACAACAAAAAAGCAAGAAAAATCACCTGCCATCATAATTTTGTAAAGAATATTTAAGTACTAAAAATTTTAGAAAGATTTTTAAACTTAAGAAAAAAGTCTTCATTAAAAAAAAACCTCTAACATAGGTGTCAAAAAAGAAAAGAAAAAAAAACCCAGCTGACAATCTTATGTCAACAGACATACACTGCACTACTTTTGTGTTTTCATGACGGTAGACAAGATCATCACCAGCGTGAGCACCTGCATTTAAGAACCACCAGTGTAAAGTGAACACACGGCCGGTAGGCTGGCAGAGACAATGCTGACCGACAACGTGCTACTGCGAGCGGAGAGACAAGGAGAGGGGCGAAGGAGGTGCCCCACATTTGTCAGGATAGGCGCGGGGCCAAGCAGGACAAGCACTGTGATGTATCTGACTGTGCATTTAGCAACAATGTCTTTGTGACGTGATGAACGACCCTCTCTGGATACATGTTCTTTTCAGTCAAGGGACAGCTGGGATTCCTCTGCCTGCTGCCCCTCCCATATACGAAGGAAGTGAGGCATTCATATTATGAATCCTGTGGAGGAAACACCAGGTGGCATCTGATTACATAAGACGTGTCTAAGTGTCCTGCCTAGGGTCTGGTCCCTACTGAGTGCTCAGTAACTGGTAGCTCGTCTGGTGAGGCACGTATGTTGTGAGTGTGTCCAGAGAAGCAGAGTGGACAGACACTGCTCACTCTGCCAGCCCACCACAGGGTGGCCCTGCAGGATCCTGGGCTGCCCTGTTGGATTCAGTGGACTCACCCTCATAGGCTTTGGCAGCATCTACCAGGTTGGACCAATCCAAGTCTGCAGCAGCATCAGGCAGGGGCATCAGGCCAGGGTCGGGCATAGGCTGCCTGCGGGTCTCCTGGATGTCGGTGAGGGAGCTGTCCGAGGCCGAGAACTCTCCTGCAGGAAGGGAGGAGCAACAAGATGCTTTTGTGCCTGTGGGAAAGCCACTCAAAACCCATCTATTTCCTGTTACCACAATAGATCTGTAACCCATTTGCGACTGTCATCAATGTCCAGTTTAGCCGGCTGTTAGTGGTCATTTGAAAGCTGACTTGAAATAGGCATGGGCCTCCTCTAGTCTGTCTTCATTTTCTTACAACCTCCCATCATCTCCCTTCCAGCAGTGAGTCATGGCAAAGTTAGTTTTGCACTGAGGCACTAAGTCTGCTTTTGTGAGAGCGGTTTGTCCACAGCAGGGCCTGGGCAGCGCTGGCATCCACTTTCCCACACAGAGTCCAGGGATTTGGGCTGGGAAGAGAGGCCTACTTCAGCAGAGAGCTGGACTTTGGAGCCAGGCCAGGGGTGTTTCTTCCTATTAGAGGGGACAATAAGGCTTATTTTTATCTGGCCTGGGAGTGGGGGAGGGACAGATGGCCCATGCCTGCCCTGTGTACTATTCAGGAGCAGCCCACTGGGTTTCATGGTCAAAGGTATCCAAGCAGGTGTGAGAAGCAAATCAGGGGATGTGAGTGTGCTGGGTTACACAGACAGAGCTAAGACAGGAAGGTGATTTTAGGGATGGAACTGGCATTATTCTTCCCAAGGATGTGGTCCTCACGAGGTATTCCTTGGATCAGTTTTGGGTTGCAGCGGTCTAACATCCCAAGCTCTTCCTAAGGGGAAAATTTGTTGAATACAAATACTAAACAAATGTTATCAAACTGACATCTTAACAACTAAGCTCTGCTTAGCCTGGGGCAGGGAGCAGGGAGGACTGGACAGTGAGCCACCCTGTGCCACTAAAGGCGGCTGCTACTGCTCAGGTTCGTGCAGCCAGGCAACAGGAAGCGTGGGCTGCTGGGGGCCAGGGGAAAGCGTCGCTCGTGACATGGAAATGCCCTCAATAGGCAGAAGCTGGGTGGACAAAGGGCAGAGCACACCACCCCACAAGAGGCAGCACCCTCGGAAGGTGACTGCAACACACAGTCAGGTCCATGCAAACACACAACTAAAGCTAAACGCTCAGCTAGAATATTTAAGTGACTCTAAAAAGACCTGTTTACAAGGAGTTAAAGAGTCTCATGTATTATGACAGCCCAGTAAGCTAGTGTATTAAGTGCTTGTTTTCCCTTTCAAATTGCAAAAACTGCTCTGAAGTACAGCTGCTAGTTGTTTCTGGGCTTAAAATTAGCAAAATTATGAGTAAATGGAAGTTAACAAATACTGCAAAACATTAAATGTTCAGTTTTAATTAAAAGTGCTCCCACCAAGGGTAAGTAGGAGGAACAGATAATTCTGTGTGTCACTCACAACCCTTCTGCCCTTTTATCTCTGGGGTCCAAATTTCCATGTGGGGGATAAAGAAGTCACCCTTCCTCATCCCCCAAACACACTTCAGTGGAAGTCACCAAGCAAGGCAGGGCTAAGGGATCAGCCCAATGAGGACTGCTTGGTTAGGATGTGAAATCACTGCAGCTGCTGCCTCATTCAGGAAAACAAGAAAAGGTGATGGGAAGGGGCTCAGAGAGGGCTGTCTGTTCCTTCCTTCAGTGGTGGATTCACATGGGGCCTTTGGTCCCAGGAATCCTCGTCTGGACAATGACCACATGTGGGAGGCAGATTTCTGGGCTGCTCTTTCAGAATGTAGGCTTCTACTGCTCAGGGCCTACTCTGACATGACACATGCAGAGAAGACTTCACAAAGGGGCTACTGTTTTTACACTGCAAAGGTAAAATTAAAAGTACAGGGAATAAGAGAGCAATCAAAGTAAGGCAGGAAATTGTAGGAATAATGGAATTCAGGGTAAGAGTGACCCCGATGGGGGGAGAGAAGGAGAGAACAAGGTTAAATAAAGGCAGGAGGTCACTTCCAGAAGGCCTGTTCTGGAGTCTGATGATAAAACGTGGTCATTTCATGTGCCACCCGTGGTTCATTGAAGGTGACTTCCTGGAGCAAAGAGAACCCAGATTTAAGCTGCAAGTAGATGGGGGGAGGAAGCAGGGGAAGCTGGCATGATTCTTGCATGATTCCTGCCAGGGGTGAGCAGGATGGGTGGGACTGTGCTGCTGAGCAGTGAGCAGGGCAGAGACAGGGAGGAACATCCATGAGCATGAACTGAGACGTCAAAAATACGGCAGTGAAAGCAAGAGATGTCAAGAAAATACCATTCCAGAGAAGCAGCAGAAGGAAAAGAAACGTGGGTATGAATGGACACCAGAGATATAAAAGCTGCAGAACTCGCAAAAGGAAAAAGGACAGAAGGGAGGCAGGGTGACAGCAGTGTGTTTGGTAAATGATCAGGAACACTGGTTCGTGACAGGCATCTGCTGTGCTGGGCCACAGCTGTGAGGGGATGTATAGAGCCCTGGAATGGAGTGGGACAGAGACAGGACAAAGGGAAAGACCAAATTTAAATCCAGAGTCCCAGAAAATGGCCCGTAATAAAACTGGGATTTAGTTGGGTCACAAAGCAAACAAGGCATATGTGGACCGGGTGCAAGATGGAGGTACCCCTTATCCACAGGCCTTTTCCTTACATAATGCTTGCCTGGCTCACCGCATGAATAAATGAGTCAACAACTGAGTGCCTGACACCACAGGCAATTTCCTTACAGTCTGGGAAAGACAAAGAACAATGATGGCAAGTCTGGGTTCTTATGGTAGCTACAGAAAGCAGTGGATACGACTCTCTACGAAATAACTAATCTAGTGCTAGCCAAATTTGCTCAATCATAACACCAGCTGGCATGGTTGCTAAGAATACCAATTCCTAGCCTACTTTTTGGAGATTCAAATTCAGTGGGTCTTGGGTCCAGTGTGGGACTCTGTTATTTCTAGCAAGCAACCCAGGTGACTATGGTGGTCTGGGATTACAGGGGAGAGAGGGCGAATAAGGGACGGGCAGGTGCGCCGAGACCATCTCAGCATGGATACAGGACCCCTCTCTGAGCACATCGAGTGGCAGCCACGTCTGGGGACACTGTCCATCATCAACAGGGCTGTCCAGGCTGCAGCTGAAAGACCACTTACCATGCAACGACTTCATTCCTAAGGTGTAAGAAGGCCTCCTCAATGGCAGAGACTTGGGGAGAGAAGGGTACGTGCTACTGAAGAGGACGTCATTGGGCAAGGCCTGGTCCAGAAGTGAAGCCCTCGAGGTGAAAAAGTGCTCCCTTTGGCCACTGTAAATGCTCTCATCCGACAGTGTTCTGTGCAAGGCCCGCCGCGAGATGGGGGTGCTGGGGAAAGGAGACTGAGGAGAGGAGAGTGCATGGAACTGAAAAACAGCATCAAGACAAAAGAAAGTCAATTTTCTGGTTCAGATCCCTGAGACCAAGGTGGGGGAGGGTGCGATAACCAAGTTACTACTCCAGACACACCTCCAACAAGGCAGCTTCAGGGCACATCATCTATTTCTACATCCTCAAGGAGCTAACCCAAAAGTTCCTGGTCATTATTCCTCATAGCCTGCACACTGCCTACAGTCTATCAGTGCTCCCTGTGACTCAGGTATGTGACTAAGTGGACCTATCAAGACTGTCTGTGGTTAAAAACAAGACTTTAAGATCAGACAGATGTGAGTTTTATTTGAATCCTATGTCTCTGACCAAATCATACAATCTCTCTGAGCCTAATTCCTCGTTTGTAAAACGGGAGCACAAAACCTCTCAGGATTACCACAGGGATTAAACAAAATGCTGGAATGAGCACAATGGCTGGTGTCAGTGGCATGATGAAATGGTGTTATGGCCCCTGGGGGAACAGACAGCCACAGTGCCAGGAGGGTGTCCTGCCTGACAAGCTTGTCAGATGATAACATGCTTGCTGGGCAACAAGGGTATTTGACCATCAAAATATATTAACTCACATGGCAGGCAGCGCTTGATTAACTACTAACTTACACCAACGGAACCTACCGAGGTAGATACATTTCATGAGTTTTGGAGAAAATTTATTTTTTGAAGATGCATTTCTATTCATGAACTAAGAATAGGGTAGGCTGGGTGTGGTGGCTCATGCCTGTAGTCCCAGCACTTTGAGAGGCTGAGGTGGGCAGATCACTTGAGGTCAGGAGTTTGAGACCAGCCTGGCCAACATGGTGAAATCCTGTCTCTACTAAAAATGCAAAAATTACCCAGTTGTGGTGGTGTGCACCTGTAATCCCAGATACTCGGGAGGCTGAGGCAGGAGAATCACTTGAACCCGGGAGACAGAGGTTGCAGTGAGCTGTGATCGTGCCATTGCACTCCAGCCTGGGAGACAGAGCGAGACTCTGTCTCAAAAAAGAATAAATAAAAAAGGGGGAAGTCTGTTTTATATATGACAAATAATTATATATTTATCTATACATGACAAATAGTTCCAGATAGATCTATCTCTTATTGACACCTTTTGCCTTTGTGACTGAATTTGATTTTACTTGAGATTTTTTTCTGGACATAGCAAGCTTCTGAGAATCCCTTACACTGATGTACAGCAGACACATTAAAAATATTTAAATATCCAGCAACTTGAAGGGTAACAGAGCATTTGGCCCATGAAAGTTATCATTATTCAGTTCCCCTTAGGCCACCATCTGCCCCTATAGGGGAAACAATGTGGAGAGCAGGTGAAGATGTGAAGAGGCTGTCCTTGCTGGCTGAAAGCCACACTGGGACTTCCCCTGACACTCTGAAGGGGCAGGGAGAGAGAACAATTTAGCAAATGCTCCATTTAATAGGCTGCTTACAGACCCAGAAATCCACAGTGGATAGACAGGGCCTAGCATGCTTCCACTCAATGAGCCAGGAGTGAATCAGGTCCAAGCCACCCTCAGTGTGGTATGCACAGCTGCTGCATAAACACCAAAAGATGATTAATCAAACACATTGTGAATATAACCAAGGTGTGACCAGTTGGGTAAAAATTATGTTCACTTTAAAAGATTCATGATGAATTAAATCCGAGGTACATATGTACTTGTCTAGAAAACTAAATTGCTGTGATAAATGCTTTGAGAGAACTTGGAATGAAAGTGACAATTTCCCTTCTCTCTTTGTGGAGAAGAATGTGCATTAGAGCCATTATATGGCTTGCTGACTGTAATTTTCTTAAAAAATAAAACCAGATTAAAAACAAAACCAAATAAAAACATCTCCACCTGCAAGGTTCTAGGACTATCACATAAGCCTCCTGCCTGCCAGGTCAGAGCTCAGATTTCTGCATTGAAAAAACTGCTGCTAAATAGTTTTCAGCACCTCAGCTTTTAGTAAAGGGATTTCTTTTCCAGTATTCCCACCCTGATGGTTTTACAGGTGTGAAATCCTCCACCAATTCTAGTTTCAGCCTCTTTAGGAAATGTTAATATGCTTCAAGGCCATGAACAGCTACCTTGAAGAGCTCCTTTGAGCAGACAAAAGAAACTTCTTAGGAGAAGTTAAAACACCCTGCACTGAAGGGAGGCAGGACAGGAAGCAAAGGAAGCAATCTGCCTCGAGGCATGCTGCTCATTAAAAGGTAGGAGGACCCAGCCTTGTCCAATAATGCTGGAATGGCCCCTGGCCCCATCCTTTTCAACTTGTCTTAAAGGTGTGCAGAACTATCCACTTCCCAAAAGCAGTCCCTGCCTGCCTTGCCTGTGATTACCCAGGAGCGCTGCCTGGTGCTGCCAGCCCTTGGGAAAGAATCACAGTGGAGTGGGATGGCAGACCTGGAAGGGATTTCAGAGGACATTGGGGAAGGGGGTTGGTTCTAACTTGTGCTCCAAGGAGTCCTAAGGGTTTCTTATAGCACCACTGCTAGGGAGAGGTTCAGGTGGGACCCAGGAGTCCAGGCCATCCCACCCCTCCCATAAGAGAAACTCTACTTTCTAAGTTCTATATAATGTGGTTCCATTTGTGATTTAAAAAACAAAAAGGCTTCCTGAGCTTTAAGACTAGTGGGGCACCACTGATCTCCTCTGGTCCTCTATCTCACAGTTGAGGAACAGGGCCTGGAGAGGTGGCATTTTGCTTCATGCCAGTCTCCTGTTCTCTCATTCTTTTCAGTGCCCCTGGCTATTAGCGACATATGTCACCTGCACTCACAAGAAGCTCTTCCTAAATACTGGAGCCCCACGAAGCCTCTTCCTTTGGTATATACCTGAGAGCATTGGCACATACCGTCTGTTCACTTGTCAGACTGTATGCCACCCTTGGGGAAAATAAGGTTATCCCATCTCTGCTTGCCAGTGAGGTTTCTTAGAGTGCTGCAGCTCTGCCACTGTTCTTGAGGTCCATTCTCTGCTGGCAAATGAGCCTGTGAGTGACCCTGCTACTCGATATTAACAAAAGCTCATAGGTAGCACTGGCTATCCAGGAAAACCAGCGTGGCACATGAGTGGCTTCGGAGTGTCATAGCCCAGAGCTGGCCACGATGCCTAGTACCCTGAAGCCTGAGGCAACAGCTTGGAGCCTTGAGCCAGGAGTGGCCTGGAAGACCTCTCAAGGGCATGCCAGCCTTACTGACACAGCAGAGCCTCCATCATTCAGATGACGACTCTCAGAAGGCAAAGGGAGCTACTAAGCTGAACTCATCTGAAACTAAACCTGCTCAAAGAAGATGAAACTGGAGAAAGAAAACCTGAGCCCATTCCCAGTTCCTGCTTATAGTCTTCTCACTGTGACAGTTTAGCCAGCAGAAGCACTTTCTTCACGGTCTCACAGCAATACAGTCACAACACAAAGAAAGGAATGCTAAAGTAATTCATTTTGTTTCAAATAGGAATGCTAAAGTTATTCATTTTGGAAATAAAAGCCAAGACCTTGAATAAGGGCAAAATGAGACATTTGCCTTCAACTATTTCTACTGTATTAAGTAAATCAAAAGAATGAAGGCTCTGAGCTTGCCTCTTGCCAAAAATGTTAAAATAGGAATTGGAAGAAAAACTCCATTCAAGGCAGGTTTTACTTTCTATTAACCTCAAAGGAAACACCTGAAATAATTTTTATTTTGAATCTGGTGCTTAAACATTTTAATATACCTCTTTGGGTTTTGATGGATTAAGAAAGAAGTTTCAAGCACTATCTTTCACAAGGTTGCTAAGGAAACTGTTTGTGCCCTGAATGATGAGTCAGAACTGTTAAGTGCTGGCTTATGAGACAGAAATTACAGAAATCAAGAATGGCTACATCTGTACAATGATTTATTAACATAAACCATATTAATAAATCATTTATTTCTCAGCAAGACCCTAGAGTGGTCCTTGGGGGTACATTCAGTTCCTAGGAATGTTGATTTTTGGGGTTAGGGGTTTATCTGGCCTATCTGGGAGATGCATGCACACGCACACACACACACTAGCATGGTGCTGGGAAAGCCTGAAGGCAACACCCCCGCACAGCTGCTCCAGCCCGCCATGCCTCTTGCACTCTGATCACAGTTTGAAGCTGGTGTGTGTGGTTTAGGAAATATTCTAGCTTCTAGCTTCCATTTCAATCAATTCAATTCTCAAAGTTCTTCTTAAAGCTTTCTAATCTCTTCAAACAGACTGCAAATCATCCACTTAAGAACCTAGAGAACAGAAAACTTCAAAGTTTGCTGCCATGATCTTTCTGGGGGTACAGTCCCTTCTGCCAGGAGACCCAGAAAACCTGAGACAGAAATACCTATACTCAGAGTGACATACCTTCAGGCCCAGCTCAATAAACACCCATTCCAATCCCCAGGAGTGTGAGACTCCACACTTAGAAGACCAGAAAGGAGACAGCCGTCAGTGAGTTTTAAAGGTCCTACAAGCTAAGGCGAGTACACCAACTCTTCCATGTGGTCACATAAAGGTCTGGGTGACACACAAACGTACACGCTGGACAGGTATTCAGGACTTAGTGCAGAGAGAATGAATTTTAGAGACTGAAGACATTTACAGACTGGAATTCTGAGAGTAAAACAGAAGGCTTTATGAAGTCAGGAGAGTCTGGAAAGTTCTGAGGGTGTATGGGTAGACTTAGATTGCTGGACTGAAGCAGCTGTACGTTTCCTTTTGGGGTGTGATGATGACAGTGACTATCTCAGGCAGTTTCTCTGAGTGAACAGCACACCATGTAGGGCTAGTAGGTTTGCTGGACACAGTCACCAGCAAACGAGGCCATTTCTGAGAAGAGGAGGAGCCTCTGGAAAGAAGACACTAAAGCCCTTATGGAAAAAATTCTAGCTTTCCACAGGAGCCACAGGCGTCTCTGCAGAGTTTCTAAGAAGCCATATCACCTAAGTGATGTTCAGGGAATTATGCACTCTGAGCAGGATACAGTAGAAGAATCAACAGCTGTAGGGTTAGGACCAGGTTAACAGAAACCATGACTAATGAGACGTGGTTGCAGGGACGGAGCATTGTCAAACACTGTGGACTAGTTACCGGGGAAATGGGATGATAGCAGGAAGTAAGACTCAGTGAAGAGAAGTAGTAACAAACACTTTCTGGAAAGTGTGACTATGGTTAACAGCCCCATCATGTCTGGCTTGTTTCTATCTACCCTGAACTCTGTCTTGTACCTTAAAATTCTTCTGTGATTCAGAAGTTGGGCTTTCAAGGTCGATCAGTTTCTTTAGATCTTCTTCAATGGTGGACTTGGAGGTTGGCTTAGGAGATGCCCGGAGGTCTCTGGTTGAGGCACGCAGCCTGGTGTGGGCTATTTCGTTGCCATCGCTCTGGTGACGCCTGTAAAGAAAGGGAAGAGATGATAGATACCAAGTCAACAAGGTTGACTCAGGGACACGGTGGGCTCCAAAGGATGTAAGTCAATGGAGAAATATTATGTGGAGAAACAGATCATTACTTCTGTTTATATCAGAATCTACTCATATAAACGCTTACTGAAGAAAACAAAACCAATTTGAAACACAAAATAAAATCTGATGAATAAGTCACTCTTTTAAAGAAAGCTATTAGTTTTACTAAGCCAAAATTACCAACAGACTTACTAATAGACCACAGGGTATACATCCAAAATGCAACCTTTGCACAAACAAAAACAAAATAATTGACTCATTTAATTTTTTGCTGTACTACCTTGTCAAAAAGGCCTTTATTTTCAGGGGTACTCACTCACTTTCTAACATTCCTTCTGGTGCCTACTGGCCTAGTTAAGAATTACATGGGAAGGCTGTGATTAATATAATCAAAGGGAGGACTAGCATGATTTTAGCACTACAGGGGCAATTATTCTGAATCGTATCCTTCAAACACACCCTTTTCGAGATGTAAGATTCTCAAATCCTAACATTTTGCAACACATCTAAGGAATGAGGCAGAGAAATAATTTAAGAAAATTTTACTTAGGAAAAAAAAATAATCCCACCAACAGACCAACTCCTCCCAACCCCCTGGCCTGGCCTCTTTTGCTGTAAGAGATCACTCCAGGCTTTTCTGTTGTCATGGTAAAAGCAAGCCACCAGCAAGGAAGCAAAATAACTCTTACTTTCTCGTGTCCATAAACCCCACAGAGTTTATGGTTCCTTCAGGTTTTTTCCATCCAATTAGGTACTTGCTAGTAGCGCCCTGGCGAGGGTAAAAACTTCTAGGACCAGAGGAGGAAGAGGAGGAGGAGGAGAAGGACGGTGCGAGCTGCGAGGAGGCGGCTGGATGAAGTTCTTCTTTAGGTGAACTTCGGGCACTGGTGAAAACCACTGGGCTGGCAGAGTGTCGGGAGCTCATGGTACTGAGGAGAAGCAGGGCAAAGATGTGTACATCAGGACCATTATGTCAGCTATAAAAGTGTTCTTCACGGTACAGGTGATGGCTGGCCTGGCCTTCCTGGCTTTCTCACTATAATTTAAATGTCTGCTTTCAAAATGACAGATGGCCACTAGGGCTTAGTCTGCACTTTAAGTTAAAAAGTAAAAATAGTTAAGACTATCAGGGACACCTTCAAACACATTGGCACCACCGACGTTTGTCACAGGGGAGTTTAGCAGTGGCAAGAGACAGGAGAAAGGGACGTGAAAGGTCTAGTCATCATGCCTCTGTCTTGGTTTCCTCACAACTAGGGATTGTGGTGACGCTCTCTAGGACCAAGCTGAGGAGGGGGAGAGGACACTGAATCAGGGATCTGGCTCTTCAGACTCACATCCAAGGCCAATGGGCACAGTGAGCGCTCCCTCCCCATGGTAGCTGATGTTTATATCAGCTCTAGAAGCTGCTCATCAACATATTTCAAACATTGGTTAAAGATTACAAAACTAGGTCCGGGCGTGGAGGCTCACGCCTGTAATCTCAGTACTTTGGGAGGTTGAGGAGGGTAGATCACCTGAGGTCAGGGGTTCGAGACCAGCCTGGCCAACATGGTGAAACTCTGTCTCTACTAAAAGGACAAAAATTAGACAAGTATGGTGGTAGGCGCCTGTAATCCCAGCTAATCGGGAGGCTGAGGCAGGAGAATCACTTGAACCTGGGAGCGGAGGTTGCGGTGAGCGGAGATTGAGCCATTGCATTGCAGCCTGGGTGACACAGCGAGACTCTGTCTCAAAAAAAGATTACAAAACTGAAGTCTACGTGACTAAAGAGTCCAAAACTCAGGGGTTTCAAGAGTTCCAGAACAGAAAAAGGCAGGATTTTCAAAATAAGGGATGAGAGTTTTAGTTGACTAAAACTTGAGGTACAGGTAGAGGGCTTTTAATTGTAGGATTTCCATACTTCCTGCCCAGTGGTCTCACAGGACCACACTATTTGAGTCTTTCTGAGTTCTCCAGCATGTGGTGAGACCAAAGACAGCTAACTCTTACTACAATGGACTTTCAGTTATTTTCACTTGAGGTTTATTTAACAATATGTGGTCCCCCAAAGCATTCCTCAATGGCACTTTCATTTGTCAAAAATGAATGGTACTTACCTAAATAAAGTATGGACTTTAGTTAATGATATTGTATCAATATTGATGCTTGGGAAACCCTTGGGGAGGAAGACAGCTGAATAGAACCCTCTAACAAATGGCCCTCCACAGGAACACCAAATTGAACAACTATCCACACAAAGAAGCACATTCATAAGAACCCAAAATCAGTATGCAATCACAGTACCTGCTTTTCACATCATATCAAGGAAAGAGGCACTGAAGAGGGTGGGAAAGAGGGTCCTGCGTCATCTACGCCTGCCCCCCCCCCCCCAGCCCTGGCACACCAGCTTGGAGAGAGAATCTGTGCACGTTGGGGAGGGAGAGGGTGTGGGACTTTGCATTGTAACTCACTGCTGCCGTGTCACAGCACAGCACAACACAGAGCAAAATTCTGCTGGTACCCATGGAGGGAGCATTTAGATCAGCTCTGCACCAGAGGAGAATCCTCAACCAGAGTGGGAGGAAGCAGAGTCCCAGCTGGTTCCGCCACTAGCTGACCAAGGTGGCCTGGGGTCCTGAATAAATAAAAGTGGCAGTCAGGCTACAGGGACTGCAGTCCTTGAACACGCACCAGAACTGTGCTGGTCTAGGAGGAAGTGGACTTAGGGTGCACATGACCCCGTGTGACACCAGCTGTGGTGGCAAAGGGAGTGCCTGCACCACCAGTCCTCCAACTCCAGGCAGGGCAGCTTGGGGAGAGGCTTCTTCTACTTGGGAAAAGGAGAGGAAAGAGCACAGAGGACTTTGTCTTACAACCTGAGTAGCAGCTCAGCCACAGGAAAGTAAAGCAGGAAGAATCCTGAAGCCCTCAATTCCAGAACTTTGCTCCTGAATGGCATTCCAGATCCACCCAGGGGTCTGGAAGAGAAGGCCAGAAGAGAGTCTGGTGCCCTGAAGGGAAAGACCTAGACCCAGGAGGATTCACTAACTGCTAATTGGCCCCTGGGCTTTACGTAAACATTGGTGATAGCCAGGCAGTAGTCACCATGGGCCTTGGGAAGGACCCAGTACTGCGCTGTCGTCAGGTCTGAACCTGTGCAGTGCCAGCTGGGGTCGCTACGGGAGTGCTTGAATCACCTTCTCCAACTCCATGCAACCCAGCACAGAGAGAGGGTCCTTCTGAGAGGGAAGAGAGTAAGACTGCCTAGCAACCCAGAGATTCTCCCTATCTTGCCCAAGCCCATCAAGGCAGTGTGTCTTGGAGTTGGTGAGAGCCATACCGTTCCTGGGCTTAGGGCGCTCCCTAGTGCTGATACATCTGCAGCCACCACAAGCTTATATCACAACAATCTCATCTGAATATGTGGAAAGCCTTCTCCAGAAGGACGGGTACAAACAAGCTCAGGTTGCCACGACTGGAATAAATACCTTACTCTTCAATGCCCAGACATTGATGAATATACACAGGCATTAAGAACATCCGGAAAATACAACCTTATCAAATGAACCAAATAAAGCACCAGTGACCAACCAGAGAGTGACACAGAATTCAGACGGAGAATTCAAAATGCCTGTCCTTGAGAAAGTTCAATAAACTTCAAGAACCACAGAGAAGGAATTCTGAATTCTATAAAAAATTAACAAAGAGATTGAAATAGTAATTAAAAAATAAAGCAGAATTTCCAGAGTTGAAAAATTCAATTGACAAACTGAAAAATGTATCAGTTTCTCAGCAGTGGAAGTGATCAAGCAGAAGAACTAGTGAGCTCAAAAGAGGCTACATGAAAATACAGTCAGGCCAGGCACAGTGGCTCACGCCTGTAATCCCAGCACTTTGGAAGTCTGAGGTGGGTGAATCATGAGGTCAGGAGCTCAAGACCAGCCAGGCCAAGATAATGAAACCCCCTCTCTACTAAAAATACAAAAATTAGCCAGGCGTGGTGGCGGGTGCCTGTAATCCCAGCTACTCAGGAGGCTGAGGCAGAGTTGCTTGAACCTGGGAGGCAGAGGTTGCAGTGAGCCGAGATGGCGCCACTGCTCTCCAGCCTGGGCGACAGAGCAAGACTCCATCTGAAAAAAAAAAAAAAATAGAGGAGAAAAAAGAAAAAAAAATGAATGAAACACGCCTACAAGATTTAGAAAACAGCCTCAAAAGGGTAAATCTTTTTTTTTTTGTTTTTGAAACAGAATCTCATTCTATCACCCAGGCTGGAGTGCAGTGGGAGTATCTTGGCTCACTGCAACCTTCACTCCTGGGTTTTCTGCTTCAGCCTCACAGGTAGCTGGGATTACAGGCGCACACCACCATGCCTGGCTAATTTTTGTATTTTTAGTAGAGATGAAGTTTCACCATGTTGGCCAGGCTGGTCTCGAACTCCTGACCTCAAGTGATTTGTCCACCCTGGCCTCCCAAAATGCTAGGATTATAGGTGTGAGCCACCGTGACTGTCTAGTCAAAAGGGTAAATCTAAGAGTTACTGGCCCTAGAGAGGATGTAGAGAGAGAAAGAGATCGGGGCACAAAGTTTATTCAAAAGAATAACGCAATTTTCCAAGCCTAGAGAAAGATATAAATATCCAAGTACAGGAAGGTCACAGAACTCCAAAAAGATTCAACCCAAATAAGACTACTTCAAGGCATATATTAATCAAACTCGCAAAGGTCAAGGATAAAGAAAGGATATCTAACAGTAGCAAGAAAAAAAGAAGCAAATAACATAAAAAGGAGCTCTGATACATCTGGCAGCAAGCTTCTCAGTGGAAACCTTATAGGCCCACAAAGTGTGGGACAACATATTTAAAGTGCTAAAGGAATACTGATTCTCCAGCTACAAGATATGTACTACACTAATGTAAGATGATACCAATAGGAGAAATCTGGTGAATGGTTTATGGGAACTCTATCTTTGCAACTTTTCTGTAAATATAAAACTATTTTGATATTTAAAAAGTCCTCAGATAGGCCGGGCACGGTGCCTCACGCCTGTAATCCCAGCACTTTGTGGGCTGAGGTGGGCAGATCACTTGAGGTCAGCAGTTTGAGACCAGCCTGGCCAACACGGTGAAACCCTGTCTCTACTAAAAACACAAAAATAGCTGGGTGTGGTAGCGAGCATCTGTAGTCCCAGCTACTCAGAAGGCTTAGCCAGGAGGATTCGCTCCAACCTGGGAGGCAGAAGTTGCAGTGAGAGGAGATCAATAAACACAAGTGCTCAAATCATCAGTTACCAGGAAAATGCAAATTAAAACCACAATGAGGGACCACTACATACCTACCAGAATGGCTAAATTAAAAAGACTTATATACTATCAAGTGCCAGAAAAGATGTCAAGCACTAGAGCTCTGATCTCATACACTGCTGGTGGGAGTGCTACTTGTTACAACCACTTTGGAAAACTACTTCAGAGGCTCTACTACGTTGAACATATGTGTATTTTATGATATGGATATTGTATTCCTAGAAACTCAAAAGAAACACATACGTATGTGTACCAAAGGACATGTATGAGAATTCTTAATATCAGCTGGGCGCAGTGGCTCACGCCTGTAATCCTAGCACTTCAGGAGGCCAAGGTGGATGGATCACTTGAGCTCGAGTTCGAGACCAGCCTGGGCAATATGGCGAAACCTTGTTTCTATGAAAAAATAAAGAAATGAGCCAGGTGTGGTGGTGTGTGCCTGTAGTCCCGGCTACTTGGGGGGCTGAGGCAGGAGGATCGCTTGAGCTCAGGAGGTTGAGGCTGCAGTGAGCCAAGTTCACACCACCATACTCCAGCCTGGGCGACAAAATGAGATGCTGTTTCAAAAAAATAAAAAGAAGAAAAAGAAAAAAAAATATTCTGAATACCCCAACCTGGAAACAATCCAAATGTTCATCAACAGCAGAATGGATGAGTTCTGCTATATTCTCACAATGTCAATATAATATAGCAATGGAGATAAATTAACGTTACCTGCAACACATGGATAAATCTTAGCAACATAATGTTGACTTAAAGACACCGGACACAAATTAATACATAAGTATGATTCCATTTATATAAAGTCCCAAAATAGACAAAATAAGGCTATGATTTTCTTAAAATTTTTGTTTGTTTTTGAATCAGGGTCTTGCTCTGTTGCTCAGGCTGGAGTGCAGTTGTACAATCATAGCTCATTATAGCCTCAGCCTCCTGGGCTCAAGCAATTCTTCCATCTTAGCCCCCTAAGTAGCCAGGACTATAAATGCTCACTGCCATGATGGGCTTACACATGTATTCTTAAAAGGGTAACTGCTTAAATAAGATCAACCCCGCTTCCTGGTTTTATCTGTGTATACAACGGGCTGACACTAGCTCCCAGGTGTGAAATGCCAGCACACTTCTGTTCACTAATGGTTATAATTGAGACAGCACTACTGAATGATTGATTAGATTTAGGCACAAAGATAGAAGAGAAACAAATGAACCATTCACTGGTATGACTTCCTTCTCTAATGCACACAACTCACAGCATGAAGTTGAGGCCTTTAGTACACACGGCCTCTAATTCAGTGGGCCTGTGAGCATCCCCTGCGAGCTCTTCTAAAGCATACTTTCTTGTGTCCCAATCCTAGGTATTTTAATAAAGGAGGAATGATGCCTGGAAGATTAGGTAAAATATCCTCTAAGTATTCACACCAACTGAGACCTACTGCTCACTCACATCCAGTTGAATTATACACACTGTTATGACTTGGCCAAAATCTAGTTCCATATTGTCTAGCTGAAAAAGGTGAAGTCGTGGCAGCAATGTTTCTCAAGCCACAGAATTTGGCCTCCTGTAGGTCTTGATGTAACTGTGGAGTCCCGGGCTCACGGTAGATCTTCCAGAGCCCTAGAAATCTGTATTTTAACAAACTTCCAAAGTATTCTCATGTGTTTTTGGGGGTTGAAGAACTACTGCATTAGCCCTTCAACTCCTCCCACTCTAAAACGAGTCTGTCTCTGGGCCCAGCTGTGGGTGGGCTCCTTGCAGCTGACCAACCCACTGGCCTGAGACCACCATAAAGGTCGTTCACCCATACACTTCACCTAAGAATCTCTGAAGTAGATTTAATTACAATACAACTAATATGAAGCTATCAGCTTCATACTTTTTAAGGGGAGCTGTGTGGCGGGGCTCCTTCATTATCTTGGAAATTTCATGTTAATTTAATAGGCTGCAATTTCATTTTACCCACAGAGAGTTAAATCTCTTCATAGGAATTATGTAAGAAGGGAATGAGCCAATAATAACCAACAAAAGGAAAAGAGCATTAGATATAACAGGAAATAATAATTGCAATATCTGTTATTTTTCTCTATGTATAAGAAGTGAATTTAACTGAGTATGGCCAAATTGGAATCACTAGAAATTTAGTCAAGGTGTCTCTAAATCCTACATGAAGAAACTACTAACTTTAATTTTTCTATAAACTATAGGGCACTTCTCCTTTCCTAAAAAGGAACCATCTTAGATTCTGTTGGCCATGTCAGGATGTGAATTTTGCAAAGGAAGAGAGGATACAAAAGTACATGATACCCCATATAAAAAGAGGAAAAGCGACCAAGCGGTGGCTCATGCCTGTAATCCCAGCACTTTGGGAGCCTGAGGTGAGCGGATCACAAGGTCAGGAGATTGAGACTATCCTGGTCAACATGCTAAAATCCTGTCTCTACTAAAATACAAAAAATTAGCTGGGTGTGGTAGCACGCACCCGTAGTCCCAGCTACTGAGGAGGCTGAGGCAGGGGAATCGCTTGATCCAGGAGGCGGAGGTTGCAGTGAGCCAAGATCACGCCACTGCACTCCAAACTGTCGACAGAGTAAGACTCCATCTCAAAAAGAAGAAAAAGAGGAAAAAGAGGCAATGGGGTCACTGAGGATCTGGGACAGCCTTAATCTGTCCAAACTTCTCATCTTGACCTGATGCTCAAATGAAATCATGGACCACAAGTGCTGCAACCTGGTGATTTGCATTCTCAGTTGTGGTGAAGCTTTATAGGAGGGGATGCTAGATGACAAAACTGCGAAAAGGATGCTATTCTCACAGGTGCTGCTTTACAAGCAGGACCTATATTTATTTGCTGACTTGGCCACGCGATGAGCCACACAGGATTGGGGAGCTTGAATATCATCAATCAAGGCCCTGAATGCTGAACGTATGAAGGCTGGGGAGATCGTTCTGAATTCCTGCATCGTTATTGAGACCAGCAATCCTGCGAAAAACATCTGCCAGCCACTGTCTGTGCTGTAGAAA
Source organism: Ateles fusciceps (assembly GCA_036589455.1). Taxonomy (NCBI): domain Eukaryota; kingdom Metazoa; phylum Chordata; class Mammalia; order Primates; family Atelidae; genus Ateles; species Ateles fusciceps. Next base: position 4,297,766 of record JAZHEH010000228.1, on the reverse strand, counting down.
GCTGTTGATGGGAAAACTTGGAGTCATCTACTATTTGGGCATGGCACAGGGGTTTTAGACAAGCTTGGCCTGTTAAAGATGGTATTTCCAGGAAGGGGAGAGCAGCAATTAGTCACCTGTCAAACAGCTGTGGCAAAATCAGGGCAAAGGCTGAATGCTGGTCTAATACCAAGGGGAGGAGAGCTGATCGGGTTTCCTATGATTGCTTGTACAAATAACAAGCCTTTGGGTGACAGATAATGTGGAGGATAATGATTAAGGAGGATTCCTCCCACTGTGTTCAGCACTAGCCAATTCCATACTCTATCCAATAGAGTATGAAACACAGTTGAGAAGACACTAATTCCAGAGGACTGGTGGAGGTGGGGGGGGAAACAAACCAGTGAAGTAGGGATGATTAAGTTGACAAAGAAGATATCCAAGTGACTGTAGTAAAGAAAAACTGTCCATCTATAAAAGGCAGATATTTAACAGTATAAGGGCATATTAGTACATGCAGAATAGAGAAATGAGTGGCTAGCTATATGCAGCAGAAGAAGCCTCAGGGATCACTGTGGACCACTAGAGGAAAAGCTTGTAATGCTGACCAATTTAATGAGGAGCTAGCAAGATATCTATGAACATTATTTTGTTGGGCATAGCTGAGAAGAGTGTCATGTCCAGGTTTTGCATCTAAAAAGGATAAAGAAAAAAAGCACAAAGCTTGAGAAGAGAAAATATGATTATAGGATGAAACACACAAAGTACAGTTATAAGAGTCGTGGGAGATACCTGCTTGTTGAAAGATAAGAAACTAGAAAATTGTTAAGGCAGGTTATGTAGAGCTTCAAAAGGAAATGACAGAAAACCTTTGGTCTTCAAAGGACATTTACAGTTTGCAATGCATTTGATAATCTTTTTAATTCTCAACAAACATAAAAACAGCCATCTAGTAGGTAGAACAGGACTTTGGTTTGGTGGTCCCAGGCTATGCTAATGTATATGACATGGTACATTGTTACCAGCTGCAGGCTTTATCCATCAGCCACTTAATTTCTGACCTACTGTCTACTGTGTAGACTCTTAACAAGCTTACTGCTGAAATGCATAGTTTGCTGCCCAGTGAACTGAAGGATGCAATGGCAAGCCATCTTCAGTTGTCACCATGTGCTTGTATCTGTTTAATTTGTGCACCTTTAAAGTCCTACCATGTATTCCATGGCCAATATGCCATCTCCTAGATTACAGATGAGGGACAAGCCAGGTGAAATGGTACAATTGGCCACAGGCCACATAGCTGGTCAATGGTAGAGCTGAGACTTAAACCAGGGTTTCAGGTTCCAAATCTACTTTCCCTATGTTCCTCTCTCAACTTGCCTGGAGGTAGAGGGCTATACCAAATTTTCCTTCTTTCTTTTTCCAAATAACCACCTTATAGTCAATAATCTATATCCAATAACCAGGTTAAGGCAAGCAGGGCCAACCACATTTTCTCATAATCTTAGATGTCAAAAATCTTCATGTTTAGAAAACACTCAGCTCAGAAAAAAAAGAAAAACATTTATTCTCTCTTAATTGTGTATTTAAGCTGTAGCTAGAGGAATGGAATTAAATACTGAAAAGGGAGAGGACTTGTTATATACTGAAATTATTTAGAAAAGTTGTATGGGCCAGACTCAGTGGCTCATGCCTATAATTCCAGTACTTTGGGAGGCCAAGGTGAGAAAACTGCCTGACTCCAGGAGTATGACACTAGCCTGGGCAACATGGTGAGACCCTGTCTCTACAAAAAGATTAAAAATTAGCTGAGCAGGGTGGTGCATGCCTGTAGTCTCAGCTATTAGAAAGGCTGAGGAAGGAGGATCACTTGAGCCCCGAAGGTCGAGGCTACAGTGAGCTGTGGTCCTACCACTGCACTCTAGCCTGAGTGTCAGAGTGAGACCCTGTCTCAAAAAATGAAAGGAAAAAGAGAGAGAGAGAGAAGAGAGAAAAAAGAACTGTGAAATCTTGAGATTTTTTTTTTCCTTTTTTGTTCCTAAAAAAGCAATTGTATGAACAGTACAATCCTGGTAGAATGCTTTACATATGACAAATAATGGACTCTCTGCCCTTTCTGAATTTCTTTTGCCTTATGATTTAATGACATTTGGAGAATTTGGGCTTACCATATCAACTGAATGAATGGATTAGTTCTTCATAGAACAAAGCAAAAAAATGTTTTGCTGGTGAGATCTGCATCAGGCATTTGTGGCCTGACAGAGGGCTCATGTTCTCAAGGTTCACTTGAAATTTCTCCCATACTGGTTCTATTTTTCAGTCGTTGAGGTTACTAAAAGTAACTGGCTCTGGATAAAATAACCACCTACCCCCAAAAGCTGGAAGAGGTGTCGCAAGATTGTTTAGGCCAGATCACCAGTTCTGCCATGGAACATCAAGATAAAATATAATCATGAATGTTCCTTGTGTACAGTGACACAAAGCAAATACTGTCAATTAAAATCATCCATACCCACTATCTTGGCTAAGGCAAATAGAGCCAATCACATCTCTTAAGAGAAGTTCTGGTTTTGTTATTTTACAGGTTGAAATTTCAAATTCTGAATTAGTCCGTAATATTTAGAAAAATAACATTCTCATCTGTTAGTAACTAAAAAAAAAAAAAAAATCCAGGCAGAAAAGATTTAGAGAAGGAAATGTTACAGATAAAGACAACTGAGTAACTTCTAAACAAAGACAAAGGCATATTTTTCACGTACATAGGATGCCAATGAGGGTGCAGAGAACAAAATTTACACATATCAGGGCATACACAGAGGCACACAGACAGCCTAATGTGCCAGAGTAGCCTGAGGTAGTCCTAATGTTCAATGTAAACCACACGTAAGAAGTCTTTCTTTTCCTCAACTCTCAAGAAACATACAGCTTTTGTGGCATGAACAGTTAACTTACTAGGTCAACCAGCAAAAGCACATTCATGAAACTGAACTGTATTGACAACTGTGGGCAGGCATTTTTCTTGGTCTTTAACCAGTTCCTCTAGTGATAATGTCAGACACTGACCAACATATATCTAGATCCTGACTAATATTTGCATATAAGCTGTTCTAAAGTTCTGATGCATCTGTACAATAACCTTCAAAATAGTGGTCTTCTAAGAGCCAGGAGTTGAGATTTATGTGACTTTTGAACTGGTTTACTGAGTCATCAGGCAAAAAACATAAAGGAAAAGTTATTTTTTCTCTTTTTTTTTGAGACAGCGTCTCGCTATGTTGCCCAGGTTGACCTCTAACTCCTGGGCACAAATGACCCCCCCTGCCTCAGCCTCCTGAGCAGCTGAGACTATAGGTGCACGTCACCGTGCTCAGCTAGTTATTCCTATTTGCTCACTGGCATGTATTGAGTATCAGTCGATTATGTTCATGTTGGTACAGCCTATGCAAATATACTTAGGATGAAAGTATTGGGTAAAAAATCCTCTTGTACTGGATGGCAGTAAAAAGGTGTATGTGATCACATAAGTGGGTACTAATTGGCTACAAGTGTCTGAGGGGGCCTTAGGGAAGCAAGAGGAAGTCAGTTTTGAGATTGGGAGAATGGCTGGCTAACAAGCGTGGACACCAAAACAAGTGTCAGGTCAGTCAGTTACAGAAGAGATGTGTATGTGCAAGCATGAGGCGGGGTTTTTAGCCTTCTCATGTGTGGCCTTAAAATTAAGCTCCAACATCAGAAATAGCATTGGTCAGCAGGACTGGAGCATTTTATACTGAGGAGGTCCTTGGTTGCCACACAAACTGGCACTGCCTCCTGCTGAGGCCAGAACCCTAAGAAGAAAATGAATGCTGCTGGCAAGAATGTCTTTAAATTACTACTATCTTCACCTCACCTATGTTTACCACTAATCATTTTTTTTAGTGGTTCATTTTAAGATCTGAAAGTTAAACAGCCATTACCAAAAAACACAATAAAATAAATTTTCTCCCTACATTTCCAAGCTTCATAAAGATACACATATATTCTAGGGAGCAATAATTTAGAGCAATTAATAGACTTTTTATTATAGAAAGTTATCAGTGTGTATGGCTTCTTTTAATGACATTCAAAAATAACAACTCTATGTAATTACCAACCTGTATTAATGTAGCTCTCGTAAGGAGTTACAAAAAATCTGCATGATCATCAAGAGGGAGACTAGAGGACAGAGGAGGTAGGAATGGAGCCCAGCCAGAAAGATGCAGCGAAACTTAATCACTGTAATTTAGATTTTGTTACTGAGTCCCAGGTACAAGCTCTTTTAAGCACTGTCAAGACATCTCTACATTAATTGCTGTTCCTGTCTTCCGAGGACACAAACACTCTAATTTGCTGTGATTTTAGTTTTTCTATAGCAATGTGCATTTGGTGGCTAAGTCCCCTTTCCTCCAGAAAAGGCAGGTTGCTAAAGCTTTGATTATCCAACTCACTCTGCCAAGATCAACACACCAAAGTCTCAAAACATCCCTACTTACCAGAGCCTAGAAATGAATGTGACTCAACAACTGAGTGGGTGAGAAGCTCTGCCACCCTCCCTGAAAGGCCACATTCTTCTCTTCTTTAGTAAGTTTGACTTTCAATAGGAGAGTTATTTCTAAAGGGTGATTTCAATGATTCTGCATTCTTCCAGTTAGAAGCAGAAAATTTAGATAATCCTTTGAGGCCTTCAGGCAGCTCCAGTCAGCACATTCAGATAATACAAACCCAGGTGCTTTTTTCAGGGAGTTTTGTTGATCCGCTGGGATTTGTTAGATAATGGCATGGCTGCACATTCTGTGCTTTGGCTTCAGGGGCCCAGCTCTGTCCAACCTCACTCCATGGTGATGCCATCTGAGACAAGATCTCTATAATCAACTTTCTTCTGCTATCGCATTAGACCAGAGATACATCTTCAGATGAAAGACCATTCTTAAAAAAAGTCATCTTCCTTTTAAAATGGAGAATTGAAAACCAAAGAAACAGGAATCAAATTAAACTTAAAAACCAGACAGAAACTGTTCAGATCTGCAAAATGTTCGAAGTCGATACACAATCTACTGAGATGTGCCAAGAACAGCCAGCAAGTGGGTCTGTTATGATTATGTCCTGTGTGACTGTCTACATGGTTATGGCATCTGATGCCCACTTCCTGTTGTACTTTGCCAAACACATCTCTTATACCATTTGCATCAAACAATCTACTTTCTGAATTGTGGAATGGAATACACAGTACTCAAAAATACAAAGTCTACTTTCCAAATTTCATTTTGCTTGGGGGCCATGGAGTTTCCAGACCTATCACCATCATTTTGAAATCTGCAATGTGGTGGCAGTAAACAGAAACAAAACTCGTGAAAGGCTTCATACCATAGGGTCTAAAATTTTAAATGAAGGGAAGCTCAATCATCAGTAACAACAGAGAGTCCATGAGAAAATGCAATACTTAGCTGGGCAAGTGAAAGGAATCTAAATTAGGTAGAGGATGTCCTCTCTCGTTAAGGTTACAGGGACTTACTGACGGATTATGTGCTTGGATTTCCGTTTGAAAAATAAAAACTAAATTAAGCCTATTATTTTTCTTTTTTTGAGACAAGTCTCACTCTGTCACCCAGGCTGGAGTGCAGTGGTGTGATCTTGGCTTACTGCAACCTCTGCCTCTTGGGTTCAAGCGATTCTTCTGCCTCAGCCTCCCGAGTAGCTGGGATTACGGGTGCCCGCCACCATGCCCGGCTAATTTCTATACTTTTAGTAGAGATGGGGTTTCACCATGTTGGCTAAGCTGGTCTCAAACTCCTGACCTCAAGTGATCTGCGGGCCTCAGCCTCCCAAAGTGCTGGGATTACAGGCGTAAGCCACTGCGCCCAGCCTCTACTATTTTTCTTAAGATCATAATCATAACAGACCCAGAAGACAGCAAGGTTAGATGCTCTCACACATTGATCAATGACTGACAGCAATCAAAGGTAAAGGAGAAACCACACAGAGATTAACAGGCCTAAAAAGACAGTGATGGAATGCTTCCTTTTCATATAATGGAAGAATCTTGTTACATTTGGGATTTTAGGCTCAAATCAAGAGGAAACGACAAATGGTATTTATTTTATCTAGAGGTGTGATCTCCAAGCATACAAGGGAATGTGTAGTTTCCTATTCTGAAAGGTGTGTCTAATTTTAGCTACATGTTTCTGTTGGACATCCTCCACTCTCAACACATGCTGTCAGGAGCCAATTACTGAAAAAAAGTTATCATGCAAATATCAGGTGAGGTTCTCGAATAGAAAGGCATGTAAAGGACATGCTTGGCATCGTAAACAATGTTCTGTTACTCAATAAAGTCCCCTTTCTTTTAAAAATACGGTCAATATTTTAAAAACATAGTTTTTAAAAGTTTGTCCCAGTATATATTCTCCATCAGTCACCAAAAGCCAACATTACAAAATTACAAATTTCCTCTCAATGTGGTAGCCAGGAAAATTTTTTTAAAAATCAAATCCAACTTTAAAAAGAATAAATCTGCAAAATTTTATCAGTTTAAAATAATGCACTAAAATGGCAGGATTAAAGCATTTTGAAGGCAAATAAGAGGATTAAACATATAAAAATAATTGTCACTGCAGAAAAACCTCCTTTCCTTATACACTATTGAGCAAAGCAAAGTGGGATAAGGCTAGGAAACTGGGCTTAGGTCTCGGCTGAGCATCAGAGAGACAGCGGGGAGGGCGGTTACCTTGTGTGGGAAGCAGCATCATTTATACTGAAGGTGCTGTTCTCCCTTGTCAGAGGACTCGAGCCAGCCTGGCTCTTGCTGTGTATGTCTAAGCTCAGGGAAGACTCTGTCTTCCGGTCCAGGCCGTGGCTCTCTGTCTCCAAAGTCCGATCTGCCATGGAGATTACTTCACTGGAGCTGTGCCACAGGGGTGGCACTTTCTCCTTGCCTGGCCCTGAGCGAGGTGATGATGTGGCAGCCCCCAGGGAGGCTGTGCTGCCGTGGCTGGGGCCATAAGAGGTGGTGTCAATGCCACTGTCAGCAGAGGTGCCTTGCAGATAGTTATAGCTGTTGAGTTCGGATTCTGTGCGGTCCCCATCGTACCACTTCTCATCACTATGGGCACTCGACGCATTGCTGGAGAGAGTATTGCTACTGGAGTGGCTCGAGTAGTGGCTATCAGACTGCAAAGGAAGCAGGATTTATTTGAGTGCAAAGTTTTTCTTCCTGAACAACAAGATAACAGAAACGACATTGTGATTAGTTTCTAGTTATGAGGCTCTGAAAGCCTAAAAGTTCCAATAATGACAAGTCAAAGTAAGACAAATAACCTATGTGATTCTGGGCCATTCAGAAGTGTCCATGGCAAAGAGTACTAGAAATGTGTTTTTTGTTTTTTAATTTTTCATCATTTGACTTATGCTAAAGTATCAATACTATTGAGATTATTTTAGTCAGGAAGAAATCTAAATTGTTATTAAAGTTTTAATATCTTAAAATAGAAAGGAAATGACATTTCCAAAGGGTTTATAATTAGAATGCATGCTAATTCTAAAAGCATAATTTGTTCAGAGTAAATAGAAGGCTGAATATAAGACTTATTCCTAGAGAGATCTCTTTCCCCAATTAGCCTGTGTTTAGAAAGACAGCCTTTTAAGACATGCTTTGAGGTAAAATTTATACAGAGGTGCCAAGATAATTCAATGGAAAAAAATAGTTTTATTATGAAATGATAGTGAGACAAGTGAATATTCACATGCAAAAAAGAATAAAGTTGGAACACTGGCTCACGCCTATAGTCCCAGCACTTTGAAAGGCCAAGGCAGGTGGATTGCTTCAGCTCACGAGTTTAAGACCAGCCTGGGTAACAGCAAAACCCCATTTCTAAAAAAAAATACAAAAAGTAGCCGGGCGTAGTGGTGCCCACCTGTAGTCCCAGTTATATGGGAGGCTGAGGTGGGAGGATTGCTTGAGCCTGAGAGGTTGAGGCTATAGTGAGCCAAGATCATGCCACTGCACTGCACTCCAGCCTGGGTGACAGAGACAGAGCAAGACCTTGTCTTAAAGAAAAAAAAAAAAAAAAAAAAGAATAAAGTTAGATCCTTACCACACAGAAAAAGAAACTCACAAATGATCAAAGATCTAAATGTAAGAGCCAAAGCTATAAAACTCTTAGAAGAAAACATACGTTTAAGTCTTCGGGACCTCTGGTTATAAAACAGTTTCTTAGATATGACAACAAAAGCATATGAAACAAAATAAAAAAATAAATTGGACTTCAAAAAATTTAAAACTTTTATGCTTCAAATAACCCAATTAAACAATGAGCAAAAGATCTGAACATTTATCAAAAAAAAAAAGTCCAACAAGCACATCAAAAAATACTCAATACCATTAGTTATTAGGGAAATGCGAATCAAAACCACAATGAGATACCTTTGGCTATAATCAAAAAGGCAGAAAATAATGAATGTTGGCATTGTTGGGAAGGTAAAATGGGGTGGTCACTGTGGGAAAATAGTTTCAATTCTACTGTTGGTATAGACCCAAAAGAAATGAAAATGTGCTCACATAAAAACCTGTACATGAATGTTTACAGCCAAATACTCATAACAGTCAAAAAGTAAAACAAACAAAACATACGAATGCCCATCAACTAATACATGGATTAAAAAATAGGGTATATCCATACAATGGAATATTATTCAGCCATGAAAAGGAGTAAAATACTGATTCACGCTACAACGTGGATGAATCTCGGGAACATTATAATCAGTGAAAGAATCAGGCTCAAAAGGCCACATATTGTGTAATTTCATTTGTATGAAATGTCCAGAGTAGGCAAATCCAGAGAGAGAAACTGGTGACTGTCTAGGTCTTAGAGGGGATGACAAGCAGTTGGTGGTGGTGATGAAAATGCTCAGGAATCAGGTGGTGCTGGCTGCCCAACTCTGTGAATATGCTGCTAAAAACCACTCAATTGTACACTTTAAATGAATAACCACTATGGTATGTGAATTATATCTCAATTTTAAAAGTGTATAGAATGCTTTCTATATGCTGGCTTAGATGCTTAGAACATTTTATAGAGTTTTCCAAAGAAATAAGAATTTAAAAGATGTCTGAATAAAATAATATTTTAAATTAGAGGGAGGCAGGACGTCCAGATGCTTGCTGGAGATTAACAGAAAAGAGGAGAGAAGGAACTCTGTGTATGTGTGTGTCTGTGTCTTTTGGTGGAGGAAGGAGCAGGCTCTTCATTGGCTAAAGGGAGGCACAGGATGCCAGTTCCTTTTTTTTTCTTTTTTTTTTTTTAATGGAGTCTTGCTCTGTTGGTCAGGCCGGAATGCAGTGGCACGATCTCAGCTCACTGCAACCTCTGCTTTACAGGTTCAAGCAATTCTCCTGCCTCAGCCTCCCAAGTAGCTGGGACTACAGGCACGTGCCACCACACTTGGCTAATTTCTTGTATTTTTAGTAGAGATAGGGTTTCATCATGTTGGCCAGGCTTGACCTCAAGTGATCCACCCACCTCAGCCTCCCAAAGTGCTAGAATTACAGGCGTGAGCCACCACACCCAACTGCCAGTTTCATCTCAAAGTGAAACATCTCTTCCCCTTGAAAAAAGAAATCAATCCCAGTTACTTTGTTGGTGTTACTCAAGTTTTTGTCAATAACAACTTACATTAAGCCTTCATTTATTTTTAATAGGGCAGAACTTCTTTAGCTCCAGACCTGTGCTGTGGAATCTGGTGACCCTTAGTCATGTGTGGTTACTGAGTACTTTTAACGTGGCTGGTTTGAACTGAGATGTACCAAGAGTGTAAAGTACATAATCCATTTCTACAGAAACATAATGGGAACCATATATGTAATTTTAAATTTTCTAGTAGCCAAATTTTAAAAAGTAGAAAAGGAACTGGTGAAATTAATTTTAATAATATATTTTTATGTAGCCCAACCTGTCCAAAATATTATTTTACCATGTAATCGTGATAAAAATTATTAATGAGAAAGGGGAAATTTACAAATCGATTGGGATAATCTATCATTTACAAGTAGAACTGTGACAATATCACACTGTCACAACTTGCCTCAGTAAATATTTTCCTCATAGGAAGATTTTCGTCAGTTAATCTTCTTTCAGAGCAAAGTACAGGGCATGCTCACTCTCTGTTGTTTTTTTAGCTTTAATATTCATTTTTCTACCGCAAAACTTACATGCATCTCTCATTAAAAGTTCTCTGGGCATCTCCCATAGTGAATTAGTAAGTATGAAATAGAGTATTTCCTCATTCTATAGAATGACGTGAGTATAAACATACACATTCCAGTGAACAGACACACCAAGGAAATCAACAGCATGGGGAGAGTGTCCCGTCCCAACAGAGGCATCAGGGGAAAAAAGTGAGAAAAAAGAGTAAGAAGGGGGTTGGAAAATGATGACCTCTTATTCCCAACTTTACCTGTAAGTGAAAAGGAATTGTGTATTACTATAGCAAAAGGATGAAATGTGTATGGCTATGAAAAATAAGCAGTAGAGGAGGCATAGGGGAAGCTGCCTGCCTGTCTCCTATACCTCCTCTACTGTAGCAGTATCAAAGACATGGTTGGAGCATCAGTCCTGCTGGAGTCCTCTCATGGTTGGAGCAGGACTGACAGTCCAACCATATTTCATGCTTGCAACTGTGTAAGCAAATAAAATCAACTTCTAACACAGTTCCATTCTTAACATTTCACAATTGTTAGTGATTGAATCAGATGACCAGACCTGTGGCCGTGGCAGAAGCACAGCAATGAGGAATCATAATTTATCTCAAAGCAATCTAGAGGCCATGGCAGCAGAAATTGCAAGGCCATGGCATCAAACGACCACCCTTTGCCCGAATGATTTCCTCTTTGGTCATGCAGAGGAAAGAGCAGAGCATTTTCACAGTGCAAGGAAGGTACATTGCTAGGAATCTAATATTTTTATAAGTTTACAGTTAACTTACATGCCCTTGTTTGTTTGGAGACAAATGAACCACTGGATCCTGCCGCATTAATCTCCCACTGGGGCTCTCTTGGAAAGCTGGCAGTACCTTTGATACTGCTGGGAGATGGCATGTTGGCTCTGGAATACAGCATAGGACATTATGGTGCAGGCACCAAGCAGAAACAAGCACATGGTGACAAATGAAGATGGCTTGCCATTGCATCTTTCAGTTCACTGACCAGCGAACTCTGCATTTCAGCAGTAAGCTTGTTAAGAGTCTATGTGATAGACAGCAGGTCAGAAACTTAAGTGGCTGATGGATAAAGCTTGCAGCTGGTGACAACTTGTCACATCATACACATTAGCGTAGCCAAGTACCACCAAACCAAAGGCCATGAACAATGCAGCAAAGTTCAGAATCAGCTTTTGGTTTGGGGGAAAATTTAGACTATATGAATTAAATTTATGAAATTCATTCATTGCCAAGTGTGGCTAACCTAGCTTGGTCTACATTACCTAGACAGGCATGGATGCAATCACGTGTTACTTACCATGACACTTTGGAAATATTTTACCTGTATATTCATGCTGCTCGAGGACAAAAGAATTGAAATCCTGAGGTCCTCTATAACTGTAAGCTGAGCACAACAGAAAAGACACACAGCAACTAGTTTACTTAAAACAATTGCTTCCTTTGGGACTCCAAGCTGGCGTTCAAGATGGGTTCCAAAAGTGAGAGATAAGGAATTTATCCTCCATAACACTACTATAGCTAATAGCAAGAATCCTGGGGCTCTGCAGCACCCTTCCTAACACGTAGAGGACAGGGCAAAATACTTCTTGACTCTCTCAACCATTTCCAAAAGCAGAGGCAGAAAAGCAAACATCCATAAAGATAAGTGAGCCAATTCAGTAAGTTACACTCCTGTCTCCACTGCCTGGAGGGTACATGTTGATAACACACTGACACCTAACCAATAAAAACCTCGTAAACATTCTCAATCAGTGCAAGTCATTAGAGAACGCTATTCTTATAAACTGAATAGAGAAAGGTCAGCCCATTATATACTGAATATTGGGTACTGAGTAGTAAAAATGCAACAATTATTTTTCTTGACTTCTCCCTGGAATGGCTTATACCAGCTAAGCCTTCTGATTCCTTCTGATGTGCCCATTAAGAAAGGCTGGGTTATTTTCCTGTAATGCTGGGATATCAAAAATTATTTTATTTGAAGGGTTAGATTTTCAATGGTGAAAGGCCACCACTTGGACCTCTTGTACAGTGGTGAAAAGACTTCTTTGGCAGGCTTCAGGGGTATCTTATTTTTTAAAAAGGTATACCTTACAAAAAAGATGAACAAATATGTTTTAAAAATTCATCTACATTCATTTTTAAGTCTCACCTATTAAGAGTGGGATGTCACTAAAGCAAAGTAGATGCAGGGAAAAAAAGACTAGAGGGAGGTCTGTGTGAAAAGAATGAACAGGGGTCTAGGAAGAAGCTTGTAATTACCCTTTGCATCCCTTCTCACTCTGTGTGACTCCCCTGAGAGTAGGAGGCATGACACTGCACGCTTCGCAAAGGGCTTGCTGGCAGCCTTGTTCAAAGCCTGCACTAGGAGCCAAAAAAGCTGCTAAAGTCATGCTGAAGAAGGGATCCTTTTCACGTGTCGTTACCATCTCAACAGTATCAAAACATATGGGATTTAAACTATTCTGTCAAGAGTAGAAAAGCAGATCAGAATATGCTCAGGTTTTCTGTGTGGGGGGTGGGTGGGATAAGAGTGGAGAATGACAGATGGCTTCAATAACAAGGCACATCTCACTGAAGCTACTGGAACAAAGCATATCTTCAGAACCTAGGAATTCCATTTCTCTTCCTCAACTCCTGTCTCAGTGGGACATGTCTCCACTCCTTTCTATGTCCATGTTTTGTACATTCACTTGGGCACAGTCATTAAAACAGGACAAAACAATGAATCTGCAGAGAAGATTAACAGATGGGTCTTGTCTTACATAGCCCTGAAATGTACACCTTTTTATCCTAAACTGATGCAACTAGAGATTAAATAAAGGAGGAAAAAAACCCAAAAACCTAACAATCTAGATTCAAGTTAATGATGCATCAACTGTGTTGGTACCAAATCCCTGAGGCTCCTGTGTTGACAATCTTGTTTCATGGCAAAATGTTATTGTATCAACTAGTGTTATGGTGTCACTGTGAAACAACACATATATACAAAGAAAGGGCTATGCACTAGAAATCCAGGCGCGAGCTCACTAATGCAAATCTCTTCCACCCAGCTGTTTCTTACCGCTAAGACATTTCCTTAGCTGACAGCTTAATAGCAGACTGAGAAGAATTTTTTTTAAAGCACATCAGGGAGGAAAGAGATTCTAAGCAAGCTACAGATGTGACTAAACAGTAATTTTATCTCTTCCCCACTTTGTTCATAGTTTTGTTTTTTAACTTGACATTAAGTACACCCAGGAATCTCTCAAGGCACTTATTCTAGTCAACAAATAAACGAGGGGGAAGACGGTACTTAGTTTGGTAGTCTACTCTTTTCATCTAGGTGCTCAAAATAATTCCTATCATCTTTCCACTTTTAAATTTGGGGTTACTTAGAATTCCTTTTCTCTTAGGTCTTATTGATTGCTTTCACTTATACATAATCTAACAGACTTCATTCTAATTCATATTTATTAACTAGGACTGTCTTTTATAACAATGCTTTGATAACGTCATCGAAAGGTGATCTAAGTCACCTTGTAAAAGCAACTTGCTTCTTGTAGAAATTGATTACTTACCCATCTGGTCAGCAATGCTATCCTCACTTCTTTGCCAGCTAGGTATTGATTTTCCACTGCCACCGATATCTGACTGGGTGTTCTGCCTGTCAATGGAGGCCGGGGGATCTGCGGCTCACTCCAAACCTGTGGTGATTTCCGCAAAGGCAAAGACAACATCAGGGACCTTACCCATGAGGGGAAGGCAGGCCTGGGTGTAAGGAACTAAATTTTAATGACCGGCACTACTGGTTTTTGCTTACGTGTCTGTACTTGTATACACACCCTGGTTCGTGTTTATGTGGGTGTGGAAATGTGGATGCTGTGGTCAATATACATCACTCTGCTCAGAAAGGTATGTACGCTATGTAAACAAACTCCTAACAACAAGGGCAGAAGCCATTAGGACTGAGCTAATCTAAGATATGCAGTGTAAGAAACCAAAATTTCCTAAGTCCTCCTATGGCCAAGTTCAGACCTATTCACAGCCAGAAGAAAAATTTCACAATCTAAATATTAATATTCCATATGTAGCTTCCAAATGGTACATTGTGGAGGTTTGTTCCTCTTAACTTGGTAGTTTAGTAAATCATTAAGTCAGTAGTTCTTGGAACAAGTATTTTCTGAGTACTTGCTCTGTGGTCTGAAATACAAAGATTACCATCATTTAGACCATGTAGAAACATGTACAAATTTTAAATTGCCTTTGGGAAGGGCAATCTGGAAGCAGGTAAACTGGCCAAAACTAAAGGCAAATGTTTATTTCTGGAAAGAACATTTAGCTATTTAGTGAGCCAGTTTTATTTTTCCCTTTGTAGAATAATAATACATCCTTAATTAAAGCATATTCCTTGACTAGCAATATCAACAAAGTAAATACTGACTGAGCCCATGAAAAAGTGGCAGAGTGCAGAATTTAAACATTCATATGGACATTGGACATTTACTAATTTATATGTGGTTACTAATGAACTTATGCATAATCTATACAATAAAAGACCAAATAGGAGCCAGGAGCAGTGGCTCACACTTGTAATTCCAGCATTTTGGGAAGCAGAGGCAGGAGGATCACTTGAGGACAAGAATAGAGACTGTTGCTGGGCAACAGTGTGAGCCCCTAGTCTCTACAAAAAATAAAAAATTAGCCGGGTGTGGTGGCCACTGCAGTCCCAGCTACTCAGGAGGCTAAGGTGGGCCTAGATCTCACTTGAGATGGGCCTGGATGAACTGATGCTTGTAGGGTGTCTTCCTTGCTATAGGCTGATACATGTGTGGGCAGAGCCAGCAAGTGGAGCACTGGCAAGGCAGGAGATAAACAGTAAAAAGACCTGGAGCCAGTTCCAGCCCCCACCCAATAGGACTGAACAAAGTCACTGAATATATGCCTCAATTTCTTTATGTGTAAAACGGCAATTCCATTTTAAGAATACAAGGAGAAAAATCTACATAAAGCATCTGCAAAGTAGAAGGGGTAGAAAAACATTTATCTTAATAAAAGTGTTATTATATCACCTCCCAGTTACTGTTACACAAACGCAGTTCATGTACATACCCCATCGTAAGGCTCTTTAAGCAAAGCTACCTCACATACTGATGTAGCATTTATCAAAAATAAAAACCTTGATTTATGAAAACTTCTAATTGGTTAAAGTGCTCATTTAAAAAAAAGGACTCACAATTATATTTTTTGCCATCTCCTCCCTAAGGGTCCTTGTTTCATTCATAAGAATAAATGTACCTATTTTTGCTCCCATTCTAAATCTGTATTATGACCTTTTTAAAAGGCATGGAGATACAAGTTAGAAATGGATTCTAATCATGCTTTTACTTTTTTTTTTTTTTTTTTAAAGAGACACTCCCAGCCTCAAGTAACCTTCTCCTGCCTTAGCTGTCAAGTATCTGGGACCACAGTGCCCAGCTTGCTTTTATTTTTTGGTAGCAGTGTAAACTAAAGATAACCTTTTAAACATTTGAACTTAAAGCTGAACATTTCTCTGGCCCTCTTGTTTTAAATAAACAAAAAGGTAAGACTATCTTTAAACTCTGCTTTGAAAAACATTTTCATCTGATGAACTTATAATTTCATTTCTCATATGTGCCCCCCCACACTCATTTTATTGTATGCCAGAGTATTAGGGATACCCAGTCCTGAGGAGCTCAGACAAAAGTTGTTCTAAATTTTACTTGGTGTTGTTTTTGAAGAGTTTAATTGTTCCTTTGTTCGGAGAAGCACATAGTAGTTTAAGAGTCACAGTTAGATTTGAAGGAGTTTTAAGTAATCATTTGGCTGATACATGCAATACAGTCAGTGACCAAGGACTCTACCTCATGAGGCCATCCACTTCTTTCCAGGGGCAGGCTGACAGCTCTGAAATACCTTCCTCACAATGGGCTGGAACCTTCTTCTCTCTTAACTTTCATTTACTGGCCTCAGTTGTCTTCACAGACAAGCTTGATCCCTCATCTAAGAGTGCTGGAAGAAAGCTTGTGGCCTCCTCACCTCAACAATTCTCATTCTCAGCTGACTCATCCTCAGTTCTTTCTCCCACATGGTCTCCAAGCTCCTCATTTACCTGGGCCCTCTCTTGGACCTGCTCTGCCTGCTTGGAATTCCTTAAAGTGTGTGATGCAAAAATAAATCTCCAAGGAGGGTGGAACAAGTCCTATGTCTTTTAAACAGTTTTGCTTTTTAACTACCTCTCATTCCCATCCTAAACTTGTACAGGTGTCTTTCCCACTTTGGAGGAAATAAGAAGTGACAAAATCTGAACTGTGAAACTAAACAACATATATAACGGACAAACGAATGCAATTGGATTTCTTTGCCATTGAGTTCTTTGTAGAGGCTACAGGAAGATAAACTTCCTAAGAAGTAGTTTAAACTAGCCATGAAGGCATTTTTCTAACTGGAATATTAACTAAATTTTCTCATTTGTTTGTCTGCAAATTGATCAAGGCTGGCTGAATGGAAGTCATTTTACATGTCTGAATCCAGATGAAAGAAATGATGTCAACAGGGACCATGTAGAATGGGACAAACGCATACCTACCCTTCGGGCATGGACTTCTGCCTGTAGGTGCCCCCCACAGAACCAGTATCACTGGATGAAGACAGGTTGCTAGGAGAGTTCCGACACTGGGATCTTGCTAAAGCCATGGATGAGACCGTCACATAGATGTCCGAACCAGGAGACAGCCTGCATGTGCAATGCAGAAACATGAAGTCAACAATTCAAAGGGAAAATCCCAAGGCAATGCATGATGGATAATATCATATAAATGTGACAAAACAGCAACTTCATGGAGATAGTGAAATGAAGCCAGCTGGACGCCTACAAAAGAAACCTTCCCGTAAAACGACTCCCTAGGGGAACAGCTGGAAAACTGCCTTGAAGAGGGTGGGGGTGGGTGTCAAAAAATAACAGGGAAAAAAGATCTTAGAAAACATGTATGCTTCCAAAAGCTAACAGAATTCAATTGGCTAAATTGCTCATGCAGTTTCTTAGTATGGCAGAGCAGAAGATAATTGAACCCAAGTGACATTAACATAGCAATTAATTTCAATTTCTCACACTAGTCCTCCCATAGTATATGACCACAGTAACACTGGTACATTTTTATGTGCTTCTTTGTTTTCCAATTTTATTATTCAGAGTCTGGAATGAATATTCAGATTTTGCTATTTAGTAAAATTTATAATTTTTGTTGGTAGTAGTATCACTATATAAAAACCTCCATGAAAAAATGTGTAAACTGCAGTTGTTGAATTTAACTAGAATTACTCAATGTATATAACATCACCATAGAAGTGTACTCCCCATGGGCACCTCATGTATCTGTTTGTAAAGTCATGGATCCTTCACACTGCCAACTGGCTGTCAAGGAAAAAACCATGACTTTGTGGTCAGGACAGACATATTTTTCCCCCCTCTCCTCCTCTACTCAGGTAGGCAACAGGGCAACTACAGGGATATCAGTAAGTGATGCTATGTGGACAGTTGTGACTAGGTGTAAGCTAACCCTAAGTAACAATGGTATTTTATTTCAGAAGCAAATGCTGGCACAATGACTCGACTCTGATAGCAGGGGAGGTCATCTCCACTTTATAACTTAGGAAATGAAATCTAACTCATCATTCAAGTTCACAATAAGCCAGGTATCTAGACTCTAAGTTCAGTGTACTTCATGCTAAATTACTGCTGTCCCTAGAGAAGGCCTGGGTTTTTTTTTTTTTTAAACTCAGACAGTTTGCAATGGGTCTGCATGCTCAAACAACTTTACACATGAAGTTATCCTAAGGCAAGTCAAAGTTCTGAAGCCTTGTGATGGAAGCTGCCTCACTGGCAGAGGCCCTGTCCCACAGTGAACCAATTTATCTTGTGAGAGGGCCAGATGGGGCTTCAGGTATAGTAAGCTGAGAAGCTTTTCAAACAGAAAAAGAGTAAGGACAGATACTAAAAAGTACAACTCCCAAATTCATCCATGCCCAAGGGGCAGATCTGATTTGAGAGCCCAGATTTGTTTCCAGCTGTCTCCTAAACATCTTCATGGACACCCTTCACCAGCAATCCAAATCAGACCTTGTCAAGACTAACATGTTTTATCCCATTCCCTAACGCCCCAAACTGTCCTTTCTATATTTGTTATCTCAAGCTAAACATCTTTTTTTTTTGTACCACAAAATGGCTTTATTCACAGGGCAACTTGAGACTGCAAGTCATGTGACTAGTCAAGCTAAACATGATGAAGCCATTTTTTTCTTCCTCTTTCTTTACCTTCCACAGTCAATTGGGTTAATTAAGTTCAACTACTATTTACTGAGCACAAATTGTGTGTCGGCACTCGGGTGCTGGTCCTGAAAACACAGAGACAAAGAAGACACCTAGTTTCCAACCTGCTAAGGGGCTTCTGAGTTCTCTCACGTTCAGCCTGGGTTAGTACAAGTGTCCCAGCGGGTCTCTCCACTTCCAGGATCTCTTCACCCCATTCCTTCAAAAGCCCCAACCCACCCTCTTACACCAAGTCATCCGACTGCTAAAAGCCTATCCAAAGCTTCCCTTTGCCTACAGGATAGAGGACCAACTCCCTGGGACCCTCTTTAAGGCCTTGACCTATGTGACCAAACCCCATCTTCATCTTCATCCCCATTAATGGCTCCATGCACCCTACATTCTGAGACAGTTGAGGTGTTCCAGTTCTGACTCGACCCATTCACACTATTATTCATCTTGTTCTCTTTGCCTGGAATACCTTCTTCCTTTGCTACTCACATAAAATCCTTTCTCTTCAAGGCCTGATCCCAACATCATAGCTCTGAATTCATAAATTAGAATCTCAAATCCCATGACAGTCTGTTCTTTGCACCATTACACCATGTCGTATACAACAGTTATCCTGTGTGTATTTGTCTCCCTTAATGTGAATTAAGATTGTGTCCTTAAGGGGCCAGGACTGAGCCTTATTTATCTTTACATCTCTGAGTGCTTATTTTTTTGAATGAAGGAGAATCCTTATCAGCAGTGTAGAAAATAAAGAAGAGAAGGGGGATTCAGGACAAGTACCACAGTTACGTCTGATGCCCCAAGTCAGGGGTTCTGAACTATGGTGGGGCTAGATCCCTTGAACAACAGTTGGTCACTAATAATGAAGCACCAACATTTGTGAATAATTTAATACAAGCAATTATGACAGACTGAAAGTTAACATGCCTTCTAAAATGCAAGACAAAGGGACAGAGTTACTGGTGATAAAATTATGTCTAAGCCCAAACACCCATGTGAATATCATCAATTTTACCTATAATGGTGAAAGAATTTAGAATGTCTGTTCTAACTAGTGTAAAATGGGGCAAATAGGGAGACTTGAGATGTCAGTGTTTGGGAAATGTGGTGAGAAGAAAAAGAGGCAGGGTTTGTAAAGTCTTCCTATTACCATTGTCGATCTCACGGTTGCTACACAGAGTGTGAGAAATAGGGGCCAACCACCCAGTGGAACTCTCATTAGGTTGCCAGATCTCAAAGTAGGATATGCGTTGGTCAGGTATGGCAGGCCACAGACTAGTGGGATACTAGCTCATCTCTACTTCAGGTAATGTGTTTTGATAGGAGAAGATCAAAAGACATTTATCTGGGTACCATAACATGGGTTTCTCTTTATTCTTTTCCGCTGAGACACTGCACAAATTTCTCACTATTATTCTATAGTAATTAACTGTAAGATGATCTGAAAGGGGTGGGAATGAGAGGAGCTGGTTATGAAAAGAAAACCAAGTAAGGATTAAGGAATGACATGAATCCAAATGTAACAAAATACCACATTCCTTTCAGCCTGAAGAGTTTGGCTCTTACACACACCTAATAGAGAGAAACTTCAAATATAGTTTCATTTCATAGCTGCTTTGACTTTCTTACTGCAAAGGAGAGGAGGTGTTACAGAAAAATAGAAAAAAGGAGACAGCATTAGAACGTTAACCCAGTGAAGGTTAATGCAACATGTTGGAGTCTGATGATGTTTTTGTCTTGGGGTAAACAAGTAATGCCAATGAAGTATATTTACAGTGAACGTTAAAATGTTTATGCTTCTATGAGGAAGATACAACACAATTCCATAGGAAAAGTCAAGACGTAAACTTTACATTTGTATTTACAGTTTGTTTTTCTTACCCTGCTCTCCAAAACGTATATTAAACTAAGCTATCTCAGGCTAGTTCTCAACCTCAGCTTTCCTATTTGGCAAATGTATCAGAAAATTCTATTTGGTTATTGGAGTTATCCCAAAGTGAAAAAATAGCATTTCCAGAAGGCTGGCATTCATTCCCCTCCCTCTTTTGCATTTATATAACTCAATAGTGGCTTTGTTTTCTGACTGTTCACACACATAGAACACACATAAAGCAAATGATGGAATGCCTCCCAAATGTTTTTACGACTCTAGATGTATGTATGCTAGGCAAAGAAAAATTCCGAATTAGCCCTTATTCTGATGACTTACTATTTTTTCCAAATACTCTGAGTTTGATACTATCACACAAATATTATTTGAGAACAGGACCTAGTGGGAGCGTGGGAGGCACTGCCTGTCTGGGTACTGGCAGTCCACTTCTGCAGAGACAGCCCGCGGCTGATTGTTATTAGAAGTTGGGCTGATTGCTATCCTGCCACTTTGAAGAGATGCTTCAAGAACTGGGAGCAGTACCTCTTATACTGGCTCACATAGGAAAAGCAGCACACTGACCTCCTGAATCTCTGTCCACCCCACCCCACCCCCACCTCACAAGTGTACTCTGTTTTAAGGATTGCTAAGTCCAGTGAAGTTACAGCAAGATCACAAGAGTCTTTTCTTCTCTTTTGAGACAAATCCAGATCTTTCTGCTTAGTCTTAAAGAGCCCCAAATGTCTGGTGTTAATGCCCCAACAGGTTTAGAGGATGAAAATTAATACCTCTTTCAACTGCTGTTGAGATCTTTCCATTCTGTTGAATACAGGCAATACTCTTTCTAAAGAATGCTCTCTGGTCACTGCCAGAGAGGAATTCTGTAAATCTTTTAGCATTAATTTCAGAATATTTTCTTCCCTACATTTTTATAAATTTAGTCAAGAAATAACTAAACATTTTAAAAATAACTGATACTAAACATTCTCTGGGGCTTCCTTCTGCTGAAATAAAACAACAGGGCTTTTTTATTGTATGCAGCAATGGAAAAAGTCATCATCATCACCATCAACAGACATTATTTCCACAGTCTTTTGACTATAGTTAATACTACATTTAACACCAGCTTTTCATTTATATGCAATGCATTTCACTGCAGTGAAAACAAACAGTTGAAGGGGTTGGACATTAGGAAGAGATGGCCCAAGATAATTCCTTCATTGTTCCAGAAGTAGTCTCACACCAGGCTAAAAGAGAAAAGAGAAAAGAGGGCTGACACAAACACAAACACAAACACACACACACACACACACACACACACACAGAGTCTCACACCAGGCTAAAAGAGAAAAGAGGGCGCGTGCATACACACACACACACACACACACACACACACACACAACACACACACACAGAGTCTCACACCAGGCTAAAAGAAAAGAGGGCGCATGCATATACACACACACACACACACACACACACACACACACAGAGTCTCACACCAGGCTAAAAGAGAAAAGAGGGCGCGTGCATACACACACACACACACGGATTTCTAATAGAACAACCCCTGTCCTCCACTAAACCTATTCCATGAATCAACTCACAGGATGACATATATAGTGCCAACATTAATAGATACTTATTAAACTGATCACTCCAGATTATGACTGATTACAACTTATCAACTTATGAGTAAGGAATTCTAAGTGAGAAGTTGATGTTAGAATATTTTCCTGATTAGGTAGGATTATTACATGTCTATTCTATTTCCTACTTTTTATTCCAAGGTGAGATATGTACAAGGACATAAGGCTCTCAGTAACCCAAGTGCAAACAGTGAGGTGGTGGTATAAACAACTGAGAGCGTTTCAAATAGCAGCAGTGATGGACAAATTAAACGCTTGAGTCCATAATTAAGCACAGCATTTTTACCACAACTTAGCAGTTAAAATGCTATCCAACCAGGGAACAGGACAAAGTTAAAGTCCTCTGTCTTCAGCCATGTATACCAACCAAGATTCTTCCAGAATTATGTAAAAAAAAAAAAAAAAAAAAAAAGGAAAGAAAAATCTCTACAAGGATTCAAGGTGATGTAATTGGGTGCTATATCCAGACTAGACTTTGAACAAACTGTGCTTGACTTCAAGCAACCTGTGCCTGGTCTTTTCCTCTCTTCCTGATGTGTACTTTGTGAACAGCACTTTGGATTTCGAATTTGGGATGTTCAACCAGCAAAAATTAATGCAAATATGCCCAAAATTAAAAGAAAAAAAATGAAATTTGAAACATTTCTGGTCCCAAGCATTTTGATAAGGGATGCTGAATCTGTATTATGCTAATTAATCTTCAGAGACTCTAAGAGGTGGGGCCTCTTGAGTCATGGGGATGCTAAAGTACAAAAGGACAGGACCCTGCCCACGGCCACACACTCCCAGTACTGTAGCCAGGATGCGAATCATGGCCCCTGGACAGCACAGCCTACACTCCTGGTGCCTCTAGGAGTTTCCAGGCAAGTCACACTAATACACAGGTGGTCCTGCAGAGTGGAAGCCAGTATAAAAACATTTCCCTAGGCTGAGTGCAGAACAGCTACTTCTGAGGCCCAAGGAATGATTAATAAGTAACTGAAGAGCCTGAGCTGGGCACAGTGCTGGAACATCCTCCTCCTGTTCCTGGGCCACTCTGGAGTTTGTAAATGAAGGGGAACCGGGAGGTGTGCCAAGCTCAAGCCATCGTGTCTATTTCCTGAATGCCTGAATAGGAACCACTGTTGCAGTGTCACCTAAAAATGTGAACTTGCAAATCACATCAGCTCTAATCCTGACATGGATGCCAGAGTGCACTGTTTCCTGCGAAGAGTGGAAAACAGGAGCCTTCAGAGTCCAGTGACTTTAAGTCAAATACGGCCCTCTGCTCTTCTCTCTTGTCTTGGCTGACAAATACAACACCAGAATTCAGTTTCAATTAAAACCTTTTGAAGGAGTCAATCAAAAAGATCTTGCATTTCACTTTGAGTCAATTTTAGAAAAGCTCTACCAGCAACATACTTTTAAAATGAAGTATTCTAAACTTAGTCAACAAAAACCAAAGAATTCTACTTAAATCTGCCTTTAATGCTACAGCTTTATCAGACTATCAAGTGCTTCGCCTTTACCTATCATTTAATTTTTATAAAAGGAAATTGGTTTATTTTCTCCAAGATAGATTAAATTCTGTCCCCAGTTATTTAAATAAGCCCTTTTAATATTAAAGGGTCATTGCCACAAACGGAAAGTTGGGTGGAAAGTTGGACTACCATGTGAAATATAGACACAAGATGGTAAACTACTCTATGGGGTTTCCTGGTTTGATCACCAAAGAAAGATTTTTAAAAAGTGCATTGGGAGTCTATTAAATGCCAGAGTCTGTGGCGGGTATCTGGAATACAAAGATGAGTAAACAGGCTAAGTTAAAAAAAAAATGGACAAATAACATTAGAGCGAAGTTTAATAAATTTTGTGAGTGAAGATACCATGTGGTGATAAGAACATTCCTAGCAGGGCAATTAAGGTAGAAATGGGAGGATAAGCATCAAGGGGAACATGGTGCTTGCAGAGGGGAGAGAGCCACTCACATGCCTAGGGATTGGCGGGGAGGTGCTGACGATGACAGGGGAAAAGGGAAAGGCAAGGCCACATAGGTAAACTTTTTGGGAGGGGCAGGGTCTCACTGTTACCTAGGCTGGAGTGCAGTGGCATGATCATGGCTCACTGCAGCCTCAACTGCCCAAACTCAGGTGATCCTCCCACCTCAGCCTCCAGAGTAGCTGGGACTACAGGCACGTGCCACCACCCCCAGCTAATTTTTTAAAATTTTTTGTAGACAGGGGGTCTCACTATGTTGCCCAGGGTGGTCTTGAACTCCTGGGCTCAAGTCATGCACCAGCCTTGGCCTCCCAAAGTGCTGAGATTACAGGCATAAGCAATAGCACCTGGCCAACACAGGCAAACTTGCTGGGGAGGTGGACTTGATCCTGAAGGCTGTGTGGAGCCACGGAAGGGCTATAATGAAAGGCACAGCCTGAGGAGCATTTCCATTTTTATTAGGTCTCCTTTCCAGGGGGAGGCTGGTAATTCTATCTGGAGGCTGTTGGCAACAGTTTAGGTAAGCAAAAGAATCTTACTGCAAAATGAGAACCTCTAAGGCAATGGCAGGAATATGTGTGGAGATGCGTAGATGGTGTGTGGAGGGGAAGCTGACAACGAATCCGACTTCTGCTCTGGATACTCAAGTAGATGGCAAAGCTGTCCACCAAGGTGGGTAACACATGAGACAGAAGAGGCAGAAAAAGGGGTAGGAGTGAAAAAAGTAAGTCAACTCGAACTTGTGAATGTGAGACACTTTTGTGACTTTCTAGTGCAGATGTTCAGTAGGTAGTCAGGTATATGAATATGAAAAGTAAAAAGAGACCAAGGCAAAACAGATCAACTAAGGAACTGCCCACATACAGATGATGGTTGAGGTTGCTAAAGTGGTTGGACCATCTAGAGGAACTGCACAGTGTGGGATTCAAATAAAAATGAGGAAGAAATGGGGAACACAAATTTCAAGGTGATGAGATAGGTGCAAAGAGCTGATGATACAAAAAAATCAGGAAAAATTTTGGAAGACAAGGAAATGGAATTTGAAGGAGGAGGGAGTAGTGAATGGTATCAAATAAGCTAAGGACCTAACACTGTCCAGAGGCTTTAGAAATGTAGAAGTCAGCTGGGCGCAGTGGGTCTCATCTGCAATCCCAGCACTTGGGGAGGTTGAGGAGGGAGGATCACTTGAGGCTAGGGGTTTACAACTAGTCTGGGTAACACAGTGAAACACTGTCTCTATAAAAAATAATTTTAAAACATTAGCTGGGTGTGGTGGCATGCACCTGTAGTAATAGTTACTCAGGAGCTTGGGGGTGGGGAGGACGGCTTCAGCCTAGGAGTTTGAATTTACAGTGAGCTAAGATCAATGCCACTGCATTCCAGTCTGAGTGACAGGGCGAGACCCTGTCTAAAAAAAAAAAAAGAAAAAGAAATGAAAGGAAATATGTAAGTCAATGGGCAATGGGGACCTAGCTGGGGCAATCCCAGTGAAGTTCAAAATTCTCATGATTTCAGGATCCTCATGACGAGGCACGAAGCTGTGATCAAAAGGGCAATATTTGGAAAGCACAAGTCTTGAAGCTTCTAACCAGAGCTAATACTCGAAATAAAAAGATTAAACGTTAAATGGTGCTTGTTTTGTTTGAAAGCGGAAAATGACACAGTGGAAGATTAGCTTAGAATCTATATGAAATAACAAACATAGAAGGTATTTCCTTAAAAATCAAGACTGGAGGGTGGATCCAAGATGGCCGATTAGGAGCAGCTGAGGATTGCAGCTCCCAGTGAAAGCGCGGAGGGTGAGTGGACGCCGCATTGCCAGACAGATTTTTATTGCCCACAGACCAGGAGATTCCCAGGGGGAGAAGCCCCCACGGGTCGCCAGCGCGGCTGGTTTGGCTGGCGCAGCAGTCTTTGCCGGCGCGACTGTTTTCGCCGGCGCTGCTGTTTTGGGTGGCGTCCCGGCGCAGCGGTTCCCCATACAAAATACGTGGGTCCGGGTGCCGTTTTAGCTGGCAATTGGAGCTCCGGGAAGGCAGAGCCGCCCATTCATCTGATTAAAAAAGGGGACTGAAACAGGCAGCCAGGCCAGGAGATTTCCCAGGCAAAAAAACACCACGAATCTCCGCGCCCGCGGTTTCAGCCGGCGCAGTGGGTCACCGCACGGGAAATCACACAGATCCCGGCGCCTTTTCAACAGGTGGCTGGAACACCTGGAAGACTCTGAGGCAGGGAGCCAGGTGATCAAGCTCGGCTGGTCCCATCACCACAAAAAAACAGCCATCGGAAACGCTCTGGATCGAGAGTTTCACAGCAAGCACAGCTGAGCCCGGGACGGCCCAGCTCTGTGGGGGAGGGGCGTCCGCCATTACTGAGGCAGTCTGCCGCTACAGAGGTAGTTTGCCATTGCCCAGGCAGTTCTCACTACACCGGTATAAACAGGACTGTAGGGAAGTTCATACGGCAGCTGGGCGGAGCCCACAGCAGCTCAGCAAAGCCTCTGTAGGCAAACAGTGACTAGGCTGCCTCATCGCTGGGCAAGGCAGCCCTGAGAAAAAGGCAGCAGCACCAGGGAAACTCATAAATAAAGCCCTAACTCCCCGGGACAGAGCACCTGGGGGGAAAAAAGGGGTTTATGAGTTCTGCTGCAGCAGACTTAAACGTACCTGCCCAGCAACTCTGAATGAACAACGGAGCTCACAGCTCAGCACTTGAGCTCCTATAAAGGAAACTCTGTCTCCTCAAGCAGCTCCCCTGATCCCCCACATATCCAACGAGTCACCTCACAAAGGAGTGCTCAGACGGACATCTGGTGGGTATTCTTCTGGGACAAAGATAGCAGAAGAAGAGACTGGCAGCAACCGTTACTGTTCTGCAGCTGCTGCAGGTGATCCCCCCAGGCAAGCAGGGCCGGGAGTGGACCTCAGCAGCCCTACAGCAGAGGGGTCAGACTGGTAGAAGGAAAACTAAGAAACAGAAATAAATAACTTCATCATCAACAAACGGGACGTCCACTGAGAGACCCCATCTGAAAATCACCAACCACAAAGACCACACATAGATAAATCCACAAAGATGGGAAGAAACCAGCGCAAAAAGGAGGTAAACACCCGAAACCAGAACGCCTCTCCCTCCTACAAGGGATCACAACTCCTCACCAGCAAGGGAACAAGGCTGGATGGACAATGAGTGTGATGAAATGACTGAATCAAGCTTCAGAAGGTGGGTAGTAAGAAACTTCTGTGAGCTAAAAAGAACATGTTCTAACCCAATGCAAACAAACTAACAACCTTGAAAAAAGATTTGACGAAATGCTAATGAGAATAACCAACTTAGAGAGGAATGTAAGTGAATTGATGGAGCTGAAAAAACACAACACAAGAACTTTGCGAAGCATACACAAGTTTCAACAGCCGAATTGACCAAGCAGAAGAAAGGATATCAGAGGTCGAAGATCAACTCAATGAAATAAAACGAGAAGGAAAGAGTAGAGAAAAAAGGGTAAAAGGAATGAACAAAGTCTCCAAGAAATATGGGACTATGTGAAAAGACCTAATCTACGTTTGATAGGTGTACCTGAATGTGAAGGAGAGAATGAATCCAAGCTGGAAAATACTCTTCAGGATATTATCCAGGAGAACTTCCCCCAACATAGGAAAGCAGGCCAATATTCAAGTCCAGGAAATACAGAGAACACCACAAAGATATTCCTCAAGAAGAGCAACCCCAAGGCACATAATCGTCAGATTCACCAGGGTTGAAATGAAGGAGAAAATGCTAAGGGCAGCCAGAGAGAAAGGTCGGGTTACCCACAAAGGGAAGCCCATCAGACTCACAGCAGATCTCTCAGCAGAAACCCTACAAGCCAGAAGAGAGTGGGGGCCAATATTCACATCCTTAAAGAAAAGAACTTTCAACCCAGAATTTCATATCCAGCCAAACTGAGCTTCATAAGTGAAGGAAAAATAAAATCCTTTGCGAACAAGCAAGTACTCAGAGATTTCATCACCACCAGGCCTGCTTTACAAGAGCTCCTGAAAGAGGCACTAAACATAGAAAGGAACAACCAGTACCAGCCACTCCAAAAACATACCAAACAGTAAAGACCATCAACACAATGAAGAAACTGCATCAACTAACAGGCAAAACAGCCACCTAGCATCAAAATGGCAGGATCAAATTCACACATAACAATATTAACCCTAAATGTAAATGGACTAAATGCCCCAATTAAAAGACATAGACTGGCAAACTGGATAAAAAGCCAAAACCCGTCGGTGTGCTGTATCCAGGAAACCCATCTCACATGCAGAGATACACAAAGGCTCAAAATAAAGGGATGGGGGAAGATTTACCAAGCAAATGGAGAGCAAAAAAAGCAGGAGTTGCAATTCTCATCTCCTGATAAAAATAGACTTTAAACCAATAAAGATCAAAAGAGACAAAGAAGGACATTACATAATGGTAAAAGGATCAATGCAACAAGAAGAGCTAACGATCCTAATATATACGCACCCAATACAGGAGCACCCAGATACATAAGGCAAGTTCTCAATGACTTACAAAGAGACTTAGATTCCCACACAATAATAGTGGGAGACTTGAACACCCCGTTGTCAATGTTAGACAGATCAACAAGACAGAAAATTAACAAGGATATCCAGGACTTGAACTCACACCTGGATCAAGCAAACCTAATAGACATTTACAGAACTCTCCACCCCAAATCCACAGAATATACATTCTTCTCAGCACCACATCACACCTACTCTAAAATTGACCACATAATTGGAAGTAAATCACTCCTCAGCAAATGCAAAAGAACAGAAATCATAACAAACAGTCTCTCAGACCACAGTGCAATCAAGTTAGAACTCAGAACTCAGAAACTGACTCAGAACCACACAGCTTCATGGAAACTGAACAACTGGCTCTTGAATATTGACTGGATAAACAATGAAATGAAGGCAGAAATGAAGATGTTCTTTGAAACCAACGAGAACGAAGACACAACATACCAGAATCTCTGGGACACATTTAAAGCAGTCTCTAGAGGAAAGTATATAGCAATAAATGCCCACATGAGAAGCAAGGAGAGATCTAAAATTGACACCCTATCATCAAAATTGAAAGAGCTAGAGGAGCAAGATCAAAAAACTCAAAACCTAGCAGAAGACAAGAAATAACTAAGATCAGAGCAGAACTGAAGGAGATAGAGACACGAAAAACTCTTCAAAAAATCAACAAATCCAGGAGCTGGTTTTTTGAAAAGGTCAACAAAATAGACAGACCACTAGCCAGATTAATAAAAAAGAAAAGAGAAAATAATCAAATAAATGCAATAAAAAACGATAAAGGGGATATCACCACAGATTCCACAGAAATTCAAACCATCATCAGAGATTATTACAAACAACTCTATGCACATAAACTAGTAAACCTGGAAGAAATGGATAAATTCCTGGACACATGCATCCTCCCAAGCCTAAACCAGGAAGAAGTCGAAACCCTGAATAGACCAATAACAAGGTCTCAAGTTGAGGCAGCAATTAAGAGCCTACCACCCCAAAAAAGCCCAGGTCCAGATGGGTTCACAGCCGAATTTTACCAGACATACAAAGAGGAGCTGTACCATTCCTTCTGAACTATTCCAAACAATCCAAAGAGAGGGAATCCTTCCTAAATCATTTTATGAGACCAACATCATCCTGATACCAAAACCTGGCAGAGACTCAGCAAGAAAAGAAAACTTCAGGCCAATATCCATGACGAACATAGATGCAAAAATCTTCAATAAAATACTGGCAAACCGATTGCAACAGCACATCAAAAAGCTTATCCACCATGATCAGTAGGCTTCATCCCGGGGATGCAAGGCTGGTTCAACATACGCAAATCTATAAACATAATCCACCACATAAACAGAACCAAAGACAAAAACCACATGATAATCTCAATTGATGCAGAGAAGGCCTTTGACAAAATTCAACAGCCCTTTATGCTAAAAACTCTCAATAAACTAGGTATTGATGGAACGTATCTCAAAATGATAAAAGCTATTTACGACAAACCAACAGCCAATATCATACTGAATGGGCAAAAACTAGAAGCATTCCCTTTGAAATCTGGCACTAGACAAGGATGTCCTCTCACCACTCCTATTCAATATAGTACTGGAAGTTCTAGCCAGAGCAATCAGGCAAGAAAAAGAAATAAAGGGTATTCAAATAGGAAAGGAGGAAGTCAAATTGTCTCTATTTGCAGACGATATGATTGTATATCTAGAAAACCCCATCGTCTCAGCCCAAAATCTCCTGAAACTGATAAGCAACTTCAGCAAAGTCTCAGGATATAAAATCAATGTGCAAAAATCACAAGCATTCCTATACACCAATAACAGACTTAAAGACAGCCAAATCAAGAACCAACTGCCATTCACAATTGCTACAAAGAGAATAAAATACCTAGGAATACAACTAACAAGGAACGTAAAGGACCTCTTCAAGGAGAACTACAAACCACTGCTCAATGAAATAAGAGAGGACACAAACAGATGGAGAAATATTCCATGTTCATGGCTAGGAAGAATCAATATTGTCAAAATGGCCATAGTGCCCAAAGTAATTTACAGATTCAACGCTATCCCTATCAAGCTACCAATGACCTTCTTTGTAAGAACTGGAAAAAACCACCTTAAACTTCATATGGAACCAAAAGAGAGCCCGCATAGCCAAGTCAATTCTAAGCAAAAAGAACAAAGCTGGAGGCATCACACTCCCGGACTTCAAATTATACTACAAAGCTACAGTAATCAAAACAGCATGGTACTGGTACCAAAACAGAGATATAGACCAATGGAACAGGACAGAGACCTCCGACGCAACACAACACATCTACAACCACCTGATCTTTGACAAACCTGACAAAAACAAACAATGTGGAAGCGAGTCCCTGTCTAATAAATGGTGTTGGGAAAACTGGCTAGTCATGTGCAGAAAGCAGAAGCTGGACCCCTTCCTGACACCTTACACTAAAATTAACTCCAGATGGATTAAAGACTTAAACATAAGACCTAACACCATAAAAACCCTAGAAGAAAATCTAGGCAAAACCATTCAGGACATAGGTGTAGGCAAGGACTTCATGACCAAAACACCAAAAGCAGTGGCAACAAAAGCCAAAATAGACAAATGGGACCTAATCAAACTCCATAGCTTCTGCACAGCAAAAGAAACAGTCATTAGAGTGAATCGGCAACCAACAGAATGGGAAAAAATTTTTGCAGTCTACCCATCTGACAAAGGGCTGATAACCAGAATCTACAAAGAACTGAAACACATTTACAAGAAAAAAACAAACAAGCCCATTCAAAAGTGGGCGAAGGATATGAACAGACACTTTACAAAAGAAGACATACATGAAGCCAACAAACATATGAAAAAATGCTCATCATCACTGGTCATTAGAGAAATGCAAATCAAAACTACATTGAGATACCATCTCACGCCAGTTAGAATGGCGATCATTAAAAAAATCTGGAGACAACAGATGCTGGAGAGGATGTGGAGAAATAGGAACGCTTTTACACTGTTGGTGGGAGTGTAAATTAGTTCAACCATTGTGGAAGACGGTGTGGCCATTCCTCAAGGACCTAGAAATAGAAATTCCATTTGATCCAGCAATCCCATTACTGGGTATATATCCAAAAGACTATAAATCGTTCTACTATAAGGACACATGCACACGAATGTTCATTGCAGCACAGTTTACAATAGCAAAGACCTGGAACCAACCCAAATGCCCATCGATGATAGACTGGACAGGGAAAATGTGGCACATATACACCATGGAATATTATGCAGCCATCAAAAACGATGAGTTCGTGTCCTTTGTAGGGACATGGATGAACCTGGAAACCATCATTCTCAGCAAACTGACACAGGAACAGAAAATCAAACACCGCATGTTCTCACTCATAGGCGGGTGTTGAACAATGGGAACACATGGACACAGGGAGGGGAGTATCACACACTGGGGTCTGTCGGGGGAAAAAGGGGAGGGATAGTGGGGGGGTGGGGAGTTGGGGAGGGATAGCATGGGGAGAAATGCCAGATATAGGTGATGGGGAGGAAGGCAGCAAATCACACTGCCATGTGTGTACCTATGCAACAATCTTCCATGTTCTTCACATGTACCCCCAAACCTAAAATGCAATAAAAAAAAAAAAATCAAGACTGAATGGTCATATGACTATTACCCTCTCTGAGAGGAGAACTCTTTTCAGTTTGTTTCCGTGATATTCATACCCTATATGTTGCTGGAGTCTGTAAGCAAGGAGGAAGGGAGGCTGCAGATGCGGCTGTCATAACTGCAAAAACAAAAAAGGCTCCCTGTCCAGCTTCTTAGAGTTACGTGCAGAGGTCTCAAATGGAGTGACAATGACATCCAGGTAAAACTTGGAAGTACCAAGTAAGGGTTCAGTGAGTCCTATCATCAAATATTTACATAAAGGCTGGTAATACCAGCCTAAAAAAGGAGAAAAGAAAATCATTTTAAATGCTAAGATGTCTGTTGTTTATCCAAAGCCCCTCAAATAGCTCAACTTTTATAAGCATATTAACACAGATCAGGCTTTTATTGCTGATCCCGCATTATTTTTAAACACAGTAATGTATCAAATTCAGTGTGCCAAAGCCACTAATTTTCATTTCAATCCTACCCTTAAGCTCTAGGTAAATTTGAGGCCAAAACAGTGATTGTATCGTATTACCTATTTCTGTTGAATGAATGTTAATTCTGTTAATAAATACTACTCCCACAAATACTGTAAAATTCTGTAATCAGAAAGCCACCTGAAGAGCATAAAACTCATATATTCAAACCAAACAGAAATTAGACTTTATTTAGATGGCAAATGGATCACCAGTTCTTACTATGTCAGTTTCACTTAACTATGTATAGAGAACATCATCCAACTGAAGAATTTTTATTAAAACTCAAAACACCAACATATTTCAGTATGTCATAAAAATCCTGACCTTGATATTAAAGGAAAAATATTCCACAGTTTTTGTTGTTGTTGTTCCTAACAACAGGTCTGAGATATTATATACAAATTAAAGAAAACCTATGCTTCTACAAGCAGTAAATTAGTGTTTTCACCCAAAATGGACTGTGCTGGATCCGGCCATGGTGACTTAGGTGGGCAGATTTGGGGAGCACTGGCCGGCAGAGTAGACTTGAGATGGCTGCTAACTTAAGCCTAAGTATAGCTGGTTTCTCTATGGTCAAACACAGTTCCCCTAACTGGGGGGAGAAAAAAATGAATGCAAGGAACCACCATAAATATTAGGCCATGCCATTACTGGTAGGGCAAGATTCAAGGTCTGGGAGACCCTGTCATTTGTTTTCATGATTTATGATTCCTCTGAAAGGCCCAAATCATACTTGGTGAGTTTCCTAGGTACAAATGTAAATGCACTCAGGATGGCACTGACACAGGGAGAGTCAGATGGATGAGCGGTGCCCTGGTACTCCTCACTTCTAGATCTCAATAAGATATTTTGTTCTCAGTAGGACTAGAAAGGGTACACTTAAATTTTTCAGTTACATTTTACTAAATTTCATGGAGAAAATT
The DNA here is from genome assembly GCA_036589455.1 of Ateles fusciceps. NCBI lineage: Eukaryota > Metazoa > Chordata > Mammalia > Primates > Atelidae > Ateles > Ateles fusciceps. Next base: position 4,264,113 of record JAZHEH010000228.1, on the reverse strand, counting down.
ATATTCTAAAGTGAACTTTATGCATCTGGGGGACTCAAGAAGGACTCTGGAAGTTATTTCTGATGAAAGTCATGAATCTGCTCTATCCTTAAATATGCCTGGAGTCACAGTAGCAAAACAAAGTTCTGAAACATGGGTTGAGTAACTCTTATCCCAAATTCTTTGGACCAGAAATGTTCTGGATTTGAGATGTTTTTGGATTTTGAAATATTTGCATTACACTTGCAGTTGAGCATCTCTAATCTGAAAATCTGAAATCCTCCAATGGGCATTTCCTTTCAGCATCATGTCAGTGCTCAAAAAGCTTAGGATTTTGTAGTACTATGGATTTCAGATTTTTGGATTAGGATATTCAACTTACTGTACCTTCTCTTTATCCCTCAAAATTAAAACTTAAAAAGATATTTTTACTAAAAATTAGGAATGATGTGGTAAGAAACTAAACTTTAAATTTTCACAAAAGAAGAATATCCATCCAATTACCATATATTTCAAAATGAAGATGAACCAAATCATCTTAATATCCTGGAAATTTAGGACTGAGATCTTGCAAGTCATCTAAGCCCTGCATCCTAAGACCTGAAATCCTAGACTAGTGTACTTAACATATATCAGAGAGTAAGGGGGCAGTGAGTAGAGGTTAAATTTTCCTGAAAACCTCGTCAGCCCCACCTATGGCCCTTTCAACTCTGCAGCCTGGAGCCTCACAAGCTACTCTAACAGTTTTCTAGAAGGAGCACTTGACGAGATGCCTTTTCCTTTAGGTGGAGTAAAGATGAAAGGAAGACACGAGTACACACAGAAATTACCTCTAGAACTCAAGGATCTACATGTGGAAAAAATGGAGTTCTGCATTCTCTAGCACTAAAAACTGTTCCCATCGAAAGATGATACTCAGCTACAAAAAATTTTTTCCCTTTTGAAGGTCAGTATGACCAGCAAGGAGCTTGTTTCTGGTGCAGAAATTAAATTCAACATGGAATCAAAATACATTCTCAAATGGAATATTGTATAAAGGAAATGACACAAAACCAATTTCACTTGTGAAAGCCTGCTGATTGTTCTGGAGAGAAAGAAAACAGCACTGAGAGGGGGGAAAAGGTCCTTCTCTACACAATGATTTCCAGGGTTCATCTTTCAAAATGTGGGCCAAATCATAAATTCCAGTTAGCACACCCCCTCAGGGGCAGCCAAGTCTGGAATGTGTTGAACAAAGAATTTACTCAGAGGTCTCTTGGATGTTTTCCTCCTCAAAAATAAGGAAAGAGAGAGGGAATCCAGATGGTAATGGGGCCACTCTGGGAGGCGAAACTTTTATTGAGATAAATAGCAAGGCTCTGGAAATAGAGTTCCAGGATGAAATGAGAAATTTGTAGAAAGATGACTATTTTTTTGGTTTAATTAAATTTTATTTGTCTGTTTTTATTAAATTTCTATACAGTATCCTAGTAAGCTAAAATAGTTAAGTGGCAAAGTTTTATGCAAAAGTTCAAAAGTCAGACTAAGACAAAGACTTCATAGTGTGATTTCTAAAGCTTCCTGCTCTCTGCTCCCAAACTGGAGTGGTGATGATTAACGTGTATATGGGAACCGTTTTCCATGGCATCCTGCTCCTGCTAGACCTGGTTCTTGCCGCTCAGATGAGTCAGGCTCATGTTATGGCTTCCACTTGGACCCTCCCTTCTCCCCCAACACAGTTCCTGGAATACAGACTTCTCCCTAGCTCTCAGGATTTTCACAAGAACATTTGGACATGTGATCAAGGCAAGCAGAAGAGATGTGGAAAGGACAGCGGATGGACAGAAAGAAGTTGACTTCTAGGCCAGGCGTGGTGGCTCATGCCTGTAATCCCAGCTACTTGGGTGACTGAGGCAGGAGAATCACCTGAACCCGGGAGGCAGAGGTTGCAGTGAACTGAGACCGTACCACTGCACTCTAGCCTGGGCGACAGAGTGAGACTTTGTCTCAAAAAAAAAAAAAAAAAAAAAAAAAAAAGAAGTTGATTTCTAGCAGATGACTAACAGATCATTAATTAAACTGTCTCCTCCTTTACCGTACATGATTCAAGGTAACCAAATTTATAGTGCAATTACTTATAATCCATATAGACAACTTCTATTCCCATTTTAAAAGTACTTAATCTAGTTTAATTTTAGGCCTGGACTTGAGTTCAAAATGCTGCAGTTTATTGTTAACTCCAGACAAAAGTGCTAGGGCATTCTTGTAAAGGCAGAGTTAACCCATTACCTCTTGCAAGGGAACCCTCTATGACTTTCAATTAAACTGCAAGCTTTGGTTTCTAACTTTCCAGGATCCCTCGGTCCCTTTCCCTTTGGCTTATTTTACTCAGGACTAAGTGTTTTAACTTACCTTCATGTATATCACCTTCTCCTCACTATTCTTTTCTATTTTCAGAGTAGTGAAAAATGTCTGTGCTATACTAGTTTTCCTTCCCATAATCCTTTATTAATAAAGTGACACTAACACAGATATTCAACCAAAAACCTGCATTCTGTTGCTCTTATATGGTCACTGCCACCTCACAGAGTCGCTGATTTCTAATCCACAGGGCCGCTAAGCATGTAGTAATGACATCTATTGATAATCATATGGAAATTAAAGAGCAAAGCAAAACACCAGTGTGCAGAGCTGAAGGCTTTGCTAGAATCGATCTCTGTTTATCCCTATGGCTTTGGAACAGTATATGCTTTGAAAGCCTATGGTATGCACCTCAGTTTAATTCTTCATTTCTAGTAAAATATGAGAAGGCCTAAAACTAGTGCTTATGGGTCTGTGTTACTTACATTTGGGAAAGAGATGTACAGCAAACCTTTGAAGGCACACTTACCGCCTCTCTAGGGGGCGCCCGTCACTGGAGATGCTTCGAGGGATGTTGGCGGCTCTTTCTGGAGGAGGCATCTTCCCATCTCCTTTCCAGCATTCAGCCGTGAGGTCATGGGACTCTGCACCTGGGATGGGACTTGAGGTGAATGAGGCCCCTTGTTGGCGTTCCTCTGCCATTTGTTATTATTTCGGAAGGGAAACTTGAAATCGTATGAAACACCTTCATTCATTTTGTACTCCATAACTGGCATGCGGTAGGTTTCGGAGCAGCTCCTACCAGGGGCAAGGCACAGGGAGAAACACAATGCATATTGCTTTTTCTTGTTGGTGGAACCACACTGATTCTCATTAACACTTAAAATGGATCCCAAATTTCACCCTATGTTTCAAACCACCTTTCAATCTTTGGGCCCTATACTTATTTTCTTTTCAAAAACCAGAACCCGAGGGAAGTATTACAGTAGTATTTTCCTTTACTCAATCCCAACTGTTGAGTGTTAGATGTGGAATCTTTAAAAAACAGTGGGACCCGTGGTCACCCTGGGGGGTGGCCAGACTACTGAGACCTGCGGAGTAAAAGCCACCAGGATGGCAAGACAGGGGCATACCTGAGAGCATGCAAGCAGCTTCACACACCCGCCACTGCACACTGCAACCAGGCTCCGAAAGGGTATACACGCAGCTTCACACACCTGTCACTGCACGTTGTGACTGGGCTCCAAACAGGTATACACGCAGCTTCACACACCCGTCACTGCACGTTGTGATCGGGCTCCAAACGGGTATACACGCAGCTTCACACACCTGTCATTGCACACTGTGACCGGGCTCCAAAAGGGTATACACGCAGCTTCACACACCTGTCACTGCACGTTGTGACCGGGCTCCAAATGGGTATACACGCAGCTTCACACACCTGTCACTGCACACTGTGACCGGGCTCCAAAGGGTATACACGCAGCTTCACACACCTGTCACTGCACACTGTGACCGGGCTCCGAAAGGGTATACACGCAGCTTCACACACCTGTCACTCCACGTTGTGACCGGGCTCCAAAAGGGTGTGCAAGGGTGTGACGGTGTACAGTGGCAGATGTGTGAAGCTGCTGGTACAGCTGACATCTCCAAGGAGTACTTTCTTCTTGGGGTTTCCTTATCAGTCCCCCAAATCCCCCCAAAGCCAAGGGTGACCTTTATCTGGCCCTATGCTCAAGGCTCCACTCGATCCCTTTTTATGCTTTAATGGCAATGGCTTTCAAAATTTTCGGATGACAACCTAAGTAAGAAATATGTTTCACACCAGGACATGGCACCACCACATACACACACAGATGCGCATCCTTCCTCTCCTATCTTCCACTTTGCTATGTTCTGAATACACTTCATCCAAAAATACACTGGGTGCAACGTCCTAAATTGATTTTATAATCTACTTGAGAGTTACGGTCTGTAGTTTGTAGAACATTGTTTTACGGCACATTTGACATTACTTTCAGTAGTTAATGACTGCTATGTCATAAAACTTTTTCTCTAATATTAAGGAATACTACTTTAGGCTCTGATATAATTTCAAGCTTTGATTCTGATATTTATGACAAAAATATGCCACTGCAACCCTTTTTCTTGGTTGTTAAAAGAGGTAATACACTGCGGCATAGTTTAAAGTCTTTCATTTCTGACTAAACAAGGCATATTATAAAGATCTAGTGCTCTGGATCTGTAAATACAAGGCAAGAATGTTACACTGTATCAAAGGATTACTGATTAAACTGTATAATAATCCATGGAAAAATTTCACTTTTGCACAAAATCAGGACTAGCTTTGCTTCTCGTAAGCAATGCTCTGTTTTAACTTGAAAATTCAAAGAAAAACATCATCTATGCCCCTTTCTGTTGGCTGCTAGGAACCAGTACACGTACAGAACTTTATTATTATGTATTTTGGGCACCAACTTTCCAAAAATTTTCACCTAGGCCATGTTTTGCTTTCACTACTACCTCTTCCACCACAAATCCCCTAGCTAAGCTTCTATTCTGTGATACTGTACAACTACTTTCTTTCTTTTCTTTTTCTTTTTTGAGACAATGTCTTGTTGTCTCACCCAGGCTGGAGTGCAGTGACATAATCAAGGTTCACCACAGACTCAACCTCCTGGGCTCAAGTGATCCTCCCATCTCAGCCTCCTGAGTAGCTAGGACTACAGGTATGCACTGCTATGCCCCGCTAATTTTTGCATTTTTTGGCAGAGACAGGGTTTCACCATGTTGCCCAGGTTGGTCTCAAACTCTTGAGCTCAAATGATGCACCTGCCTTGGCCTCCCAAAGTACTGGGATTCCAGGCATGAGCCACTGGACCCAGGCCACAAGTCCTTCCATAGGTTGTTTCAAGTCCATTTTGCATCAGGCAGAGAATAAAATAAATAAAGATAATGGTAACAGACACAATAACAATAATAATGTAATATTAAACAGACAAGTTACTTTCATCTTTGGGCTTCTTCAAACACTCTTTGAAACAGTCTTTTAAACTGCTTAACATTTAGTATGAAAACTGGCTGCAAGACTTCTCTAGCCAAAGACGCTATCTTCCCCATAGTCTACATTTTATTTCCACTATTCATAACATATAACTAGCAACCTTTTTCATATCCTACATTGGCCAAATATAGTATGATAAAGTCTGAGCAGGGAGAGAAGATCATTCATAGACAATGAAAAAGCACAGAAGGTTCCACAGAGCTAAACTCGCCATTTCTGATTGCCTTTCATGGCCAGGGTAACCATCACTGGCTCCTGGTCTCTTACTTATCTCTGCAAAACAGAAGGATGATATGTAGAATCAGGAAGTACACAACAGACTGAAGAATGCAGATAAAACCTGGCTTTTAATGCTATGTATAAGCTTTCCTAAAATTATTATATCATTCTAAGTAAAATTCTGTGTTAAGGAATGTTAACTCTAACAATACTTATATAACGAGGCAGGCACTAATTTAGCCACATTACCCCAACTCTATGAAGTAGATGCTATCATTATCCCTACTTTATAGAGGAGGAAACAGAGGTCTACAGAGATTAACTTGCCCAAGTTTACACAGCCAGCAGGTGGCAAAGCCAGGATTTGAACCCACAGAATTAATCCACCTGTAGGTTTGTCTTATTTTAGTCATTAACTAAAACATTCTAATTCTCGAAGGAAAACTCAACAACTTTTATAAAACCCAATTAAAGAGCTATGGTCAGCAGGAATTACAATGTCAATGCTAAAAGTGACAAGAGGTGACCTGCTAAAACCCTAAATTAATGGAAAAGCTACTCATCTCCTTATTCTGTTTTTCAGTCTTTGTATTGTTTCTCTTTTAATCTCTCATTTCTCATAACTCTCTCCTTTTTCCTAAAGGCCCTATGGAATACAGAGAAATGGGTGACTAGGAAATTGAACAGATCACAATACTGGACTCACGAGTTACAAAAGTTTTATTTTTGAAGATGGCTTGGTCCCTGTAAGCCATGTGACTCTGGCTTGGAAAAAAACACACAAACTCTTTGGATCAAAGCTCCTTACTTGCAAATTGAGACATCTGAACCAGATGATTTCTAACTGCCCTCTTCACTCTAAAGCAGTATGCTTTAGCACTTTAAAATACTGGATTTTTAAAATGAAGAAGCAATGGTGTGACCTGTTCCTATTTAAGAGGTAATTTGGTCTCATGTAACCAGTTTACTTTTAGCTTGTCATTCTGAACGGCTCTTGTTTTCTTTAAGAACTATAGGCTAGTGGCCCTCAACAGAATAAAGGGTTGGCCACTCCACGCGATACCATCCAGAACGTCACAGTTTAGTCTGTTCATCCAGGTGCTTTTCATCTTGTCCTGGGAATGATGCTGAAAATCCAGAGGTCACAGACACTAATCTATTGATGCTGGCTACATACTCCAGAGGCGTGACAGCTGAGAGGTGAGAAATCAGGCAAGTCCTGCATAAGGGGCCCGCTCACTCCAGAGAGGTTTTCTGGTGAAGTCTCCCAGGACTGCGTCCATCGGGCTGTCATGCTAACTGGTTCCGTCCACTTTTTGCACAGCAAATGTACTTCTCCCAGTCTCATTCTCATCATCGTTTTAATAAAAATGAAGCTGCTGACACAGAAGTGCTGGGAAGGAAAGAGCATGGTCCTTTTAAATGATATGGAAGCGGGGAAGGGAAGTGCCGGGTAGAGGAGGGCGTGGTCCCTGGTTAGCACTCCAACCCCATGGATCTAGCTGAGGACAGGCACTCCTGCCTTCACACCCAGATGTTGCCTTTCCAAGACAACCCTGGCCTGGCACACCCCCATCCTGTGCCTATAAAAACCCAAGACCCTAGCAAGACAGGAACAGAAGCACTGGACGTAGAGAGGAGCACACTGGCAGAGGCACACACAGGTGGAGGTACACACAGGGGGCTGGACATCAAGAGGAACTCACCAACAGGCACCAGCAGAACCACGTGGAGTTTGGCTGGGGCAGTCGGAGGAGAGACCAGGCTAACAAGCAGCCTGATTCCAGGGAAAAACCATCTCCCTTCTGGCTCCCACATCTGCTGAGAGCTACTTCCACTCTATAAAACCTTGCACTCATTCTCCAAGCCCACATGTGACTGATTCTTCTGGTACACCAAGGCAAAAACCTTGGGATACAGAAAGCCCTCTGTCCTTGTGATAAGGCACGGATCTAATTGAGCTGGTTAACACAAATCACTTATAGATGGCAAAGTTAAAAGAGCAAAACTAAAAGAGCACCCTGTAACACAGGCTTCCTGGGGTTTCAGGAGCTGTAAACATACACCCCCTAGACACTGCTGTGGGGTCGGAGCCCCACAGCCTGCCCATCTGTATGCTCCCCTAGAGGTCTGAGCAGTGGGGCACTGAAGAAGTGAGCCACACCCCCCTCACACAGGCTGTGAGGGGGACAAGGGAACGTTTCCCATTTCACTGCCATGAGGATTAAAAGAGAAAATGCAGGGCATATAGCAGGGGTTCAGAAAGTTTGCTATACTCTCCCTATCCCCTCTTCTCTTCAAAAAAGTATAGTTTGGAAACAATTCATAAAGGGGTCTGCATATTTTCCAAGAACAGGGAAAAGAGCCTTGTTTTACATTTTATTCATTCATTCATTCATTCATTCATTTTGAAATGGAGTCTCCTCTGTCGCCCAGGCTGTAGTGCAGTGGGGCGATCTAGGCTCACTGCAACCTCTGCCTCCTGGGTCAAGCGATTCTCCTACCTCAGCTTCCCAAGTAGCAGAGATTACAGGCATGTGCTACCATGCCCAGCTAATTATTTTGGTATTTTTAGTAGAGAAGGCGTTTCACCATGTTGGTCAGGCTGGTCTTGAACTCCTGACCTCAAATGATTCACCCGCCTTAGCCACCCAAGGGATTACAGGCTTTACATGTTAATTAAGTACCACTTCTTTGTTGTTGAACTACTATATGCATTTTTAAAATGCTGCTTTTTCAAAATGAATGACTCTTGCATGTGAACACACAAATCTATGTGTGTTTGTATTACATCCTGGGGGTGTTTGTATTACACACAGTCATCATCTCCCCCACCCCCTTGCCTGTGTCCCACTCGGGGTCCTGGGCAATCCTAAGAACCACCAGGCTGAGGGGCAGAGGAGCAGCTTGCCTCAAGGTCTGTCCTGCCTCTTGCTGCAGCTGCAGTGACTGGTGGTAAAGTCTACTATTCAAAGAACAGAGTAATTAGTTGATAGAAAAACAGCAGTGGGAGTGTGAAAAGCAGAGGAGAAGAAAAAAATGACACAAGAGCATTATTCTATTTTGTTGAAAATTGTAACAAGGTGTTAATGCTTCAACTGTTCCTTTTGAAGTTACTTCTTTTTCTTTTTTAGAGATGGAGTTTAGCTCTTGTTCCCCAGGCTGGAGTGCAATCTCAGTTCACTGCAACCTCTGCCTTCGGATTCAGGGAATTCTCCTGTCTCAGCCTCCTAAGTAGCTGGTATTACAGGCGCCCACCACCACGCCCAGCTACTTTTTTTTTTTTTTTTTTTTTTGTATTTTTAGTAGAAATGGGGTTTTGCCATGTTGGCCAGGTTTGTATGGAACTCCTGATCTCAGGTGATCTGCCTGCCTCAGCCTCCCAAAGTGCTAGGATTACAGGCGTGAGCCACTCCCCGCAGCCCTCTCTGAGGTTATTTCTAAAGGAAGGAGAAACAAGTAGGCTTTCAGCCCTCCAAAAGGTATCAAGGCATTTCCCACCTGCCCTGCCCAGGTCTGATGGCTTTTCAGATGGAAACTGTAGTGAAAGGGGCCCTGTGCAGTACACTAATCCTTTCCCTAGCCTCCCCCTCCTGGCACCCAAACGACAGGTCACTGACAGCTCCACTGGCTCCTCCGGGAAGGCCTGAGAGCCTCACAGTCCTGTGACAGTTCCTTCACTCCCTGGTGTGCTGGAACTGGCAATCATCCCATCTACCCCAATGCTGCCTGCAGTGACATCACATCAGTAGCTTGGAAGCAGCCACAGTGGCAGTATCTGCACCACAGAAATCAGCAAATACTACAAATAAAGTTGTTTTTTCCCCCTCCCACAACAGAAAGCCAACTTACCAGCACATCACTGCTGATTCTGGTGTATAAGGAAAGGATCTGTGCTCCAAGCACACAAAGTGGCAGTTCAGAGCCTGGACTCTGATGTTGGACCTAAATTTGCCAGATGAGCTTAGCAAGTTACTAAACTTTGAGTCTTGGTTTGTTTTAAAACAGGAATAATACTAACACTATCACCAGAAAGGCTGTTATAAGAATTAAATGCACTAATCCATAAAAGGTGCTTTTTCTAGGGCCTGGCATATTAAAGCAAAAAACTCAGCACATTAGTTATTTTCACTGACACACCACAGTATACCTAGTCTAGTATACCTCCTATCATGGCTCCATCTATCCAGGTCCAGGTCTCTTATCTGTCTTTCTAGTAACAGGTATTTACAATGCCAATGTCTGTACGGTTGTCTCATTCCACCCACAGTCACACAAACCTATTTCCCTCTCCTTTCCCGCATATAACCCTGGGAGCTTAGCTACAAGGGAAAGACCTCTGAGAAGGCAAGATGGCATCACAAGGTCAAAGGCCCCATATTTCAGTAGACAGTCCTTAGACTTATGTCTATCACTCTTTACTGTAGGTAACTACAGTTGACAATTTACAAAGGTTAGTTATCTTCTCCCGTTTATAACTGCCTGTTCAGAGCAATAAAGTAGACAATTTGAAGGAGAGACAGCAGAGAAAGAGACAAGAGAAGGAATGCAGCAAGGCTGGAGACTGTCATAAGCAAGAACCCCACTGCCTTTCTGAGCCACTTCACATCATTTTGTGAATCACAGTTCAGCACATTACTTAACATTTAATGATGATATACTTGGGGAAACCAAAAAAACCTAATAGGGTTCATTAGGCCTGATTAACTAAGGCAGGGTATGTGGGTAGGGCAGTTTCTGAATATTTCCTTCTCTCTAAAACAGGTGAAATTAAAAGTTCGTATTTTGATTTCCAGGGAAATGCAGCCATCCAAAAGGCAGTTCTTCAAATTATCAGACAAAGGAATGTTTCTATATTTTGACATACGCACATAATCCCTGGGCCACCTAGGAGGTGAGCAGTATTAGGAAATACTATCTTGAGCAAAGTATGTGAAACACACACATGCACATGCGCGCACACACACACACACACACACATATACATATTTGCTGCACTTTACTTTTTTTTAAAAGACACAAATAGACCATCATCACCATTACCTTTCTACCACCTGATATTCATAAATCCATGAGAGCTCAGGGTGTAGGACTGGTCATCTTAGTGGGAAAATAGGACACAGAACACTGTCTTGGCTTTAGAAAGCTTAAGAATCAATTACCAAAGCTTAAGATAAAGTCTTAGAAAACAATGGCATAAAATAAAAAGATCTTAAAAACTAGCAAAAAAAGCATGCACGTGTCCAAAGGAAAAAATAAACAGTTAATTAAATTTGTTCCACCAAGAAACCTTCCCAGAGACAGAGAAATTAAATTTTCAACAGTGTTGCTGGCTTGGCAGGAGCTGTGGGGGGTTGGGTAGGGCAGGGAGCTCCTAGGCTTTCCCTTCTGGAAAAGACTAGGAACCAAATTGCCAAAGCACCATGAGCAGGGGCAGCTCACCTTAAGCCAATCCCTAGCACATGCAGATACAGTTAGGAAAAGCAGCTGCCAGGCTGAGACAGCAAAGGTCCAAAACAATTGCTCAGCTTTGGACAGCAATTGGGAGGGAAAGAGAGTAAGAGCATCATGGAACATAAAACAAAAAAAATCTGACAATTTGAGATGCTGAGTGTCTTTTAATGTTAAGTGTTTAATGTTTCTCAGCTCCTACTGGAAGATTCTTAAGATGGATATTACCAGACTTCTCCATCTGTAATGGCAACTTTACAAATCCAGAGATGTAAATCCCAGGAATGGTCCCATTCAGCTGCTGTTGCCACACACTGAAAGGGAGCTTCGTCCTGAGTCAGGCTCCACAAATGAAACATTCACCATTGCATGCAATCTGTTGTTCTACACAACACCTTACTCCCCTACCTGCTAAGAGATGTTCTACATGGCACACAAACCCTGCCCTCAAGTCTCAGGCCCATAGCTGCCTCCTCAGACCTACCTCCGCGGGGTGCAGTCATCATGGGGAGGAATGATGACAACCTTCACCGTGACAGATGTTCTCAGGAGATCAATCATCTGCTCATGGCTAAGAGTGGCTACTGCCACCTTGCAGATCTCCACCAGGCGACTGCCCTGCCTCAGCCCTGCCTGCCAGGCATAACCGTAGGGCTCCACATCCGCCACGATGCCCTCATAGTTGACGTGGAAACCAAGCTGTCCTAGCCCATTTCTTCGCAGAGTCATCTCCACTGATTCACAGCCTTTTGAAACAAACTAGACAAGGAAACAAAAGACACTGTGGTTTAAAGCAATAGGGTATTAAGTGCTGGGCATGGAACTGGAAAATCATTGCAAGGAGGGTTAGTTTTGAATACCTTATTGCCAACTGAAGAGCAGTCTGGTTATTTCTTCTTCACTAGTCTCCTATTCATTAGGCCAAAAGGAATATACTTGTTGCATCCAAAAAGCTCAACGGCTTCCCTGAGGTTACAAGGAAACCTCTAACAGAGACCTACAGGGAGCTGGCAGTAAGTAGAAACCATATACTGCTACTCATTTCGCCTTTGTAAAATTCAAGGCAGCAGATAGTCAAACAATTCTTTCACCACCACCAGCAGATGACTGGGTGGCAGCATCAGGGAACAGGTCACAGGCAAATGGGTTACACACACACACACACACACACACACACACAGAGTAAATGTGTCTTCCCCCGACTTCTTCTACTTTTCCGAAACATCCGTGGAAAACACAAACATGAGATAAACTGTTTGCTTCATACATCAAGCGAGTTTTCAGAGGAGCTAATAACAGACTGCATGGTTCAGTAACTTGGCTCTAGCCTGTATTGAAAGCTTTATGAAAGAGAAATGGTATGTAAGCAAGTGGAAAGACAGACTCACCTGCAACCTTTTGACAATCTCTTTGATCTCCTCGTTGTTAATAAAACTCTCCACTGAAACACATTCTCCTCGTTCATAGAAGATTTTGAGGCTGGTGTCAGTGGAAGTCCACCCTATCACATCTCTACAGGAACAATTGAAGACCACGCTCTTGGTTTCCTGTTCAATGAGCACAATGAACTCATTGGAGATCCCTAAAAGGCAGTCTAGTTCCATGGCCTTGTTGTAGTCTTAGCCCGGACCACCCACACAATGGCCCCCATGCTGCTGAGTTCAGCTCCTGGGTACGGCCTAGACTTTTCCTTCTTCTTGGAAGCCAGAGAGATGAATGGAAACTTGCCAGAAGGGTCGATAGGGGTGTTGGTGACATTCTTTTCTGCCAGATCTTTCAGGTATTCCTGGCGGGTCCGAGTTGCCATGGCCCGGAACTTCTCCGATTTATGAGCAGCATTTTCTGCGTTTATCACTTTGGCCAAAAGGAAGTCCCTGAACACATTTGACTTAGGGAAAGTGACCCCTTTAGGAATGGGAGGCCCAAAGGAAGGCACATCTCTGGACCTGGTAACAGCCACACTGAGAGACAAAAATCAAAGAGAGCCATGTCAGTACTTCTCAGTCTCACAACATCAGAATAAAATATACTTTCTCAAAGACAGAGACGTACCTCAGATGCAAACTAGCTGCTTATTATTGCATGAGAAACAACACACATTTCTGCTTAATCCAAGCATATTTTTTCATTCAATCACATTTAAGATTTATACAACATAAAATTTTTTCTAGGCCCAAAACAAACCTCCCCAAATCCCAAAAACTTATGCTATTAACTTTCTTTACTAGATAGGAAACTGACCATAACTCCATGGAAAAAAAATAGGTTTACTGTAACATTCTGCATAAGACATCTGAAATCCTATTAATTATTTTTTGGGGGTGGGGGGGGTTACTGTAACCACATCTTTCAGAACAAGCATGCATTCTGTGAGAACACAAATGTGTTCTCCATTTCAGATATGATACCGATAAGCAGAGAGAGGAGATGCATGCCATAAAAAAAATGAATTATATTTTAATAAAATTTAACTAGTATTTTTTGGCCTAAGTGTGAGTCATTATGCAACCAGATTAAAAGCATAATTTTAAAATGAAAATTGGAATCTGAGTAATAGTATGAGAATAATCTTTACGTAATATCAACAATGCTTTAAAATCATATCTTTAAACTGAACTATTCCTTGGTCCTTTTGGTATTTTATTCTGACAGTCTATTTGTAAGAAAAATGTTTTCCTTCTTCCATTCTTCTAAGCAAGATCGATAGAAAAAAGCCTGTTCCAGTCATTTCTTCTGAATATATATTTAAAATTGGGCCTAAGAAAAGGATCATATGAACATCTGTAATAACCTATTATTTTTAACCTCAAAAGGAAAAAAATGTTCTTCTAAAACAGCAAAGAAAATTGTTGAAATAGAAATAGAGAGGTTGCATGTTTTATATCATGTTCCAAGATTTTAGTGAAGTTTGACATGGCTAGAAATAATGATTCCAACACATCAAATATTACTCCTTCCAAATTAAAAGTGAGCAACTTATGCAATTATACTTAGTATTAGGGAAACAATAAAAAAATCTGTTTCTCCTGAACTCTTGGAATAGAAATGGCATCATCAGAGAGCATCTTCAAATAAAATTGAAGAGCTCTGTTTCATATTTTTTTAAAGAAGGGTTTTGCTTAAAGATATTCAGCTCTGCTTTTCAAGAAATAGTTATTTCTTGTGAAAATAAGAAAAATAAAAATCAGCAACCTCAGGATGCAAATTATATTTTTGGCGGAATGGAAAAGCTACATGCTCAGAAGATGCCATGGGATGGCCTGTTTGTTGGTTTCACAAGTATATTTTTAAAAGACTACTTAGTTCACTTCATGACAAAGGTGACAAGCAACACTCCATTTTCTAACTGGAGGAGAGAATTCAGATACTTCCATATGGCTTAATTATACCAATATGTATCAGGAAGGCAAATTTTCTTATCTATTGTGAACTGCCTGACTTGAATGCTGACAGCTGTATAATTTTAATTTGATCACGTTAATTTTTTTTTCTCTTAAAGGCAAGCAAAAGATGCTGAAATCCAGGTTTGCTAGATTTTTCTAAGTGGAATCCTATAAGAATCCAGAAATATTTAATATCTTTCCTTTTAAAATTTGCAATTTTTCATCTGCTAATTTCACTCAAATTGTTATTCTTTCTCAGAAAATATCTGTGATTTTATTTTAAATAAGGAGAGCAAAATGCTCGGCAGAGGTGTGATTATAAGCACCCTCCATCTACTTGCCCCTTTAACTGGTTTTCCACAGATCCATTTATTATGATAGAACTTTAGACAAACATACACTGAAAACCTACCAATAATTAAAGCAGTTATAATGAACTGTGAGGAAAAGAACTGAATTCTTAACATATAATTTTCAGTGATTCACTGTGGTATTGAGGTAAATGATACAGGCACTGAAATCAGTTTTGCATAGTCAGAAATAGAATCCTTACAGAAGATGAGGAAGATGATACCCTGGAATGTTCTTTTCAAATAAAGAATTCTGTTTTGGATAAATCAAACTGACAAGTTTTCTACAAAGTTAAAAGCTCATTAATTTAGATGCCACAAATTCTGAACTCTTGATAATAAGTCCTGGGTTAAGCTAAACAGAATATTTTTGCCTCTGTAAGAAAATAAGCCTTTCTAGAATCTCAGTTTGCTATATGTAGTTACTTAAGATATATTAATTATAAATGGTTCTCGGTATATTTAAAAGCAGATTCCAAAGGGCCTCTGCTTGGCCATGCTTATGTTAGCCTAGTTGGCAATTCTGTGCCTTCTTGGAAATAACACATGCTTTAAAATCCTAGCCAAGCTTTCTTTACCCAGCATTGTTGAAGACTGGAACATTCTACTCAAGAGGGTTATCTAGATGACAGAATTCAGAGGCTAAAACAGCAATGGAAAGTTATCACAGGAAGGGAACTTAGAGAACTCAATGTTCCTCAAATTCTTCCATAAAATCTTGGGTTTCATCTGAAAATTCACCCTGATTTTATATTCCACTGAAAAATATTTGTGTTCAACATAAAAATATCTTCTCACTCCAAAATCTCTGGGTACACTGAGGGACCAGGAAGGTGTCTTGTTTTTATACTGTGGTTTGACATCTTTCCGAACCTCCGGTTGAGCAGCTGGTACAAATTCTTCACTTCTCCAGGAAACAGATGCAGAGAAGTAAAAGGATTTGCCCACATTTGTCAGAGAGAGCCAGGATTGGAATGTAAGCTTCTGGACAGCCAAGAAAGTACTCCACGGCAAGCCCACACTTACTCCCCTCTGAGGGAGTGCTTTGAAACCTTCTACTCCTGAGGTGCCTGCTAAAGGGACCATCCCCATGGGTTACATGGCCAAAGAGACGATGAGGCTGTTTCTAGTTGATATGGGCCATGTAACATTGGTTGGCATCAAACAGCCTGGATGAAGTAACAAGTCTTTACACCTATGGCAAACTTCAAGCTGACACATAAAAACGTCCCAAAGACTTCTAAGCAGAAGTTTAGTAGATAAAAAGTGAGAAAAATAAGACATTTTAACTTTGGAAGTACCATGGAAAACCAGCAATAACCAACAATCCACAGCCTAAAATTTAAAAGGAAGGTGACACAGAAAACATCAATTGATAGAGGGAAGTCTCCTCTTCTTGGAGCCTAGATCAGATTAACTGGCCAGGGCAGCTTCCAAGAAAGCAGATCTGGGCAAAGGGCAGGAAAGATCAAACATGTGCCAATCAGTCTCTTGATTTCTAATAATATTGATTCACCAGTCACTGAGCACCTACTATGTGCTAGGCACTGCACTCTCGTTGAGGATAAAGGGTGAGGATGTCCTGGGCTTAGCCCTCCAGAAACTCAAAGTCTGGTGGGAGCCACAGCTAGTGGTTTGAGTCTTCTACTTGAGAAGTACAGGGTGCTGCTGGTAGCACACAGGAAAGACACTTTAGTCCTGGGAAGTCCAAGGAGCCTTCTCAGAAAAAAGAAAAGCAGGAATTCATCAGATGAAGTAGGGGCAGGGGAGTGTGTGAGAGGAGGCCTTCCAGCCCAACAACAGCATGTGCAGAGTGGAGGGGCAGAGCACGCTGTTCTGGGGAGTGGTGAGTGGCTCCTAGGAGCGAGGTAGGCATGGGGTGCCGAATGGTAGATGTGACTGACTCACAGGAGGCCAGACCTAAAGGGCCCAATGCAGTAAGCTATGCTCGTAAGTCTGAAGTTTTCTCTAAATGCTTTTAAGCACAATGAATGATATAATCAGACTCTTATCTTAGAAAGGTCAGCTGCAGTGGACAATAGGGATGATGATTAATTGAGGCTTAAAACAAACCTTCTAAGAGAAATTTTGACCACTTGACCTTCTTGGATTTTTCTTCTTCTCAGCTGAAGCTTGCAAATTCCTTTTTTTTTTAAAGAGAGGAAAGAGGATGAACACAGACATTTAATGGACATGCATCACACTTCCTCTCTGCCTATGCTAGACATTTTACTTACAGGATTTTAAGTGGATGTCAAGCAGGTTCCCCACCGCACTAAGAAGTTTAACAATTTGGTCTAATTCCAAGTGCTTTTTGTACGACATCATACTGATTCCTTTCAACAGTTATTACATTTTAATTACCAGGTATGGAAACCTCTCTGAGAGGAGTCACTTATATTTCTACCTTCCTAAACATACCTACTCACCACAATTTAACATTTGTTTTGAAGACTCAGGGTCATTGTTAAAACTACTTATTATTCTGGTTTTAAAATGATAAAAATTATTTAATTTCATCAAATAGTTTGTCAATGTTCCAATTTATATATGTTTAGGATGTCCTAAGATGATCTTTAGAGGCTTTTTTCTCTAAACTGGCATCTAAATAGGGTCTACACATTGCAATTAATTTAGCTTTTAAAAAAATGTTTTATTCTATAGATTCCCCCTCCATTTTCTCACCATTTCTTACAACTTATTTATTGAAGAAATTGGGCTTTTTGTCTGCACAGTTATCCAGCATATGAATTTTGTCAACTACAAACATGTTCCTCTGTCTTTTGTACTTCCTATAAATTGCCTTGTCTGGAAGCTTGATGAGATTCAGATTTAGTTTTTTTGGGGAGGGGGCAAGAATAATTCATAGGTGAGGTTGTATTCTTCCATTATGAGGCACACGTGTCTCTTTTTATGGTATTTGCATCCTTTGGTGATCAATGCTTAAATCCATTAATTCATTAGTTGTTGAAAAATGGTATTATTCTGTGTTTTCATCGTGAAGCCCTCAGGAGTGACAACTTATCTACGGTTTTGCTTTCTGTGGTTTCCGTTAGCCCTGGTATAGTACAAGGAGGTATTTTGAGAGAGATACCACATTCATATAACTATTACTAAAGTATACTATTATAACTGTTCCATTTTATTAATTACTGTGACTATCTTACTGTGCCTAATTTATAAATTAAACATTACCATATAGGAAAAAACACAGTATATACAGGGTTAGGTACTATCCGTGGTTTCGGGCCTCCTCTGGGGGTCTTGGAATATATCCGTGACAGATAAGGGAGGAACTACTGTATTTGGTTTTTGGCCCAAAATCAAATGACCCCAGACTGCTATGCTGATTGAATTCATATCTTTGATGTGAATAGTTTTTCAGCATCTCCTCTATCAATAAACAAATATTTGTTTCCAGTATACACTCACTATTAACAGCCCCTTCATCTTTTTTTTATTTTGTTGCTTCTAATCTTCTCTATCAACTGAGATGAGACAATTAAGGTCACTGCAATGATACAAATGAAACAATGGAGACTGGAGGGCTCCCTTACCGGTTATAGGATAAGCTTTAGCATGCAGACTTAGTAACTAAACTAATTTCTGAGTTCTTGGCTACATGCTGACTCACATTAATTGCCCTCTGGAATTAGTCTGAATTAGGCAGTTATTCCTATGTAGGCTTTCTAGTCTCCAGGGAGGTATAATACCACATTATTTTGAGATCTCATCTCTGCATCCACTATAGGGACTTTTCTCTCTTTGTTCTGTTATATCCCATCGTCTAGAGTAGTGTCTAGCACATATATGCTAAGGGCTGGATAAAGAACTAATAAAAAATAAATGAATAATGACAGTCTCCAAATTTATCTTTCTGTGTACAAATTACCCAGCATGGTAACACTGGATAATTTTTCCTAGATTCCACTTACGTAGTGTTGAACTGATGGCCTAGCATACTGAGGCCTCCATTATCTTCCTGCATTAGTTATCTTTCCTATATTAGTTATCTTTCCTGCATTAGTTATCTTTCCTACATTAGTTATCTTTCCTGCATTAGTAGCCTTTTTATTGTGCTTTCCATCCTTCTTCCCATCTCTAGGCTTCTATCCTTTCTACTGACCACTCCTAGAATGATTTCTCGTTTTCCCATTTAATTCCATCCACTTGTGCTTTAACACACACACTCCAAATCCCAGCTTCTCATAAATATCCATGTAACTTCAGCCTCTAATGACCCGACACCTCTCTGCAGGACACTCTTTCAAGGAAACTTTTCCCCCTTTCCACAGTTCAGATACCAGGTAGGTGTAAGTAAATAAATGTATGTGTGTTCATGGCGGAGAAAGTTGGGACCAAGAGGTTTTAAATGCTTAAAAGCACTTGGGATACAAAAAATAGAAAGAATGAATACAACCTAGTATTTGCTGGCACAACAGGATGACTATAGTTCTTAAAATAATTTTTACAGTTAAAAATAATTTATTTGCATATTTTATCCTTTGTAACACAAAGGATAAAAGCTTGAGGTGATGGATACCCCATTTACCCTGGTGTGATTATTATACACTGCATGCCTATATAAAAACATCACATGCACCCCAAAATATATACACCTACAATGTACTCACAAAAATAAAAAATTTTTAAAAAATTAAAAAAGCATTTGAGTTACTCTAGCTGTATCACTTAGGGATAAAATTAAATGAGATTTAAATAAAATGAGTATAAATCAACCCATGTCTAAGTTTATCCACCAAACCACCCCTAATAAAAGAGGCCTATAAATTCATATCCCTAGTAGTTTGAGGAGTGGCTGGGTTTGAGAAAAACTCACGGTTGTAAAAATTCTTTGAAGACCCATGTTTTCTCTAAAACTGATATTTTCCATTCCACCTCAGAATACATTTATTTTCATTAGAAAATAAGCTCATCCTCACCCCCTCCCTCAACATTAAAGGCTAGAAGAAAGGTGCTCTATTTATTCTGTGCCTTCAAACACTTCCTGGCATCACCATCTACCCAGGAGGTATGCCTGCCTCTTTTGAGAAGGATGGCAAAAAAATTACTGATCTTTAGAAGTTTACAATAGGCAAAGGTCACTACTCTATATTCTTTCTTGTGATTTTCTTTCAGCGATGTTACAAACTGATATGTTCTCTAAAATTCACTGCTTAAAAGCTGTGTGCTGAGCCTTCAAATAAGCCTGGTAACTAAGAAATTCCAGACGTGCTCACATGTCTTGAGCAGGGGTGTTCAGTATCCCGCTCCCCACAAAGACTCCTAGTAGTTACATGACGGGGTTAAAAAGATGGGCTCTCAGGCAAGAGATTAAAATTAAGAGAGAGAAGGTAAAAATCATTAATTTTCAGAAGAGGGGTGATAAAAATAAAAAAGCAAAGCACTGAAGAAGGCAAACACACCTGCCCTCAGCAGTCTGTTTAGACTTGTGCGGTCCATTACAGTGGCCACCGGCCAGCTGTGGCTATTGAACACTTGAAATGTGGCTAGCGCGACCAAGGAATATCAAATTACATTAAATTTTAATTAATATATGATTTAAAAACTGATACTTAATTCTGTTATTTTAAAGCTTTGAAAAACTCCATTTGGAAGAATCTGGGTGTATTAAATCTACTTCTAAATTGAAAAGTTCAATTGTAAATTTTATGAAATCTAAATACAGATTAAGCATCGCCAATGAAAATTTAGCCTCCTAATTGAGATATTCTGTAAGTCTAAAATGTACTTCAGGTAACAAAGGCTTAGTCAAAAAAAAAAAAACATGTAAGATGTCTCAGTAATTGTTAAATGCTGGAAAAATTAATGTTGAAATAATACTTAGATATATTAAGTAAATAAAATGTATAAATGGGTCAAAAACAGTGTCAACATTAATTTCATCTATATCTCGGCACTTTTTAAAAAATCTGGCTATTAGAAAATGTAAAATTAATATGTAGTTTGCATTATAGTCCCATTGGACGGTACTGATTTAGACAAGGGTTTGAAAAGAAGAAACTTTCTTTAAAAGAAATTACATAGCTTTCTACTCCCCAAACTTTGTAGTGCCCATTCAAAATGGGTTTAGCTTTCTACTAAAAGTATGAAGTGGTATGAAATCCTTTGCATGAATCTAGTACATAGCATGTTTGAATTGCTCAGAGTATTTTCTAAATGCAAGCAGTTATCCATCCCAATTATAGTTGATTGTTCTGTGCTTTCATTCTACAACTAACCAGAGCAGCTTTCAGACACTATTTCCTTGATAAGAGGTTTCAGATCTACGTCTCCATTGTTGGGGTTTCTACCCCAACTCGAGGAAACTACAGACGTCCTTGGTCTTGGGTGTTCACCTAGGCTCAGCACTTGAGAAGTTCTGGAACAGCCTCTGTGTTGGGAGCTAGGAGTGCAAAACTCAGCTTTCCCAGCATGTGAGAGACGGCATAGCAGCATGGATACGAGACTGGGCTCTAGAATCGGACTGGCTGCATCCCTGCCTAATTCTGCTCAAAATACTAGCCAGCTAACCTGAGGCAAGTGACCTGGCTTAAATTTCATTATCTGGAAATGGAGATAAAAGCAGTACCCATCTCATAGGTTTTAAAGATTAAATGGGATATACATGTAAGATGTCTAGAATAGTGCGGGGCTTATAACAAGAGCTCAACCAATGCAGTTATTAGGGTATGTGCAAGGAAGGTGACAGCCAGCAGGAGACCAACATAACCTCTACTTGTTTTTTCTCTAAACTACGCTTACTCTACTCCTAGAATTAATTTGTCTTACTCCTAGAAACAGACAATGTGGATCCCACAAACTGTCAATCTGCACTGGTTACTTTCTGTGCAGGCAACATTTTAGGATGGAAAGATACGCTAAATTGTCCATATTTTGAAAGGACTGATGCATATATTAGAAACATTTTACAAATGCCAGAACATTATCCTTACACATTCTGGCACTACACCCATATCAAGCCAGCATCACAGGTCCCTATCCCCCTTCAACTCCTAACTCTCCAGTATTCTTACAAAGAAAGGTCTCTGCAGATAGCGGCCTGAATTCTGATACTCATGTGACTACGTCAACAAGTGTCACTGAACACTAAATAAAGTACAGAAGCGCTTTTAAGCTTGTAGTCAGAGTGCTAATGTGAATCATATAAGTTAGAGGCAATGATTTAGGATTCTTTAGTAACAGTGCTTTTCAAAAAATTAACTTCTCTTCCCTATATATTATAATCGTTCTTCTCTGCTCTTGGCATGCCAAAAGAAAAATATAATTAGCAGCATGAGTAATTAGTTGGTTGGTGACCAGATTGTATGGATGAAGGACATCACCTAAGGAGGAGGTGCAAATGGAAACAGCAGGTGTCTAACCAACATGCCTGGGTAATGTCAATGCCATCAGATTACATCATCATGTGATTTCAGCCATCCGCATACACAGTTTAAAGACAAAAAGAAATAGTAATAGATTTCCCATTGCCACTTTAGAATGCAGAGCTGGACAGAGCCTCTGTGTGATAACCAGCCAACATCCATAGAGCCCCTGCTTTGACACCCATACACACCTATAACAGACACTGTCAGAGCAGGGATTGTGCACCCTGACGATGACGAAAACGTGCTGGAAGTGGGATCGGATGTTTTTTGGGCTGAACGGCTGTGCTCCAGGCTCTTGGAAAACGATTGTTACAATATCATTTCCAATGTGCCGCTTCCTTAGGAGCTACAAGAAAAAATAAGCAACCAAGATAAATGACAATAATTTGCTCCCCCCTCCTCCCATTTCCCTGTGTGGTTGTATTTAAAACATTCATTACTAATCAGTACTCATTAAGGTAGGTAATCTACAAAGTTACTGTCAATGTTTTAGCCTGCCTTATCATTCCCTCAAAGAAAGAACATGGAAGTGAATATTCTGAAATTTGCATAAAGATACGGCCATTCAAATAGATCTACCCAATATCTGGCATACTATGCCAGGTCCCCAACATCTCCAAATCCTCAGTTTCTGTAACAACATTTCTGTTCCATTTTCACAAAAGAAAAAAATGTGCCATAGAGAAGATTTTTAGAGATGAGAATGGCTGAAATAATTACAATGTAATTTATGTTCTGTTTTAATTGGCTTCACTGAAAGAAAATATGGCTAAGGTGTTTACTGATATATGTTTTGTGTCACAAGCAGGGCATGTAGAAAAGTACAATATTCCAGAATGTTGCAACAATTAAAAGCAGGTAAATCTAAAGTTTAAACAGCTTCTTTAATTGTAATGAAAGCTGCTTAGGGACACCCTGTTTCACATTCAGTGGGTGTTGGATGTGTGGCTTTCAAACCCAGGCATCCCAGATCATCCTAGATCAGTGCCTTTCAGCAGTTAATTCAATAGTGTAAAGAAAAACTGAACAAAATTTATGTTTCTCATACTTATTATATGGAGGCTCTTAAAAAAGAAGAACAACTGACATTTATATAAACTATCCATCAGACATAATCTTCTTCTTATAAAACCTGTATTTAAAAAAAATTCTATAGTGACGTTAAGGCACACAAATTGCATACCAGTAAAATCAGTGATCTAGTATTGGCTGCCATCTGGGAGAAACAACAGCCTTTTAGATTACGATTGAGAATTGGGAGTTAGAATGTTCAGGAAATGTACTTCTAACCTTAGGAATCTGAAAGCATCCCAAATTGTCTTCTAATGAAGCAGTTTATTTCTGAGTTCATTTCTAAATATGATACACAATCAGATGTTATGAAAATAAAGGCTGGTGTGTACTGATTGCTCTACGGAACATACCAATAATTAAAGATTATTAATCTACTCAAGATTGTAGACATATCAAAAACAAATACTATTTATCTACATGTTATGCCATTCCTGCAATGTTATTCTTTCTTCAAAATATGGCTTGACATGTAAAAATAAGGGTCTTAATAAAGGACCCAAATAGAAACAAATCAATTTTTCCATATTTACTATATATAATGAAAAATAGTACTTATATTAGAAATGCTTGCAAAAGAATTTTTAACGATACATTTTTTCCTGTTTTTTTCCTCCTCCCCCCAAGCCTAATCTATGTAGAGGAAAATAAATTTTTTGGCTAGAGAGTGAAAATTTTTTAATATGTTACAGTACCAATTTATTTCTCATTATGATTTAGGACTGTTAACATTTTTGCCTTGATTGGACTCCAAAATTAAATAATTTAGATAGCTGCCATTTAAATGCCAACTTTCTCTGCCTGGTACTTCAACTCATTTAGTTACAAAAAAACAATCCAATCTTGTTACTAAACTTTCTACCCTTACAAATCTCATCTTTCTCTTCTAAGTGATCAGGCAGAATAAGCCTTCATGCCCTCTTTAAGGATCACTTGTTAATGTTCTTAAATTTTTTATCTACTGACTGGTCAGAATAATAAGCTTAGTATGCCTTTCTTAGCATGTTTTTCTTTCAAAGAGTGCTAAAATTTGGAATTTGCATAAAACAAGTTATCAACAAAATACAGATCAGGGAGTTTATCTTAAAACAGGTTTACTTCAGATTTATAGCCAATTCATTGCTTTGCTACCCATTTTTTATTATGCTGACAATCATGAAAGGCAAAACTCTGTTACCTAGATTTGTGATTTAATCAAACCTAAAGTGATAAAATGTTAGATTAGAACAGTGTTTGGTTAAATTCTGTGAAAGAGGATGTGATTCATTCTGCAGCTGTCCTGTGCTCTGTTAGCAAAGCAATTGACAAAAACAAAAATTCATATCCATTTGAAGGTCAGAAGTAAAACTGGACTGCTCAAGTTTGTAATAGTTTTTAAAAGAAGAGTTTGTTAGTTCTCTGGTTCTTTTAAATTTCAGTTTGCTATTATTTATTTTGAAATATTTTTTAAAATCAACTACCACATATTCCCTAAAACAATACTGCCAGTTTCCAGTTTGCTCTGTAACAATCTGTCACCTCTTAGTTTCCACATTTTACTACCTCACTTGCACTTTAGTAATTAGGCAATGAGCTTTTAGATCATTTTAAGAGAAGCTCTGTGTATGATGTGCACATACGCAATTGTTACTATGTTCCTTGCTATCTTCCAAGCAACATGGTAAGGAAGAATATTATTCTGTTGACATTATCTACTTTTTCCAAGTTAGTATTCTAAATCTCCTTTCAAATCTACAATGAAGCATCACAACTTTCCTGCTCTTTGCACTGGCCTCTTGAGATGAAACTTTGCCCACTCATGGATGTTCTTTGCAGCCCTGCAGAGTCATCTAATCACCAATGATTTCAACTTGTTCTCTTCAGATTTCATGAAAACCTCAATCCCCGTGGGTGAAAAGCAAATGATTAATTCACAAAGGCATCCAACTGGCTGTTAACCTAAAATCTGTGTCTCTTCATTTGTTTTCAGCTCATTTGCTGTTCCTTAGCATAAAGCTTCCTGCTGCTGTGACAGGTGCAACACTAAATTCTGGTTTAAGATTTTACGAACTTGCCACTTAGGCTTCTAGAGGAAATGAAACAAATGAAACACAGATAACAGGAGGATCTCTTACCTGTTGCTTGTTGTTGGGTGTGTATGGCAGCATGGTAGAAACATGGAACATAATTTCATAATCTTTGTATGTTGTGTACAGAGAATGGGTTCCAGTGGAGTCAGCTACAGTTAAAAAAAATATAATGATGAGATGACTATAACAGGAAAAATAATTCATTTAAGAGAAATACCTCAAAAAAAAAAAAAGAAAAGAAAAGAAAAGAAAATGATTTAGGATGAAAAGATTCTAGACAAGACACGTGTTCTTCCTATTTTTGTACCTGATCCTCTCTGGCAGTCTAGTGAAGCCTATGGATCAGATCCCTTCTCAGAATACTATTTGTAAAAGTATAAAATAAAACACATAAGAGTTCAAAAGAAATCAATTATACTGAGGTGCATAAGCATCAAATAATTTTAAATATAACATGCAAAATGTTTATATAACAAGATTTAGCAGTTGGTCTGATATCTACTATAATTCTGAGGACATGATGAACACAAGCACTCTTGAGATATCTGTAACAACAAATAATATGAAAATATCTGTGCTTTCTGTTGGCAATTAAATCACAGGTAAATAAATTACTGTAGTTTACTGCCTTTGGCCATAATGAAAGGAAATGCTAAATTTCAACTTGAGGTTAGTGAAAATAAAGAAAAAATTATTTCCCATCCAAGTTCACAGACCCCTGAATTCTGTCCACACACCAAGTTAAGAAACTCTTTTCTAATACTTCCAATTCAAGCAAGAGACCTGTTTCGTTCTTAAAAAAAAAAAACAAAGACAGACAATAATTTAACAAGACCATTCATACTGAAGAAAAAGGTGATATAGCAATGTTTAACAATTTTTTTAAGACTTAAGCATGCTGTGCTCTCACTTTCCTTAAGAAGGAAAACCTCTATTGCCTTAATCTTAACAAAGTTTCAGAATCAACGTGCCCATAAATACCTGGAAGCTGCAGGAAAAAGTTACTAACTGCCCAACTGAAAGGATATATCTGTTTAGACTTGAAGGACCTGGACCTAAGGGGTGCAAAAGGAACAGAAGTACATTCATTATGGGTAAACTCATTTGACCCCCTTTTTTTTTTGAGAACGGAGTCTCGCTCTGTCACGTAGGCTAGAGTACAGTAGTGCGATCTTGGCTCACTCCAACCTCCGCCTCCCATATTTCCATCTAAGTTCACAGACCCCTGAATTCTATCCACACATCAAGTTAAGAAACTCTTTTCTATTACTTCCAATTCAAGCAAGAGACCTGTTTTCTTCCTAAAAAAGAAATCAAACAGACAATAATTTAACAAGACCATTAATACTGAAGAACAAAGGTGATTCTCCTGCCTCAGCCTCCTGAGTAGCTGGGACTACAGGCGTACACCAACATGCCCGGCTAATTTTTGTATTTCTAGTAGAGACAGGGTTTCCCCATGTTGGCCAGGATGGTCTCGATCTTCTGACCTTGTGATCCACCTGCCTCAGCCTCCCAAAGTGCTAAGATTACAGGCGTGAGCCACCACGCCCAGCCTCAACCCTATCTTTTGAGGACCAAAACACCTGATTGCATTTTAGAGAATGATGTCTCAGACAAAGTGTCTGGCATATACCAAGAGGCAACAGTAGTTCTTAAAACTCAGTATGCATAGCATCAGCTGGGGAGCTAGATTAAAAGGCAGATTCCCAGGGCCCACTCCCCAAAATACTCCTCAGTGGGTATGGGGCCTCACAGGGGAATCTATTCTCCATAGACACTCCCAGGTAGCTCTAATGCAGTAGCTCCACTGCCTTTAGGTATGACCCTAAGAATAGACTACAACTGTGGCTTGCAGACAGCTTTCTAAAGATATTCTAGAGCTCTGAGTTTCAAGCTTGAGCTTGTTGGAGAATCTTAATTTTGAAGCTGACATAAAATGTGAAGGCTTAAAAACAGCCAAAAATAGAACAAAGCAAAGACTACTTTTCAAAAACTGGAAAACTATGTAACAACATATAAATATCCAAGAAAAATATCTTCTAAGTATTAACAACCACCACTACAAAAAATCTGTATTACTACAACAAATGATTCAACTGAACTATTTAAGACAGATCATGAACATGAAGAACTCATCTGTTGTCAAGGACCCTTTCTATAAATATCTATAGAACAGATTAGTACATTTTAAAACTTTACAGGGAATGTGTCACCATTGATGTGTACTTATACATGTGTTTTGAGTCAATCATAAGTTAAATTAATGAACCAGGAAAAAAAAGACTGTCATTGGTATTCATTTAGTACATTGTGCTTTATACTCCTGTCTAGTTCTAAAAGGATTACTGCCAGAGAGGAAAACTGCTGGGGAAGACAACACTGAAGATCAAGATCATTTGTTTTTCTGCTTCTAGCCCTTTCCATCCTCTGCATGTCTCCTTTCACACATTGTATGCTACCTGACCAGCCTTTTTCTAAGGTCTTTTAGATTTGTAGAATTTGCTGATAATTTTACAACAGTTTGGAAACAGTTTCAAAAGTTTCAGCGACGAAACTAGGGCTAAAATAATGAAACTTTTCTTTTGAGAAGAAAGGAATTCCAAAATCCTGAAATGACTATGCACATCATAGAGGTGCTAAACTTTACCAGAAAGAATGCAAAAGGAATGTTTGTTATAAAGAAATAATTAACAGAGTAAACAGACAACCTACAGAATGGGAGAAAATATTTACAAACCATAAACCCAATAAAAGACTAATATCCAGAATCTCTAAGAAACTTAAATCAAGAAGAAGAAAAAACAAAACAAAACAAATAATCCCATTAAAAAGTGGGTAAAGAACATGGACAGACACTTCTCAAAACAACACATACACTAAGCCAACAAACATAAAAAAATGCTCAACATCACTAATCATTGGAGAAATGCGCATTAAAACCACAATGAGACACCATCTCATACCAGACAGAATGGCTATCATTCAAAGTCAAAAAATAACAGATGTTAGCAAGAATTTGGAGAAAAGAAAATATACATACACTGTTGGTAGGAATGTAAATTAATACAGCCACTATGGACAACAGTATGGAGATTTCTCAAAGAAATAAAACTAGAACTACCATTTGACACAGCAGTGACACTACTGGGTATCTACTCAAAAAAAATAATTTTATCAAATGGCACCTGCACTAATTTGTCTATTGCAGCACTGTTCACAATAGCAAAGGCATGGAATCAACCTAAGTGTCTTTCAATGGTAGACTGGATAAAGGAAACATGGTACATATACATCATGGAAGAGTATGTAGCCATAAAAAAGAACATCATGTCCCTGGCAACAACATGGATGCAGCTGGAGGCCATTATCCTAAGTGAATTAATGCAGAAACAGAAAGACAAATACTGCATGTTCTCACCTACAAACAATGGGTACACATGAACATAAACATGAAAATAACAGACACTGGGGGAGTCCAAAAGTGGGGAGGAAGGTTGAGAGGAGGGGTTTGAAAACCCTACTCTACCTCAAAATCTCCACCTACTAGGTACTATGCTCACTATTTGGGTAATGGGTTCACTGGAAGCCCAAACCCCAGCATTACGAAATACATCCATGTAACAAATCTGCACATGTCCCCTTGAATCTAACTTTTTTTAAAAGAAGACTGTTTCCTATATTACTAAAGAATAAGGCATCCAATGTTCTTATTACAATATTTTTAGTGACCATGAAACCCTGAAACTATGGAAGTTTAAGAGAATGACTGTCAGGAAAATGCAAAAAAAAAAAAAAAAAAAAAAGTGTTTTTATCTGGTTGAAGAGTATATTGAGCAATGTCTAAAGGGACAATGAGCTTGTAGAAGAAGGATGAAAGAATGATGCTACTTCCTATTTGTATAGAGCTTTAAAACTTAATAAGTAAATTCAGGCATTATATAGGTCACTTTGACAGTCACATGATCTGCCTCCAAATCACACTACTAGTGAGTCCACTAATATGGTCAGCACTCTACAGTTAAGTCATAGAAAGCAAAACTTCTTATATTCAAAGCAGATGATAATAAGGCACTGAATAATTGAGGAATGGTAAGAATATTATTCTCAGTCGCTTTGAAAAGGCGTAGATAAGTGATAACATCCTGCAGTAAGTATTTCTATTTGAAGACAGTATGAATAGGTTGGTAAGTTTGTAGAGCAGTTTCAGACACAGCCAATGTCATGATCATCCTTGACTTCTCCTTTGCCTCAACTCTTTTGCTTTTAGGTAGTCTAAAGTTTGAATGATAAAGGTGTATGTATGTGAATCTGTATCAGGAAAAAGTAACTAGACTTTCATATAACTATTTCCTGGTAACTAAAGGATATATTTAAGAAAAGCTACATGGAGAAAAAAAAAACTATGCAACTTGACATTTAGAAAGTTCCTTTTAAATATATGTGAACACAAGGAGAAAAGTAATCTCATTAACTAAATGCATATAAACTAATAAAGTAACAGAATAAAGAAATCTTACTCGGCTGGGCGTGGTGGCTCATGCCTGTAATCCCAGCACTTTGGGAGGCAGAGGCGGGTGGATCACAAGGTCAGGAGGTTCAAGACCAACCTGGCCAAGATGGTGAAACCCTGTCTCTACTAAAAATACAAGAATTAGCTGGGCATGGTGGCAGGTGCCTGCAATCCCAGATACTCAGGAGGCTCAGGCAGAGAATTATTTCAACCTGGGAGGTGAAGGTTGCAGTGAGCTGAGATCGTGCCACTGCACTGCGGCGTGGGTGATAGAGTGAGACTCTGTCTCAAAAAAAAAAAAAAAAAAGAAAGAAAAAGAAATCTTAGGCTCAGTTTTTAACTTCCTTGCCACTATAGAACACATCAGAGATAAGACAAAATCACAGCTATGTTGTGGGTCTGATCCTTATCCATAGTTTGGCTGCTGGGGACTACTTATTCAAGACCCCTACGGAAAAGACAGATACAGACAGGTCTCACTCTACATAACCTTGCCTCAGGATAGGGGCCAAATATTCACTTTGTGAACAATGGCATGTATTCAGGAGAACGCACACTTTGGATCTTGTGGTACACTATTCCACTCACAAACTAGAATTCCACCTGCTCTGGCATCTACCATATTTATTAATTTAAAAAAAATGAATCCGTAGCGATGATCAGGAGATACATTACTCTATTTCCATAAGGATGGGGTCAAAAAGCTTCTAGTACTTATTGCAGGCAAATTCATACTGAGCTAGTTTAAGGAATGTGTGATTGTGCATGGTTATGAGCCTGAGGATCAAGGTTTCTTAAAATTGCTAAAATATCGAGAGAAAAGAACAGAGCTAGTGTGAGGCTGGTACTTAGGATTAGGCCACTAATATTTTCTACCTACTGTTCACATTGCAAGATACCTGCAATTACCTGGATTCCTGACTTGGAAGTAAGATCTGAATTTGAATGCCAATAGTATCATTTGCAAGATTACCACAAACAAGTCACTTCACTTCTCTGCTTCTTGATATTTTTCAGGTTGTGAGAATTAACTAAAATAATGCATATGAAAGTGGCAGCCCATAAAAGATGCTCAATTAATGTGTTAGCTGGAATTTAGAATCTTGTGCAGTTAAGGTAAAAAGTGCAGTTGCCTTAAAAAGAATCCTTATCTTCATTTGTCAGTCTCTAGAAGTCCAAATAGCCTTTTGCATGTGCAAAGCATTTAGCAATGCTAGCTGTCCCTTTCCCTATCAAAGTTTATATTCTGAATAAAGAAGGATTTATTTTCTTTATGAAAAGTCTTATATCTCTTCTAAGACCCTGAACCTCAACTGCATTTTATAACACAACTAAAAAATAGAGGAGACAACAAACATTCACTACATTGCAGCAAATTATTGAAGGCAGGGCTTTGAAGGAAAGCTTTACAAAGGGCTTCTAACTCTCCTGTGTACTAACTTGCCAAATAAGCCTCAGTCAGGAAATAATTTCCCATAATAATCCACGTGGCCGTGCTTGGTGGCTCACACCTGTAATCCTAGCACTTTGGGAGGCTGAGGTGGCAGATCACTTGAGGTAAGGAGTTCGAGACCAGCCTGGCCAACACGGTGAAGCCCCGTCTCTACTAAAAATACAAAAATTAGCTGGATGTAGTGGTGGGGGCCTGTTATCCCAGCTACTTGGGAGGCTGAGACAGGAGAATCACTTGAACCCAGGAGGTGGTGGTTGCAGTGAGCCGAGATCGTGCCACTGCACTCCAGCCTGGACAATAAAGAGCAAACCTCCATCACAAAAAAACAAAAAATCCATGTATACAGCTAAAAATGAGGATGGTCTCCAGCTTTCAAATAACCAACTGCTTGTTGGGAAGTTTATTGTTGTATTTGTTGTTGTGTGAGGGAATGGTAATTACCTAGGTTATATCATCCAAATAAGGAAACAAAAAAGAAGGAAAAATCCCCTACTAAAAATTGCTTCATTGCAGAATTGTTCCAGTCTGTGACATATTTATTTGCAGCTTGCTTGTTTGACACAAATCCTTATTTCTGAAATGTGGAGATGGTCTTTGTACAGATAACTGGAAAAAGAAAAGTAGTTCAATGTTCATTACTCCCTTTCCGGAGCCTTTATGAAAGTACTAAGATATCAATATGATCATAATGTATGACAAGTAGAGCTATCTCATGAGCTGGTTTGGGTACTGTTAGCCCAAGGGCTTAAGAGAGAGGAGGACATAGGCTAAAGGCCGGTCTTGGGGCTTTGCTGTGCTTCATTCCAGATTTATGCTTTCTCTGAACTCTTCACTACCCACACTATTGGGATCTGTACTACTTCCCTAATACTTACCAGCTATCTAATCATGGGCATGTTACTTAATCTAAAGAAGCCAATTCTGTAAAGTGGGAATAAATGGTATCTCAGCAGGTTTGTGGGAATTAAATGAGACGGCATATATATCAAAAGTATCTGGGACTTCTGCTTCTAGTCATAACAAAGTGCTTGATACAGCATGCACCGTGCCATTGTGAATAACTAAAAAAATTGATACAATACCTAAAACAACTGTTTGCAGACACTGGACAATAGGCAGCATTGGATAGTGATACTTGAGAAAAAGAATAAAGATGAGCCCTATGATCCCTGATCTTCTACCTTGAGACACTTCTGGGACAGTGACACAGAGCAGGGAACTCAAGGGGAAAGCCAAGGTAGACTAGAGTTCAGGAAGTCTGAGGTGGCTGGTATTTGCTAGGCAGAATACCAAAGAGAAAGAAATCTCAGATGAAAGGTTCAGAAATCTATATAGGGGTCCCTTTGAGTCTTGAGTTGGACAGTAAGGTGCACATGCATAAATTCCAAAAGCCTAACAAAGACAAAATATTAGGGAAAGAAAAACTACCAAGGAATTATGAGCCAAATCATTCTACAGTTCACACTGGGTTGGGAGGAATTAGAGTTCTGAGCAGTCACAGTAGAGACAATTGAATATGTAAGTATTGAAGTGCAAGAAAAGTCATGCCTTAGTAGTACGGCTAAGTTAGCCAGAGTAAAAGCTACTCTAGGCATGCTATAACAAAGCTTAAAAAGTAAGACTCATAAAAATCACGCTGTTCTGCAACTTCACTGCCTGCCAAAACAAAACTCAACACTTAAAGAAGATAACAAAATTAAGACACTTGACAATGAAACATTTAAAATATCCAGTATCTTATCAAAAACAACCAGACATGTGAGGAAGTAAAATGTAACCCAAAGCAGGAGGAACTCCATTTAAAAAAGGAAACCAAAAATGAGAGAAATGATAAAATTAGCAGATGAACATTTTGAAACAACTATTATAAATATTTTTAGGGATTTGAAGGACAGCATGAACTTAATGAGGCAAGAATAGAAGACATTTAAAAAGATTATCAAATGCACCTTTTGGCCCTGAAACACAATATCTTAAATGGAAATTTCACTGGATGAGATTAATAATGAATTAAGACACCATGGAAGAAAAGAAAAACACAAGGAGCTTGAAGATACATCGACAGAAATTATCCAAACTGAAGCACAGAAGAAAAAAAAAAAGTTGGGGGGTGGGGGGGAAGAATCAGGGCCTCATTAACCTGTGGTACACTACTGAGTGATACAACATACGTGTAACTGGAGTCTCAGAGAGAAGGGAGGTAAGACAGAAAAAAATAAAGAAATAACAGCAAAAAGTATTTTGATTTGATAAATACAACAAATCCACAGATTCAAGTGACATCTACAGTGGGAATGATCCTTGAACATTTGTTCTGAAAAGCACTTTTTTAGAAAAAGAATTATATTCAAAGTTTCTTGACACAAAAATAAAGTTAGATTAAGTGTGGTGAGATTACATCACAGCACATGGAACAAAGTCTTATCTCTAGTAGTGTCATGCCCAGTAGGTGGCGGCTTAGGTGCACAGAGGCTGGTTGTTGCCTATTTTGGTGGTCTGTTATTATTTAATGCAGTTTCAAATGGCATGGTGAATGGACTCCTCTAGTTTTTGCCCCTATTAATAAGCTTGGGGTAAAAGAGATGATTTTGCACACTGTCTTCTTAGGGGCTTCAGAGTTGGAATACTTTCCTACTTTTTGTTCATTGAAGGAAATGTGACATTTTAAAAGGACAGAAAAGGATACTTTTCTGTGACTCCTTCTCAGGAAATATGACCTGAAAGGTCAAACATGCCTCATAAAGTTGAACTATTTAAAGGACAGTAGTTCAGTGAAAAAGAATCTTTCCCTGTTGAATGTATTATATAATTTCAAAACTACAGGAAGAGGCTGTTTGCTAATCCAGGGTCATCCCCCTCTAGGCTTTGCAGTTGTTGGGATAATTGGGCAAACTGTGCACAAAGTGCTTATTTTGTGTATTCCACTGCCTTACTACATGCCATGTTGCTTAACGATACCCCAGTTATACATTTCTCACATCACCCTTCATCACAGATAATGCACAATCTTATCAACTCCCAATCTGACCATTCATTTCTAGTATCACTGGGCTTATTACACATTCTCTTCCCAGATCCCTTCAATAATTCTTTGTGGTAGTGATAATTTATACAGCACAATAAATGGGAGCAACATGAATGAACTGTACATGGTGAATATCAGAATACCTGGATAACAACAGTTTGAGGGGGATACTGAAATTTAACATCTTTATGCAGTTGCAAGCAGAGTATAGAATGTTAAAATAATATTTAAGTGGCTAGGCTATTTATGGGTTTTAATAGTCTCTCTTGCATGTCGTTTCCAAGTTGGCAACAGCAAAACCATGGCAACAGGAAATTCTTCCCTGCAGTGGAGTTTATGAATGCTTTTCTGTTTTCATGACTCAACTCCTTATTTAATTTCCTGTACAGAAAATCAGAGAGATTACTATAGACTGCAATACAGATGTGCTAATCCAAAGACCCTCTCAAAGAAAAAAAGATCACAGGTGTCTATGGATGAATTTAAAGATAAAATTTAAAACTGCCTTCACAAAGACACATAGCAAAAATCAACACACTCTTTGGTTAGTCCCAGCTAACCAAAATAGGTATTTAAGAATGTTAACTATTTTACTGACAACTTAGGGACTGGGTGTAGACAGCCTTTTAGGTTCATGCACCATAAACAGACTGTTCATTATCATGCTTTTAATCAACACATTTTATGAGGTAAACTAAAAGCAAAGCTAAAAAGCCTATTTTCTAAGAGATTAAGTTAGACTGTGAATAATAACAGAAACAAACAAAAACCCTGGATATGAAAAGAATATGAAAAAAACAAAAACAAAGGCTGACTACATAGATGAACATGAAGACTATGAAATGAATTAATGGAAGTCAAAAAATCTAGGCTTACACTTAGATGGTTGCAAATTTCTGGAGTTTTTAATCACCCTAACATTTGGCTAAATGTAATGAAATTTATGCAATGCTATCCAGGAGCAATTCTGTGTGATCTGTGTCACTGCCCTACTCTATCCACACACCTCTTACAACATTATTTTTTTTTTTTACAGTCTAATTCTAGCTACTTTGGTTATGATCTTCAACTGTTCTGGTGCTACGTCCTTCCTCTCTGGCTTTCTCTCCTCCATCATCAGCAGTTTTCTGCAATAAATGGCAATGTTGTTTTACAGATAATCTAGCAGATGTACAACAGCACAGCAGGAGGAAAATAAGCTAGTAGGAGGGTGTAAGTATTTCTTACTTTTGGTATCAAGCTGTGCGCGATACTTCTCAAATCCTTTGAGCCGAACTCGCTCTCCCAATAGTTGAAGGAATTCTTCAAAGGCTGGGCCAGCTGACTCATTGTTGTACATCTCTTCTTCAGTGCTCTGTCCAGCTTTGCAGTACATGACGCCTACTTTCTGCTGGTAGTTCAGCTGTGAAGGCAGGTAATACAATGCATATAAATATAGGCAGATCAACTTTGTTCCACTTAAATGCTAAAAGGTCCTATAAGGCATATGCCCAGAAAATAGCTAACATCTTTATTCTCTTGAAGTCCTTCTGTGTTTTTTGTCTTTGATCCAAAAAAATAAAGTGGAGCAAGTATCTATAAACTTCATGAACTGAGAAAAGGCCAGAAAAATAAATGAAAATTTCCTGTATATAAAGATCAAGCATCATTAGACCAGATCTGTTGATACTATCAGAAATTTCTGTTAATCAATTACAAAGTACAAAATAAGGTTATTAAAAAAAAATCCTGATAACTAAAGGCAATTCTTTTTTTTATGGTGTCCCCCCCTTTAAAAGGGAGGCCTTTATAAATTTAAAAGCAGCGGTCTACTTTATAAAACATACTTTAAAATAAACTGTTTTGCACTAAAAGGTTCACTAACATTTTTGTTTTTGTTTTTGTTTTTTTTTTTTTGTAAAATTAGAAAAGACCTATCTCCCAATACTGTTTTCCCAATATATTAAATTATAAATCTTGCTTATATCTTTGTTATAGCACTACTATCATCAATACTAACAGAAACTTCTCTTTCAAATAGTTTTCTAAAAGATGAGTGTCTGCAGAGAAACTTTAAAAGAGGCTTCATAATGGCAAATCAGCTCGTGGTGAACATTTCTTCTTCACATGCAGTTAAAATGAAAGATTAAGAGATTTACATATAACATTAATCAAAACATTTATTCATCATTGAAAAGTCATTTTGCAAACAAATTTCAATGTGGTACTACTTGATCATTTAACAAGCAATGAGTTTTCAACATAAAAATGTATACTTTGGGCTGGGCACAGTGGCTCACTCCTATAATCCCAGCACTTTGGGAGGCTGAGGGGGGGCAGATCACTTGAACCCAAGAGTTCAAGACCAACCTGGGCAACATGGCAAAACCCCGTCTCTACAAAAAATACAAAAATTAGCCAGGTGTGGTGGTGCACACTTGTAGCCCCAGCTACTTGGGAGGATGAGGTGGGAGGATCATTTGAGCCCGGGAGATCGATGCTGCAGTGAGCCATAATTGTGCCACACACTCCAGCCTGGGCAACAGAGCAAAACTGTCTCAAAAAAAAAAAAAAAGGAAGAAAGAAAGAAAAAGAAAGGAAAGAAAGAGAGAGAGAGAAAGAAAGAAAGAGAAGAGAGGAAGGAAGGAAGGAAGGAAGAAAGAGAAAGAAAAGAAAAGAAAATGCAGACTTTGAATTCTCCAATGGCATCGGACAATTCTTACCACTTAATCCTATTACCAGAGTGGCACTGCAACCACCACATCAGTAAGGTTTTGTCTAATAAAAGGAA
Source organism: Ateles fusciceps (assembly GCA_036589455.1). Lineage (NCBI taxonomy): Eukaryota > Metazoa > Chordata > Mammalia > Primates > Atelidae > Ateles > Ateles fusciceps. The sequence goes on along the minus strand of JAZHEH010000228.1, from coordinate 4,227,035 downwards.
GGGAAGAGGTGAACTTTTAATAGCTAACATTTACTGAATACCTACTACGTGCCAAATACTATGTGCAGTGTTTAACCTACACTAAATTCTTACCCTCATAATGGCCCACAAGGCAAATATGACACCTGTTTGACAGAGGAGCAAAGAGACTGGAGAATGGAAGCGAGAGTAACTAGTCCAGTAGGGAGACACACAAGATTACAAACTATCAGTTCCTGTGACTCAGCTCCATTAAATATCACCAGGACTCAACCAGGTTTGTCTTGCTCTATTTCTACTATTGTAACATATGTCTACAACTTCTTATTTGCAATTCTGAAGTTGAAAGGTAGAAATCAAATTTAAGCAAACACATTTGGCAGCTAAACTATGGGGCTGACATTAGTACTTCTAATTTATTCATATTTGTGTGAATATTCACACTCTCCCTGCATAATTGATTGTGGGGTGCTGCCCCAGATCTCACTGGGAATATTACTACATGGGTCATGCATTTTATTACCCCTGTAAAATCTGAAAATTCCTGAATCCTGAAACACAGCTAGCCCTGCCACTTTTTATTAAAGGTCTATGAACTTGAACTACCATTTTCAACTTTCCAAACCAAATGGTTCAGATAGTGATAACAGAAAATGTCATTGAGGGAAAAAGCAACGGAAAAAACCTTTGCGCTTTGCTCCCCTCTCCCTGCACCCTGTTTAGCTGACAAGAAAGCTCAGCAGCCTTTGCATTGTGCATAGACAAGAGAGTTCCTGGAGTTCCATAATCCTATCGGCCTGACTCTATTTTACCTGCACTGGTTCGAGGAAGGTAAGGTACCAAGTCGGAAACTTGCAAATAACTGGATATACTGATATTGGAATATTTTAAAAATAACATAAAACCTGACCTATTGCTACCTCAATTATTAACAGAAACATATTTGGGACTTAGTTCATTTTTGTATAACACACAAAAGAAAAAAAAAATCAGGGTAAAACTTCTGCCCACTACTGACATTTAACCCTTTTCTCAGCTGGCCTGCTTCCAATGGCTGAATGTGGCTAATGCTTAGAGGGGAATGCTCCCACAGATAAAGGTTTCATCTTGGCTTTAGAATTGAGCTAAGTATCCTATTAGATCTCAACAAATAAAAAGAGACAGAGAGTCTCGATGTCTATTACAAAGGAAGTCCTTAATATAGCCAGATCCCAGGGCTGAACATTACCTGCCTCTTCCTCCAGGCAGAACAAAGAGATCAAGCCATCTGTAGAGAGGAAGGGGCTTTAAGTTACATGTTGTCTGGCTATGCCTCCCAGGACAGACTTCGCTTGCAACAATGTAAAACAAAAGTCATCCTGACTAATGGAAAGCATTACAGTCACACTGAATTTGTGGGTGCCTATTTAAAACTTCTTAGAGGCCTAAGATTTCATTGTGCAACACTCAAAAGGATTCATTTATTTTAAAAAAAAAAAGTTTCCTGCAGAAAGAAGATAAGAACTTCCCCAAAGTAGTGGATAAGCAGAATTCAAGGACATGACAATGTGCCTCTTCTGACTGAATTCTCATACCCTAGTGAGCTCCATCTGCAGACAGAACAAACTGGTTTCCCCAGCTGTAAAAGGAATGATCCTTTAAGAGGATTAGGAAATTCCTTTGAAAGTACAATTTCCTCTGGTTTGAAACTACCAAATGTCACTTGCTGTATCCTCAAAGGTGACAATATGACTGCATCTTGATTTCTACTCCAATTAGATAAAAGGTAGGTGGCATTCTCTGAACTCAGAATTCTTAGTTAGCAGCCATGCTCCCAGACAGAATGACATGTTGACACGAAGTTAAGTAAATGTAATCAGGAACATTCTAAGAGAAGAAGCAAATGTACATGGAGGTAAAGCCATGACGTGGGGATTTTGGATTGTTTTGTGGTTATATAAAACAGTATTTATTGTTTGAGAAACACACAAACATACCTATATGGACTTATGTATCTGAATATACAATACTTTAAGGTAATGATCAAAATAGAGTTATGATGATACCAGAAGCCCTCCTGGAACAGGCTAGGTTTATCCAGTTTAGCATTCTGCTTTGGATAACCTCTGGGTCATTTAGGAATGCTGCTGTAATTCATGTCTGCAGATCAGCTGTTCATATGGAGCACTGAGGGAAGTGCTGGGCACTCAGTAGATGTTTGTGCCTACAAAAGTGATGGTGGTCAGTCCAACAGGACAAAAGCTATATTTGAGATGAAGGTCTTGAATCTCAACAAAGTAAAGGGGTCTTTCAACACCTACTAAAAGTGATGTGAGCTTCTACAGCTGGGAACCAACAGTAGATAAATTTGCTCTTCCTCTCTAGAGTTAAGACACAGACACTGCAATCTGACTCAACAGGCATAACTTTCTGGAAAGATGGACGATAGTCACAGCCCTGTACTAGAAGAAAGAGATGTGAATAACCAATTCTCAGAGCCCTCTTAGAAGTTTTGCATTTTACCCCATCTTCCCTGGTATCATGGCCAGAGGAAAGCCACTGGAGTAGCACAAACCATGAGAACAACCCAATTCGAACATTCTTATGAAAGCTCTACTATTGTCTAATTAAATTTAGAAATTTAAAATAGTCACTATGAGTTATTTCATTGTGCCACAGTTCTTGAAGTGTGGAGTGTGAACTTTTGAGCATCTCTGAGAACCTTCTTGTGGGGGAGTGATGAATCATGACATCAGAACTTTCTTCATAACACCATTAAGAGTCAATCTGGTATTTTCCATGGACATACGCACTCAGGTGCATATGTCAAATTTCTGGCATCTTAGCATGAATCAAACAGTGGCTCCAAACTATACCAGCACTCCTTGCGTTCTTTTTCTCTGCTATACAGTCACCCCTTTCCCAAATAAAAATCCAGTTAAAAATGTCCTTGATGAAGCAGTCAAATATTAACTTGTATTAAATGTGGACATTGAGAATATGATTTTTTTAATATTCCATGTGATGAAATGAAGCATATATATAAAGCATCTTTTGCCTACTGAAGTACTTTATGATATCTCAAAGGAGAAGCACTTGTTCAGCTGAGCTGGAAGATGAAACTCTGTGTCTCTTTCATAGAAGACTGCTGCTAGGCAGAATAATTTTCCCCTCAACCCCACCTACTTCCTAATCCCTAGATCCTGTGAATATGTAATGTTAACGGTAAAGGGGAACTCAGATTACAGATGGATTTAAGATTGCTAATTAGCATATGGGGAGAGTCGTCTGGATTATCCAGATGGGCCCAATGACTGAAAGGTCCTTAAAAGTGGAAGAGGAAGGCAGAAAATGATAATCAGAAAAAGACAATGGAGGCGAGGCGAGGTCAGAGGGATGTGACACTGCTGGCTTTGGAGATGGAGGGCTATGAGCCAAGGCGCATGGACAGCCACTAAAAGCTGAAAAGGCCAAATACACATTCACCCTTGGAGCCCCCACAAAGGACACAGGCCTGCCAACACCTTGATTTTAGCCCAGTGAGACCTATATTGAATTTCTAACCTAAAGAACTGTAAAATCATGAATATTTTTTTTTTAAGGAACTGAGTAGGAGTAATTTCTTATAGCAGCAATAAAAACATAACTAAAATCACTATTTTCATATGAAAGAAAAACAACAAATTATAATTATGCAGGCTTGTGTATTTGGGAGATATTGTCTTGAAAATGAAAAGGGGAATCTGTTACTTCAGCAAAAACAACTGACAATAACAGAATTTAAGCTCTAAAGCAAAATTTAAATTTTGGGAAACTTATACCAAAAGGGTGTAAGTTTTTGGTATAAGCTCTCATTATGAGCTTAGAGCTTCCCAACACTTAAATCTTTTTCTCATAAGATCAATTGAATATTTTCATTACTGTAAACTAAGTAAACACAAAATCTGCATAAGAGAAACAATTTTTTCAAATGACTGATGCATGAAATTACAAAATAATGGATGAGTAAAAGATTCATTCCAGGCCAGTCATGGTGGTTCATGCCTGTAATCCTAGCACTTTGGGAGACCAAGGCAGGAGGATCACTTGAGGCCAGGAGTTCAAGACAAGCCAGGGCAACACAGTGAGACCCTGTCTCTGTAAAACAAAAATAAAATTAGGTGGGTATGGTGGCACGTGCTTGCAATTCCGGGACTTGGGAAGCTAAGGTGGGATGATGGCTTAAGCCCCGGAGATCAAGGCTGTAGTAAGCCATGATTATGCCACTGCACTCCAGCCTGGGCAACAGAGTTCTACCCTGTCTTAAAAAAAAAAAAAATTCATTCAAAGTGCATGAAAGTCAAAGAATTTTTAATTTAACAGAATACACTCATGATTTCAGATTCTACATTGCTATTAACCTTTAAGAAACCACCATTTGTTGAGTTTTGGTGTTATATCAGAGGAAAATATCCACAATTAACTGAAAGGGCCACATGAAAGTCCTCCCTTTTCCAAATACATAAACTCCTGTGAGGCCAGATTTTCTTCATCTACTCCAACCAAAACAACATATTGTAACAGACTGACAGCAGATGCACATATGTGAGTCCAACTGCCTTCTATTAAGCCAGACATTAAAGAGAGCCGCAAAAATAATACTTTCTTTGCACTAGTTCTCCATTTTAGAAAACTTTTTTCACAAACATGATACTTATATTAACATGTAATCATTTTATTATTTTTTAAAATAATATTTTAAAATTTGTTTTGATTGTAATGTGGTAAATAAACAAACAAAAAAGTTGAATAAACAAAAAGCTCTTTGGGATCCTTAACTTTTAAAAGACATAAACATCTGAGAACTGTATTGCTATGCTTTCTTTTCCATTTCTGTAATGACTAAAAAAGTCATCTAACTTTTCCAATGTTCATTGGTTATTTTGATAACCTTTCTTCTGAAAATCAGGATTTTTCCCTTTGGCTGCTCTTAAGATTCTCTGTTTATCACTAGTTTGAAACAATTGATTATGATGTGTGTTGGTGTCATTTTCTGCATGTTTCTTATTCTTAGGGCTCACTGAGTTTCTTGGGTCTGCTTGCATCATATGTGGAAAAACTGGAACTATTATTTCCTCAACTACTTTTTCAGGTAATTCCTAACTCCTCTGGGGACTCTAATTATATGAATATTCGGTGAGGTGAAGTCGTCTCACAGCACATTGGATTAATGCTGGTTTTTAGTTTTTTTGCAATTGTTTCTATTGCTATGTCATCAAGTTCACTAATCCTTTCTTCTACAATGTCTGTTATGCTATTAATTCTATCCAGTGTATTTTTCAACTCAGATATTACAGCTTTCACATCTATAATAGAAAATGTTTGTTTTCCAGATTTCTACTTAATATGTTCAATCTTCCCACTTCCTGAACTTATAAAAACACATCAGAGTCATTTTTGTGGTTTTAATTATTTAATTATTTTATCTCCTTCCCCCTCTATAGGTCATATGTTCCTGCTTATAGTTTTTAATTAAATGACTGTTTGTCAGACATTATGAATATTTCCTGGGTATGTGCTGGATATTGTTGTATTCCTATAAAGTATTACTGAACTAAGTTCTGGATCACATTTAAATTGCTTGGCAATAGTTGGAGCCTTTCAGTTCTTGCTTTTAAACTCTGGTTGTGCCAGAGCAGTATTTAGTCTAAGGATAATTCTGCCCCACTATTGAGGCAAAAGCATTGAGGCTCTACTCAATGCCATGTAAATTATGAGGTTTCCCAGTTGGTTTGTAGGAGCTGAAACTATTTGCACTAGAGGTAGACTGCTTATGGCTTTCTCCTCCTTGATACTCTCTGTGCTCTGCAAATTCTAGCCTCCCTGGACTCACATGTCAATCTCAATCAGGGAGGCCTCTGGGCTTCAACTGGGTATCCCCTCCCTATACTGCAGCCTGGAAACTCTCTTCAGGCAGAAAGCTGGTGCAATCTTAGGTTTCACCTCATTTGTTTCCCCACCTCCCCAGGCAATCAATATCCTTCACTGCCTGATGTCCAACATTAGAAAAAGCATTGTTTCATTGTTTTGTCTAGTTTTTAAGTTGTTTCAGATGGAAGGTTAAAATGCAGCCCCTTTTGCTTAATCTTATCAAGAAGCAGAAATTTGCCTTCAGTTTTTAAATCAACTTTATTGATGTACAATTTCTGAACAGTAAATATATCTGTTTGAGGCATATAATTTAATAACTCTGACAAACCCCCAACACAATCAAAATACAGAACATTTCCATTACCAGAATAGCTCCTGGTTCCCCTTTGCAGTCCATCCCTACATCATCTAACAGCTTCAGGCAACCACTATCCTAATTGATTTTTTTACTATAAATTAGTTTTGCCTACATTTTAAAGAATTTTTGGGGGGAATAAAATTCATTGTGAGGGATACTCTTTGAGTACTTTAGAAATGTCTTCTGGCTTCTACTTTTTCTTTAGGCTTTATAGCCCAGTAAATGTTTAACAGTCTTGTTGTTCTTTGAAGATATTTTTCCATCTGGTTATTTTAAAAGATTTTTCTCTTTTTCTTTTTATTTTCAGCAATTTTCACTATGAGCCTATATTTGATTTTCTTTAATATTACCTTGCTTAGGGTGGACATAGCTCTTCGATTATATCTTAATGCATGTCTTTCATCAGTTCTGGAAATTTCTGTATTAGCATTTCCTCAAATATTGCTTTTATTCCCAAATAATGCATAAATATCTCCTCTTCTTATGGAAATTCAATCATATATATATTTTGCCATTACCCACATGCCTTTCAGACATATTTCTGTATTTTTCCATGTTTTCTTGTCTCCATTCTTTAGATATAATTTTTCTGATAATCTGCTTTCATCAATTCTCTCTCTTCTACTGTGTCCAATATGCTCTTAAACACAGCTACTTTTAAATGAGTCTAACTTTACGGGGATTTTGGTTTTAGAGTTTCAATATAGGCTGGGTGCGATGGCTCACGCCTGTAATCCCAACACTTTGGAAGGCCAAGGCGGGTGGATTACTTGAGGTCAGGAGTTCGAGACCAGCCTGGCCAACATCATAAAATCCCGTTTCTAATAAAAATAAAAAAATAAGCCAGGTGTGGGGGCACATGCTTGTAATCCCAGCTAGTTAGCAGGCTGAGGCTTGAGAACCACTTGAACTCAGGAGGTGGAGGTTGCAGTGAGCCAAGATTGTGCCACTGCACTCCAGCCTAGGCGACGGTATGAGACTCCATGTCAAAGAAAACAAAAAAAGAATTTCAATATGATTGTTTTACAGATTTGAGTTCTCTAGTGAGCCTTGAATTCAATTTGTAATCTACAAAGCCGTATAAAAGCTCTGATTTGATCTGATCACTGAAGGCTCTGATCTGTCTCCTTTTTATCCGCTGCTTTATGCTAGATGTAAAAGCCCCAAGATTCTTACCTATCAGCAAATGTCTAAGGGAAAAAAGCACTGTAAAATATTGTTAGTCTTGATAAATCCCTATTTCTCAATATTTTTTTTCTAGATCAAGCTCTTTTATTTTTTTGAGACATAGTCTTGCTCTGTTGCCCAGGCTGGAGTGCAGTGGTGTGATCTTGGCTCACTGCAACCTCCACCTCCCAGGTTCAAGCAATTCTCCTGCCTCAGTTTCCTGAGTAGCTGAGACTATTGGCACACGCTACCATGCCCGGCGAATTCTTGTATTTTCAGTAGAGACACGGTTTCACTATGTTGGCCAGACTGGTCTCAAACTCCTGACCTTGTGATCTGCCCGCCTCGGCCTCCCAAAGTGCTGGGATTACAGCCATGAGCCACCGTGCCCAACCTAGATCAAGCTCTTGGTGCCACATCTAAGAATTCTTAACAAAGCTCAATGTCCCAAAGAGTTTCTCCTATGTTTTTCTCAAAGAAATCTTAACACTTGTAGATTTCAATCCATGATCTATTTGAATCAATTTTTGACGTTTAAAAGTCAAGGTTTATGCCAGGGGCACGGTGGCTCACGCCTGTAATCCCAGCACTTTGGGAGGCTGAGGTGGGTAGATCACTTGAGATAAGGAGTTCAAGACCAGCTTGGCCAGCATGGTGAAACCCTGTCTCTACTAAAAATAGAAAACTTAGCCAGGCATGGTGGTACGCACCTGGATTCTCAGCTACTTGGGAGACTGAGGCATGAGAATCGCTTGAACACAGGAGGCAGAGGTTCAGTGAGCCAAGATCATGCCATTGCAAACCAGCCCGGGCAACAGAGCAAGATTCAGTCTCAAAAAAAAAAAAAAACAACCCAAAAAATCCAGGTTCATTATTTTGTTTATGGATGTCCAGTTGTCCCAACACTGTCTGAAAAGCCTATCTTTCCTCCACTGAATTGCTTTTACATCTATGCTAAAAATCAACTAGATATATTTGTGTGGGGTTATTCTCTATTTCTCGTTTCTCTATTCTACTGATCCCTGTGTTTATCCTTCCAGCAATGCCACACAGTCTTGACTATTGTAGCTATATAACACGTCTTGAAATGAGAATAATTTCTCCCACACTAATTCCTCTTTCTCAAATTGTTTTAGGTATTCTAGTTCCTTTGTTTTCCCATGTAAACTTTAGAATAATCTTGTCGATAACTACAAAAAAGGCTTGTTGGAATTTTGATAAAAATTAAGAAGTTAAACTTTATATAAGTTTGGAGAAAACTGACATGATTAATACATGTTGACTTTCTCAATTTATGAATATATTCTGCCTCTCCATTTACTTAGGTCTTTGGTTTTTTTAGAGATAGGACTTAATCTGTTACCCAGGCTGGAGTGTAGTAGGATAATCATAGCTCATGACAGCCTTGAAACCTGGGCTCAAGCAATCCTCCTGCCTCAGCCTCCTGAGTAACTGGAGCTACAGGTGTACACCACACCTGGTTAAATTTTTAAATTTTTTTTGTAGAGACAGGATCTCACTACATTGCCCAGGCTGCTCTTGAACTATCGGGTTCAAGCAATTCTCCTTCCTTGGCCTCCCAAAATGCTAGAATTATAGAAGTGAGCCATCATGCCCAGCATTAGGGTTTTGATTCTTTCATCAGGGGTTTGTTCGAAATACAAGTCCTATTCGTGTTTTGTTAGTTGCATGCCCAAGTTTTTGTTTATGTTTTGAGATGAGGTCTCACTGTGTTGCCTGGGCTTGTCTTAAACTCCTGGGTTCAAGTGACCTTTCTGCTTCCTAAGTATCTGGGATTACAGGCACATGCTATCATGTATGGCCCCAAGTTTTGTTTGTTTGTTTGCTTAGGGACTGTAAATGGTATATTTTAATTTCAGTGTCCATAAACTCACTGAAAGAAATCTAATTGATTTTTATAAGTTGGTGTTGAATCATACAACCTTGCTAAACACATTCTGTAGTTTCAGGTTGTTTGTTTATAGATTCCTTAGGGTTTTGTACATAGACCAGCATGTCATCTGAAATAGGAGTTTTATTTTTCCCATTCCTGTATCCATATGCCTTTTCTTTTTCTTGCCTTATTGCACTGACTAGAACTTCCTGTACTATGCTGAATAGCAGTGGTAACAGCACATATCCTTCCCTTTCTCCAGTCTCTCACTATTAAGAAAAATGCAAGCTATAGAAGTTTTGTAGATGTTCTTCATACAGCTGAGAAAGTTCCTAGCTTTTATCAAAACTAAGTTCAAATTTTATCAAATGGTTTTTCTCCATCACTTGATATTATCACGTGATTTTTCTTCTTTAGTCTGTTAGTATGATGGGCTACAGTAATTGATTTTTCAACATTGAATCAGCCTTGCATCTCTAGAATAAATCCAACTAGGTCATGGTCTACAATTTTTTTTCTACTTTATTGCATCTGCTAATTTTTTTTTTTCAAGGAATTTTACATGTACATTCATGAGGGATGTGGTCAGTAGTTTTGTTTTTTCCTACCTTTGTCTGGCTTTGGTGTAAGGGCTTCATAAAGTGAAATTTAAAGTGTTCCTAATCTTGTATTTTCTGGAAGCAATTGTGCAGAACTGGTGATAATCCTTCTTGAAATGTTAGGTAGAATTCTCCAAGAAAACCATCTGGCCCAATAGGTTTCATTTTTGGAGTTTTAAAGTTATGAATTCAATTTTTTTCAATAATCATAGGGCTATTCAAATATTCTATTTCAGTTAGCTGAGTTGTGACAGTGCTTTTTGAGGACTGGTCCAATTTCATCTTGTCAAAATTATATGTATTCAGTTGTATACAGTATTTCTTCAATACACTGTTGCTACTGGGAGGGTTGGTGGTAATATCTCATTTCATTCCTGATAGAGTAGTACTCCCGTATTCATGAGGGATATGTTCCAAGACCTTCAGTGAATGCCTGAAACCGTGGATAGTACCAAACCCTATCTAACTATATACCATGTTTTTCCCTATGCCTAAAAATCTATAATAAAGTTGTTTTTTTTTTTTAAGAGTCTCACTCTGTCACACAGCCTGGAACACAGTGGCTTGATCATGGCTCATTAAAGCCTCCAACTTCTGGACTCAACTGATACTCCTGCTTCAGCCTCTCGAGTAGGTGGAACTACAGACATGAGCCACCAAGCCTGGATAAATTTTTTTATGTTTCGTAGAGATGGTGTCTCACTATGTTGCCCAGGCTGATCTCGAACTTCTGGCCTCAAATGGTCCTCCCACTTCAGCCTCCTAAACTGCTGAGATTATAGATGTGAGCCACTGAGCCCAGCTCAATAAAATTTAATTTATAAATCAGACATAGTAAGAAATTAACAACTAGTTATAAAATAGATCAATTGTAACAATATAATGTAATAAAAGTTAAGTGAATGTACTCTCTCAAAATACCTTATTGTATTGTACTCTGCTCTTTTCAGACCACAGTTGACTGCACAAAGTGAAACCACAAATAATGAGGGACTACTGTGTTAACAAGATTTGTATCATCTCTGTTTTTCTTTCTCAGTCTTGTTAGGAGATTTTCAATTTTATCAATTTTTTCAAAGATCTAGCTGTGTGTGTGTGTGTGTGTGTGTGTGTGTGTGTGTGTGTGTGTGTGTGTACAGGATCTGGGCTTTATGAAAAAATTTTAAGGCACCAAAGATGTAGCTTTTTTTTTTTTTAAGACGGACTCTCATTCTGTCATTCAGGCTGGAGTGCAGTGGCACAATCTTGGCTCACTGCAACCTCTGCCTCCCAGGTTCAAGTAAATCTGCCTCAGCCTGAGTAGCTGGGACTACAGGTGTGCGCCAACATGGCCCGGCTAATTTTTGTATTTTTAGTAGAGACGCAGTTTCACCATGTTGGCCAGGCTGGTCTCAAGTGATTCCACCACCTCCACCTCCCAAAGTGTTGGGATTATAGGTATGAGCCACCACTCCCAGCCAGATCTTTCTTTCATTAATTTCCTTTAACGTTTTTCTATTTTCAATTTCATTAATTTATGCTCTATACCATTTCCTTCTTTCTACTTGCTTTGGATTTATTTTGCTCTTTTCTTTCTAGTTACGTAAGGTTACAACCTTAGATTTCTAGTTTGAGATGTTTTGTCTTTTCTAACGCCGCATTTAGTACTGTAAATTTTCCCCTCAGCCTGCTTTAATTGTATCCCTCAAAATCTCCTATGTTGTCTTTTCCTTCCCATTCAGTTCACATACATTTTTTCATTTCCCTTGAAGTGTTTTCTTTGACCCACTGGTTATTTAGAAATCTGTTTTTTAGTTTCCAAGTGCCTAGAGATTTTTCTATTACGTTTGTTATTTCTAGTTTGATTCCATTTTGATTAGAAAACACACTTTTTGTCATTTTATTTCTTTTAAATTTGAGGATGTTTATTTCATGGGACAGGATATAGTCTATCTTGGCACACATTCCATGTGCACATGAAAAGAACATGTATTCTGCTGTTGTGAGTGAAGTATTTTATGTCAATTAGATATTTTTAGTTGATTTTGTGAAGGTCTATGTCTTTGTTGATTTTGTCTAGTTGTCCTTTCCATTGTTGAAGGAGAGATGCTAAAATCACCAACTGTAATTGTGTATTTACCTATTTCTCCTTTTAGTTTCATCCATCTTTTTTTTCCCTTCACGTGACAGCCGTTTGATGCATACATATTTAGGATTGCTGTCTTCTTGGTGGATTGACCTCTTCATCATTATGTAATGATCCTTTCTGTCTCTGTTAATTTCTTTGCTCTGAAGTCTACTTTATCTGACATTATTAAGCCATTATAGCTTTCCTTTGATTCATGTTTGCATGGTATATCTTTTTCCATTCTTTCCTTTCAACTTACTTATTCAAGCAACTCTATAGTTTATATAATTGGACAATGCTTTTTAAAATCCATTCTGCCTATCTCTGTCCTTTAATTGGTATATTTAGATCTTTTGCTTTAAATGAACTAATTTCTGCATTAGAGTTTAAATCTGTTATTTTATCTTATTTTTCATTTATTTTCTTTATCTTGTCTTTCTGAGAATTACTTGAGTGCTCTTTAGAATTCCTTTTTGATTAATCTATAGAGCTTTTGAATGTCTCTTAGACTTGTTTTTTTAGTGATTGCTCTATGTATTACTATATATGTCTTTATCTACATAGCTGGTATCTACATGCATCAACATTTTACCAATTGGAGCAAAGTGTAGAAACTTTACCTCTCTTAGTCTCTTTACTCTCCCCCATTTATAAAATATTTTATATTTAAAAATTCCTGTATATATGTTTGAAAAACACATTTGACATTGTAGTTTTTGCTTCAAAGGGCAAAATAATTTAGGAAACTCATTAAGAAAAGTATTTACCCATATTTTTACTCTTTCCTTCTCTCTCAAGTTCCAAGATCCCCCCACCCCTTTTTCTTGAGGATGGGAGTTTCGCCTTTGTTACCCAGGCTGGAGTGCAGTGGTGTGATCTCAGCTCACTACAACCTCTGCCTCCTAGGTTGTTCAAGCGATTTTCTTGCCTCAGCCTCCCAAGTAGCTGGAATTATAGGCACATGTCACCACATCTGGCTAATTTTTTGTATTTTCAGTAAGACAAGGTTTCATCATGTTGGCCAGGCTTGTCTCAAACTCCTGACGTCAGGTAATCCACCCACCTCGGCCTCCGAAAGTGCTGGGATTACTCGTGTGAGTCATTGTGCCCTCCCAAGATCCCTTCTATCACTTCCTTTCTGTTTAGATAACTTAGCCACTTTTAAAGGGCAGGTCTACTTATAACAAGTTCTCTTAATTTTCCTTCATCTGAGATATCTCAGTTTCATTCCTGAAGGATATTCTCCCTGAACACAGAATTCTGGGTTGACAGTTCTTTTCTTCCATCTCTTCAAAAATCATCATGCCACTTCTTTCTGGCCTCCATAGTTTCTGATGAAAAGTCTGTAATTCAAACTGTTCTTCCCTTATAGGTAACACAACATTTCTCTTTTGCCTTTTTTGTTTTGTTTTGTTTTGTTTTAGTGTTCAAAAATTTTACTATGATGTAACTTGCCATGGACTTCTTTGGGTTCATACTGTTTGGGATTTGCTCAGTTTCCAGTTGCCAATATAAGCAGTGATTTTGAATTGAATTCTGGACATTTGAGATATTAACTTACAAGACCCCGGATCTTATTTAAATCCTCTATTTAGCAGGCTTTCTTTATTACCATTCTAGTATGGAGAAAGGGACACTGCCAGGTGGAGTTGAACTTCAAGTTCCCTCCATGACATCTAAGGGAAAGGGGTATCTCTGAATTGCTGAGCAGTGGAGAGAGTTCCAGCTCCCTATTAGGTCTCTCCTAATAGCACCCTGGTTGGCATCATGCATGCATGATTACTACTCCCCGTGTGGCTTTTACTGACACTTTGATAAGGAGACCCTGTTACTGCTGGGTGTGCCAAATGTCTGACTCTCCACCAGGCCTCTTCTGATGCCACACAGTGGGGAGCTGGAGGGGGTGCTTCATTACCACTACACAGTGATGAAGGTTCCAGCTCCTCAGTTAGCCTTCTCTAATAATGCCTCAGCAAGGATTAGGGAGGAGGAGAGGCTGTGGGTTTTTGTTTGTTTGCTTGTTTCTGTAGTGTTCAGTTGGAGGAGAGAGGTTTCTGTTTTAAAGTTTTCTGTCTGAGTTTGTCCTTTTTTTGTTTTTTTTTGTTTGTTTGTTTGTTTGTTTTTTGGTCCTTTTGAAAAAAAGAACAGACTTCTGGGGGACATTTTGGCTTTGCCTATAGGCATTTCTGACTTCTTCAGCCCAAGACTGGGATATCTAAGCAAAGTGAAAACCCAGGGACCTCACAGCTATGCCATTCCTGAGATCTCCAGGTCCCCAACCAGCCCGCTGCTTCTCTCCACCTTTCAGATTCATTTTATGTTTGTTTTATACATGTGTCCAAGGCTGCTGGCTGTACCTAGCAGGAAAAATACAGAGAAATACACCTACTCCATCTTTCCAGAATCTAAAGTCCAAACTTAGTTTTAAAAATATTTTCTCCAATTTTCCTGGTTATTCTCAATGGGTGGGCTGGTCTACAATAAGCAACTTTGCCATTACTGAAACTAAAGACCTTGGTCATTAAAACAACAACAAAAAAATTCATGTAATTCACGTTATTTGCTTTGATTTGTTCTTTATATACATAACTCTCTTAACTACTTCCTGAAGATAAATCTCTATACTGTCCTCCAAAAAGAATGGCAAAGAAACTAGAAAAATTCAGTGCTGAGAGCAAAAAAATGCCAGTTAGAAAATGTATATCCTCGTTGGGAATTACTAACAAAAATCCAACTGCTTTAAAAAAAGACATGTGGATACTAAGTAGTAAAGTTCAAAAAAAAAAAATCTGACAGAGATGCTTTCAAAATTATTTATATACAAGTACACAGACATATTCTAATCTATTTTTATATTTGGCAAAATGTAAAGGAAATATTCTACACACACAATAATTTTATCTAATAATGTGTTGTTCAAAATTTCTCGCAAAGATAAAAAGCTTCATATTAGGTATTACATTGATACTAAATATACCCAATATTTTTGACACTGAGATGAATTTCAATTATATAGAAAAAAAGTCTTCACTGCAGTACTGTTTGTAATAGAAAAGGATGGAAATCTATACATAAATGCCCATCAATAGAGAAACTGATGATATAAACTATGGTACAGCAGTACAATGGAATATTACGCAGTAGTAAAAATACTGGGAAA
Organism: Ateles fusciceps; assembly: GCA_036589455.1. Classification (NCBI taxonomy): domain Eukaryota; kingdom Metazoa; phylum Chordata; class Mammalia; order Primates; family Atelidae; genus Ateles; species Ateles fusciceps. The sequence goes on along the minus strand of JAZHEH010000228.1, from coordinate 4,211,882 downwards.
CCATTCTATGTACTGACAAAAAAAATCTCAAAAATATATTACTGAATGAAAAAAGCAAGTGTCTATAGCCTGTTATATTTTGTATAAGTGGTGAAATAAAGCTGCATATGCATATTTGGTGGTACATGCATAAAGAAATAGAAATTCAGAAACTAACAGGGTGATAGCTATGAGGGAGGAGAGAAAAAGGGTCATAGGAACAGTTGGAAATGGAACCCCGCAATGTAAACATAGTCATAGTGCTTTGATTTGGGGGACCATTTGAAACTACTGCCTACTTCAAATAAATCCTATAGGAAAGAAATTAACTTTCTATTTTAAAGCTGAATTTAAAACACAATCCACAATTCAAAATCCAGAAGACTGGAATGTCTGCCACCAATTCCTGTGTCTTTTTGAATTGTGAATCAGAGTCCTCACCTGTGGTCTTTGTCTTACTGTGTTCTATCACTGTGAACTGCAATCCTACCATAGCCACATGTCTTCCAAATGCTAATGCTATTGGTCCCATTAATCACAGAATCTTCTCAATGGAAAGGACTCCATCCTGTCATCCAATCCAGCCTCAGCCAAGAAAAACAGGATGGGCCAGCACAGAGTGATCACTACTTGCGAACACACAAGACAAAGCTACAGATGTCACTGCCTTCTTCCCCTGACTAGATGGCCGTTGTGGCTATTTCCTTCCTGAAAATGTACAGACAGATCCACCAGTTGTCTGGAATCAATTTGGTAGCCATCTGAACTCTAAACATGCATTTGCTAATATCATCCTCTAAGAGAAGATTAAAATTCTAGAAATGGCAATTGTTCTGCCAAAACTTCATTTATAGACAATCAGTTTTGGAAAAAATATTTCCCCTATGGGTCACTTTTCAAAACTAGCTGCCTGAATCAAAGAGAAAATGACTAGTCAAACTCATTTCTCTTCACAATAAAATAATGGAGCAAGGCAATGAATAGGCTAAGTCAGCAGAGAATTCCACTCATGTCCTTAATCAAAGGGTCAGTGCTATTCATTACCACATAATCATTGCTCATTTCCTTACATCCATTCTTGAGATATTTATTGCAGACTTAAATTAAATATGATCACTTTCTCTCTTTCTATGAAAGATAACTTCTTAAAAATTTGAGAACCTAATAAATATTTTCATTTCACTGAATTTTTAATAATCTAGAAAAATGGTGACGATTCATTTAGGCAAAGTCATTACCGTGTACATGAAAACTGACATTTCTTTATGAAAACAGAACTACCAATTTTCTCCACTGCAAACTAGCAACTGTACCTTAAATATTTATAAACCAGATCCATTCCAATTTTATTTGGGTTTAACATATTACACTGAATACTGGGCACTGAAGTCTGCAGCAATAATTCCAGTTTCTTCTCCCATCCATGGGGAGGGAAAAGAGGACAGGGTGGCTGATGTATTGGTTAAGAATGCAGGCTCTAGAGTCTAAGTGCCTGGATTCAAGACCAGCCTGCACAGACCTAATTGTGATTAGTCTTTGTGTCTCAGTGCTCTTATCTATAAAACAGGAACAATAATAGTATCAAAGGATTTTGAGGATTAATTAATTCATAGAGACTATTTCACACAGTACGTGGCTTAGTCACTGTCAATAAAAATCATCTACTTTTCTTATTCCCTTACATGTTCCTCACACTCCTGCTCAGCAGGATTCCTTGCTGCCTCATGAACACACTGTGTGCGGCTGTCCTTCTAAGCTTTGTTCCTATTATTCTGAGTATGGACCATCCAATTGCTTATTCCCTGGCCTGACGAAACCGTCTTCCCTTCCAAGGCCCATCTTATTCTGATCCAGCTAACCAATTATGACTTGTCCCCATTGGCTTGTACCTCCATTGCTCTTTGTTTGCAATTCTCTTATTAGATTCGTTATATTAACGCTGACATCCATTACAGTAATTTATGACCCTGTCTCCTTCATGGTTAAAGACTATGTCTTACTATCCTATTTTGTTCTCTACAGTATTTAACAACCCACAGAGTCATACTTACAAAGCATGTATTGGATTTGAAACAGTCAGGCTTACTTGTGAAAGTAAGCATAATATGTCACCTACAACAGAAGCTCTCTCATAGGATATTTATAAAGATTAAATGAGATAATGCATTTACAGGGTTACTAACAAGTTACTATCTTATTATCAACAGCTCCTATTTCTTGAAAGTTTTGTCACTTGCCCAGCATTGTATTAAGAGCTTTACATGTGGGAATGCCTTAAACCAGGGCTTGACATAATCATCTTTCATTCTCCTTGCATAAAGTAGATGAAATATAGGTATTTTTAAATGATTGTTGATGAAAAATGGTTCTAATGTGGCAAATTTAAAAGTATCTGAATTTTCTACATCATTTAAAAGTTGACTTGATTAAATGACAAAATTCCTAATAATTCACAGCAATGTTTTTACAATTATTTATTTATTTTTTTTAAGAGATGGGGGTCTCACTATGTTGCCCAGGCTGGTCTCAAACTCCTGGGCTCAAGCAATCCTCCTGCCTTGGCTTCCCAAAGTGCTGGGATTACAGGTGTGAATCATAGCACCCAACTTACAGCATAGTTTTGACGATCAAAATATTCCAATATTCTACACTGAATTCCTAATTAGAAATTTAAAAAAAAAACAGATTTTTTAAAACAATTAAAAACAAAGTAATTCAAGATATGTAAATAGGATCTTGGAAATCTTAAAACTGAAGAGCAGTATTATGCAAATTTGTATCTAGTGCTCAGGACTATTAAGGGATGACAGGTAAGAAAAACAGCTCTGGGAACTTCTGTACAACTCAATCCCCTTGACTGTTTAATAGGCGAATCGCTGCAATCTATTGCAAAGGGTTGCTGTGAGGATTAAATCAGATTATGCCAGTAAAGTGATTAGAATATAGTACAATAAAACATATATTTATCTCATTTGTTTCTATCATGAGAGATGCCCCCAACTGTACTGCAAGTGAAGATCAAGATGCATGACAATAAGAATACAAATTTTCTAAAGCATCGAGTTTTCTTCTTAATTCTTACCAGTGTGAAAATGTTACCAGGTTAGTTTTGTCTTCTCACTGCCATTTTATATAACAATGAACATGGACATCAATAAGTAGTGAAAGGCCAGGCACGGTGGCTCATGCCTGTACTCCCAGCACTTTGGAAGGCTGAGCGGGTGGATCACCTGAGGTCAGGAGTTCCAGACCAGCCTAGCCAACATGGTGAAACCCCATTTCTAATAAAAATGCAAAAATGAGCCAGGCATGGTGGCACCCCTGGGTAATCCCAGCGGAGGTGGGAGAATTGCTTGAGCCTCGGAGGCGGAGGTTGCAGTGAGCCGAGATGGCATCACTGCACTCCAACCTGGATCATAGAGTGAAAGCCCATCTCAAAAAAAAAAAAAAAAAAAACTAGTGAAAATCCCAGAAAGGCATCAGGATGGAGAATGTAAAAGTTTGGATAAGCCGCAAAGAATAAGTTCATTTTCTAAAGTAATTTCTTCAGGAATTGAAATGCCCACTTCAGCTCCCACATATATATCAAGTTAAATAAAAAACAAATTACTAGATTTTTATGCAGTGCTGTCTATTTTACAGATAAAATTTTAATTTGTCTTTCTGTTCACTTTAGCTTTTAATAGTGGTAAAATGAGGAATTAAAGCACCAAAGTGTTGAAAGGCAAAATGCCACAATATAGGAAACAAATTGTGTCTTCTTTTCCAAAGCATGATTATGTAAGACAGTTAATCAAAAATAGAAAAGATATTAAAGGAATCATTTAAACCAAATGTAGAAAGAGATTTAAAGCTCTTTTTGATGAGTCCAGTTTCCTGGTATCACACTATGAATCTCTTTAAATATAAAGATATACAAAGCTGGATATTTTAAAATATGACGACACAGATGGAAACTAAAAATGCTTTGCAATGATTCATATGCGTAATCCACTGCACTTATAAGCATTTCCTTTTTAAAATCTGTATTTGTAAAGGCACCAAAATAATCAGTTTCTCAAAATAATTCCAAAGCACTAATGAGATTTCCTACCAAAAAAATTATGCCCAAGACTAAAAGCCTAAGTATGCATGTCGTCTGCCTTATCTCAGTGCAATCCTGGCTTTCAATGCTGTGTGTATGGAGATAAAAAAGACAGAGGCCAACCCTCGGTGCTCTTTAGTTCCAGACACGGAGCTGTTCATATGGAATAGCATGCTCTGAACCTCCAGATTCCACTGCCTAGTAAAAACTACTGTCTAATAGTAACACTCCTGTTGAATGGGATGACATATTTAAGGCACTTACTTTCAAAGTAAAATTTAAGAGACTGCCAAATTTTAATTTTGCCTAGTAAACATATTAAAGAAAACAACTATCATATATTATGATCAATAATTTATGAAGGAAGGGACATTTTAATACTTCCAAGAACAGGAAGGGCATAATTTCAAAACAATGGCCAGTTTTGTGAGTTAAATTTAACTTTGAGTTCAACTCTTTATAGTGTTCTTATCTTTCACATGTGAATAGAACTACTCTTAACAGATCAGCACTCTCTGTGATCCAGCACTTGGCAATCACTAACAGAGGACAAAAAATGTGTCAGAAATCCCCATAACGTCTACAACTAGGGTATCCATTTTGTATTTACTATAGTTAAAACAAAAGAAAATGGCGATAAATATCTCCTTTACATAAAATAATGTTTTAATAGAAATTTGAAATGTTAAGCACATGACTATGTTATGTCTAAATGTTTTTATTCTCCTTAATAAACACAGTAATAGAAATGACTGAATCAATAAAGTTGGATCTAATCATAGTTTTTCTATGCCTTTGTTAGAATAAATGTTCAGAATATTTACTGGAAAACAGCCTCCAGAATAGGTAAGTTTATACATCAGTAGTCTTTTGAAGCATTCAAAGTGCATCAAATTTTCACATTACAAACAAGGATACTACTCACAGTATTCTTCAGATGTATGTGTCAAATAGACATTAGCTGAGCATTATGAAAAGTGAAATGGACAGAAAAGGCAAAGATTAGAAAAGAGACATCTGGCAGGCGCAGTGGCGCATGCCTGTAATCCCAGCTAGTTGGGAGGCTGAGGCAGTAGAACAGCTTGAACCTGGGAGGCAGAGGTTGTAGTGAGTTGAGATCGCATCACTGCACTCCAGCCTGGGCAACAGAGTGAAACTCCGTCTTCCAAAAAAAAAAAAAAAAAAGAGAGAAGGGGAGAAAGAGGAGAGAAAAAAAGAGAAAGAAAAGAGATATCTAACTATCGCTTCATTATATATTCTCAGTGGCTGAATTAAAATAATAAATATACCTTAAAACTGATTTTTTGGACTCCCATTCTTTTTAATAAAATTGGAATTTTTGATTAATTAAGGACATCCTATCCAAATTTGTTCACAAAATGACATTCACTACCTGGACCCTTCTGTAAAAAATGAACATAATGAGAAAAAATGAAAGAAAGAAATAAAATACCGGAACCAACTTTATTTTTGCAGGAATTTTTAAATGTAATGTTAAAACTACTACCACCCACTATTAGGATGCAATATAGCTAAAATGCTAAAAGAAAGAATTAAAGTAAGAGTATATAAATACATTATCTATAAAATTAGCCCATATGCTCAAATTAAGCAGAATGTGAAATTTTACATTTTCATATTTAAAAATCTTGGCTAGAATATACCAAGATTTGGTGGTACTAATAGACTTTGAAACTCTTAAGCTTTTAAGAACAGTGTGGTAAAGTGGCACAGACGTTGAGGCAGACTATGTTTGCACCCCTGGTTCCAAAACTTATTAACTGTGGGAAATTGAATTTATTACTTAATCTCTCTGAGCCCCAGAGTCCCTATCTCTAAAATGCAAATAATAACAGTACCTTTCTCACAGGGTAGGGAGATTAAATGAGATAACATAGTTAAGGCACTTAGAGAAGGAACTTGCAAACATGCTCACTACTATTAATAATTTATTATTACTGTATTGTTATAAATATAACATTACTATTATTTATTCTCAGACACTTGAAAAATTTACTGTATATATAGAAGATTATAAAAGAATTTAACATAGTTTGAAGTGTCCTATTTATAAATTCTGACATACAGAATTCACCAGATGAGAAATGTTCAACGTTCAGAGTAAGAAAAAGCAAAATAAGTAATTGGAAAGAGAGTGTCTTTCACAATAGAAGGTACCCATTTTCTCCATCAAAACAAGAAATATTAAGGTCTGTATTCTGGAAGCCTAGCGGGAAATTTGAGCAAGAATGCTCTCCTCAGAAAGACAAACTCACCCCTTGTTCATCCAGTTTCATGAGCTGCTCTGTGACCTTGGGCGTGTTGAAGGCCAACCGCAGGCACTGGACATTGAGCTCAGGAACCACGTGCTCCAGCACTTCCTTGAGAGGCAGCCCTCTGGCCGTCGAGTGCTTGGCTGTCGACGGAATGGCATCCTCCAGGACTGAACCTCTCAGTGTCATGAGCTGCAAGAGAGGCAAGTGCTGTGGTGAGGCTTCTGGGATGTGAGATGCCTGAACACATGTACATGCACTGCAGGCCTGGACTGTGGGGGCTCCTCACAGAGCTGGGGAATGATTTTTGATGGGTAAAGCCAGTGAGAGAGAAAGAATGAGAAAAGTGGTGGAGGATACTGAATGTATGAAAAACGAAACCAATCTTTCAAGATTAGGGGGTGTCCAAAGGAGCACATAATCAAGACTTCTGAGGATTTAAATACCAAAACACCAAAAATAACCAAAAATACATTTCCAAAGTAACAAATATAACATTTCCTTAAAAGAGATCAGTAAAGATCACCATGTCTATACAGCTATACAATGTCACTATGCATACTAATTAGGAAATTAAGAAGGTTGAATCCCAGAGCAATGTCTGAAGAATAAATACCTAGAGTTTGGATGTTATACTTCTTCGAATTATAAAAAGGGGGGAGATAAAGTTTTAAGCTTCAGAATGCATGGCTAACAAGCATAAACTATTCATGTCACCAAATGCTGCTGCCACCAGACAGTCATCACTGTCAATACAGCAGCAAAGGCAACAGCAGCTGAAATTACTTTAGACTTTCTCTTATTTCTTAAAATGCCTTCCCTTCTTAAAAGACCCTCCATAAATACCTTAAGCAAAAACATTTTCCTATGTAACGATGATTTGTCAGAGAAAAGTTAACCAGATATGAAGCCTAAAGTAGTCTTAATTTCCAAAAATGTCTACATGGCAAAGTTGTTAACATAATTTAAATACTATATGAGGAAGAAGAGAAAACCCATCAAATTGAATACATTTCCATTTAGCAACAGGAGCTACAAAAGCTGGTGGAGTGCATGTTGAGGACTGAGTGTCAAATATCAACGTGTGAGGTCAGAAGACACAAATGCAATCTCAGAAGGACAAGTACACTCAACAAAGCATAACAAGGTCAGGTCCTCGGAGAGTCCAAAGGCAGAGAACACATCACAGTGGCTCAGGGCATAAAGAAAGGCCCCGTTGAAAGGAATGATTTTAGGAAATGGCCATGAAATAGAAGAACAATTTCTACAAAAAGAAAATGTCAAGAGAGAACATGAGCAAAAGTATGGAGACTGGGAAAAAAGGAGTTAAGTGGGAAGGAGTGATTATTGTAGATGGACACAAGAGTGCAGGGAGGAACGGATCATGCAGCTGCAAGCTGGGGGGTGCACAGAAGACCCTGAAGTTGACTAAGTGATACATGCCTCACTGGACTCCTACCTGTCAGCTCAGGATTTGCTCATAGAGGGACGATGTATACTCAGAAATTAAGTGCAAATAAGACGAACTGCGAGAGGAAGCAACTGGAGGCAGAGGAGGCCCTAACAGTCTTCAGGTAACAGGCAAACCAGGCATGATTTAGGATTAGCAGGGAAATGGGAACCAAAGGAAGAATCACCAGGGAAGTAAAATCTACAATCTAGAAAAGGGGTGTCCAATATTTTGGCTTCCCTGTATCACAATGGAGAAAGACGAATTGTCTTGGGCCACATATAAAATACACTAATAGCTGATGAGCTTAAAAAAATATCTCGTAATGTTTTAAGAAAGTTTACAATTCTGTGTTGGGCCACATTCAAAGCTGTCCTGGGCCACATGTGCCCTCGGGCCATAGATTGGATGAGCTTTATCTGTAACATTTACCCACAGGTGGAGTCAAGACAGATGGGAGTAGAAAAAGCAAAACTTATTAACATCTTATTTTCAATACAGGAAAAAGTTAGCAGAAATATTTGCAGTCTATTCATTTGATGAGTATTTTTTCTCTTTCATTATAAACAATTTCTTTCAAACAAAAAGTAAAAATCATTTTCCCATTACTTAATGTATAATTTGACACAAATAGTTTTTATGTTGTTTTTAAATCATAGAAAACAGCTAACTCAGTTATCTGACTCTTTTCTTCATGAGATAATATATAGCTTGAAATAGGGAACCACAAAGGCTAGAAGTGTTCTCAATTTAGAAGCCAAGACCAAAAACACGGGTCATTGCATCCTGAGCCACAGAGAGTAGCTAACTTCATGAAAGCCAAAGCAGATGAGAAAAAGAATGACTCATTTTTTACACCCCAGTCACTAGTGTTACTAATATTCTTGCTAATGACTTCCAGAAACAAGAACGAAGTGAGTCCTCGTAAGTCCTGTGTTCCTATGCTTAAAAACACTCATGTGCCATAAAATTTTGCTCATAAACAAACTGCCATGCCTACAAAGGTATGTCTTCTTTTATGTATTGCACTGTTTATTTCTACTAAAATGAAAGAGATTTGTTTGTATTTCTGTTATCTTGCTGCCGGTTACTGGCACTAGAGTGTCACTGTAATGTTTTCTTTTTTCTTGCCTTATTCATCTGCATGAGAAATTAGTAACACGAGAAGTCCCTGATACAAATTAAATCTTATTTCATTTGTAATAAGTGAAAAGGGCTTCAGTGAAGAGCGAAGTCACTATCTCTCAAAGTCCAGGAGCTACAGACAGGGACCACTATTTGGAAACATTTCTATCAAAAGCCTTATACAATATTACCAATAAACCAAATTTAGGGATTATTTTTTATTAGAAAGAAAAAACATTATACAAAAACTCCTGGCAATTAATTACATAAACATTAGAGGGAGGGAGGAACAAAGGAAGGGAGGAAAAGGAGGAGAGACATGGAGGAAAGGATGAAAGGAGAGAGGGAAGGAAGGAAAGAAGAGAGAAACAGGGAGGCAAGGCACTATCTGAGGCATCAGGTAAGCTGCACTGGACAGAAGCCTCGCCCTCATGAGGCTGCACTCTAGAGGGAGAGATTGAAAGCAAACAAAACGACTAAGTACAACAGCGAAGAAAGTGCTAAGTATTAGTGGAAAATAAAGCACTGAATTGGAGATGAAATGGGAAGGTAGTAGAAATTTTAGATTCAGTGGTCAAGGAGGGCCTCTGTGGTTTCTGAGTAAATCCTAGATGGAAATGAGGTAGTCTGACAGAGAACACAGCAGTGGGGGAGGAATGACAGGCATCTGAGCCCCAAGGCAGAGGTGTCCTGAGGTGGCCCAGGGAGGAAGGAGGCCAGTGTGGTGGGGAAAAGACCGAGCCAAGAGGAGTTACAAGGGATGAGGCACAGAGAGAGAACCGGGAAGCAGATGTGCATGGTCTCCTAGGCTAGCAGGACAGTGGCTGTTTCTCAGAGGGAGATGAGGAGGCTTTCAAGGATTTTGAACTAAGGAATGACAAGATCTCAATGACATTTCAAAAGGAACCCCATTAGGTCAAAAGGATGCAGAGCTTCAGCACAGAAGCGGGAGACCAGTTCTCAGAGCAAGCCCAGGACCAGGACTGGGCATTGAGGGTGGGAGAAGTAGTTGAGTTCTGGGCATATCGTGAAGACAAAATGAACAAGTGCTGCTGACAGACCAGATCTCAGGGGCAGGAGGGAGAAGAGGGGAATAAAGTGTGACTTTAATGGTTTCCGGCCTGAGAAAAATGCAATAATAGAGTTGTCATGAAGTGAACATTAATTTGAATGTAAAAAACTAGTGGTAATGGTTTTGAACACTTCACTTGAACCTTTCAGTCAAAGGCTAGGGAAACAGACCCAACAGACACAACTCATTCAAATGGGTTAGCTGGAGAGAGAGAGATCTTATGACCACAGAAATCAAGTAGAACATTTTGGGTCAAGGTAGTAAAGCAGAGAGAACAGAGATGGGAAAGGTAAGAGTCAGTGTGGTTCACAGACCAGAGTGGAATTTAGGACGGGTATTAAGGTAGAAGGCAGAGGCTGGGATCAGCCGTGGAAAGCCTGCAAGACATGCTGAGAAGGGAAGCTCCTGCAAACCAGTGACAGAATCCGACTGAGAAAGAAGGAATCGTAGGAAACTTTAACCTCTGGCATGAGGGACGGGATGAACAAGTGGCAAGGAAATGAATTTAGCTGGATAAAAAAACAACACAGAAAAGGAAGAATTTGTTGGGGGTTTAAATCAGAGTGACCTTGGGAAGAGAAGAAGAGAATGGGAAAGACAAAAATACTTGGAAGTAAGATAACTGAGGATCACTAAAAATTGGTAGGATCTAGGAAGCTAGAAACGAGCAACTACCTGCATATAACTCCAAAATACAGAATGTGATGTTCTCTGTGCGTCTGTGCTCAACAAAAGAATTTACAACACATAATGATTAGCTTTGTCATGGAGAAAAAGCACATGAGAGTATGTTAGTTCACTTCTCTCTGGTCAGTATAAACAACACATTAGATATTTAAGTCTTGTCTTTAAAAGTCCTATATTTAATTTCCCTGGAGTTCAGGCTTAGGAACAATTACTAAGTGATGCCAATCCCTGAAACTTGCTTTGCATTCAACGGGGGAAATGAAGCCAAATGCCCTATTTAAACTAGTTTCAAAACCATTATTTTCTAGATGACTCAAGGGTATTAAGTATTAATGCACAGCAAAAATCCTAAAGTGAAATAGCAGCTGAGAGGCAATAAATTGATAACTGGCCCAATTATATAAGTTTACAAAGAAAAAGAAGAACCTCATAGTCCCAGACTTGTTCATAGGTTTTTTTAAAAAATTATGTGTGGGTTCTTCTTATTTTTCCATGTCTTTTTTTTTAGCCCAAACTTCATTTTAAAATAAAAACTCATAGACTGTGTGCATTTGGATTCCTAAAGAGCTCTAAAAGCCTGTTTCACTTACAATTAGCCCCTGGTTCAAAGAGTACACCTTCTAGGTCTCAGACAATGGGTCCCAAAGATAGTAAAGTGAAAGTGGAAGAAGAATCTCTTTCCCTCCTTTTTCTTGGGCGAAGACATGAGGTCAGCAAGAGCTTGGAAAAGTGAATTAAGTCTTTCGTGGCCTTCTCTATCCCTAATACTCTGGCTCCTCAAGTTGCCTTGGTGCTTTCCAGCAGCCCTAAGCAGGATACACAATATCCCACTGGGGATTCTGAGGGCTCCAATTTCCTTGGGCCACACTTAATGGGCGTATCTTTCTCTGAATCAAAACTCCTCACATGCATATTGCGTCTATTCAGAGGCCTATGAAAAGAAGGGATCCAGATCTAAACATTTTGTCCACCTCCATCTCCACCAGAATAAATGAAAGAGACCTTCACTTATTCCAAATACATCTGTAACCATGTGCCATTACATTTAATTGCTTTGCTACTGCTACTCTTTGCCTTTTTCTCCCCCCATTTCAGTTCAACCTCAAACCTCTCTCATTTGTGACTTACCTCACTAGTTCTAAAAATTATTCGGTAGTTGTATGGAGATCCATTTTCTTTCATTTCTTCTGGTTTTTCCCTTCGAATGCTCAC